>JARLTB010000006.1:1021666-1735833 GCA_030141615.1 Unio pictorum | reverse complement strand
TATGTACAGATAGCAATGGATCAGAGCCACATGTCTTACATATAGCAATAGATCACAGCTACCTGTCTTACAGATAGCAATAGATCACAGCTACATGTCTTACAGATAGCAATGGATCACAGTGAAATGTGGGAAATGTTATGATCATCATCTGAATAATAATAATAATAATAATAATAATAATAATAATAATAATAATAATATGACTTTATTTAAAGAAGGTGACACTGTTGAATGGAATTAATCCTCCTTTGTTGGCTTTTATTATTTGCTTATTTTCATTCAGAGTACATTTACATAGACACACACATACACACACGTACACATGCACGCGCACGCACGCACATATGCACACACACACACACACTGATAATAAGCTATATATAAATATGGACATAACAACAGGAAAATTTAATTGAGATAATAGGAAAATTTAATTGAGCATTCTCCAACTAGATACATTGTACAACATAAAAGCAATGATAAAAACAAAGTTAATGTTTATGAATTTATACTTTTAGTTGAAATGGGGTTTTTTGTGTGTCAAATTTAACAATATATGCTTTTCATCCGATGCATTGGATTATAATCAAGAGCATTTTTTTTGTGGTACTTTCAATAATTTCCTTTGGGATTCTGTTCTAAATTATTGATCTTGAAAACTTTTCTTATAGAGTTTTTATTTGGTTTTGGAATAGTGGTTTGATGAAATTGATATTAATTTGGGAGCCGTGTTTTCTCGAATGAAATAGTTCTTTGCAATAAAATGGGGCCTTATTGTCTAGAATTTAAATTTTCTTTGAGATATAATGGGACCATACTATTTAAAACCATATGCATTAGTCTAGCCTTTCTAAAAAAATATTTATTCACTTACTGTTAACTCTTTAATATCATTCATTGTATTTGGGCTATTTTCAGCATTATCTAAGATGAGACAGAATAATTTGAAATTATTTTTGTCACAAGTGTTTCCCCAGACAAAATTATAGTAATATAGATATGGTTGTTTATAGCACTTGTAATATATTAACCAATATTTTCAACATAACTATTTTTCAGTTTTCAATAGACTGCCATGAAATGGTACATACCGTGGTCAGTTTTCAATTGATTGCCATTAAATGGTACATACTGTTGTCAGTTTTCAATTGATTGTCATTAAATGGTACATACAGTGGTCAGTTTTCAATGGATTGTCATTAAATGGTACATACTGTTGTCAGTTTTCAATGAATTGCCATTAAATGGTACATACCATGGTCAGTTTTTAATTGATTGCCATTAAATGGTACATACTGTTGTCAGATTTCAATGGATTGCCATTAAATGGTACATACTGTGGTCAGTTTTCCATGAATTGCCATTAAATGGTACATACTGTTGTCAGATTTCAATGGATTGCCATTAAATGGTACATACTGTGGTCAGTTTTCCATGAATTGCCATTAAATGGTACAATACTGTGGTCAGTTTTGCATGAATTGTCTTGAAATGGTATACCCTTTAGTCAGTTTTCAATGGATTGCCATTAAATGGTATATACTGTGGTTAGTTTTTCATGAATTGCCATTAAATTATACATACTGTGGTCAGTTTTCAATGGATTGCCATGAAATGGTACATACTGTGATCACCACAAAAGAATTTTATTTAATGAAACATGCTTCTGCAATTTTTGCTCGAGTTTATTTTGACTTGAAACTGGATGTAGTAATAAGTATGTGACAGAATATTGTGTATGTGACAAATCACACAGTATTCAATAGATTATTGTGACAATTTTCAAATCACATAGCAATCATCTATACTTGTAATGACAAATGACAGTGGTCTTTCTGATTTTGTTGGAGTTATTGCCCCTTGTCTGCAGCTTAATGTTGTGTAGGAGAGAATCTGAATGTAACTAGTCATGGAGTTATTAAATTTATGAAACTTAGTACAAGTTATGGTCTTCATTGTATGATAGATACTTTGACTTGTTTTTGTGATTTTTTGTGTAAGAGTTACTGCCCATAACTTGCTATAAGCTTGTTGAACTGTATGATAGAATTTTTTAAAAATGCAACTGTCTTTAGTGAATTTCTGTGAAACTCGGTATGGTAGCTTCCAACAATACTGCAGGTTCTTTGAGATTATCGTATTTAAGGTTTCAGTAATTTTCTGATCTATATAACCATAACCTACTAGTGCTGCATTAGCAGTTTAATTTTGGGGAACATGTAAGAACTGCAGGTGAAGACAGTACATGTATTGTGAAAATGCACCCATCAATTTCACTTTTGCAAAACATGGTCATACCCCATGCTGTCAAATATCTTCAGAAGATCGATTTATCTGCAATGAAATGGTTAACTGTGTGTTGTCTGCTAATGTCCAATGATTTAATGCAAGAGTCAGATCACATGTTTACCATATTTAACAAGAAGCAAGAGATTGAATCGGTTGCAAATAAGATTCGGGATGTTAATATTGTTTTTTTCTGGTGGCTTTCTCAATTAACATATGTTGTTTTTAAAGAAAGCATTGTTTTACACAATTTATTACTTTTCACTGTAACACCTGGTTTTGTTTAAGCTGTCTGTGGTCAACATGTACTTTCATGCTCTTGTTGGTGTATCTTTTTTCACTCCTGGCCCCCACCCCCATCACAAGTGATTAAATATTAAAAAAAATTTAATTCTCTCATAAGTTTCTGTTGTTGGAGTGTACAGGTGGCAGAATGAGAGCCACTGAAGTAGCATCTAATTTTCAAGATACAAGATTATGCCATCATAAAAATATTTGTGTATTACTACAATGTCAAAGTAACACCCTTTGCATAACCTTGAATCTACATGGCATATGTTTATAAATCAAGTTCGGCAATCATCTGATTACACAGGAAATTAAATGTATGATAATATTGTGCATGTGTGTGGTTGTGTGTGATTTGGATATTTAGCATAGCTTAAACAACTTTTCAGTCATATGGCTATGATGTCTGCAGTGTGGCAGTTTATAGTAATGTTTAGCACTAAGCATCATGCTGCAGACATGGAGCATTATGTCCAACCCAGTCACATTATCCTGACACTAGTCCTAACACTAACCACTAAATGCTGAGCAACTAGTGAGGCAGCTGTTAGTACCATTTTTGTAAGTCTTTAGTATGACATGGCAAGGGTTCAAACCTGCGACCTCCCGCATTTGAGGTGGACTCTTTTACCATTTGGCCACTGGATAGACATATTTAATATTTTGAAAGTTAATGTCTTTTTTACTTATTTGCCAATCATTAACTTGAAGACAAATGATACCAATTAGCACTCCATTATACTCCATGTTGATCAGTCATTGTATATGTACTCAAAAGTTTCAGAAGAATTTGAACTCACCATGCCATGAGGCCTGGTAAGCATATGGTTTGGTCACATGTCACCCATCGATCCATCCATCAGTATTTGCTTTTTTACCATTATGTACACTATGTTCTTGATTTAGTTTTCATCATTTTTGTATATTGGACAAGTTCAGATATGAGCAAGTTCTGTGCATAGCAATGAAGTAATCTTGCATCTGATTGGCTGAATTTGTTACACTCTGGAGGCCATATTTCTGATCTGATTTTGAGTTAACATGAAATATACACCTGTATCATCAAAAAATAGCCAAGACCACAAACATGACAAGTTTATATTCAAAAAATAGCCAAGACCACAAACATGACAAGTTTATATTCAAAAAATAGCCAAGACCACAAACATGACAAGTTTATATTCAAAAAATAGCCAAGACCACAAACATGACAAGTTTATATTCAAAATATAGCCAAGACCACAAACATGACAAATTTATATTCAAGTTTACCAGATGAATGTTCTTTGGTGAAAAGTCTGCTGTAATCTGAATTATCTATAGCCTGTGTAACTAATGAGTGTTACCTATTTTAATCATTGTACTAAAAATATTAATGGCAGATAGCATTGTAATACTGTCGTCTTGATTAAAGGATTTTGCTTTCATCTGGAATGTTTATTTTCTTAGTATTTATGCAGGATAGTCAGTACTTTGAAGGTTATCAGTTTTCTTTTAAGTTCTAGCAAAACTATTTTTTCTTGGTGCTTTTGTTAAAAAAAAGAATTAGCTGTCATTTGGACAATTGTAGCTGTTTGTTTCTGCCATTAGAGTTTGGTCAATTGCAGCTGTTTGTTTCTGCCATTAGAGTTTGGTCAATTTCAGATATTGTCCTCGAGCATGAAAATGTATGTGCATTACTCAGGCCATATATTAGGATATTAAGCGGATAATGATAAAAGAATGAACTGTAAGATAGTTATTATTTGCTTTATGTAAAATCACCACTATATGTAATAATATTTATGGTATCGGTATACCCTGCATAAAAGCAAGTGAATTTAGTGAAGCATTTATTCCATTAATAATCAATGTACATGTATTAGTTGCAGGGATGCTTTTCAGAAGAACACACACACAAAAAAAAATCATGGTTTAACAAAACACTGCTAAATGTTATATATTTAAATTCAATTAAAAACCTGCAATTGAAAAACACGAAACATTATTTCAGTCAGAATCTGAAATTTCTTGATTTAAGAACTCTTTTCCACTTAGAATCTGTGTAATGCTCCCACCCAAGGTTCCATTTCAAATGACTAGTCATGTGACCATGTTAGATTGCACATGAATGGGCTAATAAAAGAAATGGCTTAAATTCCAACTCAAGAACATCACGTCTCTTTTGAATAAAAAACAGTGACATAGCAAGAAATTCTTGTCTCAGCCCATAAAACTTAATTCATGGATCCCTTCCAATAATAAATGCTGTTTGATAGGACCTTTTGGCCCCACTGGGTCTGGCCCATCCCCTCTACCCACCCTCAGCAGTTGTAGGACTGCTTGGATGGTTGTAATGTCACTGACATAGAATAACTTATTGCTTTGCATATTTAATTAGTATTATTTGTTGGCTTTTCTCTATGGTTATATGTATTTTTTACTTTACCTTTGTCCAAAATCAAGTTAATGGTGTCTTAACATAATAAATAACTAATATTTCTCTATCGATTTAATATTTGGATCATTATTAATTGTAAACATGTTTACTTCATTTTGAGTAAAAATTTACTTTTGAGTCTTGAGATTAGAAACTTGCAGAAAGAAAATTTCCTATTAAGGTGATAGTTTTTTTCAGAAAATGGAAATTGTAACCTATGTCATGTAGATGGGAGTATAATTTTTTTAGACTAGGATTAACATCCAAAGTGGAATCAGCCTTATTGATGTGTTCAATTTTTGATTTGGTGGAATGTATTCCATTTTATTCACTGGAATTACAAAGTGTACAGTAATATTCTTTTGATTAAAACATTAATTTGAAATCATAGTGAATTCAGACAAGGACATTTTGGATTATATTATTGTTAAACATCAGAAGACTGTTAGCACATCACCACAATCCAGGCCATTGGCATATTAACATGTTCAAGACTACAGGCACATCAACACATTCAATATTAGAATTTATTTGGCCAACCAATGGAATTCATTTAGAACTTCATACAGTAGGACTTGTGATGGAACTTTAAGGAGTATTTGAATTTTAATTCCCAATACTGTAAGTTCATGTTAAATTTTAATTTACATTACTGTAAGTTCATGTTAAATTTTAATTCACAATACTGTAAGTTCATGTTAAATTTTAATTCACAATACTGTAAGTTCATGTTAAATTTTAATTCACAATACTGTAAGTTCATGTTAAATTTTCCCTTTATTTTCCTGGGATATAAATTATTTGTTGAATTTTAAAAACCTTGTAAGTTTTTGCTCTTTTCTGTTATTTGGTTTAAGATCATAGAGTCATAGCATTATACAAGTGCAAATAGGTAACAAACTCTATTCCTAAAATACCTTCTTTATATTTTCTTGTTTTGGAATTGTATGCCAGTGTAAGGAGAACATCTGTTTTAATAACTTGTATATTTGTTTGCCTTGTTGAATAATTACAGTCCAGGTTCTAGATTCAAACACCAGATGTGCCTGAGTCAAGACAATTAGCTAGTTTAATTACATATACATAGTATTAAATAGCTCAACCAGTTTGTATAGTCCATGAAGTCAGTAACTGGGTAAGTACACATCTGTTCATACAGTTCAGACTTGGTACATATTGATTTTTTGTCCCATGATAGTCATTTATTTAAGTTCATGTGGTTCAGGGAGTTATGTGGATCACTGCAAGATTTAATACCAAAAAAAAAAAAAACCCACATAGCTTAAAAGTACAGGGTTGTATCTGCAGTGTTTTTCAAATGTAGGTTTGTTTGGTTTGATGCTCTATAGCACAACACATGTACATGTAGTTTCTTTAGTACAGAAGCAATTGGAGTAAAGTGATCGCCCAGGGATACACTTAGTAGTGGACCAATGTTGCTATATTGGTAGGGTTCAAACTCATGCCCTTGAGATTACCAAACCAGCATGTTAACCATTAAGCCACCATGGCTGTCAGTTTGCATAGGACCATTGGAAGAAAGCTGAATTTATAAGGGTCTACCACTGTGTAGTACTTGTGTTGGAAAATGCCATTTTACATTTTTCTACAATAAAATTTGTCACTAAATTCAGTATACTATTATGTAGTCTCAAGTGTACAATTTTATTTTGGCGAGCATGACTTTTTACGGGGTTTGCAAGAAATTTTAGACATACTTGGGTATTTGCATAAATATTTAGTATACCCTTGTTACATACTGAAAGCTTTCCTCATTGTAAAATTAAGCTTTCTAAAAAAATTGTAAAATATTATGAGGTTATTGAAGTGGTCTAACATATTGGTTGGAGAAAGATCTTTTTTATGGAAAAAAATGTTCATGCTCAAATATTTCAAGAGGCGAGATCTAGTTTCAAACTCAGTCATGTAAAGAATACAAATGTTCAGTTTCATGCTCAAACATAATACATATATACAGCTTCATGTTCAAACATTTAAATAATACAGAGAGGTAGTTTAATGTTCAAACATAAATATACAGATGTAGATTTCATGTTGAAGTATAGAATATAGATGTAAATTTCATGCTGAAGTATAGAATATAGATGTAGATTTCATGCTGAAGTATAGAATATAGATGTAGATTTCATGCTGAAGTATAGAATATAGATGTAGATTTCATGTTGAAGTATAGAATATAGATGTAGATTTCATGTTGAAGTATAGAATATAGATGTATATTTCATGCTGAAGTATAGAATACAGATGTAGATTTCATGCTGAAGTATAGAATACAGGTGTAGATTTCATGTTGAAGTATAGAATATAGATGTAGATTTCATGTTGAAGTATAGAATATAGATGTAGATTTCATGTTGAAGTATAGAATATAGATGTAGATTTCATGTTGAAGTATAGAATATAGATGTAGATTTCATGCTGAATACAGATGTAGATTTCATGCTGAAGTATAGAATATAGATGTAGATTTCATGCTGAATACAGATGTAGATTTCATGTTGAAGTATAGAATATAGATGTAGATTTCATACTGAATACAGATGTAGATTTCATGTTGAAGTATAGAATATAGATGTAGATTTCATGCTGAATACAGATGTAGATTTCATGCTGAAGTATAGAATATAGATGTAGATTTCATGTTGAAGTATAGAATATAGATGTAGATTTCATGTTGAAGTATAGAATATAGATGTAAATTTCATGCTGAAGTATAGAATACAGGTGTAGATTTCATGTTGAAGTATAGAATATAGATGTAGATTTCATGTTGAAGTATAGAATACAGATGTAGATTTCATGTTGAAGTATAGAATACAGATGTAGATTTCATGTTGAAGTATAGAATATAGATGTAGATTTCATGTTGAAGTATAGAATACAGATGTAGATTTCATGTTGAAGTATAGAATATAGATGTAGATTTCATGCTGAATACAGATGTAGATTTCATGCTGAAGTATAGAATACAGATGTAGATTTCATGTTGAAGTATAGAATATAGATGTAGATTTCATGCTGAATACAGATGTAGATTTCATGCTGAAGTATAGAATATAGATGTAGATTTCATGTTGAAGTATAGAATATAGATGTAGATTTCATGTTGAAGTATAGAATATAGATGTAGATTTCATGCTGAAGTATAGAATACAGGTGTAGATTTCATGTTGAAGTATAGAATATAGATGTAGATTTCATGTTGAAGTATAGAATATAGATGTAGATTTCATGTTGAAGTATAGAATACAGATGTAGATTTCATGCTGAATATAGATGTAGATTTCATGCTGAAGTATACAATATAGATGTAGATTTCATGTTGAAGTATAGAATATAGATGTAGATTTCATGTTGAAGTATAGAATATAGATGTAGATTTCATGTTGAAGTATAGAATATAGATGTAGATTTCATGTTGAAGTATAGAATACAGATGTAGATTTCATGTTGAAGTATAGAATACAGATGTAGATTTCATGTTGAAGTATAGAATATAGATGTAGATTTCATGTTGAAGTATAGAATATAGATGTAGATTTCATGCTGAATACAGATGTAGATTTCATGCTGAAGTATAGAATATAGATGTAGATTTCATGTTGAAGTATAGAATATAGATGTAGATTTCATGTTGAAGTATAGAATATAGATGTAGATTTCATGTTGAAGTATAGAATATAGATGTAGATTTCATGTTGAAGTATAGAATACAGATGTAGATTTCATGTTGAAGTATAGAATACAGATGTAGATTTCATGTTGAAGTATAGAATACAGATGTAGATTTCATGCTGAAGTATAGAATATAGATGTAGATTTCATGCTGAAGTATAGAATATGGATGTAGATTTCATGTTGAAGTATAGAATACAGATGTAGGTTTCATGTTGAAGTATAGAATATAGATGTAGATTTCATGCTGAAGTATAGAATATAGATGTAGATTTCATGCTGAAGTATAGAATATAGATGTAGATTTCATGTTGAAGTATAGAATACAGATGTAGGTTTCATGTTGAAGTATAGAATATAGATGTAGATTTCATGTTGAAGTATAGAATACAGATGTAGGTTTCATGCTGAAGTATAGAATATAGATGTAGATTTCATGTTGAAGTATAGAATACAGATGTAGATTTCATGTTGAAGTATAGAATACAGATGTAGATTTCATGTTGAAGTATAGAATATAGATGTAGATTTCATGTTGAAGTATAGAATATAGATGTAGATTTCATGCTGAATACAGATGTAGATTTCATGCTGAAGTATAGAATATAGATGTAGATTTCATGTTGAAGTATAGAATACAGATGTAGGTTTCATGCTGAAGTATAGAATATATATGTAGATTTCATCTTCAAACATATTAAGAATACAGATGTAGATTTCATGCTGAAGTATAGAATACAGATGTAGATTTCATGTTGAAGTATAGAATACAGATGTAGATTTCATCTTGAAGTATAGAATATAGATGTAGATTTCATGCTGAAGTATAGAATACAGATGTAGATTTCATGCTGAAGTATAGAATACAGATGTAGATTTCATGTTGAAGTATAGAATATAGATGTAGATTTCATGCTGAAGTATAGAATACAGATGTAGATTTCATGTTGAAGTATAGAATATAGATGTAGATTTCATGTTGAAGTATAGAATACAGATGTAGATTTCATGTTGAAGTATAGAATATAGATGTAGATTTCATGCTGAAGTATAGAATACAGATGTAGATTTCATGTTGAAGTATAGAATATAGATGTAGATTTCATGTTGAAGTATAGAATATAGATGTAGATTTCATGCTGAAGTATAGAATACAGATGTAGATTTCATGTTGAAGTATAGAATATAGATGTAGATTTCATGTTGAAGTATAGAATACAGATGTAGGTTTCATGCTGAAGTATAGAATATATATGTAGATTTCATCTTCAAACATATTAAGAATACAGATGTAGATTTCATGCTCAAGCTTAAGAATGCTCTTAAAACTCACCTTTTTTGACTGCAGGAACAAACTAAGAGACCTAATAATGTTTTGTATCTTATATGTTTTCAGCATGTTTTTATGTTTTCCAATTTCATGGTTTTTGTTATTTGTTTTTCTGTTTTATAGTCCTATCATTATAGCTGTTCTAAAGTGCTTAGTACAGAGACAACATTTCAAGCTCAAACATTTAATGATTACAGAGGCTGGTGGTCTTTGAAATTTTAGGCCTGAACTTTCATGAAATTGAATGCTTAATAGGGAAGGGACTTTGTAAGTGAATTCATTAATAATTGTGAGTAGGAAATATACATTTTTTTAAATTATAGCATACAGCAATATTCCAGAATCATAGAATCTGATCAGAAATCACATTATGTAGTGGCAGATTACACTGCTCTGTACCATACACTGGCTATCGATTCGATACAGAATCAAACACAAAATTTGTTCTCTGTGCTATGTTTCAATGACAGACTCCAGTCCAACATACTTATCCAGTTTCACCCATGTGTATACACCAGCTAGATACTTACGTTCTTCTTCTGATAATCATATACTCATTGTTCCCATGGTGAAAACAAAGTCATATGGACAAAGTTCATTTGCATACCAGGGCCCGGTGACGTGGAATGAATTGCCCATTGAAATTAGACACAAAGACACAGTGGTCCCTTTTAAGAGTGCTCTTAAAACTCACCTGTTTCGACTGCAGGGACAAACTTAGAGACCTAATTGTGTTTTGTATCTTATATGTTTTTAGCATGTTTTTATGTTTTCCAATTTCATTGTTTTTGTCATTTGTTTTTCTATAGTGTAGTTATATCATTATTGATGGTGTAAAGCGCTTAGAGCTTCAAAAGATTAGGCGCTATACAAAGTCCTCATTATTATTACATGTATTATTATTATTATTATTATTATTATTATTATTATTATTATTATTATTATTAGAGGGTTCATGCTGTTTTGCACCAAAATACAATTCAGAACAGATTTGTTTAGTCACAGCAAAACCATACTTCATTGTTGCTCTGTCTGTGACACATACTCATGAAATTTGATTATTCCTCACCTTGAGTGCTAACTGAAACTAAAAACAACCTTAATCATAGTCGTTGTATTTGTCAAATTGTCATAAAACATACTGTATATATGTGAAAGTTTCCTTAGTGGGGGCAATACATCTGTCCTTTTCTTTGGAAGCAAACCTTTTTGTAATGTGGACACATAAAATGGGTGGCCACAAATGAGGTGCATAAGTGAGAAATATAAAGCATTGGTGCAGAATAAGATAACCTTTGACTGTATTTACCATATATGTTGGGACACCGTATTTGTTAGGACACCATAAATTAATTGTAAACATTTTTGTGAACTATATGTTCTGGGACACATTGTTTTTAAAAAAAAACTGTACTTGAGATTTTCTACTGCAGCAGCATCTCTTCAGCACAACCCGTCTGCATATGTATTTCCCAATCTTTTGGTGCACAAATATTTTTTGTAGCTTTCTCTAATCATGAAACATTTTTAGAGACAACACTTCACCTGAAGCAGAAACTGCAAGGACTAGAGTCAGATTTGTTCAAATCTATACTGGTCTTGCTAGTTCTTACACATTTGACCCCCATCTTATCATCACACCATCCAGAATGCAATAAGAGTATATTAGTATTTCATTCATGTTAATGATCATATTGTCTCTGAAATCTGCTTCTCTTTTGGCCTTAATGAATTCATCACATGATTTTATGTTCTCCAAATCATATGGGCTACACTGCATCATCGATGTTTGTGCATGAAGCACTATATTGTGTCACTTCAAAAACTGTTCCATTGTTTTCAAAATTACCATGAATACCAGTGTAAATTAACTAAAGTTAGCTTCCATATTTTGGCCATCTTTGTATATTCCCCCCAAAAAGTCAGCACACTTAAAAGAACCATAGTGGTCTTCCATGGTCACCTTGCTTTGCAATAAAATAACCTTATAGAATTAGGATATCAATACAGAAATAAAAAAAAATGCTTCAGAGTATCTGAAGTCAGCTTTCAATGTCAGCTTGCTTTGTAATAAAAATAACCTTTGTCTTTGATGTCCTGTCAGCAAGTTCAAAGAAGGAGTTTTCTGCTCACTGCCAGTTGTGTTTATTCACGACCTGGGCTTCTGTATGTTTGGCATCTTTAGTTATAATTAAAACATAGGAGTATTGATGTCTGTGAATAAATAGTAATGATACTTTTGTAACCTGTGCTAGCAAAAAGATTGTCACTTGCAATCAAATGAAAGTTTTCAAATAATGATTTTTATTTGTGAGATACTGTCATATAGTAGACCTGGATATAATTCAATCTTTGTAATTTTGCACCTAAGATTGTGTGATGTGTGAATGGCAGTTGTCTTCAGTATATTGGATGATTTTTTTTTTCTTCCAAATATTCTGGATGACCCAGGGTCATCGACATTCATGCACAAAGCACTATATTGTGTCACTTTAAAATGTATTCATTGTTTCAGTTTATTTTCAAATTATCCAGTGAATACCGGTGGAAAGAAACCAAAGTTTGCTTCCATTTCTCGGCTGTTTTTGTACATTAAAAAAAATTTGGTACACTTTAAAGATTCTATAGTTGGCTTCCAAGGTCAAGATATCAGTTAATTTTTTCCCTCTTGCTTGCGATTTTGTTGGATCCAGTTTTCAGTTGGATAACGTATTTAAACCTTTGAGCACAACTAAACAATTTATTTCTCAATGTTCATATCAGTGAACAATGGCATGTGTAATCAGACATGAGTGATACATGGAAGCCTATGCTACATATACAGATTTGATGGATACATTTTATTATTTAATGCTCATGTTTGAAAAAGTGATAAATAATAACAACATATATGCCATGTGTTTCCAGTATTATCTTTGCACTTAATGCTGACTGAGATTTAATGCATTGTGTGAAGTTAAATTCCATTGAAATTTATGTCATAACATCAGATTCAGATCCATTGAAATATACATGTAATGTCATAACTTTAGATTCAGTTCCATTGAAATATACATGTACTGTCATAACGTGAGATTCAGTTCCATTGAAATATACATGTAACGTCATAACTTTAGATTCAGTTCCATTGAAATATACATGTACTGTCATAACGTGAGATTCAGTTCCATTGAAATATACATGTAATGTCATAATGTGAGATTCAGTTCCATTGAAATATACATGTAATGTCATAATGTGAGATTCAGTTCCATTGAAATATACATGTAATGTCATAACATGAGATTCAGTTCCATTGAAATATACATGTAATGTCATAACATAAGATTCAGTTCCATTGAAATATACATGTAATGTCATAACGTGAGATTCAGTTCCATTGAAATATACATGTAATGTCATAACGTGAGAGTCAGTTCCATTGAAATATACATGTAATGTTATAATGTGAGAAAGTCAAATCCATTGCGATTTATTGTATGATGTTAAAACCCATTGAGATTTAATGGCACTATATGAGGTTAAAATTTGTAGAGATTTAATAGTACCATTAGTTTAAAATCTGTTTATATTTAATGATATTATGAGTTGAATTCCATATGAAATCTGTTATAAACAGTTTACATGTTAATATTACATAAATTCCTTGACAGTTGTCATGCTGGTCTTGCATGATTTTTGTTCGTCTGTTATATAGAGAGTGAGAGATCAAATAGACTTGCATCAGTAGATTTTTCACCTGATAAAATTGCTGATCATAACATATAAATTATGTGGACTAATGAAGCCACCGTAGATACAATCTCATGAAAGTTCAGGCTTAAATTTTTTTTTTAAAGCTTTTGGGCAGGTGAAATTATTCTTTGCACAAAGTTTGAAAGTATAAATTGAGTGTTTTATATAATATTGTTGCTGTGGATAATGTGTGTCCGTGTGTGATTTGGATTTTAAATGTAGCTTTAACAATCTTTCAGTCGTATTACTATAATGTCTGCAGTGTGACAGTTTATAGCAATGTCCAGCACTCAGGCATCATGCCTCAGACATGTATCATGATGTCCTACCCAGTAACATTATAATCCTGACACCAGGCTGACCAGTCCAAACACTAAACTCTTAATGATGAGCACCAAGCAAGGTAGTTTTTAGTACCATTTTTGTAAGCCTTTGGTATGATTTGACCGGGGATTGAACCCATGACCGCCCACATCCAATGATAAAGACATTGGAGGTCAAGAATGTTAAAGATATAGACATTGGGCATCAAGAAGGATTTCTCCCTTTCAGTTGCTTTATGTAGAAAATGAGACATATTCAGTTTAGTTTGTCCATCCATTTTCATTTCTCTAAACTGTATATACTTGCTTGCAAGATGAGTCCAACTGCAAAGACTCAGATCTGCTGTCACATAATGTCCCAGCAGATCTGGGTTTGTGCACTTTAGTTAGGAGTAATCAGTAGAACAAACAACATAGACCCTAATCTGCATGTGCAGTATGATATGGCAGATCAGGATCTTTGTTTGCAGTTTGATTCAACTTATAAGAAAGTATGTACGGTAATTATTGGATTTCAACCCAGTTTTGTATGCAGCTAGAGAGTGATGGTACTTTTAGTTTGATTGTTTGGCCCACTCACAAGAGCTCTGTATTATTTTTGAATTTCAGTCCAAGTTATAGGCATCTTGATAATGATGCCATGCTGGCATAGTTCATTATCAGTCTTTGTTATCATTTAGCTGAGTTATTTCCCAAATGTAAGAGAAATCGACTTTTTCCACTGCAAAATAAATCAAGCCAAATTTTGTATGCTTCTTGATAGGACCTTGACTGGTTTGGATTTTCTGCATCTTGCATTTTCCAGATTCTTTTCTTCGAAATAATTTTTTTGAATTATTTTGCGTTTCAACCAAATTAAACATGTTTGTAGCTTTTTATCCTCATGACAACTTTGGCTAATACTGATTGTCAATATTCTGCATCATTGCTTAGTTTAGAAATAGCCCCAAATTTAATTTTTGGATAGTAACTATTAAGTATGAGAGTAAATATTTTTGTATTTCAACTAAATTTTATATGCTCCTTGATATTCGTGAGACCATGGCCAAGTTTGATTGTCAGATTTCAGCATCATTTATTGGATTCATAACACTTAGTTAAATCCACCTACATTTGATTCTTCACAGCAACTCCATTTGTTATTATTGGATTTCATGCAAATTTTATAAGCAACTTGCTTCTTATTGAGACTGCTACTGAGTTTGTTGATGTTTCTCCTTAGGAACATTTAATAGAGTTATATCCCCTGATTGACAGATCAACCCACTTTCACTTCAGTGTTTTTTTAATTTTTTGGATCTAAACTAAATTTGGTAGGCACCTTGATATTCATGGGATTTTGGCAGAATTTGATGATCAGTATTCTGTCAGTATTTAATGGAATTATAGCTTATGATTATTGAACATATTCCCTTGCATTTCAAAAACTCATTAATATTAATTGGATTTCAGCCAGATATGGTATGCAGGTTGATTGTGTTTAGACCTTGGCAAATTTAATTGTCATCATTTTGCATCATGTACAAGGGTTATGGATCCTGTTTGTCACATCCACCCAATAATATTGCTGCAAATGAATGACACCTCTGTTGGTTTTACAGAGTTAAGGACCCTGTTTGTCAAATTCACCCACTAATATTGCAGCACTTAAATGATTACCGGTACCCTGTTGGATTTTGAACAAACTGAGTAGGCAGCATTATAATAGTGAGACCTGAGCTGAGTTTTGTTGTTAGTGTTTCTTAGGTACATGTTCAGCATGTAGTTGACCCTTAATGTCAGACAGCCATTTTCCGGTCTGTGTATGACGTTTGTCATTGTCAAAATTTTGTTGATGATAATTTGGGTTATTCTTCATCATGGTATATTGCAGAGTTGATGCCCCTAAATTTTTGACCCACCTATTTTGGTTTTCACACAATTTATTTAACCAGTATTTATATTATTGTATTCCATGGAACCATGTATACATCACTGTATTGATATGATGTAAGTGGAATTAAATTAATAGCTTTCTTTAGTGGAGTATTGGATGCAAAATATTGGTGTTGTGTGCAGCTTTGTTTTTTATGTGACTTGTTATAGTGTTCATTGATGATAGTAATGTATTCCTTTACCTATGAACCTTAACTCATTTGCTATATCAACATGATCACATAGTCATCTACAAAACTTAGCTTTCTTTATTCAAGTGGAAAGCACGGAAACCAAAATTCCTTTAATCAGATTGTTTTAGTGGGATAATTTGATAATTGTTGGATATTTGGTTATATGACATCAGTATTAATTTCTGCAATTATGATTGGGAAATAACATCACTGTACCGACCATTTTTTTCCTCATTTCATGTATATTTGGTGAGTACACCAGATTCAAGTGGTTAGTCAATACAAGTAAGCCCATAATAGCAAGTGAACATAATGATTTGTCATATGTCATCTGTCGATTGTTGTTGATGATCAATACTTGCTGTTTGAAACTTATTCACAGAAGTACAGGACTATTTTCAAACAAAGTTTTCTCATTACATTATCACATGTATATATAACAACTGTTACTGAAATATAAAAAAGTTCAAATATAACTGCTCAAAAATATTAAAAGAATTTGGAATTTTACAAAATTTGTCAGAAAACACCTTGGAATGCAGATTTTATGCCAAGGTTACCTCTCTGACCTAAAATATTGCTGCCATTAATAATAACAGTAATACTGTTTAATAAATTCAATCCACATCATCTCAAAAAGCATTGAAAAGATCAAATTTGAATGCAAGCATTATGCCATTAAGGTATACATATTCAATTTAAAGTTTTAAAAAAAATGTCAATCATGTATGACTGCCATTACTGCTTTTTCTACTTTCTCACAAATACTAAGCTCAATTTTGATTTTATCTGTATGCAGATTTTTTGTAGACACAAATTATTACTGCATGTCTTATTATTGTAAGTCTTTATTGCATTAGTTCGGTATTGCAACAACTCATACTGCACTTTTAATGTACTAGCACTCTTCATGTACTAGCACTCTAAATGTACTAGCACTCTTAGTGTACTAGCTACTCTAAATGTACTAGCACTCTAAATGTACTTACACTCTTAATGTACTAACACTCTTAATGTACTAGCACTCTTAATGTAGTAGCACTCTAAAATGTACTAGCATATTAGCACTCTAAATGTACTAACACTATAAAATATACTAGCACTCTTAATGTACTAGCACTCTTAATGTACTAACACTCTAAATGTACTAGCACTCTTAATGTACTAGCACTCTAATTGTACTAACACTCTAAATGTACTAGCACAATAAATGGAATTGCACTCTTAATGTACTAGCACTCTAAATGTACTAACACTATAAATGTACTAGCACTCTAAATGTAATTGCACTCTTAATGTACTAGCACTCTAAATGTACTAGCACTCTTAATGTACTAGCACTCTAAATGTACTAACACTCTTAATGTAATAGCACTTTAAATGTACTAGCGCTCTAAATGTACTAGCACTCTTAATGTACTAGCACTCTAAATGTACTAGCACTCTTAATGTACTAGCACTCTAATTGTACTAACACTCTAAATGTACTAGCACAATAAATGGAATTGCACTCTTAATGTACTAGCACTCTAAATGTACTAGCACTCTTAATGTACTAGCACTCTAAATGTACTAGCACTCTTAATGTATTAGCACTCTTAATGTACTAACTCTAAAATGTACTAGCACTCTTAATGTACTAGCACTCTTAATGTACTAACACTCTAAATGTACTAGCACTCTAAATGTACTAACACTCTAAATGTACTAGCACTCTAAATGTAATTGCACTCTTAATGTACTAGCACTCTAAATGTACTAGCACTCTTAATGTACTAGCACTCTAAATGTACTAGCACTCTTAATGTATTAGCACTCAAAATGTACTAGCACTCTAAAATATACTAGTACTCTTAATGTACTAGCACTCTTCATGTACTAACACTCTAAATGTACTAGCATTCTAAATGTACTAACACTCTAAATGTAATTGCACTCTTAATGTACTAGCACTCTGATTGTACTAGTACTCTTAATGTATTAGCACTCTAAATGTACTAACACTCTAAAATATACTAGTACTCTTAATGTACTAGCACTCTTCATGTACTAACACTCTAAATGTACTAGCATTCTAAATATGCTAACACTCTAAATGTAATTGCACTCTTAATGTACTAGCACTCTAAATGTACTAGCACTCTTAATGTACTAGCACTCTAAATGTACTAGCACTCTTAATGTATTAGCACTCTAAATGTACTAACACTCTAAATGTACTAACACTCTAAAATATAGTAGCACTCTAAATGTACTAACACTCTAAATGTACTAGCACTCTTAATGTATTAGCACTCTAAATGTACTAACACTCTAAAATATACTAGCACGCGTCATGTACTAGCACTCAAAATGTACTAACACTCTAAATGTACTAGCACTCTAAATGTAATTGCACTTTTAATGTACTAGCACTCTAAATGTACTAGCACTTTTAATGTATTGGCACTCTAAATGTACTAAAACTCTAAAATATACTAGTACTCTTAATGTACTAGCACTCTTCATGTACTAACACTCTAAATGTACTAGCATTCTAAATGTACTAACACTCTAAATGTAATTGCACTCTTAATGTACTAGCACTCTAAATTCACTAGCACTCTTAATGTATTAGCACTCTAAATGTACTAACACTCTAAATGTACTAACACTCTAAATGGAATTGCACTCTTAATGTACTAGCACTCTAAATGTACTAGCACTCTTAATGTACTAGCACTCTAAATGTACTAGCACTCTTAATGTATTAGCACTCTTAATGTACTAACTCTAAAATGTACTAGCACTCTTAATGTACTAGCACTCTTAATGTACTAGCACTCTAAATGCACTAGCACTCTTAATGTACTAGCACTCTTAATGTACTAATACTCTAAATGTACTAGCACTCTTAATCTACCAGCACTCTAAATGTACTAGCACTCTAAATGTACTAGCACTCTTAATGTATGAGCACTCTAAATGTACTAACACTCTAAATGTACTAGCACTCTTAATGTACTAGCACTCTAAATGTATTAGCACTCTAAATGTACTAACACTCTAAATGTACTAGCACTCTTAATGTACCAGCACTCTAAATGTACTAACATTCTAAATGTACTAGCACTCTTAATGTACTAGCACTCTTAATGTACTAGCACTCTTAATGTACTAGCACTCTAAATGTACTAGCACTCTAAATGTACTAGCACTCTTAATGTACTAGCACTCTAAATGTACTAGCACTCTTAATGTACTATCACTTTTAATTTACTAGCACTCTAAATGTACTAGCACTCTAAATGTAGTAACACTCTTAATGTACTAGCACTCTAAAATGTACTAGCACTCTAAATGTACTAGCAGTCTTAATGTACTAGCACTCTAAATGTACTAGCACTCTTAATGTATTAGCACTCTAAATGTACTAACACTTTTTAATGTACTAACACTCTAAATTTACTAGCACTCTTAATGTACTAGCACTCTAAATATACTAACACTCTAAATGTCCTAGCACTCTTAATGTAATAGCACTAAATATGCTATCACTCTTAATGTACTAGCACTCTAAATGTACTAGCACTCTAATGTATTAGCACTCTAAATGTACTAACACTCCAAATGTACTAGCACTCTTAATGTACTAGCACTCTAAATGTACTAGCACTCTAAATGTACTAAGACTCTAAATGTACTAGCACTCTTAATGTACTAGCACTCTAAATGTACTAGCACTCTTAATGTACTAGCACTCTAATTGTACTAACACTAAATGTACTAGCACTCTTAATGTACTGGCACTCTAAATGTACTAGCACTCTTAATGTACTAGCACTCTTAATGTACTAGCACTCTTAATGTACTAGCACTTTTAATGTACTAGCACTCTAAATGTACTAGCACTCTAAATGTACTAGCACTCAAAATGTACTAGCACTCAAAATGTACTAGCACTCTTAATGTAACAATATATCTTCTACAATAAAATGATCTCCAGCTTGATGGATCAAAGTATCAGGTAACTGGACATTGAATCATTATCATTGATTCTGTATAATAACACATCATATATGGCCCAAATTGTAATTAGATAATAATACTAAACTTTAAAAGAAGCAACTCCGATATGGGAGTGGATAGGTATATGGTCAGTGTTGCTGAAAATCTGTTTTACACCCTCCCACACACTTCAAGGAGAATAACATGGAATGCTTTCTAATTGCGAGGGTCAAAACTTCAAAACATCAAGGTAACTGATCTTTTTAACACAAGGATATTGAGGAGAAAGTACGTTCATTTTATATTTGTTACTTTTGGTTTGAGGATCAGATATTTTCTCATGGCATTTGTTATTATAGAAATTAAAATATATTCTAAATCCCCATAAATAATTTCTTAACACTTTAGTCATATTGATTGAATGGGAATAAAAGTCAGGTATACAGGTTGACAAACATTATGGTTTTCACCTAAGGACTTCATTTATTGAGGCTAAAATTTGGTAAGAGGCTTTACATGGAGAGGATTTAGGTTAAGTATGATTTTACCCCCTTGACTTAGCACTTGAAGCAAAGTTGCGTGCCCACTCAGTAATTCAATCTAACCTTGATAAGAGGTTTTACGTTGAGAAGCTCTTGGTCAACTTTGATTTTTACCATTTCGTAATAATATATGCCATATATACTTGCATATCAACCTGCAAAGAAGACAGATCCCAGTCTGCCATAGCATAATGAGCTTGTTGACCATGGTATATGTTGTTTATTCTACTGATTAATCCTAAGGTTGTTGACCATGGTATATGTTGTTTATTCTACTGATTAATACTAAGCTTGTTGACCATGGTATATGTTGTTTATTCTACTGATTAATACTAAGCTTGTTGACCATGGTATATGTTGTTTATTCTACTGATTAATCCTAAGCTTGTTGACCATGGTATATGTTGTTTATTCTACTGATTAATACTAAGCTTGTTGACCATGGTATATGTTGTTTATTCTACTGATTAATACTAAGCTTGTTGACCATGGTATATGTTGTTTATTCTACTGATTAATACTAAGCTTGTTGACCATGGTATATGTTGTTTTTATTCTACTGATTAATACTAAGCTTGTTGACCATGGTATATGTTGTTTATTCTACTGATTAATACTAAGCTGCACAGACCCAGATTTGACAGTACATTATGGGACAGAAGGTCTGGGTTTGTGCAGTTTGCAGTTACTTATAACTACCATTTGGTGTTGAACATCTTCCTGTGCATCAAGCTTTCATTTTCTTTCATTAACATTTGAAGGGTTTCATTGATTCAAACCAAATTTGGTGTGAGGCTTCATATTTCATTGATTCAAGCCAAATTTGGTGTGAGGCTTCATATCAGGAAGAGCTATAATCTACATCAAGTTTGATTTTCACCATTTTGCAATGAAATTTGATTGACCTGTGACTCATATTTTACTTTAATCTTCTATCAGTTCATGTTTCATTTCACTTTCATCAAATTTGCTTGTCAATATTTCAACAGAATATAGTCATGTCCATTTTTTATACCTAAAATTGTGCATATAATTGCAGTATATTGATAGGGATGTCCAGTTCATTTTGATTCATTTCTATATTTTTTAAAGAAATATATACCAATAACCACTGACTTTGATCTTTCTTGACAACTTTTCTGCCCATATTTTTTCTGTCAGTGTCAATCAAATGCCTTCTAATACACTTACCTGGGATTTCTTTGAAATGCACTTTTACAACCACTGTTCATTAATGAAATAATTGGTTGGTGAAAGATATGTAGTCATGATTATTTCTGATAAAATTAGTGTCATTAGACATGCCATACAGATCTTATTGTGTGACTTTCACAAGACTTTTCAACACTGTCTTATTCTTTGCTACTATTTTCTTTCAATTAATTTGGCCTCCCATCCTTCCTGTATCATATGGACTTATTGCAGGAATATACTGGTAAGTCGCAATTAAGAGGAACAGAACAAAATGCTGTAAGACTTGTCAGTTTTCAGAAATCACTGTAAAGAACAGTAACGTAAGGCAATTTATTTTACCTGTATGTGCATCATTATAATACCATTCCTGTTATAAGGTGGATATCCTATGTATTCGATTTCATTATCTTGCATGCATTGAAGTTAAATGTATTATTTACATAGTTATAAAGTGGTTTCACTTTAAGTTCATATATTTTAGTCTCCAATAGACCACATTATAGAGTAGGAGTACACTATATTTTAGTCTCCAATAGACCACATTATACAGTAGGAGTACTCTATATTTTAGTCTCCAATAGACACATTATAGACTAGGAGTACTCTATATTTTAGTCTCCAACAGACCACATTATACAGTAGGAGTACTCTATATTTTAGTCTCCAATAGACACATTATAGAGTAGGAGTACTCAATATTTTAGTCTCCAATAGACACATTATAGAGTAGGAGTACTCTATATTTTAGTCTCCAATAGACCACATTATACAGTAGGAGTACTCTATATTTTAGTCTCTAATAGACCACATTATACAGTAGGAGTACTCTAATACATTTTTGTTCATTATTGTACACTCATTTTGTCTCCGTTAACTTTACATTGTCAGAATCATGCAATATTTTATGATACTGCACACCTTCATATTGCACTCGCATGCATGACACTTGTGCCTAGTAGTAGTATAGTGTATTAGGAAACAAATCATCAAGACTCGTGTAGTAGACGCTTTACATTTTTGTGGATTAAATTTGTTTCAGAATTAACTAAAGTAGATGTTTCATGGACTGCCACATAAAAGCTGTTTTGCAATATTCTGCATAATTTTATTTGAGACAATGTTTCAAAATTAGGCTAGCAAAAGACACTAGACAGGTCATAAACTTGCTGGGGTTCTACAAATATCATGCAATTGACAAGGCATAAACATGTCTTCTTTAGCTGATGATAAGAATGGCAAAAAATATCCTTACAGTTTTACATCTTGAATTTCCTCAAAATGTACTTTCATAGTTCTGCAGATCCAAATTACATGAGCCATTCCATAAGTTCTAAAGCTTGATTACACATTTTGAAATTGTACTGTAATTTTGACTACATTCTAAGTGCAGTTGTATCCTCCTCAAAATGAAATAAACATTATATTCCATAGCATCCTTTTGATAGATACCATTGAGAGACTTCATATTTTCCCCACATGATTTCAAACATTCAGTGACAGAACAGAAACACACTTGCAGATGTCAAAATGCTGCTCTGTCGCTGCTTCAATCTGATGTACTTCATGTAGATTTAGTACAAATAAATCCAGTCCATAATCATGAAATTTTGTAGAATCAAAACAAATACCAAAATCTATTAATTCCAGACCAGATGGAAAAGTTGTTGCATTATTAATTCATCATATGACTCAAAATTTAAATTGCTGTCAGTAAGCATCATGCCTTGAATCCCCAGACATGTCTTGATTTCAGTATTTTTTAAGACCTCACAAAAACTACATTATACTACTAAATTCTGGGCATTTTATATTTCTTTGGTTTTATAGTATTTATCAGATTACCATTAACTATAATTGTAAAAGGCACATACAATGGCACAACAAAGGGTGCAATTAAAAGTTTGATCATTTAGCCATTAATTTTTTTTTTAAGCTCAACCACCTAATAAGAACACACATCTCAAATGATACTTGTCATAGGCCTCTTGATCTAAGCTGATGAAGCCTGATAGCCTTAAACATTCCTGTGGAGAAAACTGAAATGTGCATCAAACTTAACATTCAAAAAACTTCCGACAAAGACCTTGATTGTCAAACTAAACCTATCATTATCTTTCAAGGAAGAAGCCTAGACCATTCCATTGCTCATCATTCCATCTCATTCATAATTAGAAAATGTCACCTAAAACAGCTATGTATGCCAATTATTTTTAACTTAATAGATCTGATTCCTAATTGAATTTGTCATGTTCTTGAGCTGGCATCATCTGCAATCTTGTGACCAAGGATGACACTATGTACCAGTAGTCTTCACGCATTGGCACTGAGTAATGACAAGAAGTGAGCTACATGCTTCATCTATTTAAACTTGTTGGATTACTTGCCATTTATTGTGGAAAAAATCTGATCTGTTGCTAAATTGGTGTAATGAATGTAAGTTTGAACACTTTTGAAATATTTAAGTTTTAGCTTCCCAGAAGAGATGGTATGGAACACAAATGTAATTTTAGTTATTTTTGCTTTGTATGTAGCAGCTATTCAAAAGGCATTTCTCAGCATTCATATTTTGTATGTCTGTCCACTAGTAATTTTACATCGTCATCAATTCGGAGTTTGTTGACAGCTTTTTCTTATGTTGCCTCAAGTGGATTTGTAATTAGATTTACCCCCAAAATAATCACTTGCAGCAATAAAATTAATAATTATTTATGGACTGAAAGGTTAAAAAGAGTTTGGTAGGAAGAATGGAATTTTTTTTGCAGATCTTGCAATGGGCTCATCTGATATGAAATTTTTGAAATAAGTTGAATGATATTACATGCCATGAGTTTCTTGTAGAAACTGGTTCTTTTTGTCATTCAACATGTTCCATTTTATGTTAAATAAACACAAATGTATGATTTTTCTGGTCACATTTTATCACATGTTATAAAGGAATTTGCATAACATTTTATCACATAACAAAAGAATTCGCATAACATTTTATCACGTAACAAAAGAATTTACATAACATTTTATCACATAACAAAGGAATTTACATAACATTTTATCACATAACAAAAGAATTTACATAACATTTTATCATGTAACAAAAGAATTTACATAACATTTTATCACGTAACAAAAGATTTTGCATAACATTTTATCACATAACAAAGGAATTTGCATAACATTTTATCACATAACAAAGGAATTTACCATGACCAAAGAAATTACATAACATTTTATCATGCAGCAAAGTAATTTGCATAACATTTAATCACATAACAAAGGAATTTGCGTAAAGGAACTCAGTGACATTGTGAAGAAGAGTATTTATCATGTGACATCAAGACATTAGTAAAGGTGAAGTTTAATATGCCACAGATCTTTAGATCTTTAGATGGCAGAGGTAAGTGTCTACACCATAGGCAGCACTTCCATTTGTGCCACACTGATGCTTGTATTTTCATGGCATTAATGTTAACATTCTTCATTGAAATCTGTTAAATCTTTTCAAATCATACAGGATGAAGTTGGGGGGGTAGAGGTTACAATAAAGTTAAGAAAAACCTCACATCCTGCAGAACCCTTTCTTCAGCATTTACTTCTAACAGTTGTGTGTCTTTTCCAATATTAATAGAAAATAAACATGCTGCATCATTTGTCAAACATTTTCCACCATTATGTTTGTCACTCTTGAATATGTGAACTTGAAGTGGTAAGGTATTGATGATCTTCAATAATAATTATAGCTGACCTGTCCATAAGGCCGAGTGAGGTTATGGTATGACCCCTGAGTATCCTCCATACATCTATCCATCAACAATTGCTTGTCACCACTCTGGAGTCCATATTTCTGATCCAATTTCTGTCAGTCTTTGGTTATGGGTTTATATCATCAAAATCTAAAATAAGTTCAATAATGATTGAGACCCAGTCATACTAATAATGGGATCTTGTATCAGACTTACTAAGCTTGTTACCGCACCCCATCCAAATCCATATTTTTGATCTGATTTTGATCAGACTTTGAATATATGCTTATGCTTAAGATCATGGAGCAGAATTTTTACATTTTAATGATATAATCTACTTCTGCTTGGCTGATCCTGTTACCTCTCAAGATGACAGATCTCTGATCTGATTTTGATCAAACTTCCAATATATACTGATACCATCATGATCTGGGGCAGTTCAATAACGAGTGAGATCAATGGATATTAATGAGGTGATCATAAATCCTATTGGCTGAGCATTTTACCCATATTTAGGCCATACTTTTTATCTGATTTTGATTAGAATTTGTATATAATAATAATAATAATAATAATAATAATAATACATGTTAATAATAATAATAATAATAATAATAATCATGATAATAATAATAATAATAATAATGATAATAATAATAATAATAATAATAATAATAAAGAGAACTTTGTATAGCGCCTAATCTTACGAAGCTCTAAGCACTTTACACCATCAATAATGATATGACTACACTACAGAACAACAAATGACAAAAAAAATGAAATTGGAAAACATAAAAACATGCTGAAAACATAAGATACAAAACATGATTAGGTCGCTAAGTTTGTCCCTGCAGTCGAAACAGGTGAGTTTTAGGAGCACTCTTAAAAGGGACCACTGTGTCTTTGTGTCTAATTTCAATGGGCAATTCGTTCCACATTGCTGGGCCCTGGTGTGCAAATGAACGTTGTCCATATGACTTTGTTTTCACCTTGGGAACAATGAGTATACGATTATCAGAAGAAGAACATAAGGATCTAGCTGGTGTATATACATGGGTGAGGCTGGATAGGTATGTTGGACTGGAGTCTGTCATTGAAACATAGCACAGAGAACAAATTTTGTGTTTGGTTCTGTATCAGATTGATAGCCAGTGTAGGGTACAGAGCAGTGGTGAGGTGTGCTCTGATCATGGTACTCTAAAGATGATCCGTGCAGCTGTATTTTGAACTTTTTGAAATTTGTGGAGTAAATATTGTGATGCACCAGACAGAACTTAGTTACAATAGTCCAGTTTTGAAAGTACTAATGAACACACAAGTGTTTTAATGGCATCACTTGAAAGATATTTGCGAATGGAACTGATGCGTCTCAGTTCAAGATATGCAGCCTTGCATATGTTCATAAGATGTTGTTGCAATGTGAGAGTACTGTCTAGAGTAATGCCTAGGTTTCATACTGACTATGAGAATTTAATGTGGATGTTGCTGATACTTATTATCTCAGGTAAAGGATGTGAATGAGAAAGTCTTTCTGTTGTGATCAGAATAGCCTCAGTTTTATCATCATTCATCTGCAGCTTGTTACATGTCTCATCCATGATTTCACATCAGAAATACACCTCTCTACTCCATGGATGGTAGCATCAACTTCATTTGGGTGGCTAGACTTGTATATTTTGGTGTCATAAGCTTACGATTGGTGCAACACTGGGTGATGATCTCAGACACTTGCGAGCGGCTGAGTGTATTGAATGAAGAGAACAGGTCCAATAACAGATCCCTTTGGTACACCACAACATACGTCAACTGGGCTGGAGTGTATTCCATCTGCAGATATAATTTGTGTCCTGTTGACTAAGTAGGACTTGAACCACTGTAAGGCTATATTCTGAATGCCGAATACATGCTGGAGATGGTAAAGTAATATATAATGGTCTGTTGTGTCAAATGCTGCAGATAAGTCCAGGAGAGTGAGGACTGTAATCTTTCCACTATCCAAAGCAGAGAGAATGTCATTAAATACTTTCAGACGAGTAGTTTCCGTAATGTGGCAAGGGCAATATGCAGACTGTACATTGCTAAAATGACTTTCAATTCAGATGAGATACAAGTTGGGTCAGAACAATCTTTTCTAAGATTTTGGATATGAATGGGAGATTAGAAACTGGGTGGTAGTTCTTTAAATTGTTATGGTCAAGTGTTGGTTTCTTCAGCAGAGGCTTTACGATGGCAGTTTTGAAAAATGATGGGTATTCCCCTGATGAGAGAGAGATATTAATAACATCAGTTAGTGAAGGCAATATTGGGTCTAAGCACTCAAGCAGCAGTGATGTCAGAATTGGATCAAGTTCACAAGACTTTGGTGCACTTTTCATCATGATTGTCCATACTAAATCAATAGAAATAGGTTCAAATGCTCCTAATGGTTGTCGCTGAAATTCTGCATCATAACTGTATGGTGACGAGTCAGTTGAAATTGTGCTGTCAAGCGAGTCTCTAATGGTTTGTACTTCGTCATGGAAGAAATGTGCAAACAGGTCTGGAAGGTCTGCTGGAGAGAAGGTTGTTGGAAGTGGTGTACATTTGTTTCTCGACATTAATTTGTTAGTTATCTCGAAGAGGTCTTTGCAGCTGGAACTCTCCGTGATCTTAGTACTGTAGTGGGATAATTTGGCTAAATGGAATATGTTTGTGATGTTCTTCTTAGTGGCTTCATAGATTTGTTTATGAATAGTGAGTCTGGTGGAATGCCAAAGCCTCTCTGCTTTTCGGCGAATTCTTTTAGCAGTGCGAAGCTGGTCCCTAACACTGCTATACCATGGAGAACACTTATTTTATTGATACTCTGCATTTGTTGGCTGGGGCATGATTGTCAAGCAATGAACGCAGGCAGTTATCAAATTGTTCCGGTGTTGGATGTAAGAAAGTATTTAGGTTTTCTTGGATGTCATGCATGAATTTGGTTCTATTTATCATACGGATTTTTCTGTTAGTAGCAAATAGAGGTGGAGGGTTAGGGACTGATATGTCGAGATGGCATATAATGCAGAGGTGATTCGATGCAAATTCCTGGGATACAAGGGTGGATTGCAGAATATTATCATCAGGTCTATTAAGAAACCAGTCTAAAATGTGACCAAGTTTATGGATTGAAAACATGAATGGAATCTAGGAGTTTTGACGTGTTTGGTTTTCCAGGACAGTCAAAGTAAAAGTTGAAATCTCCAAGAATAATTAGGTTACCACCTATCGAATTTCCATATTCCAGAAGATTTGGAAATTGCTCCAAAAAGAGAGATTCAGTCAGCTTGTTTTTTCTACTAGGAGGAGGGTGGTAGAGACAGAAAAAAGAATTTGTTCCAGTTCAATAACGAGTGATTTGTAGACATGCTAATAAGTTGATCTGCATCTGATTAGCTTGTTGTCCCTCTGGAAGCCATATTTATTATCTGTTTTTGATCAGATTTGAAATAGGGGCTGATAGCATAATGATTTTGAATGCTTTTGATAATGAGTAAGATTAATGCATATTAATGATTGACTCTTGTATCTGATTGGCTGAGCTTGTTACCACACTAGGAACCATATTTGTAATCTGATTCTGATCAGACTTGGAATATACATGTATATTTCTATCATCAGGATCACAGACTGTTTCAGTAATGAGCAAGATATATATATATATATATATATATATATATATATATATATATATATATATATATATAATATGATAGTCTTCTAGCAAATCTTGAAAACATTTGTATCTGTTCAGTTTATTTTAATTTTGGTTGACTTATAGTGTAAATAAGTATGTAAACTCTGCGTGATATAATTTTTTGTAGAGAGTTTGCATAGGATGTTTCTTGCACTTCTACATAAACTTACTCAAGCATTAACTGTCAAGTTATATAAACCTGGTGAGAGATATCATGTATCCTTTAATCTCTTGGCTTTTTCCTGTTATCTTTTATCTCAACACATGTTAGCCTGAAGCATTCCTTAATTCCCACATGGGTTTTTTCATGTGTAGATTTACTGTATGGAAGAAAATGCCTTTAAATTGACTTTCTGATAAAAGCATTCAAGATTATAGTTTTGTTCTAGATCAATTATTCTTTATTGTTCATGGTCAATTGTCAATCATGTATCATTTTCACCATTTTTTTATTTTTAACTTCTCAAAATCTGTTAAACCATGTTAAAACAAAATTTGTAGCTATCAACCTGTTACATGTATTAAGGTCTTTCAATCTGACATGATGTCATCTAAAATGACAATCTAAAATCTATAATCTATTTATACAGTTAGAGCAACCTGTAAATAAATTCCTCTCAGAAACCCTTGAAAAGAAAGAATGCTTCAGAATTTGACTGAAAGCATCTGGTCATGATGTTGATGGACCTACCAAGTTTCCTAATACGACTAAAGCTGGAAAATCCTTAAAGGTCTTTGTCTCAAACACCTCTGATCAGTTTGACACAGTTTGAAAAAGATACATCCCAACATCATAAATTAAATAGAAAGCCATTTGAATTTACACAAATTTGCCAAGATAGTCACCTGTGTGACTAAAAATAGAAAAACCTTTAAACATTCACTTTTGTATGACGGCTAGACAAAAATTGATTGATGAATAATGACTACCGGTACATAATGGCACCCTTGGTCATAAGATTGCTGAGGGCAGCTCAGGAATATACCAAATTCAATTATGAATCAGTTTTATATGTTGTAAATAATTGGCATATATGTCATTTTGAAAACCTTTTTTGTGTACTTTACATAGGATGTTCATGTGCTGCCCAATATGGCTGCTGTTACTAGAAATTAATATATTGTTAATGTGTTATTTTCAAGTCAACAGAATTTGCCTCAATTTGACAAAAATCCACTTGGCATGGAAGCCTTTCAATTTGTTCTAATGATGCCAGCCGGTCTTTCATTGTGGACAGATTGTCTGAATTAGAAAAAACTTTAAAGAGCCTCTTAAGAACCATGCAACAGAATTTGACCAAATTAATTGACAGAAAAACATCCTGGTTTGAAACTCTTTCAGCAGACCTGCCAGCAAATATGGGTGAAGGTTATAACAAAGGAGAACACAAAGGCAACTTTCTTCAATACGGATCAACAGATTTTAAGATATTACAACTGTGTATCCTGTTAACCTTGATTTCTGATCAATTAAGATTATCATTCTGCATCTATATTGCCATGAGTGTTAAATATGCAATGGTATAACCAGTATTGCCATGAGAGTGTCAAACATATAATGGCCTGACTAGTATTGCCATGAGAGTGTCAAACATATAATGGCCTGACTAGTATTGCCATGAGTGTCATACAACAGCCTAACTAGTATTGCCATGAGAATGTCATACATACAATGGCCTAAATAGTATTGCCATGAGTGTCATACAATGGCCTAACTAGTACCATGAGTGTCATACAATTCCTAAATAGTATTGCCATGAGTGTCATACTGTGGCCTAAATAGTATTGTCATGAGAGTGTCAAACATACAATGGCCTAACTAGTATTGCCATGAGAATGTCAAACATACAGTGGTCTAACTAGTATTGCCATGAGTGTCATACAGTGGCCTAACTAGTATTGCCATGAGTGTCAACCATACAATGTCCTAACTAGTATTGCCATGAGTGTCATACAGTGGCCTAACTAATATTGCCATGAGTGTCATACATTGGCCTAACAAGCATTGACATGAGTCTCAAACATACAATGGCCTAACTAGCATTGCCATGAGTCTCAAACATACACCATACAATGTCCTAACTAATATTGCCATGAGTGTCATACATTGGCCTAACTAGCATTGCCATGAGTCTCAAACATACAATGGCCTAACTAGCATTGCCATGAGTCTCAAACATACAATGGCCTAACTAGTATTGCCATGAGTCTCAAATATATTGTTACGTGCTTAGGCTTGAATAAGCAGCAACACAGAAAGAGTGAAAGCTAACAAGCTTGTAAAACTTTAACAATGAATTTATTAAGTACAAATGTTTTATAAGAGAACATAAATAAACTTATGGTTTTAGAGAATCAAGTCCAAAAATAATCCAATATAGAATTCACAAAAATAATCCACTAATGGAATTGCAAGAGTCCTGATGAATAAATGTTCTGATAGTTCCAGGTTCGAATCTTGACAATGTAATCCAATATGGACGATGATGTCACGTGATTTAGTCAGTTCTTGTTTTTATAATAATCCAAATGAAAAATCTATGAGCACATGTTCTTTTCCAGATAAATAAAATAATTCCTCTTGCTCCAACTAATTGACACAATTCCAATATAACTCAAAACACAACTATTAATTTAAAGCCCAGAGATTCTACTGAATAGTTCTCTCCTAAAACATGGTTTATATCTCTGGTTTTTATGTAAACAAGAGGTCACATGATATTCCAGAAACAGAACAAACCTACATTCAAGAAATCACATAAATACCATATGACCCAACTAAAATTAGAAAGATGTTTATACTTGACTCTATCTTGTCCTTGGGACCAACCAATCATATTTAAAGTAAAGCTCTAATGTCCTTGGAATCAACCAATCCTTTTAGAAGCTTGTTAACACTCTGAAGCAAGGTCAGAAAATGAGGTAATGAGGTTAACATCTTTTTGTTTACAAGAAAAGCAAAGGTCATAGAGATCTTCTAGAATAATCTCCCAATTAATGAATTTTAAACCCAAAATGACAAATTTGGATCTGACAATTAAAAATAAATAATTTAAATCAAATATACATAACACCTTCCCCCATAAAATAAAAAGAAAGGTTTATATGATAAAACTTTCTTTTTATCACAAACCAATTTACATCTGAGATTCATAAAAAAAAATCATATTAATTACACTATAATAAATTGTTATACATGGGAACGATCATCTGCAATTATATTATCTAGAAATAGCCTCAACCTTTTAACTTGTCCATGTCCCACAAAATGTCCTAAGAAAGTCACACTAGCACGGCAGAACTCACTTTTAGATAAATTAATTGTGAAACATGCATCAGTGAGTCTGTCAAAGAATTTTTGAATTGTTGCTAGATGTTCTATCCAGGTGTTGTTGTAGATGATGACATCACAATTTTCTAGACCAGAGATAATCATTTTTATGAGACGTTGAAATGGACTTTCTTTATATTAGTAGAGTCCATCTGGAGTCACAAATGCCGAGATTTCCTTTGCTCTTTCCATTAGTGGAATCTGCCAAAATCCTTTCAAAAGGTCAAATTTGGTGACATACTTGGCATTCCCAATTTTATCAATACAATCGTCAATTCTTGGTAATGGGAATGAATCTGATTTTGTCACTCTGTTCACCTTCCTATAATAAGTGCTCATATGGAAAGTTTTATCTGGTTTTGGAACAAGTATGCATGGTGAACTCCAATCACTTTTACTGGGCTTGATAAAATCATTCTCCAGAAAATATTGAATTTCCTTTTTTAAGTATTCCTGTTTGAGTGAATTCATCCTATATAGATGTTGTTTAACAGGTTTTGAATTTTCAATTTCAACGTCATGAAAAATTTTGTTTGTCCTTGTAGGAATATCAGGACATAAGTGCTCATATTCAGACAACAGCCGTTTCAGTTCATTTCTCTCCTGCACTTGCAGATGTGAAAGTTTCTGGTCTAGATTTTTCATAATTTCTGAATTACAGTGGGGCCTTGACTTACGAGTTTAATTCGTTCCGTGACGGAACTCGTAACTCAAATTACTCGTATGTCAAATCCATTTTCCCCATTGAAATGAATTGAAATGGAATTAATCCGTTCTGGACCTCCAAAACCACCGCAACATCGATAATTCTGAAGCATATCCTGATGTTATAGTGGTCCTTCCAGAACTCTCTAAGGTTGAGGTTTGTGCTCTCCGTCACCTCAAATCCGCGTCGGAACAGGTGCTTGGTAAAGAGCTTCTTGAAATTAGAAATCACCTGCTGGTCCATGGGCTGCAGGATAGGGGTATGTTGGGTAGAAGGTAGAGAATCTGCAGCAAATCAGCGTAAATAGCTTGTGCCTTCTCGCAGATTATAGCCTCCGTCACTGTATCTCCGGCGAGCTGCTTCTCCGTCAACCCACCATCAGCAGCTTCTCCATATTTTCATGGAGATATGTCAGCTGTTTATTAATTATTTTAACGCCCTTGGCTAGCATGATAGCCATTATTGACTCCTTCGGCTTCAGTATGGTGCAGATCGTGGAAGTGCTACGCTCGCACTGCTTCGTCAAGTCGACTTAACGCCCACCTTGGTCATGTTTTTCCATAATTTCTTTCTTAATTCAATGCATATCATCTGCTTCTTTGCAAAATAACCGCAAGCACAAATGCGAGCACAACACGAATGCTTCCACTGCGAGCTGACTGCTTAAAGTGAACGAGTGAGACACGGGATGATTGGCGGATGTTGATGCGTTCACTTTGACGTTCGCTGCGCCATCTAGCGGTGGGGTATCTGAAGCTGGCTCGTAACCCGAATTTTAGCTCGCAACTCAAAGCAAAAAATCGGCCAAGAGACGACTCGTATCTCAAAAAACTCGTTAGTTGGGACACTCGTAAGTCAAGGCCCCACTGTACAAAGATTCGTCATTTCAATATCAGTCATCATTTCAATATCAGTAGAATCTGATGATATTCTTTCACTAAGTGGGATGGGCACAACTAAATTAATTATATGTTCAACATGGCTATCTCTTTCAATATACTGGTACTCCTATTATTTATTTAGATCCCAGGAGCACTAATACCATAATTTAACTAATTCATTTTCTTCTTAACTTTGTAAGGGCCGTAATATCTAATCTGAAGAAAAGTGAGAAGAATGAACAAGAGTAACACAACTCCATTATCAGACTCAAAAGTTCTCTCCCTTGTAGTTCTTTCAAACCATAGTTTCATTTTTAACTTTAATTGCTGAATGCCTAATTCATTCATAATTTGCTAGAAAATTCCAGACATGAAGCTTGAACCTTGATCAAACTGAATAGATTTGAGAAGGCCATACTGAGTAAAAAACTTTATCAAAGCTTTTACTATTTATTGTTTTATATTTTATATTCCTCAACGGAATAGCCTCTGGAAACCCTGTTGACACACACATAATGATCAACAGGTATTGGTTACTTGACTTGCTCTTGGGTAAAGGATCTATACAATCTACCATAATTCTACTAAATGGTTCGTCAAACGCAGGAATAGATTGCAGATGAGCCTTAGGTATCTTCTGATTGGGTTTTCCTATCATTTGACAAGTATGACAAGATCTACAATATTTGACATCACTTCTGATTTTTGGCCAATAGAAGTGAGTCAAGATCTTGTGATAAGTTTTATTAATCCCTAAATGACCAGCTAAAGGAGTTTCATGGGCCAGATTAAGTATTTCCTGTCTGTAAGGTTTTGGAACTACTATTTGATAGTTCACTGACCACTCATCACCAGCAAGTACCTCGGAAGGTCTCCATTTTCTCATAAGAATTCCATTTTTAATGAAATAACAGACAGGAACTTAAGTGACTTCAGTCTTACTTATGGCCCTTTGAAACAAACAGGAGATCTCAGGATCTTTTTCCTGTTCTATGACAAGTGACTGTCATTTATCACCCTGATTAGAATAGAGAGAATTAGTTGTTAAAAGAGGATCACTATTATCAATACCTTCTGATTGATCCAAACAAGGAGTAAAAGTGACCTCATCAAAAGCCTGACCTATACACATGTCAGCTAAAGGAATACTGCCCACTTCAACATCAACCTGACCCACACATGTGTCAGCCAAAGGAATGCTGCCTTTTTCAACTTCATTCTCAAGAGCTTTCTTTGCCATAGCTCTGGTAACTGTACAAGCTTGAAATATATCAGGGAATTCTTTTTCAATTGGATCAACTTTCTGATCCAAATTAGGCTTGTCAGTTACAAGTGGATTAACCACAACCTTGTCCCCAGCTAAGTCATTGCCTAGCAATAAATGAATGCCCTCGATGGGTAAAACCGAGACTGTTCCGATTGTCACAGGTCCTGACACTAAGTCTGATGACAAATTTACACAATGGAGAGGAACATTAATAAAGCCACACTCTACTCCCTGAATAAGAACACTTTCATTAGAAGAAAACTTCTCAGAAAAAGGCAAAGTACCTGACAATAAAAGATTTGAGAAGCTCCTGTGTCCCTTAAAATTTTAATATGGGTGGGATTGGCTGAATCACCCAAGAGTGATATAGAACCCTTCGATATGAGTGGTTCATAATTCTCCATAATAAAATCAGACTGGGATTTATTAGACCCAACAAATGTATTGCTTTCAATACATGACTGTGACCTTGACCTCTTGGAAATAAGAGCATTTGGAACAGGAATGTCTTGATTCTGATGCCTTTTTTTCAATTTGTAGCAATAAGAAACATGTCCTTTTTTCTTGCAATAGGTACACTTTGGAAGAGACAAGGATCTAGAATCAAACTCCTCTATCAATCCGCATCTGCTCTTTTTGTAATTCAATTTGCCTTTCTTTCTCCCTTTCCTGTCTCTCTCTCTCTCTCTCTCTCTCTCTCCTCTTTATCATATTGTAATTTTCTTTCTTTCTCCTCTTTTTCAGATTGTAATTGTCTTTCTTTCTCCCTTTCTTGAAATTCCAGCTTCTTCAACTCTAATATGCTTCTAAACACTATTTATGGGTTTGTTATATATTTTTAATTCATTTACCTGTAGGGCAGCACAAACAAAGATCAGCTAAACTTAATGATGACACAACTGAATACTAAATACATTAACATATGTTGAGTGAATTTCCTTGACAACAATTATTTACCTGATTTAAAACTGATTTTCAAGATTTACTGAAATAAAACATGAACTTATTACAATATAAACTTGAAATACAAATATTGTATACTGTAATATAACTTATGCAAGGTGGTAATGTTACAGTTTTAAGAAGAACATAAATCATTTTTAATAAGCTTGTCAATGAAATTGAAGCAAATTTTTGGCCACAAGCTGTGTTTGTAGTAGTAGGATTTAACGCTATTTTTCAGCACAAGATAGACTATACATGGCATCCAGTATTAATGGTGGAGGAAGATCCCAGGAAAACCGCAGAAAGAACCACTGACCCATGTGAAGCCACTGGCAAGCTTTCTCACATATCCACATTGGCAGAATCCGAAATTCAAACGCATGCAGACAGAGGTGAGATGGCAGTGATCTGTAATGGTAAGCACTTTAGACCACTCAGCGACTCGGGACCCCTAGCTGTGTTTGTTGGAGGTTAACTGATTATGTCACATGATTCGGTAGGCAGAGCAATCTGTCATAAGGTCAGTTGTTAGATATACTCTGTATATAATTCTTCCATTTGCCTGATATATTTTTCTGTAAATCAGAAGATGAACCTGTTCAGAAAATCTGAAATGTGTATTTTCATCATGACTGTTTAATATTGATACAGGTCACAATATCTATAAAGGTTTCTCCTGTTTTTCATATTTGTTTTATGAAGGTATCATAAGTATGGTTTAAATACATGCATTTCTGCTGCAACAGATCTGGTACCCTATTGGTTAGAGCATCTGCCTCTGATGTGGGAGGTTGCATGTTCAAACCCTGGCCCAAGTCATACCAAAGACTTTATTAAATGGTACTACCATCTGCCTTACTTGGCACTCAGCATTAAGAAGTGTTAGGACTGGTTGTCCTAGTATCAAGAAAAGGTGACGGGTGATAGACATAATGCCTCAGTGCTAGACATCACTATAAACTGCCACACTGCAGAGATCGTTGTAATATAACAAAACAATGTTTACCACACACACACATACTTTAAATACATTTATTTGGCATTTAATGTTTGGAACTTTGATCTTTTGCCTAAGCTGATGTAAGACATATATATATATATATATATATATATATATATATATATATATATATATATATATATATATATATATATATAATTTAATGATGAGGTGACCAGAAACAACTAAATAAATCTGAGAAAAAGCAGGGGATGGGTTTAGTAATGGACTGTCATTGCTTACAAATCAAGGCTCAGATCTAGGCCTATACAGTTTGTTTGGAGCAAACAACATTGATCTGTTGGTGCCTTATGTGATGGCAGATTAGGGTATATGTCATTTGTAGTTACGCGGTAGACTTATAAGATGGTAAGTTAATATTTGCAAGAATTTTGTAAAAATGAGGAATGGCCTGTCAGTGGAGATAAATGATATACCAGTCTTTAAATTTTCCAGGAAGTGAACTGCAGATGAACTGGATTCCCTTAAAATCGCCACCATTAAAAAAAAGCAATTTTACCCATATTGCATCATTTTGTGAGGTCTGCTTTTAAATTGCTGCCAACTTTATCTGATTTTCCTTTTAAAAGCTTGTTCTTAGTAATGTACTTTTTATGTTTAAGTACTTCAAAAGATGCATTATCAATAAACCTTCTTAATTAAATGTAAATGAGGGGGTGCTAGCTGCAAGTATGTTTGAAATTTATTTTGCACTTTTGGGGGCTTTAAAAATAATTACATAACCCAATATGCTTTCCTTTCAAATTTAACTATTACATGCTGAGAAACCCATACCTTCCACCTAATAATCCAGAGAAATTTAGTAGTAAATTCAGGCTGATAAATAGGGTTGCAGTGTTTTGTCGACAAATGGTTTCATGTAAGTCATTAGACTCATCAAGGCAAAAAACAATCTGTTAAAATCCAGACCTATGAGTCTTATTCAAGCTGATGATCAGTCTTTATTAGTTTGCAAATGTCCAGGACATCTGACTGTATTGTCAATCTTCATTGGTGTGTGTATGTGTATATCAGTACAACAGTTTCATCACAGCCCATAGGCAGTTTTTTCTGAATTGTCAGATATATTCAATAACTACATGTATTGTGAACTGAATTTCATCATTATTAAAGACTTAGAGCTAATTAAACCATCACGATCTGTCCAGTTAGATATCATACATTGTGACTGTCAATTTCTTTGTTGACAGTCTGCTGTATTCAAGATTTCTTCAAGGAGTTTTCATGTCTGAATGCAGAAGATGTTTCATCAGCTTTGAACTCAGAATTATCAGTTCCTGATTTTTAGACTGTTTTTAAACCGTTTAGCGATATTTTTTGTGTCTCTGTATAAACAATAAGACATAAACCGAATACATTTCTGAATATTTTCTTTCCTGTTACTATAATGCAAGAATGTATGCAATTCACACTGCTTTTCATCATCCTAGTGAATTTGCTCTACTTGGAACTTCTCTTTGTCTTGGAAGTTTTCAGCAAATTGGAAAATAAGAAAACTACTTTATCTGTCATACAAGACATGTGAAATAAAATCAAAGATATTAAAGTGAGTGTCCCATAAGCTGAATGTAAAGAAATGAGAGCAACCTAAATCATTGATAACAACCTCAAACATATTTTCAGAGGAAAAAAGAGTACGCATGTATTTCAAGACTGGTTTTAAATCTCAAGTTTAATTTCGTGGTTTGGGTAGACTCCTATTGTGCAAGACTCCTATTGTGCAACCCCTTATTTATCTATTAATGAGCAAATGGTTGATGTACGAGTCATTACCAAATAGTCTTAGTGTTTGAAGCAACATTCACTAATGAGTTTTGAGGACATCTTATATTAACCAAAGAATCTAAATATGAAATTAGAAATTACGAGGGAGATTAATTTCCCTGATCTTACACTAGACACAAAAATGTTTCCATACCAAATTATTTTGCTAATTTATTACTGGTCTCCATGACTTGGTAATGACATCAACTGCTTTAATGGAATTCAGTGGTTTTGGATCAATCTCCTGATAAGTCACTATCACTAAAAAGAGTGTTTTCAGTTGTAATCATCATATAGAAGTGGCAGTGGGCTTTTGTGCCTTGGACATCTGATTGGAAGAGAAATTAAACATGACATTAGACTAGAGGAAAGCAGGACTGTGATGTCTAATGTGGAGCAATTTCAAGTGCTTTACTAGCATTATCAGCAACTTTTTTTGTGAATATTTGTTGGCTTCATTGATTTCTCTTATAAGCCATGTGGGTTTCTGATGGTGCTTCACTTATTTGTTTTCAAAGGAGTATGTTGATCTATTATAAGAGTTCATAATAGTGTACCAGGATTTTTAAGTGCTTTCAATTGGAACATTTTCTACATGAAAGAGGCACAAGTTTGCTAAATCAGATAAAAGTTATTAACATTGAATTTTATAAGCATCTGTAGGAGATTACCTTATACTCTGCGTGACGTCTATCCGTACTATTTACTTTGCATGTAACACGAATTGGATAATGTTAAAAAACTAGTATATAAGAGATCTGTACTTCAATTATATTTCCTGATTTATTAGTATAAACATGACCAGTTTTAGTTTGCTTGAATTTTAGTACCAGTAAGTCTTTTAAGTGAGGTATGAAGTTGAAACAGCCCACTAATAAACATTCCGACATGAAGTAGAATTGGCATTCTCTTCATTGCCGTACCCCTAATGATTATTATTTGTTGAATAGATATTTTCCTTATAGGTATAACGGTACCAATTGCGCAAGTCCAGGTGGGAGGTGCTTAAGGTGTAGGGTCCATTGCAGGCAGTAATAAAGGACAACACGAGCTATGATTGGTGGATTATGTAAGAGTTGTACTTTCTGTTAGGCTTAAAAAATAGTTTAGCCTCTTGGCAACATGTGAATTTATGTTAATTCCTATATAGATCATATTTTGTATTTTTTATGATTTTTTGAAAATGTCATAGACATGACTGAAAATAAGTATGTTGTGACTAGATAACTCATACCCCTGTCTACTTCCAGCAGAGTTATCTCTCTTAAATGCAATGGAGTACCTGGTTTTGTCATCGTCAAATTGACAATCTAACATTGTTCTCTATAACAGTGTGTGAGATGCACGCTAAATTAGGATAGAAAATATAGTTATCTCTCCAAATATTAGCATTGAGGTCTATGGAAAAACAATTGGTACCGTGATACCTAAAGGTAATACCAGCTTCACAGTGTATCCATAGTAACGAGTATATATAGCCACCATTTCTATAATGTCATAGTGTCATTTGGTTAAACAATGGATATTGAGAAGTTTTGGTCTAATATTGACAGACTTTTACATAGAAAATGTATAAAATCTTCAGATGAAGACACATGCTGGCTTTGGAGGGGGGCATTTGATAAAGACGGCTATGGCAGACAGAAAATTGTATGGCCAGATGGCTCAGTATCAGTGGAGTCTGCTTATAGGCTGTCATACATGCGGCAAAATAATTTATTTAAGCACAATATACCACGTATGGATGACTGTGGTCACCTATTGCATATTTCACATATATGTCATAATAAATCATGTATAAATAGTAAACATTTAGTTCTAGAGCAGCATGCCATAAACCAGGATAGAGAACATTGTAAGGCTCAGGGAAGGTGTTCCGGTTGTCATAGACCGGTTTGTGTCATATAAGAAATGCTGGATTAAGTCATCTTTGGTAATTTATTATATATATGGTCTTCTTTTCCCCTTTTCTTTTTAACATTTGACAACAATAACCCTTTCTTGTAATTTTTCCTCTCTTGAAATTCTTCATACAATTTATACAGATAAGTTCTTTTCTCACATCTCCTTTTTTTAAATGCTAGTGATTTTTTGTAACCTTTATATCGCGTAAAAATGTTCTGCTCCTGAGCTAGATTTTTAGCGACCCTAGTTCCAAATGAAATTCTACAGCCAATTGCATTGCATAATTTTAGTATTGATTCCCCAGGCCCATTATTTAAAGAGTGCACTGCACTGTGTGCTCTACCAGGAAAATTTCTAGTCCATGTTATATTTCTTGGCAATGAACGCCTTAAAACCCTGTTGGCTGCCTCAACCTTTTGAGTATTTGTGTTCAATTTTGTTTTTTCCAAATTTAATGGTCCCAAACCATAATTAATTAATACAATCCCACAAAATGCCCTCAGACTGTTTTGTTACATGTATTTTAAAATTAAATGGCAAATATGGACTTTTCTCCAACCAGTTACTCTTGCATGCATATGAATTATCAGTACACAGACTATGATCTCCCTGGTAACACTGTACAATAGCATCGACACTGTATGATAGGCAACCCTTGACTCTGTCAGCATCCCCATTAAGTTTATTAAACGCATTTTCAAACTCCACCTGACACCTCTGACTCAAGTCAATGGCAAACCTGTCACATATTTTCTGTCTAGCAGCTTTGGTCAGTCCTGGCATCATGTGAACCAAATTTGGGCACCTTTTTATATATTTCCTGTGGTTTTCAGAGAAATGTCTGGTGTCGATAAAGTTTTTAGGGATAGTCTGAGTGATCCCCTGACTGTATAGGTTGACTGCAGCCCTATAGCTGCTTGTATCTGGATCAGTTGTTATGTTTCGCACTTCAAAATTGTCTTCTTTTAGGTTAAGAAGACATTCAGAGGCCCAAGTTTCCTCATCACCAATATTAGTTTCCATGCTGATATTTGCAGTACAATCACAGGTTTTGTTTGTCATATTAAATTCATCTGATTGGTGTTGTATGCGATGAGAACACAATTTATTTTTAGTTGTTAGGGCAATAATGTCATTCTTTGATGTAACATTTTCAGCCTGTATGTAGCAGACTTGTGTTGCTGGCTGAAATGGAGTTTTTCCAACACCAGAATACAAAGGATTGTTATATGAACCATCTCCTTGTACATCAATGATATCAGGTGGATTTCCCCTTGCAATATTAATTTCTCTTAGCTTTTGTCTCCAACATCTCATATCCAAAATATTTTCTTTTATGATTTCTTTACAAATTTTGTTTGAAACCTTTTGCATCCCCTTTGTGGAAGGGGCAGGGATGCTGGCAGACAAGAGTAATTTCCTTAGGCCAGCATTTCCCATTGACACTTGTGTCAACCCAACTTGTAGCCCTCTGTTTATATTGGCTGCTTTGCGTCCAGAACTTTTATTTTCAATTTCTTGAAATAGATTAAACATCTTTGATTTGTAACTACATTTGTTACAAATTGCCCGTTCCCTCCAACCAAGGCCCCATTGCTCCTCAGAGTGCTGGTCCCATTTCAGAAAACCCAAACATGTTGGGGATAATTGTGTATGTTCTCGGAATACAGCATTCCACATTAATTCATTCTGGTGGACATTTATTATTCGATTTGTAGAGGACTCCTCATCTCTGCCAAATAATAAAATAACTACTGTCAGGCACTCTACAATACTTATATATGTATAGATCTCTGATTATGTAAGCACTCACATTCTGATATTGTTGTTTTTTTTCTTTGATGTAATGCATATAATTTAAATCACATTTAAGTGAACTGAGTTTTATTATATGGAGAATTAAGACATGGAAAGAAAATTATTACACATGTGTAGGTATCTCAATAAGTTATCTCCCTTCATGGAACAAATCTTTTCAAGAAATAAAAAGTGACATTTTCAGTACTTTTTCTGTCAATAATGAAAAGATTAATAATACAATATTAACTAAATCACTGGATAATTATGCAAATTACTGTAGAATTGCTTTCATAATTTGTCAGAGCAAAGCTTACTGTTTGTGTGTTGTCTTTTTATAAACAATTATTCTTTCACTGGTTTAATCAAAACCATTTAATATTAACTTATTGTGTGGAACCAGTACAAATTGCATGTGTCTGTATGCATTAAATTATTTACCCTTTTATTTCAGATGGATATGCAGACTGTTCCACCTGCAGTTTTGATGAAACTAAGGGCCGCAGCAGTACTGGTGCCAATGCATTGTCACTCTTATTCGTCGGCATAGCCTCCACATACTGATCCCGTGTGAGTCTAATAAACTTTCTATTCTCTGATTTCTGTACATTGCTGTTTTCAAATCTGATTCCTTTATTGAAAGGTACACATCCCTTTTGGAAACAGACTCTCCTCCTGTTTTTACTCCCTTGGAAGTGCTAGACTTATTACTTTTTCTTGGCATTTTCTGTTCTTTATTCCCCAAAGTATTCAAAATTCTAAACCAAAAGTGCTTATAAGTTGTATTATACAAGGTGTGATCACAGAATGGTTCATTACATGAATATTAGTTGCTATTTAAGGGAGGAAAGTTTGTTGTTTATGTTACAGAAGGGATTTGGGAGGCTGAACTGTGTGAAAGGACTGGGGTTAGTGACCTCATTCATTTAGAGGCAGTGAAAGTTGTTGATAGCCTAGACTGTTTTTAAAGATTAGGTCATGTCCACCTGTCCCTGCTGTTACTTTCTGTGTTTGTGAAACAAATATAAGTCCTTTACTTTATATCAAAATGTCTCTTTAAGAGTAGAACTGGTACATGCTAACTAGTGCATTGACCTTTGACCTTACTATTACATAATATGACATAATGTGATTTATCCCATATCACCAAAGTGAAGTATGATAAGTGCTAATATGAATAAAACACAACTCATAGTTAAAAGAATTCATTTTATTTCAAAAGATGAGTTTGATAGTGGAGCAAAGATATGAAAGCAAGAGTTTAAACAGCTGAATAACATTTCTATACACAATCATATAAAACATAGCTTAGTACCTCATAAAATTGTTTTTGACAAGCGAGACTAGGTACATTTGTTACTTATATAGTCCCAAGCTATTTCACAGATTATTGGAAAAATCAAGGTTTGCTATAGGTATAACGGTACCAATTGCGCAAGTCCAGGTGGGAGGTGCTTAAGGTGTAGGGTCCATTGCAGGCAGTAATAAAGGACAACACGAGCTATGATTGGTGGATTATGTAAGAGTTGTACTTTCTGTTAGGCTTAAAAAATAGTTTAGCCTCTTGGCAACATGTGAATTTATGTTAATTCCTATATAGATCATATTTTGTATTTTTTATGATTTTTTGAAAATGTCATAGACATGACTGAAAATAAGTATGTTGTGACTAGATAACTCATACCCCTGTCTACTTCCAGCAGAGTTATCTCTCTTAAATGCAATGGAGTACCTGGTTTTGTCATCGTCAAATTGACAATCTAACATTGTTCTCTATAACAGTGTGTGAGATGCACGCTAAATTAGGATAGAAAATATAGTTATCTCTCCAAATATTAGCATTGAGGTCTATGGAAAAACAATTGGTACCGTGATACCTATAGCCAAGTCCATTACAAATATAGCACCTGATGGCATTGCCATGTTGGCAGGTTTCTGTTACATGGGCTGTTTCATCACCAAAACGACGATCATTGTATGTTTTCTTGCATATAAGGGGTATTACAGTTTATATTTTAGAGTAATAAAACAGTTCCTTTTGTGCTCAGGTGAATTTTGTCCTTAGAATGCAGTTTTAGTTTGACTTTATTATCTGTCTTTCCCAAAAAGAAAATTAGTACTGGTCTCATAGCACAAAGTAAACTATTCACATAGATCAATAAGTATTGGCTTCACTTTTCCATTGACATGAAGAGGTATCCTAGACAATGTTATGTTGCATTAACATTGAGAACACACAGCATGAAGAAGACTTTTATACTCATATTTGATTCTATCCAGTAACTAAAATGGTTTTGTCCAATCAGTGTTGATACTTGAAGTAGTTTCCTGTATATATGTTAATAATGGTTTTGTCCAACCAGTGTTGATACTGGAAGTAGTTTCCTGTGTATATGTTTATGATTTGAAGCCAGAAAATAAAAAAGGGTTAAGATGATTGGGGATGGGGTTTGTTTTACATGTTTCTGGCAATGAATAAAACTGCTGACTATTTGGTCCATAACTTGTTGCAGTGGGTATTTATGATAGATGATTGAGCAGGCATTGACAATATAGCTTTCCTGTAGGATTTCAAAGCTAATTGCATTTTTTTAACTCTGGACTTAATCTCATTTCTGAATCCCACTATCCACTAATTAGGACTTTGACCTCAAATTTATTTAACAACTACATCAAAACTAATTGTTAAGGAACAAAATGATAATTTGTTTAGGAAACACAGAATTATTCACTTGTCAAATGACAGCATGATAATTGATAACACTGCAAAGCCACATGGTCTCTTTTTTTTGTTTGTTTGATTGTGTATATCATTGCTCCATAATTGTAACAACCTTTAGCAGTGAGATTAACACCGATGATTAGCAATTACTGATATTAATTGTTTTTCAGTTTGATGAGAATCTTTTCTTTCCTTTGAGCAAAATTTGTACACAGACTGTATTGAAGACAATAAAACTTAATAGCTATCATTGTTCATAGATCAGTGATAACAGGATTAACTTATTTTTTTAATCAGCTGACTTCTTTCAAAACCATGCTAAGATGAAAAGGCAGTTATTGACTGCTGACTTATTTGAAGTGAATATTAAAAATTATAGTAACTTTGAACTTTTTTTTCATGTCAAGAAAGATGCAAGCATAAAACAATTTTTTCTTCAAGAATACATCACATCTGTCCCAAAAAAATTAATCAAAATCTTGTTGTTTTTGTCATACAACTTTGTACTTTTTCAGGAAATTGATTGAATTATTGATAAATATCATGACCCACACTACAATTGTGTTATATCTGAATTTATATGATATTAACTTTGTACACATTAGTTTATGTACTTTGAAAAAAAGAAAAAAGAAATCTTGTACAAATGTTAATAAATTTGGGAGCCACACCACAATCATGTTATAGACAAATTGCTCAGTAATGAAGCTTGCTATATTGGGGTTAGACTATATTATGTTAACTTAAAACAATAGGGATTGCTGATATGAATATATTCCTTTCCAAACACCAGTCCAACATCTGCCTGGGTAATAATCCAATTGAATAGACTGCATTCACCGTACCATTAATAATAGATAGCACATATATTGTCAGACAGAATCTCAGTAGGTTCCTGCTTAAGTTCCAGATATAGACCATGTAAGGCATGCAAAATATGGCTATCAGTTGTAGGTAATTGATTAGGATGTTGGTCTGCTTTGACATCCACTAGAGATTCACCTTTCTGAATAAACCTGTAAGCTTCCCTCCTGAGAGTGATGGATCAGTTTGCACAGATATAGCAATCTTCTCTTCCAGTTAATTTACCATTCGTATCACCAACATTTTGCTACGGTTATTCCAGTTCCTGGACACTATGTTTAGATGTATTTTATTATCAGAATCTTTGCTCTTGCCATGTCCCTTAATTTTGTTATGTTAAAGACATCCATCAAGACTGTTGAGTACATCTGGGCTTCCAGATTGCATAAAGGTTATTTATGAGCAGTGCAATAAGAAGAGTTCAAATTATAACATTTTTATTGATCAGATAATGAATTTAGTTCATAATCAATTAAGTAAGAAAGACTTTACAGAATCCAGAATAAAAACAAAAAAAGACACTTCTTTGAGATGGAACAAGCACTGATTTCTCTGCATTTATTGTGCAACTAGAGATTTGAGCATTTTAATCATCATTCATTTTGTAAACAAACATGACTGTTGCCATCCAAATTCAGAGTGTTATTATTAAAACAAGAACATAAAATGCACTGATGTCTGAACCATGCAGATAATTTGTACAACCTAATGTAACCCCAAATAGCAGAGGAACTCAAAATTAGGAAGCAAACTAATTATGCCCATTCCAAATAAACATAAGAAATTTCTAATAATTTCTGTGTTTTGGAACATTCAAGTTTGCATTTTTCAAATCACCAGAAGATGAGAAATTATTTTCCTGGATGAGATCTAAATGTGTTTTAAATGTTTCTGCTTGAAATGTTCATAGTGAACAAATTTATTCAGCTGTTTTAAGTTGATAATTCTGATTATTCTCCACTATAGATGAATCAGAGCTCCTTTTGAATGAAGATTCTTCATTTCATTACAAATAAATGGTTCTCTGTTCATCAGAAAAAAGAATTTCTTTTGGAAAAAGAATGGAAAAGAAGGGATTCAAGCTTATTTGTACTGAGATGGTTTTTAAAATCCATGGATCATTTGTGAAACTGTTCCTTATAGTAATAACCTGTATTCTGCTTTAGCTACTCCACATAACTTGAACTCGCCTCCATTGGTTTAAATTTGTTCATAAGTAGCTCACCTCATCTTCCTCATGCATTGGTACATGTATCTGTTTGTACACTGTAGGTTTAGACATGTTTCACTCTTTTAGTGAAACCTTCACTAAAGATGAAACCTTGACCTCTCAAGGGCCCACCAGCCCAAGCACCATAGCCTCTATCAAAACCCGCAGTGACAGACATTTTTATTTTCCTAGAAGAAAACCAGTGCCACTAGAAAAGACATAAATTTATGTTAATAAATCTTGCTAATAATTAACGTGACTTTGTGTTTTCTAACGGCAACTCGCATCCATACTGGAACTATAACATAGATCTCCTTGATAAACCATTACACCGTGTTGTGAGCTGTAAATTACTATTCACTTAATTCACATTCCTAATGCTAACACCATTAGTTCTAGGTTGAAAAGAATTTACAACATAATTACAGAAATTAATTAATGGACTCCATGTCCTATGTTCCTTTATGAATTAGCAAAATATTGACATACATTTCTAGACATAGAAAGATCAATTCTAAGCATACATGAATCAAATTATTCAAGAAAGATAATTTAACTCTCACAACATAGAAGAAATGCATGAAATCGTTAGTATACATGATTCGTATACATTCAAGACAAATTAATTCTCACAACACATATTCAAGTAATGCACAAAATTTCTACACTACATGATTTCTATTATATTCAAGACAGATGAATGTATGATTATCTTCTGAACTGAAGGGATAATTGGACTAAAAACTGCCAAATTTGAACACCTCATCAAATAATTCTTTCTAGTCTGCCTTTATTAATAACTGTTCTGAAAAATATAATTTTAAGACACCTATTTCAACCTTAATGGTTAAGTGTCACACTGATCGTACAGAATACTAAATTATCTCTTCAGAATGTTTACACCATGTCATGTTGGACACCAGAATAAATATGAAACACATGGTTCATATATATTAAAACACGTGGTTCATTTATATTGAAACACATGGTTCATATATATTGAAACACATGGTTCATATATATTGAAACACATGGTTCAGGTATCGAGTTTATATATGATACATAATATGACTTGCAAAAATTTACCTTCTTTTTCAAGAGCACCTCTTTCCTCCACTGAGGCTGAAGGCTTCACAAAAAAGAATGGTTAATTAGTGTTTCCTGTAAGAAAGCAGAGTTGAAGTAAGCCTAAAAAGCTATTGTCAACTCTGAATGATTTTCTGTATAAAAATATCGTTACTGGACAATATCTTGTACTGAATGTTTATTATGGTGCATACTATAAGTACACATTCCTGGGTACACAGCTGCATCCATTGCACTAGCATTTTGATTCCCAGTATACATTCAAATATGACACAGTTGCATAGTTTTTCATTGCACCTTTAGCTGTAAACAGGCACGAGATCAAGCTATTCATCATTGTTTAAAATAGAAAATTTGAATAAACCTTTTCTAAAAAACAGAAATACAGAATTCAATCAAATTTGACAAACAGCATCATTACTTGAACCCTTTCAGAGCTGTAAAAATGTCAGTCTGCTATAAAAAATAAAGTAGTTAATGCTGTAAATATTTCTCAAAAATTTTTTTAGCTTCTGAAGAACACACTATACATAACTTTAAAACAGCACTCTCTCTTGAATCTTAAAGTTCTGTACAAATATTGCCACTGTCAAAAAAAAGCTTCTGTTACTAAAGATTGAAAAAATCTTTATACAACTTTTTCTCCAAAACTTCTGATGAGAATTGGAAAAAATTTGACAAAAAGCAATCAGTCTTTTATAAATGTTGTTGCTCTACCATCAAATATTGCCAAATATTGTTAAAACTAGAGGAAAAAACATTTCCGTAAAACACTAGATAGTATTAGACCATATTCAAGAAAAGCAAAGGATATTGACCCTGTACCAAATGTGGTTGGTGTTACTAAACATAAACTTTGGAACATCTTTCTCACACATTGCTGAACAGAATTTGATGATATTTGAAAGAAAGCATTTGTGAATTAAAACCTTTAAAATTTATATAAATGATGCTGATGGGCTATCAAATATAGCCACTGTTACTAAAGATAGAAAATCCTTTAACAACTTCTGTGCTGTTGAACAGAATTGAACCAAATCTAACTTCCTGCAATAGAGAGCCTTGTAAGTTTGTCTAAATGATGCTGATCCACATTGCTCATAAATACTTCTTGTCAAAAGCCATTTCAAATGTCATAGATTTAGGACTTTCAATTTTACATTTTAAATTTTACATTTTGCTAATCCACATTTCAATTTGGTCCTTGGTACTGAGAAAAGGAAACTTTAAATCCCAACACTGGTCTTCAGAATCTGACTGAATTCCACAGAAACCATCCTGGCATAAAACCTTTCAAGGACGCACAAATAACTGCCATTACTGAAAGATACAAACACCTCACTATGTCAGAAAGCAACATACCTACCTAGTCTGCATGACTCAATGCCCTTGCAGCTGACTTTTAGGTACAGTGGCCTATATAGTATAACCCGCCTCGCTATAACCCGAAATCGGATATAACCCGGTCGTGGCTTGGCTCCCGAAATTTCGGGTAATTTATTACAGGTATATTTCTCAAAGATCAAAAAAAAAAAAAATTTAAGTATGAAAAAAAAAAAAAATTTAGAGTTTAATTATCATTCTCATATTCGTCTAAACAGTGCGAAAAAGAACGTGTAGAAAATGTATTATCAAATTTCTTCTAGTTTTGTGCCAAAATAAACGTCGGAAATACGAACCACATGTATATGTAACTCAGTTGAGTTGTCTCAGGTCCACTTGGGCCTCTTATTCTAAGTGAGGGCAGCTTTTTCAAAGGCAGACAATGTATATAGTCAAATAAGATGTTTGTGAACAAATTGCCAAATTTGTGATGTTCAAATATGGCTGGCCTGGCGAGTTTTGTTCCAACACCCTTGTAGTGTGTGTATCATTTGTCTCTGAAATATCCATGATTTCGACTCAGCTGCTTTCCATATCTAAGGCATCAAGTAGTCTGTAATCTTATTGGAATTGGATGTAGTACAGTCAATACAACCCCATTTAGATACCACATTTAAAAATAGTTACATAAGCCCTGCTTGTGTTTCAACATCTTGAAGTTACATTTTGTATTTGACTTCATACGTACTAAAATCTACATTTGAGAAAATTCAATAGAATAGGCTTACCATATTTTATTAAAATATCTGATTCCTACAATGATCACCTCCATTTGTCCATTCAGCTGCTTATACGTTGTCATGACAGTTTTTTAAAGAAAATAAGTGGCAATATAATGTGTAATATTCAGTCACCAGTACCTTATTGCAACTTGTATATATAGGGAAAATGTTTTCCCAAAATTGTGAAAACTTTGATGCCAATCATTTACAACAAGTAAAAAGCAAAGATTTAATTGCATCGGATTGGTGAATTTAGTGCATTTATCTTTGAGTACTGCGCTATACCGGTTGCACTTTGTTTGACGTCTGAAGCTGCATGAAGACATCTACATTCTACTTGATTGAAATAACAGTTGTTTGAACTGTTGCAAAATTAATGCATTTCATCACCGTAAAGCATGGCTGATCTTTGGCTGTAAAAATGTACATAGTGAGAACATCCAAATGAGTCTGCTCCAGATGTGCAATATGATTAACAAATGATGGCACTCAGCCACCTCATTGGCTTCAGACCAATCAATAAAGAATAAATATATATTTATTACAATTTTGTAATGGTTTGCGGTTTTTAAACAGCACTTCAAATATGTTCACTAATAAACCTGCATTTTAATTGCTACACCATTTTGGCATGTCTAAAGTAGATTTATAAGTAAGGGGTCACTAAGTCTTGGGCTTAAGTGTGAGATTATCTGGGTCCACTTGGAGCCTTATTACTCCTACCAATACTGTATATACTCACTATTAGTTCAACTAAGTTGCAAACAACATGATATGCCTGTAAATCAGGGTGTATGTTATTTTTTTGTACTGATTGCTACTAACAAACTACACAAACTCAGATCTGTCAGTTCATTATGAGACAGTAGATCTTGTCTGTGTAGTTTGCATTTGATTTGTCTTATAAGCAAATATATATGGTATTTCATATTTCCTTGATAATTGGTTACACATGACACCTGTGGCCAGTAATTCTGAGTGGTATTACTGTAAAAACTGGTGAAATCATCCTGCATTTAAGTATGGTAGATAAGGACTGATATACAAATTTATTAATTTTGCATATATCCTAGCCAGTTCATGTTTGATGCTGTGTCTGTAGTCTTTACTCTTGTTGATAGATTTTTTTTAAATTAAAAAAAAACATTTTTTTTTCCATAACTCAAAACTAGTTACATTTGCATTGGCCTCTTGCTTTTATTTATAAATTAGAATTCAACATCAGCAATATGTATACAGTACACACTGCATGCACCCAGGCATATATGCATACAACACAAATACAATACACTCTACATGAACCCATTCTTATATGCATACATAGACTCACAAACATGTACACAGACTACATGCATCTATACATACATGTATACATGTCTCACACATACTCTTCCAGGATTAGGAGTGCACTCAGCATTCGACACAAACACACTATCTTGTTGAGTTACGAATGCAATCTTGACTTCACAAAACAATTTAGCTCCTAATATTGACAGCTCTTTGCAGAAGTGGCCATGTTGACATAAACCAGAAAGAATAAGAACAAGATTTTTGATGAGGCTGTGCTGGATTTTGTCATCTTTTATGAGATGTACTCCTAGGCATGGTTCAAGTATTGGATGAAATAAGAGGATTGACCTAGTGATGTGCTAACTGAACCCTTCATGATAGTAAAGTTGGGGATTAGTTGCTTGCTCTCAATCCATGCTTCAGCTTCAAGAAGCATAGCAAAGATAAGAGGGAACCTGAACTACTGATTGATGTAAAGATGCCTTCTCATGAACAGAGACAGAGATGAAAGGATGTTGATAATGTTGTACATAAAATAATGTTGTTTCAAATGGATCTTTGATATAAATACTTCTGTAGATTTTCTGCATACATGAATACTTTTACGCCCACCATAAGGTAGAGCATATTCAGATGTTTTGTCTGTTAGTCTGTCTGTTACCAATTTCATTTCCATACAATACCTCCAGTTTTCCACCATCTAAGATTAAGATCAAATGTTCATTGCTATAGGTATTCAAGGAAATATGGTTTATACATAATAACTTGTATTCCAAAAAGTTTCTTGACCAAAGTTTAAAAATTAGATGCATTTAACATAAGAAAGGAGATTGTATGCAATCTATAGATATGAGGTCAAGACCATATTAAGCTAATTAAGAAAGTAAGTAATGCTTCTTGTACAGTAATACTGAACACATGTAAAAACCATATGCCTTGAACAAAGGTCAAGGTCATCAACCATGCCCTACCTGAGAGCCTTCAAAGAGGACTTAAATATGGGGTCAAGATATATTTTTATCTATATCAAAATTCACAATTATATCTGTCCATATGTTTTACATCCATAGAGAAACATGCCGCTTTATGGATACCAATATCTAACCCAGGTTACAACTTAAGGAATTGGTCGTCCAGGCAGTTGCTGGCATTTCCCAGGTCAATAGAAAAGGTGGGGTATATAGTAATCCTTATGTCAGTCTAACTGCCCATTTCTCATGAACTGGTTAATGCAGCTTGTTGTGCTGTATTTAGCTCTTCTGGTTGTAGAATTTGCACTATCTGCTGGTAACTTACTTTCAAGGGATAGAGAATAATATATGGTGAAAATGCATATATGTACAATTAAGTTCTATACTATAATGACTTTTATAAAAACTTACCCATATCAAAATCCCTAATTACTTTTTGTGACATTATTCTTGTACTTTTGTGATTTTTGGTCAAGAGGAGCCTGGTAATTCAAATTGTGATTAATTGTACTGAAAACTGGAACAGAATGCTGTCAGTCTTCATGGTGTCCAAAATATAACAATAAAATAGAATATACATCTTACTAATACAAATACAGCACTTCCTTTTTGTTAAGCACTTCACCATAACATTTTTCATTGTTAGTATGCCTGACTCTCATCCAAAAAATTGCAGGTTTTGTTAGTACCAGCATATCAGCCAGAGATGGATACCTTGGTGTGTACTCCAGTTACTTTGGCATTAAATAACCTGCTGGAATTGCAGTGCTATAAAGCACCAAACAAATCATTTTATAAGGCAGATATGATCATGAACCCTATTTCAGTATGTAGTCATAAATTATATGTACAATATACTTCATGATAATGCAACATTACCTATAAGGTGGTATACTATATTATTCTCATGTATAGTGTTTTAGTAAGGGAATACTTTATTGTTTTTATTTAGAAAAGACTATGTATTTGCACTTTGGCATCACTGTAAAGTTCCACACTGCAGACATTGTAGTGATATGACTGAAAAAATTGTTAGAGCTACATTAAAAATCCAAATCACAACAAATGCTTCCATAAAGAAGGAATGCTTGGCACTTCTGGATATAGGCTGCCAACACCCAATATTGTTTTTAGTAAGTCACCTACCCACAAGGGAAGCACAGCTTCTCTTTCATATAGACCTTTTTGTAGGTCATGGAGTCAAGCTCTCCAATTAGAGACTTTTCCATCAGGTCTTCATTGTCTCACAGTTGACAGGGCACCAGACAGGCATTTTTCATCTGTTAGGACAGTCACAACAAGATTCAGCAATTATGACTCTAGTTTGAGACAAAAAGGTCAATGGGCAGTGAACATCATCAGTCTGCAGTGCTATAATCTGACCATCTTTCAGAACTGATAAGGTACTTTGAATTTTAGAGACCACTCTTTTTATTTAAAGCTTCTGTGGAATGTTTTATGTGTTCTTTCATTATTATTATGTAAACCTCCTTATGAATGATTGTCTGAAGCTTCATTCAAGAACTTTACCAGTCTTCCTTCTCTCCATAGCATCTGTGAAGAGAAGGGTGAGATTCATACTTAATTGGTGGAAAGGGTTGTTTACAGTTCAATGGGAACCATGATTTAGTTTCTCATCTTTGTCAACCAGGGTTTCTGAGCCATTTTTCAGTAGCTTCTGATCATAATTGATATTTGTAGTCTCAGTCAATCTGTGCCAGATAGGATCAAGATCGACTTCTTGGCTTTATCTGAGTTTTATCTTCTGTCTGCATTAAAACAGAATAGAAATGATCACATCAATCTTTTTCTCCATCTCCATGGTGCGGTTCCTCTGATTTCTTAGCAGTCACCAAATTATAGTTGAAACTACATGCATTTTTTACTTTGATGTCTCTAAAGGAAAATAGATCAAAGAACAAAGACCTAATACAAAATTTATTTTAAATAAGTATGGCTGTCATTAAGGACTGAAAGCTTTTAGAAATATACAAGAGGCATTCGCAACAAAAGAAACCAAGCAAAAGATTATAAGTACATGTGACTAATAGCATATAATTCAGGATTTAAAACAAAATTCTCAGTAACTTTTGAAAGAATTCTGAAGCATTAACGTAGCCGACACTATATAGGGCTTGGCAAGTTAATTATTCTTTTACGTCCTTTTTCCACTTGGTTAGCTATTTAAGTATGTGATGTCTGCCATCCCTAGTTGTACATCTCAAGCCTGAGATTCATATTTTATGAGATGCATTAGAGCCTTAGCTTGCTGACACAAGAATCTTGTCCTTGGTTTTCTTTTCTTCTGGTGTATAGCCCCCTTTTCATTTTTACAAACGTTTGGCAAATACTTGCTTTGGATATGTTTGTGTAATGACAAGTCCTCCCCTAGTTTTTTGGCAAATTTTGTTGGCTGGCTCCCTAGTCCTATCTGTATGGTTTTTGCTTTGTAACAATATCACAACTGGTTTACCACTCTTGCAAGTTTTTTTGAAATAAAAATTGCCAAAATGTTCCTCTGTTTCAAATTATTAAATGCAAATATACACTGTATTGTATTCTGGAGATGAGAGGGATTATTTCTTTCATATGCTATTGTTATTTTGCATGATTACTTTTATCATTGAACAAGAGCCATGCATAGTTTTAGATCATGATTTCATATATTGAAGGGGACTATGTCATAAAGAATGCTTTGTTTCATATATACAGATGTAATATATCAAACAATGTAGGTCAGAATTATTTTTAATACATTAACTCAGTACATGGGGGTGGGGTATTTATTTTACTATTTGCCAATTAATATAGGATATCACGATGAAGCTAGTCCAGTGCTTGGTGAAAATGAATCATTGTTATGTAAGAACATTATGATATGAAAGTTATTCATGTCTCAAACTTAACTGAATTATTTTAAACATATAAGTAATATAGCAAACGGTATTTTACTGACCTATAACTGTAATTAAAAAAAACAAAAAACAAATTCTAAACTTTATATGCACTATTTAATGATGTAAAATGTCAGGATTTGTTAAAGCTATATGAATGCTGAAATGCTGTCTTTATTTGCCAAGACTTTTCTAGTAGTAAATATTGTATCAAGTGGTTGATAGTGTGTGATAGGAAAACCTAAACCTTGGGACTTGGCACAGCCTAGTTCATGCCCATCCTTTGTGGGATTTCCCCATCCATGCCATCTGACACTAACACATATAATAAAATGGAATCTTTCTATGCTTAACAGTTAATATTAGAAGATTTTGTGTCAATAAAATACGGCATAAGTGTTATCCTGGTCTTCTATAGTATCACAATGACAATAAAAAGTTGATGAAAAGTTGCAGTTACATTGTCCATTAATGATATTTGGAATAAGCTGACAATGTAAGCAATAATATAATATGTGGCTGGTTAATAATGAAAAATCTGTGACAATCTTTTTTTGTCTCATTATTAATGAGATTTTTCATTCCTTTGGCATTCTCCTTCCTATTGGTAGACAAAGGAGAATCATTTTTAGATATACTAGATTTTGAATCTGAAAATAGAAGAATGGAAATATTCATTCAGTCACAGAAATCTGTATTTAACATGAGAAAAAAGTTGCAGTATTATTTAATCAGAAGAAATGTCAGAATTAATTGTTTCATGTGCAGACATTGTTACATGCTTATTTTTGTACAGACCAATAATGTTTATGTAAGGGCATGCATATTTATGAGATCGTTGGCATCAATGTACATTGCAGCTGAAGGTTTCAAAAAGTTATATACATCTCGATTCTCAATACAAGGAGATTAAAAGAATCACCATTTGAATAATTGGAGAAGGCATCGGCAAGCATTATTAAGTACATATGTAAGGGGTGGCAACTTTTGCTAGGCCTAACTGCTCCAATTACAGGTCTCACACAACAATTCTATTCACAATGTTTTAGAAAATGTTTTAAAATATGAAAATCATTAAATATTCTTCTTGTACATCAGTTGTCAACTTTTTTTTTAAGTACCTTCACAAAGTAGCAAAGAAAAATATTTTGTGCAGTACTTGTATGAAATTTTAGCCTGAAATGGTCCAGCATCAAAAGTTCATTAATTCATGGTACCATAAGGTGTTGTTGTTGTTGTTGTACTGCCATTTTTTAGCACAAGATAGGCTATATATGGCAGGCAGTATAAATAGTGGAGGAAAACCCCAGAAATCCCCCGGAAAGAATCACCGACCCATGAGAAGCTACTGGCAAGCTTCCTCATATACCCACATTGGCCAAATCGGAAGCTCAAACCCACACAGTTAGATGTGAGATGGCAATGATTCAAAACATTGAACACTTTAGACCACTTGGCCACTCGGTGTCCCCTCTGATACTTTTTTACACTGCATTTGAAAAATATTTAATAGCCTGCGATACAAGTGGATAATCAAAGTGCTATGTTCATAAAAATAGTTGCCAGTGCATCAAAAACTTGAAGATTATCATTTTCTAGGCTTAGTGGCATATGGCATACTGTAAAAGAAAAATTAAAAACTAATACAAAACTTAAGATGTTGTTGGGTGATATTTTTTGTCAGCAGTATTTGGTGGGTCACCAGAAACTCCACTGCATTAGTTGCATTTTACCAAAAGAATATGTGACTGATTCAATAGGCTAGTGGTTAGAGCATCTGCCTTGGATGCAGGATGCCATGGGTTCAATCCTGGTTGAGTCATACCAAAGACAAAACACAGTACTAACAACTACCTCGCTAGGCACTCAACATTAAGAGGTTAGTGTTAGGACTGGTCGTCCTGGTGTCAGGATAATGTGACTGGGTGCAGCATGTCTGCAGCATAATGCCCCAGTGCTAGACATCACTATAAACTGTCATACTTCAGACATCATTGTGATATGACTGATTTTTTTTAAAGTTACGTTAAAAATCCAAATAACACACACACACACCAAAAGAATATGTATGTGTCTATCATTTTGCTACATGTACTTTGTGAAATTCATGCTTGAGAAGAAATATAATTATTGTTATAGCTATATTTATTTTTCATGATCTTGGGATTTGCTTCTAATCAAATAAATTACATGACACAAAAGCGTCACACTAAAGTTTTTTCACTTCCGCTTAACATGAGAAAAATATTCCTACTTCAATCAGATTACCTTGCCTACATTCCCCCCCCCCCCTTTCCACTGCAAATATTTTAAATTGCTTGGTTTTTTTTAAAACCTGACAATGAACTAAATATTCTGAAGCCTCAAGGCTTTCTGGAAGGTTAACGCTTGTAATATTTTTTAGTATACAGTATTTGGTTAGATAATCTGGAAGTTGTACAAGCCATACTTTTGTAGACTACCTAAAAAGCTTCAGTATTGACAACTAAACTGTTTTGTATTTGTTGGTAAATGCATGATGGGGCAATTTATGTAACAAACAGTGGTACAGCAAGAATGATCTAGAAGTTTATGAACATATACAAGTTTTAGCAGTGGGTTGGGGGAGAGGGGAAATGTGAATAAACAAAATGCCCAAGTCAAATGTATAGTAATAATTTTACTAGCCGCCAGTTTATGTAACAGTTGGAATTATGATAGCCCAGTGCTCTATTAAAAGTAATCATTGGTGTGTAAGAACCTAAATTGTACTCTTTGTTGGCTATTGGTTTGTGACACTTTTCTAAATTATTATTTATCTGTCAGCATGGATAATGTTTTAAATCCTGTCTGGAAATAGGAATTTGTAAGACAAACAAATTCAGGATCCATGATATAACCATGTTATATCTGAATTCATGTTTTAATGAAACATTATTGCAAGATTCCCATATATGAGCATGATGGAGGGTAATTATATTGACATGAAATATTTGAAGGTAAATTGTAGTACCATACGTACTCACTTATAAGTAGAGTCAAACTTGCAAACAACAAAGATCCAGATATGTCCTTATCATAATGTGCCTGCAGATCAGATCTATGTTGCTGGTACTACTGATTATTCCCAACAACTAATACTCTGCCAGATCTGGGTGTGTGCAGTTTGCAGTTCGATTCATAAGCAAGAATAGATGGTAAATTATAACTTTGATCAGTGGCCTGCCATAATTAGCTGTGTGTGTGTGTGTGTGTGTGTGTGTGTGTGTGTGTGTGCCTCTGATAACTGATTGAAGTATTACATGACATTCTATTTTGTGTGTTCCTACTGATGAATTTCTTTGAAATGTTTTAAGTGTTTTAAGATTAAGGGCATTGACCAGATTTCATTTTGATTCCTAATTAAGACAGTCACTGATGTTGGAAGATAAGCATACGTATTTCCCTTGAGAGCATTTCTTATTCAACATATTGGAAGGATCTCAAGAAATTAAGTATGCTTATACAGTTCAATACAATGCAGATCAGCATCGATGAAATTACCTGAATTTACTATAAACATATATTACCTTGAGGGTAATGTATGTTTATATGTGTGTAAGTATATTGGAGATACCATATATGCTCAGTTGTAAGTCCACCTGCATTATGCATTGACCAAAATCTGCCATCATATACTGCACCAGCAGATCTGGGTCAATGCAGTTTGGAGTAAGAACAAACAGCATAGACTCAGACCATCCACAGCAGATCAGGGTCTATGTTATTTTACAGTTGATAAGTAAAAATGGATTTTACTGATTGTTAGAAATGGATTAAGTAGTTTGGTAGTTTATTATGGTGATTACCTACTGTATATACTAATATGTCCAGTCAAACTGTAAGCAGTATAGACCCAGGTCTGCCATTATATAATATGCCAACAGATCTTAGTCTGTGGTGTTTGTTTTACTGATCAGTCTTAAAAAATAAAAAAAAAACAGAACCAGGTCTACTATTGAATTATGCAAGAGCACATGTGGATCTTTCCAGGTTATAGTTGGGTCATCGTATAAATGAGTATGTATGGTAATTACTTAAAATGAGTATATAATATGGTAATTACTTAAAATGAGTATATATGGTAATTACTTAAAATGAGTATATATGGTAATTACTTAAAATGAGTATATATGGTAATTACTTAAAATGAGTATATAATATGGTAATTACTTAAAATGAGTATATATGGTAATTACTTAAAATGAGTATATATGGTAATTACTTAAAATGAGTATATATGGTAATTACTTAAAAGGCCTCACAAACAGTTTGAAATTCAATGAACAATATACAGTACACTTATAAATTCATTGGTACAACACAAGCATTTGAGATCCAGATGAAGACATGACGCTATCAAATAAACTAGCACATTTGTTTTATGTAAGAAAGAACTGTTTTATGATATTTTAACTTTTAAACCTGATAAAAGTACATTTAATTATTTAAATAGAGATCAGACATGCTTGATTAGAATACATACTGATGCCTTTCAGACCAGTAAGAAAGAACAGTTTTATGATATTTTAACTTTTAAACCTGATAAAAGTACATTTAATTATTTAAATAGAGATCAGACATGCTTGATTAGAATATATACTGATGCCTTTCAGATCATTTCAGTTTCATAGTACTCCATTCCTAAATATGACACTTATTTTGAGTATCATTATTTGCTGTTAAAATGTGCATTATCAGTTGATAGGCAATCTTTCATCTCATAAAGTAAATATTACCCATTGATTTTGTCACAACACAGTTACCCATTCCTCCATCATTTACAGTTAAGCAACCAATCCACCAATAGATTTATTCTCCTCACCGCCTTCTAATCCACATTCTTGCCAAGCAAATGTGTCCATGGCTTCTAGACAGAAGCTTAAGGCAGTGGAAATTGAACTTTTATGTAAAGAAGCATACAGTGTGTGTAGGCTGTAGCCTTGTCATCATTCAGTACTTGAGAGATACTATATGGATGAGACCGAGAAGCACTGCACTGTAGGTATTTGAGTGGTATTATCTATGCATTGCAAGCTGGCAAGTACTTTGTATAAGGATTATCAGGTGGGATTTTTTAAAATTTTGTTTCATTTATCTTAATGGGATTTTGATATAAAAAGTGAAAATGATTTATAGTTATTAACAAATATGTAAGGATTTGCAAATTTGTCAGGTACTTACACTTATCTACACTTCTTTATTATTTCATTAACTTTTTTTTGTAGCTACTTTGCAGGTACTGAAGATATTGAAACTATGTTACTTAAGATATGAACCTTAAGTAAATAGGTAACTGTTTCAAATTGACCAATTCTTACATTTCATATAGTATTGGTTAAATGTTCTTGAATTTCTTAAATGAGATTACAGTTTTATGGATATGCCAGCATTTGACATAAAATTATAGAGATAACGATGGTGAAATATCAACCATTTGAACACATTTTTGTAAAATAATTCAAAATGGTTGTCTTGAATTGTATTATACATATAACTACATACACCCCTAAAAACACAATGGAACACAATTTATTATCATTTGCTAAATAATGAAAAAGTAACTGCTTCATTCCACAACAACATCTAAGCTTATTTCTTTTTGAGTTGCCCAGTAAAACATGCAAAAAAAACTTGCAAAATGCACTGGCAGATCTGTGTCTGTGCAGTTTGTTAGGAGTAATCAGTAGAACAATCATAGACCCTGATCTCCAGGTGCATTATGCTACATCAGATTAGGACCTTTGTTGTTTGACTTATAGGCAAGTACATATGGTATCTTGGACTCGCACAATTCCATCTTACTGTTATTTGGTAAATCAAGTAGATTTAATGCAGAAATAGTAGATATATTTTATAAACTGATATAGATTCTTTTAATATGTCAATTTCAAAGTATATTTGGATCTTGAATTCTCAGTATTGTTTTATTACAGCTGTATTAGGTGCTTTGTGTAAATTTTATTTATCTGAAAGTAATGTAACTTGTATTGCTGAAGCCTATGAAATGTTCACCTAATAATTGGGGTTATTCATTTTTCCAAAAATGCCAAAATGTTTATCAACACCACATCATTCTACAACATCAGTTGTCATGCAAAGAGAAATTATTTACATCATTTGCTATTGAAACATTGAACAAATAATTCCTTGGAGAGAAAATAATGGTCACATTAAAACAGTTAGTGTGTAATTATGTAAATGGGCTTAAATTGAAACAGAGCACTAATTTAAACTGACTAACAAAATAAGGTATCAGCTTAGAAAATGCTTTTTTAAAAACCAGTAGGAATAAGCTTTCTAAATTGTATTTTCTGACACTGCTTAGTAACCATTAAAAGTGAAAGTCACCAGCATTTTTCAGAATGACTTGCAAATAATAACTTACGGCAAATAACAATAACTTTTTTTTACAGCAAATAACAATAAATTACAGAAAATAAAAATAACTTTTTTACAGCCAATAACAATAAATTACAGAAAATAACAATAACTTTTTTTTACAGCAAATAACAATAAATTACAGAAAATAATAACTTTTTTTTACAGCAAATAACAATAAATTACAGAAAATAAAAATAACTTTCCTGAGCTGTATTTTTTTTTTTTAAATTTATAAAGTATATATTTAAGAGATATCTTAAAAAGTATGGAAAATAGCAATAGCCATTTATGTATGGAGTTTAACATATGCTGGAGAGATGATAGTTTCATAAATTTAGGCAATATCTTTACTAAGGAATTAAGTTATATGACAAATCTTAATTATGATGGTAAATTAAATTACTTAAAAATACTATTAACTCATTGGTCGAAGAGAATATTTACCTTATTTGTGAAAACTATTATGATAGAACCACTTGCTTTATGAAATTTAAATCTTGTATTAATCGAACCACTTGCTTTATCAAAATTAAATTGTTTATTAATCAAACCATTTGCTTTATCAAAATTAAATCATGTATTAATCGAACCACTTGCTTTATCAAAATTAAAGCATGTATTAATTGAACCACGTCCTTTTTGAAATTTAAATCGTGTATTAATACGGTTTCCTCTAGAAGAATTCATTAAAATATTCAGTATTTTAATACACAAGTACTTGTGCAAAGGGTCAGTTTTTAGATATAAAAAAGAGAAGTAATAAATAAAAATTATGAAAAGCATACATGCAGTGATTGACTTCAAAATTTCATTTGTTCTCTCAAAATATCCTGGAGCGGAAGAATACATACCAAAAATACAAAATGGAATATGATAAACTAATGTTTCACTGTTTTGATTTTTTGAAAAACTTTGACAGGTTTCATATTAATTATATAAAAAGTAACTTAGATGTTAATGTATTTTGGAAGGATGCTTATTTCTTATCATGTGTATGATTAAAAGTTTATTCCATAGACTTTTTCAGATATTCTTATATAAGCTGTAATGCATAATTAAGTATTAAGGTCAGAGGGTCTTTATATTTTTTTATAGCTAAAATTGGTTTGAAAACGTTTTACTGTTTATAAATGATATTGTTCAGAGATTTGGACAATTCTTTTCATGGCACAAAGTGAATGAAATGTATATTGTTGAGGTTAACTTTCAATAATATGCAGGGGTCCTTAATTCCATGAAATTGCATATGAATAGATTATTTATCGAATACCAATCAGAAAATCTGGATAAACCTTGGATTGCAAAATAGACCTTACTTCTCCTTGAAACTAAGAAAGGTAGCAGAAGTGGATATAGGGTCTTAGTAAAAGACAGAAAATCAGAAACTATGGCACAAATTAAATGGAAAACATTGCTTAACCAATTGGATTGGACAAAGTGTTTTTCTTAAACATACAGACTTACAAAAGATTATATACGGGAACACTTTTCTAGAAACAATTGTAAGAGCAAATAATCAATAATCTATTCATATAAAATCAACGGAAACATTTCACTATTTTTTGGACCATGCAGATGTAAAACAGTTTTGGAATGAATTAAGCCAGTGAATTAAACAATATCAATCTCCTGCATACCTTTTCACTTACAGGAGTAATTGTTGGTGTCTTAGAAGCAGGCAATGTAATTAATTTAAATTGCTGATAAAAGAAGATACATGCAATGAAAGAAAACCTCCATCATTAACTTTCTTCAAATATTTTTTCAAATGATATTGCATTTGTGTGATGGAAATAGCCAAAATAAAGAATAAACTGGAATATTTTGAAACTGAATGGCACAACATTTTATTAATCTAGTCATTTTCTGTTTTTGTTGTTGAAATATTTTAGATATATTTTATGAAAATCATTTGATAAATGTGCAATCTTAAATTATCTCATGGTTATATATTTGTACAGATCATCGGAAACTATTTTTATTAGATATGTATATGTATATGTATGTGTACATACATACACACACACACACACACACAGACACACACACACATACACACATACAACTGTACATGCATGCATGCACACACACACACACACACACACACACACACACACACACACACACACACATACACACATACATACATACATACATACATACATACATACATACATACATACATACTTGCAATTATTCTGTTTCTTAATCTTTTCTGCTCCACACTTATATTTTCTTTCTTTTATTTTATGGTGCTTTCTTTCTTCAGGCTGTCTACTTTTCTTTTAGTACCTTTTCCACAGTTTCATTGCTCAAAATCTAGCTGTTTGAAGCCTTTATGCAGAATACAAAACATATGCAGAAAGAATGGATTTACATGCACTCCATGACCCATGATTACCTATGTATGGGGAATGTTAATAAAGAAAGTCATTTAAAAATGAGATGGAATTGATGTCACATCAGAATTTCTTCCATCAGTGTGCATCTGCAAAAAAATGTTTCTAATACTGTCAGAAATTGAAGCATTTTCCAATTACTATCACAATTTAGCGCAAGTACAAAATTTATTCTTTTATTACTTTGCTTAAAGAAGTGGAATCAAATTGTGACAGCTAATGATGCAAGGTACAAACCATTTTCATAATAGAGGATATTGATATATGTTTACTGTCAAACCATTTTCATAATAGAGGACTTTGATATATGTTTACTGTCAAACCATTTTCATAATGGAGGACTTTGATATATGTTTACTGTTAAACCATTTTCATAATAGAGGATATTGATATATGTTTACTGTCAAAACATTTTCATAATAGAGGATATTGATATATGTTTACTGTCAAGCCATTTTCATAATAGAGGATATTGATATATGTTTACTGTCAAACCATTGTCATAATAGAGGATATTGATATATGTTTACTGTCAAACCATTTTCATAATAGAGGACTTTGATATATGTTTACTGTCAAACCATTTTCATAACGGAGGACTTTGATATATGTTTACTGTCAAACCATTTTCATAATAGAGGATATTGATATATGTTTACTGTCAAACCATTTTCATAATAGAGGACTTTGATATATGTTTACTGTCAAACCATTTTCATAATGGAGGACTTTGATATATGTTTACTGTTAAACCATTTTCATAATAGAGGACTATAATATATGTTTACTGTTAAACCATTGTCATAGCAGAGGACTTTGATTAATGTTTACTGTTAAACCATTTTCATAACGGAGGACTTTGATTAATGTTTACTGTTAAACCATTTTCATAACAGAGGACTTTGATATATGTTTACTGTTAAACTATTTTCATAACGGAGGACTTTGATTAATGTTTATTGTTAAACCATTTTCATAATAGAGGACTTTGATATATGTTTACTGTTAACTCATTTTCATAATAGAGGACTGATTTATGTTTACTGCAACCCATTTCATAATAGATTACTTTGATTAATGTTTATTGTTAAACCATTTTCATAATAGAGGACTTTGATTAATGTTTGTTAAACCATTTTCATAATAGAGGACATTGATATATGTTTACTTTTAAACCATTTTCATAACTGAGGACTGATTTATGTTTACTGTTAAACCATTTTCATAATATAGGACTTCAATTCAGTTTTACCATCAAACCATTTTCATAATAGAGGACTACAGTTCAGTTTTACTGTCAAACCATTTTCATAATAGAGGACTTCAATACAATTTTACTATCAAACCTTTTTCACAGTGTGGGCTGTACAATTTTTGCCATTTAAGATACATTATCTAAGTGGCTTCATCCAACTTATTTCAGTGTACTGAGATACACAGTCAAGTTGTAATAACACTTGTATGATTCAAACTCCAGGATCTATTCAGGATGTACAACAATGGGGCTTGTGCTATTATCTCAAAATTGGGACCAATGAGTCAACCAAATACTTTTAAAAAATCACAATTTGCATGCCATTCCCTGTTGCAATTACCTGTTTAAATTTGTGGTGTGGAATTCATAGTTCCACCTTGTCAATCAATATCCTACTGAACCGCCTCACTCCACACCTTGACCAAGGACTATTGCCAGAAAGCCAGTGTGGATTCTGAAAAGAATGTGGAACCATCAACATGGTGTTTGCTGTGAGGCAGCAACAAGAGAAATGTAAAGAGCAAAACACCAACCTTTTCTCCACTATGTCGCCTTGGCAAAGACCTTTCATACTGTCAGCAGAGAAGGCTTGTGGAAGATAATGGCCAAGACTAGATGGTGCAGCATTTCCACAATGGCATACAGGTATGAGTCCAGGAAAATGGAAAGACATCTGAGCCATTCCCAGTAACAAATGGCGACAAGCAGGGTTGTGTTCTGGCACTGACACTGTTCAGCCTATTGTTCTCCACCATGCTGACTAATGCTTTCAGAGATGGAGAGGTTGGAGTCGGCATCAGGTACCATACAGATGGAAAACTAATCAATCTCAGTAGGTTACAAGTGAAAACCAAGGTCTTGACAAACACCATCAGAGATTTTTTATTTGCTGATGACTGTACCCTCAATGCTGGATCAGAAGCTGACCTGTAATGCAGCATTGAATAGTTCTCCAGCTCCTGCACATGCTTTGGTCTTACCATCAGTACCAAGAAGATTGAAGTCCTGGTTCAGCCAGTGGGGAATTCATAGTTCCACCTTGTCAATCAATCTCAATTAACAGCCTCTTGTCACTTCACCCAAGATCAAGGATGCATCTGTTGCCTGAAATGATTAATTGCACTGTAGCTTACTGGTTGGTTTTTAATCTGATTGTCTCTGGTAAAATTTTTGTTCTGTATATAAAAAAGTCACACAAAAAGAGGTTGTTTAGAAAATAAAGATGCTTCTTTGACAAAATAAGGTTGTTTAGAAAATAAAGATGTTTCTTAGACAAAAGGAGGTTGTTTAGAAAATAAAGATGTTTCTTAGACAAAAGGAGGTTGTTTAGAAACAACATAGACCCATAACTACAATGCACCAACGGATCTGTTTCAATCTTGAGTATATATTTCTATATTAGAATGGGAAAATATGAGGTCTGTTAAGTCCATAATCCACTGTAATATCCATTCATTAGCACAAATATATTGTCCCTACTTCTTTTAAACTAACTACTTGCGAGGATTGCCATAAAACTTGACACACGTTCATAATGTCATTATTGGTTCTAAATAAAATTGCTGCCGCAGCTACCATCTTGAAACTACTGCTATGCTTCTCCTCCTGAAAGAATGACCATATCAACATGAGGTTTTAACAGAGAGACTTTATATGATTGTAGTTGGATCTTAATGAAACACACTTTCATTGTGTTGTATAGGTTAAAAAGAGTGTTTCAGAGTCATGTTTCTTGTTTTTTTGGCCATTCTTTTATCATGTTACCCATGAATAATATCTTATGTAAATTCCCGTCAGAAAGGTTAATCTGCCGGTAACTAATGGATACAGAAGCTGTAGTAATTAGTATGCATGACTTATGGACAAGAGGTTGCACCTGGTTTTGAATCCAGCAGTTAGTCCATACTTGTTATCTACAATAATGTATCCTTTGGTCAAGGCAGTTTTCTTTAATGGCCTTGACACTAAATAACCTATATTTGTGGCTGTGCCTAAATACACCAAAACCAAATAAATTAAATATTTGATCGACATTGATCCATCATCACAGTAAAACAGACCCATAACAAATGTGAAATATAGCATCAGTGACATTTGATCCAAAATGCATGCAGCAGGACATTGTATTATAGATGATCAGATGAGGGTTAAATCCCAGGGCTTTGTCACATCATAAAAAATGGATAACAAATCAGGCCAGTTGTAGAATTTGAGAAAGATAAATCAGAAAATTGCATATTCATACTCATCACGTAAAGCTTGTGCTGATCCCAAGGATATTTTTGGCTATACTATGGGGGTCATTGCTGGTCATTGATGTGTGATACTGTCTGTCTTAATCTAAAGATAAAATAATTTTTATTGCAAACAACTTCAGACATTTTTTCTCCATTCGGAAACATAATAAACGTCTAATTCCTTTGATGAACAAGGCATTGTCAAGTCACATACCAAATATACTCGCTTATAAATTGAGCCCAGCTGCAAACTACACATACCCAGATCTGCTGTATATAATGCACTGGCAGATCTGGGTCTATGCAGTTTGTTCAGAGTGATTGTTAACTAGACCCTAATCTGCAGACACATACTATGGAATATCATGATCTTTGTTGTTGAGTTTTCTTTATATGTGAGTAAATACAGAAGTTTCCTTGGTAAAAGCATATCTAAAAATACATCTGAAGGTTTTATTACTGTTAACTAATCTGTAAATGAATTTTATTACAAATATGGCCTATCCATTTCCAAAAACTTTTAAATGCTTTATTCCTTATGTTTTGGCCCACATAATTTCAAAGTCATTCATTCACTTTATCACTGCTATGCTTGGGCCCTGTGTGTCCGAGTGGTCTAAAGCACTGGCCATTACCAATCAATGCCATCTGACCTCAGGCGGCGTGGGTTTTAGTGTCCGGCTCAACCTATGTCAGTATGTGTCATTAGCTTCCCCTGGGTCAGTGATTCATCCCAAGTTTTTTGTAGGCTCTTCCTCCACTAGCTGTACTGGACACCATGTGCTGAAAAATGACATTAAGCCCACAACAACAATAAAGTAGTTTTAATTTAATTAAAAGTTGATGCTGTATAATAAGCTGACATTTGTTTATACAACTTTTTCAAAAGCTCTCTATGGATTTCTTTAACTGATAATAAGCTCACCCCTTAATCCGCTACAAATGTTTTAGATCTTACCATGAGTGAGATAACATGTACATTTATTATTAACTTGAGAGCAAAAACATAGAAATAATAAAATATTAAATATTTTACTTTGGAAGCTACTCCATGATGAAACATTAACGTTAGTGTCATTTACTATCATTTTAATGTTTGAACTTGATAAGACAAGTAGCAAATGGCTGTGATCCTGGCAAATCAAACAGTAGTGGAATACCTGATATCACCCGTTACATTCAACATTTAATTATGTCAGTTATGGACAATAGAATACCTTTGATCTGACAATTATGAATCTTTAATTATGCTTAATTAGCTTCTGATATCTCTATGACAAATTGATTATTCCCATAGTGACACTCTCGTAGAGGCAGTCAAGTGTGTGTAATTTAGAGTTTTTAACGTAGCTCTAACATTTTGAGTCATATCACTACACAGTCGACAGTATGTCATTTTATAGTGAGGTCCAGCATGCTGCAGACATGTGGCACCATGTCCCAGACAGTCACATTATCCTGATATGAATTCAAACCGGTCTTAACATTATCCTCTTATTGCTGAGCAACAAACGAGGCAATCAATGCTTGTACCATTTTATAGTCTTTTGTATAGCTTGGGCAGGGTTCGAACTTGCAATCTCCTGTAACCAAGTAGATGCTGTAACCACTCAGGCCACTGTACCTGTGGCAGTCGGGTGTACAAATGAACTTTATTTCTTTGTATTGCACTCTCATCGTTCCTCTTTTCTAATTGCCATATATACTCATTTGTAAGACATGTCCAACTGCAAACTGCTAGACCTAGATCTGGTGTCACATAATGTGCCAGCAGATCTGGGTCTGTGCAGTTTGTTAGGACTAATCAGTAGAACAAACAACATTGTCTGTGATCTGCAGGTCTATTATGCTATGTATCCTTGTTTTTAGACTATACTTTTTAGTTGTATACAAGTGAATTCAGTACATTTATGCTTTTTTTTTCTTTTAAAAGACCAGTGATTGTTTAAGTACCATTGTAACTACCAGAGATTATTTTTGATTGTGTTTATTTCTGATTTCTATTTCATTGTTCTCTGTTGGTGTCGTGAATAATTTCATTTCTAGATACTTGGTAGTACATAGTTTGTATGAGAGAAAAATTCCTGATAATTGACATCTGCATAATCTATGTCTTGTTATATGCCAGCAGCTTTATGTTCATATTGTGGTCCCAAGTGGCCAAGTGGTCTAAAGTGCTCACCGTTATGGATCACTGCCATCTCACCTCTGTCAGCATGGGTTCAAGTCTCTCTGTCTGCGTGGGTTCGAGTCTTGGGCTCGGTTAATGTGGGTATGTGAGAAGCTTGCCGGTAGCTTCTTGTGGGTCAGTGGTTCTATTCCGGGGTTTTCTTGAGCTGTTCCTCCACCATTAATATTGGCTGCCATGTATAGCCTATCTTGTGCTGAAAAATGGCGTTAAACCCTATAAGAACAACAATTATTTTCGTATTAAAATATCTACATAATTGATGTCTTGTTCTATGCCAGCAGCTGAATATATTCATATTAAATAATAATAATAATAATAATGCTTTATTTATAGAAATCTGTGTTCCTGATCTAGAAATGAAAATGGGGACCAGTGAATAAAATTACTATAAAAATGCCTTTATAATGTGGAACTAATCTGTCCAAAATTAGGAAATTTTCAAAGAATCATAGATGAAAATACAGTCAGTCAAATTTTAACGGCATGTTAAAGTTGATTATGTGTGAGGAAAAACTTAAGTAGTATAACAGTATTGTAAAAAGCAATTGTATGAACAATGTCTGTTTATAGCTACTGGCCAGTTTGGGTGTTAATTATTTTTTTTTAAAACACTGGGATCAAATCATCCATACCTTTGACATAACATGTGGTTAATAAATTCAATATGTCATTAAGTCTCCTTGTTTGCTAATTGTGTGTAACAGTTTTTTTTATGGCTTTACAAATAAAGCTGATTGATTTAAACTTCAGATAATAATTAACAGTTATTGGAGTTTTAAAATATGACTTATAAAAATGACTAAAGATTAGTACACCAGAACACATTGAACTGCAAGATATAAATTTGTATTTGTTGTACTTTTGACATTATTACGATGACTGTGCCATCAAGCAATTGTAGACAAGTAGAGATTCCAACCAGCATGAAAAAGAAGATTTACCAATGTAAGAAGATTCATGCATACAATATCTGACTCATCCTAAGACATCAGTAAGACAATAATAGCAGACATAATAAAAAAAATAAGAACAATTGGTTGATCTTTTCTATATGTTGATTGTTTAAACTTGTATTTATGTACATGTCAGTAGATGTATTCATCATTTTATTTCAACCATTATTAAATATGCAGTACTTGTAGGCTAGCAAATGTATGTACATGTACAGCAATGTTCCCTCTAAGCTGCTTGGCTGTGTGGTCATGCAACTCGTTAAAAAGTGCCTGCAACAGTTTTAAAATTCCATGTAAACATTTTGGTAGCAATTACATATGCTGCACAACAGTTTCAAATTTCCATGCACACAGGCAAAATATTAGAGGGAACATTGATAAACAGAACATGTAGATATATACAGTACCTGTACATATATACGGTACATGTACACACACATATATATATATATATATATATATATATATATATATATATATATATATATATATATACACACACACACAGTATGTTGACATCTTAGAATAAAGGTTCATGATCCAATTTTTTGGAAAACTCGTTAGTGTAGACATATTCTTTTTTTTCCCACTGTTTATACTTATGGTTCATGTAAAAGACAAAAAAAGAAAGTTAAAGAACTTATTCAACTCATAACAATTGTTCTGTTCATAATTTCGTGGTTAAAAAACTCTATCTTTACAAATAACCTTATCATTTGAACTGATTTGGATTCATTAGGGTCCATTTTGTTTAATCATCATACTCATGGCTGCAGGTACTTCATGATATGGGTTGTACCTGGAAAAGGCCTGTACATTTACATCTTTAACTAGATAGAAAGACTGATGTGGTCCAAAAACATAAATGATGGGGCAAAACAAAACAGATGTGGGGCACACAAAACAGAATTTATGGTAATAACGTGTATCCGTATGGTTAAAAACTAAGACCCAGATCTGACCTGGTGTAACATATTAAAACAGGATTTACACTTTTCCTTGAAATTGTAAATAGAACCAACCCTCGTAGACCCAGATCTACCATGGTATAATATATTAAATCAGGATTTATATTATTTACTTGAATTATAAGTTGGACAAATATCACAGACCCAGATCTTCTGGTACAAGAAATGACATGTCTGGATCTTTGCTGAAAAAAGACTATGTACATTGCAGTCATGCATACTCATTTTGAATTAGACACAACTGTAAAAAGCATAGACCTAAATCTGTCATGATACAATGCACTGTCAGATTTGGGTCAATTCAAATTTTTATAACTAAGGAATTATAAAATATCCTGATACGTTATGCAGTTGTTGGCAGTTGGGTGTAACTTATAGAACAGCATATACGGCAGACAAATTCATTGATGGTATCATTAGGAAGAACCGATAGCACATAAAATGGACATAAAATAGTTGATGAAAATCCCTAATTAATGCTTCGAGTTACGTACTGACGTGTCAATATACAGAGTTGTATCTTAATTGCATCGTTATGAGTTGATTTATCAAAAAAATTATTCAAGCCATTAACGTTGAAGTGACAAAAATGTTATTCACATGGAAAAGAAGGCAGGAATCAATATGAAAGTGACTTAAGATTACTATAACTCACTGTTTTATAAAGCAATTTTTTATTCTTGAAAATTTGTTGACTTTGTCAACTCCCAAGCTCAATCAGTTATTAAAGTGGGTTTTGTAAAACAGACTTACATATGTAACATACTAAGTGTGCTTTATTCAAATCCAACTACAAACTACACAGACCCAGATGTCCTGTCAAATAATGCTCCAGAAGATCTGGGCTATGCAGTGTGTTAGGAATAATCAGAAAGTCTGGGTCTATGCAATGTGTTAGGAATAATCAGTAGAATATCTACATACCCTGCTCTGCGTGTCAGATTAAAATTTTTTGTTGTTTGTAGTTTTGATTCCAGTTTTAAGAGAGTATATGTGGTTTGTAACCATCAAATGTGTATTTTGCAGTGAAATTTGAACTTGCACTATTTTGTATGAAACTCTAAGTGTTTTAATCCTATCAATACCATTTTAAGTTGCATCCTTATGCTCTATTGGCTGTCAGTATCATACAGTAGTCAATATTGTACATTGTACAGCTGCCATTCATAAATAGATTTGCCCAAAGCTCCATCCATAAAAAAAGATTTTGTGGGCCCAAAGAAATGACTTTATGACTTTCAGCTGCTTTTATTCTAAATTCACAAGTCTGCATAATAATTTGTGTCAGTTATGAGTGAACATGTTTATGCAGTGCATTTTTTTTTTATAATGGTCACTAATAGTAGAGCCAAATCGTATTGATGGAAACTGAAGTCAATCTGGCAGTGTTTCTTGATCTGCTTTCAAAAGATTAGAATTTACATTGAAACATTTTCAAACCATACCATCAGTAAATCTGTTATTTAAAACTAAAATAAAAACATTCTAATCCTAGATGCTACTTTTTAATACATTAATTACACATTTTAATCAAACCTTTGTGACAAATATTTAGACTCACTAAAATTGAATTGTGTGACACAGGAATCTTGAGGTCCTTAGTTAACAGTACCAGAAAGTTTCTACTCATGTATTCATGTTTACATCTTTGGTGGCCTAATATTTAGAAGTTCTAGGCACTTTACAATATTAGATTAAAAGATACAACAAGATTACAAAAACAAACCCTGAAATTACAAAACAAAAAAACATGCTGGCAACAGTTAAGGAAGTAAACAGTATGTTTTTAGTCTCCTCGTGTGGTCAAAATAGTTGTTTTAAGATTTTATGATATTTGTAGACAATGGGAAAAATATAGTTCTCTTATTTATGTTTTGCAATTACATGTATTTATTACAGTCAAATCTTTCTTAACCAGGACCAGAGTTCAGGGTCACCTGGTTAAAATGGCCAATCCCCCCTCCCCACAGTGGCCAATATTGTTGCTTACAATTGACCTGTCATACATGTACTACATAATAACAAGGGAGGACACTTTTCTCCCTTGTCGCATGACCAATTTAAGAATAAATGCTGTTATTTTAAGCTACATTTTGCAAAGAATAAACAATTTAGGTCTGGCATTCAACTTTGTATGCATATCAAAAGTGTGGCTTACTGTCATATTTTTAAGGAATGCCAGACCATTTTCCTAAAATACTGATCAACATGGCCTTGATTTCATCTGGTTAATATTTAAGAACAATGTGCTGAATGAAATACTACATTGTCATTGGCTGAAAACAAGTTATACATAAATGCTTGATATCATTTTATTTTAACCAATAAGAGGACAGTATTCCATTCAATAGGATTTCACTTGCATATATCTGGTTGTCTTTAATGTTTCTTACCCATTGTTGGGGATATTTTGGTGCAGTTTAAGTTTCATTTTAAAGTTTGTATTTACTGTTTTGTTAATATTATATTATATTTTTCCCATTCTGAATTTTTTTGTTTTGGGTTGCAAATTATGGGAAAAAGTTAAAGGTTAAAGTTTGCATTAAAGGTTTCTGTATGTAGACAGCTGGTTGCAAGGCATTTAAGGTTAAATATTACTTGGTGTTTTGTTAAAAATATTTTAAACCTGACTTTTGGTTATTTTTTTTCAAGACATGCCATCATTTTGATGTCTATGTGTTTATATGTATGTCTGTCTATAATAGATTGAAGTTAATGTTAAAGTTTAGTTTTAATTCAGTAATGTAGGACAATTTTTACTCATTGGTTAATTTAAAAGGCGGGCTCAACACAAATTTGCTCTCTTGCTATCCAATTTTGCCATGTTTCTGTGATTTGTAAAAAATTTCTTTAAGTTAAACCTTGTGTTTAATGCTGTTGTTATATTCATATATGACTGTTCCAGTTGCCATAGGGTCAGAGCAAATGCTTCAGATGTAGAAGGTCACAGGTTTGAACCCTGACCAAGTCATACAAAAAATGATAATAGCTGCCTCACTAGGCACTCAGCATTAAGAGGTTTAGTGTTAGGACTGGTCAGTCTGGTGTCAGGATAATTTGACTGGGTGGGACATCATGCTACATGTATGCAGCCTGATGCCCCAATGCTAGACATCACTATAAACTGCCACACTGCAGACATCATAGTAATATGACTGAACAATGTTAAAAATCCAAATCACACACACACACACACACACACACACACACACACACATTCATATGCATAAACTGTGCATTGAAATTTCACTTGTGTACTATTATAACATTTTTTTCCTTGTTTTGTCATAAATTTTTAACACACTGTTTACTAACTACAGTTTAAAGTGCAGAATAAGTGATTAAACCTTTTATGTTTGCTATGTCAAGTCAGCTTTTAAAAACCTCATTCTCATTGCTTGGATCTAAACCTTCTGATTTGTTTTTGGAAGCCACGTATCAGGCCCGGCCCCAGGGCAAGGTGAACAAGGCAATTGCCTTAGGCCCAGCACTTTCAGAAAATCAACAAAGCAATGCAATTTTGTTTGCTTGGGAGCCCCTCTCTTCACCTGCTGCCTTTGGTTCTGCGTGCTGCCTTTGGCGCTGCACATCCTAGTGCTGGCTGGGCCTGCCACATATCGTTTTTGTTTGACTTGCCATAAATGCATAATGGAAAACCAGTGTTGACCACTATCACAGATCACCTCCAAGATAACTCCTGTCCTGATATCTTCCAAACCTATTTATAATGCTGGGTGAGGCTTAGATCCCACTTTTTATTAGAAAATACATTGTATTAAAACAATTGGCCCCTATTATTTGAACATGTAGAAAGTTGAAGAAAAAAAATTGGTGACTGAAGCAATGATAAATTCTCTTTTTATTGTTGAAAATACTGGATAGTAATCCTAAATTTTATTCAACATTATGAAATTATCTACCTTTAATAAATTGAAATTTTCTTTCCTAACACCATTTTCTGTATACTGTAAATAGCAATACATGTACATGTATTCTAAAATAAATTTGAACTAGGCAAATATCACTAACATCTACTGAAGACAGTATTTAATAAATAAATAACAAGTCAATTTTGCCAAGTGATAATATCATATTTTAATTATATTACTTTAGTTTAAATGTAATATTCATTAGTACAATTTACCAAATATGAACAGTATTAATATATTGTATGCAAGCATTTCTGTGAAAACTTAATTAAGTGACCTTTGTAAAAAAAAAAAATCTGATTTGCATAAGCATTTGAGGCATTGTTGCACTGAAATAAAAGTAGATCTGCTTTGTACTGTCACATTAATTACAATTTTCATATAAAATAAAGTGAAGGGAATGATGGAATACGGCAAAGTTAAAATGCATGCAAATTATACTTGTGTAGGAACTAGCAGTCAGTGGTCTGTCAGTTTAACTCCTTTCATTCAAGACAGGTGGTTTCTCACCACAAGTTATAACACTATAAAACCAATATATCTGTGTGAGTAGAACCACTGGTCTCACAAGACAGGTAGTCTTTCATAGCAGTGATCTCACAATGTAGGATTTACTGTACTGTGTAAATAATAAAATTCAACTAGGTGTACCTTAGTCTATCCATTCACAAAACTGAATTTTTTTAGCAAGGCAATCCAACATGGATACTTTTTGAAATAAAATGCCTAATGTTTCACAAATACGGTTCATTGCAGGAAATTGAGTTTCAGAGTAACTTGATATTCCAAATTGCAACTCATAGGTTTCCTCAAGGATGACAAGTTTCACTTTTACTTGCATTGAAATCATAGTATCAGTATTTTACTAATAGAACAGTAATAATAATTTTTAAAAAAATGAGTTTCAATAATATTGGTTGTTTGAAAAAAAAAAACAATTGTACCTGGATTTTTAAATAAAAGGTATCATGTTTTGTTGATTTTCAACAAGAAAAAGTAGTGAAACATACACAGTGTTCTTGTGTATAAATGGTGGTTGTTGAAACCAGTTGTAATATTATCGATAGTTATTACTAAAGCTGTACATGTACTTCGAAGTGTAACCCATATTATTTAGCTCATACTGGCATAGAAAATTCATTAATGTAAATCTCATTTTCTTTAAACAAATACTGATCACTTTTATATTATTGTTTATTTCATAACTAATGTTGCTTCCATTTCTAAGAATATCCTATCTGATTCTGCCTAAACTCATAGTAGTTGATGAAGATAGATGAACCCTTTGAATCAAACTACCGGTTGAACATGGCAGTTAATAAAGATTGATGAACAATGATCTTTGCCATTAGTAAAACATAGCCAGTTACATACATGTGATAATTTCCAGTTTCCTGGAAATTCCTGTAATTTTATCATGATTTCTAATCTGAATTTTTTTCTTCAAAATTATATATATATTTTTTTTTAAAAAAAGCCTCCATATAGTTCATGTAGAATGCCATTGTCCAGTGATTCAGCATGTGTCAAATCTCAGTAAACTCAAAACTGATTTATTACCTTACAATCAAAAGTATATCCCTGTCAACTGGCTCAAACTATTTTCTTTGATACAATTAATGCAAAATGATAGTGATGCTGTCTACATTTAATCCAGATCAGAATGACTACACAGCTTCACTTAGGAGAACTTTTAAAAAAAAACAATTAAGTAACTCGTGCTGATTAACATATCAGATATCCATTACCTCGCTTTGTATTCATGACACAGATGTATCAAAGTATAAAGGTCTGCATTTTACTTCCTGTTAAACTATGTCTTTCATCTTAAAATGTTGCAAAAACTAGTAAATAAAGGAAGCAGTAAATGCCAATAAACCATTTACTTAAATATACAGGATAAAGATAAGAAAGTTTATTTAACCTCAGATTTTACAACCAATAGCGTTACTGTAGTTGTTAAGAAATATTACACCAACAAACAATCAAGTAAAAGTAAATGTATGGACAAATAGAGAAACATAATTATTCAGATATTAGAATATGTCCAAAAATATCACATATAAAGCATGGAAATAGTGTCATACACTCATTTATAACATAACATTTTAATAACAGCAATGCACACATTACATATAAAGCATGGAAACAGTGTCATACACTCATTTATAACATAATATTTTAATAACAGTGTTACGTGCTTAGGCTCGAATAAGCAGCAACACAGAAAGAGTGAAAACTAACAAGCTTGTATAACTTGAACAATGAATTTATTAAGTACAATTATTTTCATAAAATAAATAAACTTACAGTTTTAGAGAATCAAATCCAACATTAATCCAATATAGAATTCATAGAAATAATCCACTAATGGAATTACAGAGTCCTGATAAATAAATGTTCTAATAGTTCCAGGTTCGAATCTTGAAGATGTAATCCAAAATGGCTGACAATGTCACGTGATACAGTTCTTGTTTTATTATCATCCAAATGAATTATGAGCACATGTTTTCTCCTCCTAAAAGATAAATAAATCTTCTTTCTTCAATGAATTGACACAATGTCCAGAACAAAATAATTATAACTCAAACATAAATACACAACTAATAACTTAAAGCCCAGAGATTCTACTGAATTGTTCTATCCCAAACAACAGTTTATATAACTGTTTTTCTTAAGTAAACAAGTGATCACGTGATTTTCTAGAAATTGATTTAAATTCATGGAAGGTCACTACCTTCAGCAAGTCACGTATTAAAAGAATGATCCAGAAGAAAAAACATCCCCAATAACTAAAAATATAAAGATGTCCTTGAAATTAACCAATTGTTTTGAAGGCCTGTTTATCAATCTGAAGCAAGGTCAGATAATCAGGTAAACAAGCCAAGGTCAGCCTATTTACAGCTAGAGTCCAGGTCAGCTTGAATTTTCTAGAAAAAAAATTCCCAATTAATGAATATTAAACCCTAAATGACAAATTTGGATTTAACAATAAAAAATAAATAAATTAAATCCAATAGCCGTAACAACAGCAATGCACACATTACATATAATGCATGGAAATAGTGTCATACACTCATTTATAACATAACATTTTAATAACAGCAATGCACACATTACATATAAATCATGGAAACAGTGTCATACACTCATTTATAACATAATATTTTAATAACAGCAATGCACACATCACATATAAAGCATGGAAACAGTGTCATACACTCATATATAACATAACATTTTAATAACAGCAATGCACACATTAAACATAAAGCATGGAAACTTTATTATACACTGATATATAACAATATTTGAGACAGACCACTCCAGTGACCTATAAGCAGTTTGAGTTTCTGCCTTGGATGTTGCAGGCCAAGAGTTCAAACCCCAGCCGAATCATACTAAAGACATAAAAATGGTACTAACAGTTGCCTTCCTTAACACTTAGCATTTAAAGGTTAATGCTAAGACTTGTGGTATTTGGATAATATGAATGGGTGTGACATAATGCTACATGTCTGTGGTATGATGCCATAGTGTCAGACATTACTGGGGGCCCCGAGAGGCCAAGTGGTCTAAAGCACTCACCGTTACAGATCACTGCCATCTCACCTCTTGTCTATGTGGGTTTGAGTCTCAGGCATGGCTAATGTGAGTACGTGAGAAAGCTTGCCGGTAACTTCTCGTGTGTCGGTGGTTCTTTCCAGGGGGTTTCCTGGGTTCTTCCTCCAACAATAATACTGGCCGCCATGTATAACCTATCTTGTGCTGAAAAATGGTGTTAAACCTACAACAACAACAACAACAGACATTACTAGAAAATGCCACACTGTATACATCATAAAGATATGATTCAAAATGTTAAAATCCCAAACATATGCCATGTAAGCTTAGTAACGATACCCACATCAAGATAATGAAATAGTATTAGTATGAGCAAGATCTAAACAAATTAATGAGATTCAGTATAGTTAAACAGAGTTATAGGTTAAAATACTATCACTATATTCTCTTTTAATATGCTTCACACTGTAAAGGAAAGCAAGGGAAATGATCCATGATAGTGACTATTGAGAATCTTAGGGTTTTTATACAGAGTTCTTCCCCTTGCAAAAAATTTGAACAAAAGGTTTTGCAGTTTTTCAAATTTAGCAAAAATGGTACTGCTTGGTATTAAAATGAAAAATCATTATATTCTATGAAAAAAAAAGTATAAAATAGAAATATAATAAGTAACTCTTTAAGTAGATAATACAGTTGGTCTTATGATTAGTTTGAACTGCTCCGGTGTTCTGGTGGTTAGAGTGTCTGCCGCGGAAACGGGAGGTCATGGGTTTAATCTCCGGCCAAGTCATACCAAAAACTTACAGAAACGGTATTAACAGCTGCCTTGCTTGGCGATCAGCATTAAGAGGTTAGTGTTAGGACTGGTCGGCCTGGTGTCAGGATAATGTGACTGGGTGGGACATCATGCTACATGTCTGCGACATGATGCCCCAGTGCTAGACATCACTATAAACTGCCTTACTGCAGAAATCATGATATGGCTGGAAAATTGTTAAAGCTACTTTAAAAGTCTTAATCACACACACACACACACACACACACACACACACACACACACACACACACATATGATTAGTTTGTGACATATTCAAAGAGTAGACAGAACCATTGTTAGCATGTAGCATGATGTTCCACCCAGTCACATTATCCTGACACCCATGTCCTAATCTGAGTGCATAGCGATACAGCTGTTAGTACCATTTTTATAAGTCTTTGGTATGACTCAGCTGGGGTTTTAAGTAGGTTAAATTTGATATAAAGATGGTATCACTGTATAAGGACCATGTGATTTGAGCCACACAGTAAGTGTTCGTTTTACAAAAGCAGACTACCTTTAAGTATTTTTAGCATATTATTATTAACTGCATCCACTGATAAATGCCAGACTCCTGCACACACTCCTTATATTGATTGTATCATCTTAAGTTTGAAATATCTGTCCTATGGGTCATGGAGGTTATTATCACTCAGAGGGGTCAGTTAACAAGGAGATAAGGGATCTTGGTTAGAAAAAGGAGTTAATTGATAGCTATGTGATCTTGGTAAAAGAAGGAATTAATTGATTGCTAAATAATCTTGGTAAAAGAAGGAGTACATGTAATTGATTGCTAAGTATTCTTGGTAAAAGAAGGACTTAATCGATAGCTACATGATCTTGGTAAAAGGAGTTAATTGATTGCTAAGTGGTCTTGGTAAAAGAAGGAGCTAATTGATTGCTAAGTGATCTTAGTAAAAGAAGGAGTTAATTGATTGCCAAGTGATCTTGGTAAAAGGAGTTAATTGATTGCTAAGTGGTCTTGGTAAAAGAAGGAGTTAATTGATTGCTAAGTGATCTTGGTAAAAGAAGTTAACTGATTGCTAAGTGATCTTGGTAAAAGGAGTTAATTGATTACTAAATGATCTTGGTAAAAGAAGGAGTTAATTGATTGCTAAATGATCTTGGTAAAATAAGGAGCTAATTTTTTTCTAAGTGATCTTGGTAAAAGGAGTTAATTAATTGCTTAGTGATCTTGGTAAAAGGAGTTAATTGATTGCCAAGTGATCTTGGTAAAAGAAGGAGCTAAATTGATTGCTATGTGGTCTTGGTAAAAGAAGGAGCTAATTGATTGCTAAGTGATCTTGGTAAAAGGAGTTAATTGATTGCCAAGTGATCTTGGTAAAAGAAGGAGCTAATTGATTGCTAAGTGGTCTTGGTAAAAGAAGGAGTTAATTGATTGCTAAGTGATCTTGGTAAAATAAGGAGCTAATTGATTGCTAAGTGATCTTGGTAAAAGAAGTTAATTGATTGCCAAGTGATCTTGGTAAAAGAAGGAGCTAAATTGATTGCTATGTGGTCTTGGTAAAAGAAGGAGCTAATTGATTGCTAAGTGATCTTGGTAAAAGGAGTTAATTGATTGCCAAGTGATCTTGGTAAAAGAAGGAGCTAAATTGATTGCTATGTGGTCTTGGTAAAAGAAGGAGCTAATTGATTGCTAAGTGATCTTGGTAAAAGAAGTTAATTGATTGCCAAGTGATCTTGGTAAAAGAAGGAGCTAATTGATTGCTAAGTGGTCTTGGTAAAAGAAGGAGTTAATTGATTGCTAAGTGATCTTGGTAAAAGAAGTTAATTGATTGCTAAGTGATCTTGGTAAAAGAAGGAGCTAATTGATTGCTAAGTTATCTTGGTAAAAGAAGGAGCTAATTGATTGCTAAGTGATCTTGGTAAAAGAAGTTAATTGATTGCTAAGTGATCTTGGTAAAAGAAGGAACTAATTGATTGCTAAGTGATCTTGGTAAAAGGAGTTAATTGATTGCTAAGTGATCTTGGTTGAAAAAAGGAGTTAATCGATTGCTAAGCAGATATTAAGTAATTATCCAAAATTATATCAGCATATCAAATAGAATAAAAGTATTTTAGTGTCTTCTAGCACTAATGTATATCTTTCGATTCACCTAAAAATAGGCTATTTGGTTTTTTTAAAAACATATGTTATGAATCATGCATTCTTAAGGGTAATACAAGATAGACAATTTGTTCTGGCAAGTGATAAAATCCATTTTTTAGCCAGATAGCATGATCAGGTTTTTCTGTGCCTCATCCTATTGGGAAATTAACTGGCTACAGTCACTAATTGAATTAGAGAAAATTAACTCGCTACAGTCACTAATTGAATTAGAGGAAATTAACTCGCTACAGTCACTAATTGAATTAGAGGAAATTAACTCGCTACAGTCACTAATTGAATTAGAGGAAATTAACTCGCTACAGTCACTAATTGAATTAAGGAAATTAACTCGCTACAGTCACTAATTGAATTAGAGGTTCATCTTAATGGGGATGAAAAGCATCATATGGAAGACATGTTGGTTAATAGAGGCTATAGCTTTTTGTACTCCTGTTGAGACAAGTGATTTAATTAATATTCCTGTTGAGACAAGTGATTTAATTAATACTCCTGTTGAGACAAGTGATTTAATTAATACTCCTGTTGAGACAAGTGATTTAATTAATACTCCTGTTGAGACAAGTGATTTAATTAATACTCCTGTTGAGACAAGTGATTTAATTAATACTACAGTTATGAATGTGTAAATATGTACATGCTTTCTAACATGCTGTTTATGTATGTAGTAGAATGTATTGAGAAAGATGGTTTCATTTAGGAGTAGAGCAGTGTATGTGTAAATATAAACATGCCTTCTTCTAACTTGCTGTTTATGTTCCTTTGAGGCAAGTGGTTTAGTTGACCTTTTGCCACTTGTCAACGGTTCTGCTCAGTTAACTAATCAGCGAGTGTAAATTAGACACATCATGGCATTGCTTTCATCCACCATTTTCCTCCAGCAAGACTAGCTTGGGGCAATAATAACTTGATAAGTATTCAAAATTTTGCAATGATTTGTTGATTTCTTCATTGAAAAGGGTGAAAAGAAATCAGTGGGAGCCTTGTAATTTAGTGAAATAAAACACATAGGTTATATGAACTTGAACTACAAATATAAGTAATATAAACTGCAGTATTATTTATGCAACTTTTTAATTTTACATTTTTAAGAATAATACAAATTATTTTTAATAAAAATATCACCTAAACTGAGACATAATTCAAATATGGGATGTTTTTCGGATTTGGTTATATCATGTGATTTGGTAGGCGGAGCTACCTACCATCTTGCATAAGGTCAATTAAAGAATACATTTATGTATGTGAATATATGTTCATGCAATCTTCTAACAAGATGTTCATGTATATAATACTAATGAGATAGGTCATCTCATTTAGGAGCAGAGTTGTATAAGTGTAAATATGTACATGCCTTTTAATATGCCGTTCATGTACATAGACACGAGTCTACCACGAAGTTATTATTATGATTATTATTGTCGTCATTATTGTAATGTCTCCCTTTTTAATGTTGCTTAAATCATAATGGTGTTAGATGAGAGCAGTTTGCATGTTAAGGTGATCTTGGGTCTAACTGGACAATTACCTCTCTAGAGACTTCATTTCACATCTGATTTTGATAGAACTAACATACATACTCATAAGTTGAGTCTAATTACAGACAACAAAGATTATGAGCTAACAAAACATAATACACCTGCAGATCAGGTCAATACTGTTTGTTCTACTGATTATTACTAACAAACTGCACAGACCAAGATCTGCTGACGTATTATGTGATGGCAGGTCTGGGTATGTTCACTTTGCAGTTGGACTTGGCTTAAGTAAGTATATACAGTAGTTAAAAAGATTAATATCACCAAGATCAACTGTGAAAGGCACTTGCTTTAGCACAGATGTCTGCATGGGTCTCAGTCTGGATTTCTAAGCTTCACCTTAAAGTTTTTTCTTAACAAAATCTTAATAACATTATTAATATTTAAAAAGATTAATAATAACAACACTAAAATAACATTTATATAAAAAAAACTGACATATGCAGGCAAGCAGGAGAAAATCATAGTCATTAGATACCTAGTAGATGGAGAAAAAAAATCAACTATATCAAAACATTATTAATTACCATTACTGAGATATTTGCGCTACCCATTAACATTGTATTTTTCTGTAAAAGCAAAGTTTTCTTGTGAAAATTGTATCACTTTATTAGAGATATTATTTAGTTTTGTAATGAATATTGAAAACAATTCAGGTAAGAAAAAAATCATTAACACTGAACTTAATTATACATAAAATTGATACCTTTGGATCCTTACTTACTATCATGTGTGGTTCGAATAAATATGTGTATTGAATGGGAGATTTTAATTCCAGATATCATAATATCAGATAATTGATAGAGACAAGGTTTTGGTTAATGTGTCATTTTTGTGCCAATTATGTTCCTTTTTTTTTTCAATGTTATCACGCAAATCCTTGATTGGCAAAAATTCCTTAAGAAATGAGCAACAGTATATCAGGAAATTAATAGCACAGTGAAAATACCAATTGACCTAGGTAGAAATAATAATCTTATATATTAAAATGGAATATGTAGTGATGATACAAGCATGCTGGTTCTTCAGCTTTCCAGCATACATTTTTTTTATTGACTATTCCATTGCTTCTAGCAATAACAACTTTGTAATATAATAATAGCTGCATGCACGAACTTGAACCATGTTTTACAGTTGGTCATTCTAAAGAAAACTTGGGCTGCATATACTAGTAAATAATCCTCAAAAAAAGATAAACGATAGTTCGGTACTAAATGCCAAATATTACCATGTGAGAAATATAAACAATAGCTTGGTACTAAATGCCAAATATTACCATGTGAGAAATATAAACGATAGCTTGGTACTAAATGCCAAATATTACCATGTGAGAAATATAAACGATAGCTTGGTACTAAATGCCAAATATTACCATGTGAGAAATATAAACGATAGCTTGGTACTAAATGCCAAATATTACCATGTGAGAAATATGAACAAAAATAACCAAACATAAACAAGAAGGCAAATTTAATCCATCTTGATTTCACTTTACAGACAGTACTCTAAAATCTTATAGCCATTTAACTACATTTGTATATAGTGAGCACATGTCATTTGGTAATGTTTATCATGTAAGAGTTTATCTCATTTCTTCACAGCTTTTGTCAGATAGCTTGTGTTTCTGGATTCATCGATTGTACATTAAATGTCAAACATGGAGGTTTCTATTTGAATTAAAATTGTTAAATCTTTCATACCTTAGAGTCCACATTCATTTTTTTGCATAGAATGTCAATCTATATCTTACAGAATTATTACATTTTTTAAGTAAACCTTGTACAGAAGTTAATGGAGGTATTTCTTGCCCCTGATGTTTGCTGGAACGATGTACCATAAGAACAGAGAACCAGCCTAAAGCAGTGTTTAAGGTGTTGGGAATTTATGATAGTTTCACTGTTCCCATGTATATGAATCATGCATTAAAAGTACTTGGCACACTCAAAGCATTTGCTTGATATGTGTATTTCACATACTGAAATTGATGCTTGACATAATCACTAAATTGCTGGCAAAGTCTTAAGATAATTATTTGCAGATGAGTATCAGTCTCACTAATTCCCCAATGATAGCAAAGAAAGAAGGGCTTATGGAATAATATTTTGTCCATTATCTATTATCTATTCTCCATCAGTTTTGAAGTTTGTTATTGCTACTCCTAAACTACTTCTAGGTTGCCATGAAACTTCACACACAGTCATCCCAAGTCTACTAGGGCCTATGCGTAAATGGGGATACTCAGACATCCAGTTATTTGAGCACCTCCAGAATGGATGTTCTCAACATGGGTTTTCACTAAAAGTCTTTTTAGGATGTCTAGTTGGTCCTAAATGAAAATGGTGAAGATGTGATATCCAATATGGCTACCACATTGGCCATCTTGAAAGTCTTCTTTTTTTTCCTGAATGGAAAGTCTTATTGAGATGGGATTATCATACAGCTGCTATGGTAACAATCTTATCAATGAAAAATCGCACATTAACATGGGCTTTTCACTTGTGATGACATTCATTCTGTGCACAGTAGGAGCTTATTTGAAATCTTGCTCTTGATTAAGCATATACAAATTTAGTATGGTAACTTTTTAAAATCGTGACATTAGTTAGCATGGATAGACTTGTTTTGTCATTTAAAGTATGTAATGACAATAAAATAATGTCTCCAAAATCTATCGTTATTAATACCTGATAGTCTGCCTGTCATCATTGCCATTAAAAAAAATGATGAGAGTAAACCAAATTTAAGCCTAATGCATGTGCGTAGGTAGGTTGAAAACCACATTATCTCTTATACAGCATTGACATCGGTCTCTCTAATTGACCCATGCTATAAACCATTACACATCAAGAGAAGATTGAAATCCTATTTCACATTGGCATCATTTATTTTGTTTCATTAGTTAGTCTTCCTTAAAACTACGTTTTCCAAAAATAGAAATCCAGTTACGTATTGATATCCATTAGTTCTTACGAGCAGACAGTTTGCCTTCCTTGGAGAAAAGTTTTCCAAAATAGGCACAATTGTTAAGCATAAAACTTGGATCTGTTACCGTATAGGGTTGTTCCTCATTATAACAATGTTGGAGCCATACAGTTACCATCTTTAATAGTTAGATTGCCTACAGTGCTCCCTCACTATGATGATGTATATGGGAATCATATTGTAACCATTATATAGTAAAACTAACTCGTAATGAAAAATGTTATATATACTGTGTTTCCTCATTATAATGCTGTATATGAAAGCCGTAGATTATGTTGTTGTGGGTTTAATACCATTTTTCAGCACACAATAGGTTGTATATAGCTGCCAGTATATTTGATGGAGGAAGAACCAGAGGAGAACCGTGGTAATCATAACCAACTTATGGAAGCTACTGGCAAATGTTCTCACACGCCAACATTGGCCAAGCCCAAGACTCAAACTGGCACAGACAGGTGAGATGGCAGTAATCAGTAAAAGCAAGTGCTTCAGACCATTTGGCCACCCAGGGCCCACACCATGGATTATAGGAGTCACAAATGATATTGCCTCGTAATGGGACTGGCTTGTAATGAAGTCCAATACACTTATAGGAGTCATTAAATAAGATGCCTTACTGTGTGAGTGCCTTTTAATGAAGTACAGTACTATTATAGGAGTCATTAAGTAATATGCCTTACTGTGTGAGAGCCTTATAATGATGTACATTACTATTATAGGAGTCATTAAGTAATATGCCTTACTGTGTGAGAGCCTTTTAATGAAGTACAGTACTATTATAGGAGTCATTAAGTAATATGCCTTACAGTGTGAGTGCCTTTTAATGAAGTACAGTACTATTATAGGAGTCATTAAGTAATATGCCTTACTGTGTGAGTGCCTTTTAATGAAGTACAGTACTATTATAAGAGTCATTAAGTAATATGCCTTACAGTGTGAGTGCCTTTTAATGAAGTACAGTACTATTATAGGAGTCATTAAGTATCATGCCTTACTGTGTGAGTGCCTTTTAATGAAGTACAGTACTATTATAGGAGTCATTAAGTAATATGCCTTACAGTGTGAGTGCCTTTTAATGAAGTACAGTACTATTATAGGAGTCATTAAGTAATATGCCTTACTGTGTGAGAGCCTTATAATGATGTACAGTACTATTATAGGAGTCATTAAATAAGATGCCTTACAGTGTGAGTGCCTTTTAATGAAGTACAGTACTATTATAGGAGTCATTAAGTAATATGCCTTACTGTGTGAGTGCTTTATAATGAAATACAGTACTATTATAGGAGTCATTAAATAAGATGCCTTACAGTGTGAGTGCCTTTTAATGAAGTACAGTACTATTATAGGAGTCATTAAGTAATATGCCTTACTGTGTGAGTGCCTTATAATAAAGTACAGTACTATTATAGGAGTCATTAAATAAGATGCCTTACAGTGTGAGTGCCTTTTAATGATGTACAGTACTATTATAGGAGTCATTAAGTATCATGCCTTACTGTGTGAGTGCCTTATAATGAAGTACAGTACTATTATAGGAGTCATTAAGTATCATGCCTTACTGTGTGAGTGCCTTATAATGAAGTACAGTACTATTATAGGAGTCATTAAGTATCATGCCTTACTGTGTGAGTGGCTTGTAATGAAGTACAGTACTATTATAGGAGTCATTAAGTATCATGCCTTACTGTGTGAGTGCCTTTTAATGAAGTACAGTACTATTATAGGAGTCATTAAATAAGATGCCTTACTGTGTGAGTGCCTTTTAATGAAGTACAGTACTATTATAGGAGTCATTAAGTAATATGCCTTACTGTGTGAGAGCCTTATAATGATGTACAGTACTATTATAGGAGTCATTAAGTAATATGCCTTACTGTGTGAGAGCCTTTTAATGAAGTACAGTACTATTATAGGAGTCATTAAGTAATATGCCTTACAGTGTGAGTGCCTTTTAATGAAGTACAGTACTATTATAGGAGTCATTAAGTAATATGCCTTACTGTGTGAGTGCCTTTTAATGAAGTACAGTACTATTATAGGAGTCATTAAGTAATATGCCTTACAGTGTGAGTGCCTTTTAATGAAGTACAGTACTATTATAGGAGTCATTAAGTATCATGCCTTACTGTGTGAGTGCCTTTTAATGAAGTACAGTACTATTATAGGAGTCATTAAGTAATATGCCTTACAGTGTGAGTGCCTTTTAATGAAGTACAGTACTATTATAGGAGTCATTAAGTAATATGCCTTACTGTGTGAGAGCCTTATAATGATGTACAGTACTATTATAGGAGTCATTAAATAAGATGCCTTACAGTGTGAGTGCCTTTTAATGAAGTACAGTACTATTATAGGAGTCATTAAGTAATATGCCTTACTGTGTGAGTGCTTTATAATGAAATACAGTACTATTATAGGAGTCATTAAATAAGATTCCTTACAGTGTGAGTGCCTTTTAATGAAGTACAGTACTATTATAGGAGTCATTAAGTAATATGCCTTACTGTGTGAGTGCCTTATAATGAAGTACAGTACTATTATAGGAGTCATTAAATAAGATGCCTTACAGTGTGAGTGCCTTTTAATGATGTACAGTACTATTATAGGAGTCATTAAGTATCATGCCTTACTGTGTGAGTGCCTTATAATGAAGTACAGTACTATTATAGGAGTCATTAAGTATCATGCCTTACTGTGTGAGTGCCTTATAATGAAGTACAGTACTATTATAGGAGTCATTAAGTATCATGCCTTACTGTGTGAGTGGCTTGTAATGAAGTACAGTACTATTATAGGAGTCATTAAGTATCATGCCTTACTGTGTGAGTGCCTTTTAATGAAGTACAGTACTATTATAGGAGTCATTAAGTATCATGCCTTACTGTGTGAGTGCTTTATAATGAAGTACAGTACTATTATAGGAGTCATTAAGTATCATGCCTTACTGTGTGAGTGGCTTGTAATGAAATACAGTACTATTATAGGAGTCATTAAGTATCATACCTTACTGTGTGAGTGCTTTATAATGAAGTACAGTACTATTATAGGAGTCATTAAATATGATGCCTTACTGTGTGAGTGGCTTATAATGAAGTACAGTACTATTATAACAATATCCATAGTACACTTATAATACTGTCAGGAGTCATAAAGCATGTCTTACAATGAAGTACAGTACACTTATAATACTGTCCATAGACATCATAAATCATGTCTTACAATGAAGTACGGTACACTTATAATACTGTCCATAGAAATCATATATCATGTCTTACAATGAAGTACGGTACACTTATAATACTGTCCATAGAAGTCATAAAGCATGTCTTACAATGAAGTACAGTACACTTATAATACTGTCAGGAGTCATAAAGCATGTCTTACAATGAAGTACAGTACACTTATAATACTGTCCATAGAAGTCATAAATCATGTCTTACAGTGAAGTATAGTACACTTATAATACTGTCAGGAGTCATAAAGCATGTCTTACAATGAAGTACAGTACACTTATAATACTGTCAGGAGTCATAAAGCATGTCTTACAATGAAGTACAGGACACTTATAATACTGTCCATAGAAGTCATAAAGCATGTCTTACAATGAAGTACAGTACACTTATAATACTGTCCATAGAAGTCATAAAGCATGTCTTACAATGAAGTACAGGACACTTATAATACTGCCAGGAGTCATAAAGCATGTCTTACAATGAAGTACAGTACACTCATAATACTGTCCATAGAAGTCATAAAGCATGTCTTACAATGAAGTACAGTACACTTATAATACTGTCAGGAGTCATAAAGTATGTCTTACAATGAAGTACAGTACACTTATAATACTATCCATAGAAGTCATAAAGCATGTCTTACAATGAAGTACAGTACATGTATAATACTGTCCATAGAAATCATAAATCATGTCTTACAGTGAAGTACAGTACATGTATAATACTGTCAGGAGTCATAAAGCATGTCTTACAATGAAGTACAGTACACTTATAATTCTGTCAGAAGTCATAAAGCATGTCTTACAATGAAGTACAGTACACTTATAATTCTGTCAGGATCCATAAAGCATGTCTTACAATGAAGTACAGGACACTTATAATACTGTCAGGAGTCATAAAGCATGTCTTACAATGAAGTACAGTACACTTATAATACTGTCAGGAGTCATAAAGCATGTCTTACAATGAAGTACAGTACACTTATAATACTATCCATAGAAGTCATAAAGCATGTCTTACAATGAAGTACAGTACACTTATAACACTGTCCATAGAAGTCATAAATCATGTCTTACAGTGAAGTATAGTACACTTATAATACTGTCAGGAGTCATAAAGCATGTCTTACAATGAAGTACAGTACACTTATAATACTGTCAGGAGTCATAAAGCATGTCTTACAATGAAGTACAGTACACTTATAATACTGCCAGGAGTCATAAAGCATGTCTTATAATGAAGTACAGTACACTTATAATACTGTCCATAGAAGTCATAAAACATGTCTTACAATGAAGTACAGGACACTTATAATACTGTCAGGAGTCATAAAGCATGTCTTACAATGAATTACAGTACACTTATAATACTGTCCATAGAAATAATAAATCATGTCTTACAATGAAGTACAGTACACTTATAATACTGTCAGGAGTCATAAAGTATGTCTTACAATGAAGTACAGTACACTTATAATACTATCCATAGAAGTCATAAATCATGTCTTACAGTGAAGTACAGTACATGTATAATACTGTCAGGAGTCATAAAGCATGTCTTACAATGAAGTACAGTACACTTATAATTCTGTCAGGAGTCATAAAGCATGTCTTACAATGAAGTACAGTATACTTATAATACTGTCAGGAGTCATAAAGCATGTCTTACAATGAAGTACAGTATACTTATAATACTGTCAGGAGTCATAAAGCATGTCTTACAATGAAGTACAGTACACTTATAATACTGTCAGGAATCATAAAGCATGTCTTACAATGAAGTACAGTACACTTATAATACTGTCCATAGATGTCATAAAGCATGTCGTACAATGAAGTACAGTACACTTATAATACTGTCCATAGAAGTCATAAAGCATGTCTTACAATGAAGTACAGGACACTTATAATACTGTCCATAGAAGTCATAAAGCATGTCTTACAATGAAGTACGGTACACTTATAATAAAGTATAATGTCTTAGTCATATAGTGAGACTGCATTACAGAAAAGTACATTCTACATATGCTTTTACTGACACATATTGAATGGGAATCAATGGTAATATTGAAGTACCTTATATTGAGGGTTTGCTGTATATTTAAGGACCATATTAATTCCTATTTTTGAGTTTACTAAAAAAAATGATCTATGATATAATTTATTTTTTGGCAAAAATTCTTAAGTATGCAATTTGCAGCTATTTTGTGTTAAATTACAATGGAAAAAAATTACTTGACCACTTAACCTTATTTTAATGTTAACTCTGAGCAGCCTGATTAAACGGAAATTTAAATATCTTCTTACTCTATTCCTTTAATTATTGGTTGCTTTCACTTACATTGTCTCATTAGACCAGAAGATTGCTAGAAAATATACCCATTTTGTGTTTGTGGGGCCTGTTTAAATGAAGTTATATCTTTTGGTCAGTTACTTGTCTTGGAATAATAGAAACTGATCCAGATTTTTTATATTCTTATCTTTTGGATTTGATCTATTTCCACTCTTTCAGATTATCTCACATGACTTAATTTTCAATCAGTGAATATTGCAGATGAATAATTTGAAGCTATTTACTTTTGCAAGGAGATATAGACAGTATGTATCCTGTCAGTGGACCTAATGACATGCTGTGTATTAGATTTGATGTCTGAATCTATTCTGTCCCATAACTAGCCATTTCACTTGCAATACACAAAAGGATGAATTGATTTAGTCCCATACACCTGCAATACTTAAAATGATAGCAAGACTAGACAATTTAAAGAATTCTTTCAAAAAAAATGACCATATATTCCCACTTGAGTAGCATCTACACAATAGACAATTAATTCTACATTTTATTTTCATACACCAGAGTTAAGACTTGCATATTATGGTGTTGGCCATGTATCCATTAATATTTACTTGTCTGGCCATTAACTTGGTAACATTTACGAGACATTCTTGAAACATTGCCCAGTTATGTATCCTGACATGATGGTGTGATACATACTGAAGCCATATCCGGTCTCAAGGTCAAGATCATGACAGCGAAAATATATTTATGTCACTTGTATCCAGAGGCAGAATGTAGCTTTTACACCACTGAAGACATTTCGCTGAAGTTTTGCCGAAGCATATATCACATTTGAATGTGTTCTGCATATTATAGCAATGTCCTCTGCCTCAAGATCACAGTCACAACAATGGAAAATATCATTCTGTGACTTATCTATTTGCCTGTTTTATTTCTTTTCACATTGTAACACCACCAATTTACCTTGAACACCTTAAAATTGGATGAAATGAACACAACATGGGTATTGGCCTGCTGATTGGTTATATGTATTTTCTTTTCATATTTTATACCTATTTATGCATTGGAAATGAAAGTAACATGCAGAAAGTTCAGTTTCATGAAGAAACAAATACTTCTTGACAGCTTTATGGGGTCATTTGAGAAAACTTCCAAATGCTTACAAAATACTTCTTGACAGCTTTATGGGGTCATTTGAGAAAACTTCCAAATGCTTACAAAATACTTCTTGACAGCTTTATGGGGTCATTTGAGAAAACTTCCAAATGCTTACAAAATACTTCTTGACAGCTTTATGGGGTCATTTGAGAAAACTTCCAAATGCTTACAAAATACTTCTTGACAGCTTTTTGGGGTCATTTGAGAAAACTTCCAAATGCTTACAAAACTTGTACCTCAAGGTACCGTTCACAACAAGTGAAAATGTGACCTGGCAGTTTCATTTTCCAGTGTCACTTTTTGAACCACATAAGAAGTTAATGAAACTCAACCAGTTAAATTTCATGGCATATACCTTAGCTACAAACCCTGCATTTAACAGTTACTGTAGTGCAAAGAATTTTTTATTAAACTTTTTAATTTTAACATCTTGACTGAAGTATTTCTCACATGACCATTTATATTCCCTGCCTCATTGTCAGTCACAAATCTTGAAGCTACTGGGTAATTCATATTTTTCCCTTCTGTTGATATAGTGGATAATTTCCAAAAGTTACCAAAATATCATCCTGAAGGTTATTCTTGAGGTATCAAAATATCATCCTGAAGGTTATTCTTGAGGTATCAAAATATCATCCTGAAGGTTATTCTTGAGGTATCAAAATATCATCCTGAAAGTTATTCTTGAGGTATCAAAATATCATCCTGAAGGTTATTCTTGAGGTATCAAATATATGAAAACATTCCAGTTCTGTCAAGTAAAATCTGGATCAGTAAAGCACATGAAATGTTTGCTTGCAGCAATGTTTGGCCATCATAGATGCTGATCTTTGGATTTGGTCAGAATTTTGTGAAGCAGTTGCTGAGGACCTTTGTTAAAACCATGGTCAGGATGTCACTGATGAATTTGTTTCATGTGGACTTGACTAGTATCCAACAATTTGATTGGCTGAATACAAGTCTGACACTAAATTGACCAATCAGAATGATACAAGTCTAGATATATTTTAAAACTTAGATTGGTAAATTTGGGGACTGGTTATTCAACCTTTTTTCAGCCATATGCATTCCTCTGTTTTCAGATTTGAGGGAGTGAATGGTAATTCTCTTGACTTTTGATACATTAACAAAAAGTAATATTTGTGACATTAATTACCATTAACATTCTAAAACCCTTACATATAAAATTAAATGTTTTCAGAAATTTATAGTCATTCTGTGTAGCATTAAATCACAAGGATGGTCATGATGTTATTCCATCATTATTAGGGTGCTGATGATTCCAACAGTAGATTTAATGTTACATGAATTTTAATTTTGGTAAATATATTAAATATTACAAATGCCTTTGTGCAATGCTAAAGCTTTGCAAGCTTTTTATCAAATTGGTTGATCTTTGCTATTTCTAAATACCTGTCTTCATTTGATTCTGGTCCATTGATTGATCTCCACCATTTCTAAATAACTGTCTTCATTGATTCTGGTCCATTGATTGATCTTCACTATTTCTAAATAACTATCATCATTGATTCTGGTCTATTGATTGATCTTCATTGGTTCTAAATGTCTTCAATGATTCTGGTCCATTGATTGATCTTCACTATTTCTAAATAACTGTCTTCATTGATTATTGTCCATTGATTGATCTTCACTGGTTCTAAATGTCTTCATTGATTATGGTCCATTGATTGATCTTCACTGGTTCTAAATGTCTTAATTGATTATGGTCCATTGATTGATCTTCACTGGTTCTAAATGTTTTCATTGATTATTGTCCATTGATTGATCTTCGCTGGTTCTAAATGTCTTCAATGATTCTGGTCCATTGATTGATCTTCACTTGTTCTAAATGTCTTCATTGATTATGGTCCATTGATTGATCTTCACTGGTTCTAAATGTCTTCATTGATTATGGTCCATTGGTTGATCTTCACTGGTTCTAAATGTCTTCATTGATTATGGTCCATTGATTGATCTTCACTGGTTCTAAATGTCTTCATTGATTATGGTCCATTGATTGATCTTCACTGGTTCTAAATGTCTTCATTGATTATGGTCCATTGATTGATCTTCACTGGTTCTAAATGTCTTCATTGATTATTGTCCATTGATTGATCTTCACTGTTTCTAAATTCATTATGTTCCATTGATTGATCTTCACTGTTTCTAAATTCATTGATTATGGTCCATTGGTTGATCTTCACTGGTTTTAAATGTCTTCATTGATTATGGTCCATTGATTGATCTTCACTGGTTCGGAATGTCTTCATTGATTTTGGTCCATTATTTGATTTTCGCTGTTTCTAAATAACTGTCTTCATTGATTTTGATCCATTTTTTGATTTTCGCTGTTTCTAAATAACTGTCTTCACTGATTCTGGTCCATTGATTGATCATCACTGTTTCTAAAGAACTGTCTTCATTGATTATGGTCCATTGATTGATCTTTGCTGTTTCTAAATAACTGTCTCCATTGATTTTGGTCCATTATTTGATTTTTGCTGTTTCTGAATAACTGTCTTCATTGATTTTGGTCCATTGATTGATCTTTGCTGTTTCTAAATAACTGTCTTCATTGATTTTGGTCCATTATTTGATTTTCGCTGTTTTTAAATAACTGTCTTCATTGATTCTGGTCCATTGATTGATATTTGCTGTTTCTAAATAACTGTCTTCACTGATACTGGTCCATTGATTGATCATCACTGTTTCTAAATAACTGTCTTCATTGATTATGGTCCATTGATTGATCTTCACTATTTCTAAATAACTGTCTTCATTGATTTTGGTCCATTATTTGATTTTCGCTGTTTCTAAATTCATTGATTCTAAGTCCATTGATTGATCTTCACTGGTTCTAAATGTCTTCATTGATTCTGGTCCATTGATTGATCTTCACTGGTTCTAAATGTCTTCATTGATTCTAGTCCATTGATTGATCTAATCACTGGTTCTAAATGTCTTCAATGATTCTAGTCCATTGATTGATTTTTGCTGTTTCTAACTTCATTGATTATGGTCCATTGATTGATCTTCACTGTTTCTAAATAACTGTCTTTATTGATTTTGGTCCATTGATTGATTTTCACTTTTTCAAAATTCATTGATTTTGGTCCATTATTTGATTTTCGCTGTTTCTAAATTCATTGATTCTAGTCCATTAATTGATCTTCACTGGTTCTAAATGTCTTCATTGATTATTGTCCATTGATTGATCTTTGCTGTTTCTAAATAACTGTCTTCATTGATTTTGGTCCATTATTTGATTTTTACTGTTTCTAAATTCATTGATTCTAGTCCATTGGTTGATATTTGCTGTTTCTAAATAACTGTCCTCATTGATTCTGGTCCATTGGTTGATCTTCACTGGTTCTAAATGTCTTCATTGATTATGGTCCATTGATTGATCTTCACTGGTTCTGAATGTCTTCATTGATTTTGGTCCATTATTTGATTTTCGCTGTTTCTAAATAACTGTCTTCATTGATTTTGATCCATTTTTTGATTTTCGCTGTTTCTAAATAACTGTCTTCACTGATTCTGGTCCATTGATTGATCATCACTGTTTCTAAATAACTGTCTTCATTGATTTTGGTCCATTATTTGATTTTGGCTGTTTCTAAATAACTGTCTTCATTGATTATGGTTCATTGATTGATCTTTGCTGTTTCTAAATAACTGTCTTCATTGATTTTGGTCCATTATTTGATTTTTGCTGTTTCTGAATAACTGTCTTCATTGATTTTGGTCCATTGATTGATCTTTGCTGTTTCTAAATAACTGTCTTCATTGATTTTGGTCCATTATTTGATTTTCGCTGTTTTTAAATAACTGTCTTCACTGATACTGGTCCATTGATTGATCATCACTGTTTCTAAAGAACTGTCTTCATTGATTCTGGTCCATTGATTGATCTTCACTGTTTCTAAATAACTGTCTTCATTGATTATGGTCCATTGATTGATCTTCACTATTTCTAAATAACTGTCTTCATTGATTTTGGTCCATTATTTGATTTTCGCTGTTTCTAAATTCATTGATTCTAGTCCATTGATTGATCTTCACTGGTTCTAAATGTCTTCATTGATTCTGGTCCATTGATTGATCTTCACTGGTTCTAAATGTCTTCATTGATTCTAGTCCATTGATTGATCTAATCACTGGTTCTAAATGTCTTCAATGATTCTAGTCCATTGATTGATTTTTGCTGTTTCTAAATTCATTGATTACGGTCCATTGATTGATCTTCACTGGTTCTAAATAACTGTCTTCATTGATTCTGGTCCATTGATTGATTTTCACTTTTTCAAAATTCATTGATTTTGGTCCATTATTTGATTTTCGCTGTTTCTAAATTCATTGATTCTAGTCCATTAATTGATCTTCACTGGTTCTAAATGTCTTCATTGATTATTGTCCATTGATTGATCTTTGCTGTTTCTAAATAACTGTCTTCATTGATTTTGGTCCATTATTTGATTTTTACTGTTTCTAAATTCATTGATTCTAGTCCATTGGATGATATTTGCTGTTTCTAAATAACTGTCCTCATTGATTCTGGTCCATTGGTTGATCTTCACTGGTTCTAAATGTCTTCATTGATTATTGTCCATTGATTGATCTTCACTGGTTCTAAATGTCTTCATTGATTATGGTCCATTGATTGATCTTCACTGGTTCTAAATATCTTCATTGATTCTAGTCCATTGATTGATCTTCACTGGTTCTAAATGTCTTCAATGATTCTAGTCCATTGATTGATTTTCGCTGTTTCTAAATTCATTGATTATGGTCCATTGATTGATTTTTGCTGTTTCTAAATTCATTGATTATGGTCCATTGATTGATCTTCACTGTTTCTAAATAACTGTCTTCATTGATTCTGGTCCATTGATTGATTTTCACTGTTTCTAAATTCATTGATTATGGTCCATTGATTGATCTTCACTGTTTCTAAATAACTGTCTTCATTGATTTTGGTCTATTATTTGATTTTCACTGGTTCTAAATTCATTGATTCTAGTCCATTGATTGATCTTCACTGGTTCTAAATGTCTTCATTGATTATTGTCCATTGATTGATCTTTGCTGTTTCTTAATAACTGTCTTCATTGATTATGGTCCATTGATTGATCATCACTATTTCTAAATAACTGTAATCATTGATTCTGGTCCATTGGTTAATCTTCACTGGTTCTAAATGTCTTCATTGATTATTGTCCATTGATTGATCTTCATTGGTCATAAATGTCTTCATTGATTATTGTCCATTGATTGATCTTCTCTGGTTCTAAATGTCTTCAATGATTCTGGTCCATTGATTGATCTTCACTGGTTCTAAATGTCTTCATTGATTATGGTCCATTGATTTATCTTCACTGGTTCTAAATGTCTTCATTGATTATGGTCCATTGATTGATCTTTACTGGTTCTAAATGTCTTCATTGATTATGGTCCATTGATTGATCTTCACTGGTTCTAAATGTCTTCATTGATTATGGTCCATTGATTGATCTTCACTGGTTCTAAATGTCTTCATTGATTATTGTCCATTGATTGATCTTCACTGGTTCTAAATGTCTTCAATGAATCTGGTCCATTGATTGATCTTCACTGGTTCTGAATGTCTTCATTGATTATGGTCCATTGATTGATCTTCACTGGTTCTAAATGTCTTCATTGATTATGGTCCATTGATTGATCTTCACTGGTTCTAAATGTCTTCATTGATTATGGTCCATTGATTGATCTTCACTGGTTCTGAATGTCTTCATTGATTATTGTCCATTGATTGATCTTCACTGTTTCTAAATTCATTATGGTCCATTGATTGATCTTCACTGGTTCTAAATGTCTTCTTTGATTATGGTCCATTGATTGATCTTTACTGGTTCTAAATGTCTTCATTGATTATGGTCCATTGATTTATCTTCACTGGTTCTAAATGTCTTCATTGATTATTGTCCATTGATTGATCTTCACTGTTTCTAAATTCATTATGTTCCATTGATTGATCTTCACTGTTTCTAAATTCATTGATTATGGTCCATTGGTTGATCTTCACTGGTTCTAAATGTCTTCATTGATTATGGTCCATTGATTTATCTTCACTGGTTCTAAATGTCTTCATTGATTATGGTCCATTGATTGATCTTCACTGGTTCTAAATGTCTTCATTGATTATGGTCCATTGATTGATCTTCACTGGTTCTAAATGTCTTCATTGATTATTGTCCATTGATTGATCTTCACTGTTTCTAAATTCATTATGGTCCATTGATTGATCTTCACTGGTTCTAAATGTCTTCATTGATTATGGTCCATTGATTGATCTTCACTGGTTCTAAATGTCTTCATTGATTATGGTCCATTGATTGGTCTTCTCTGTTTCTAAATTCATTGATTATGGTCCATTGATTGATCTTCACTGTTTCTAAATTCATTGATTATGGTCCATTGATTGATCTTCACTGTTTCTAAATTCATTGATTATGGTTCATTGATTGATCTTTGCTGTTTCTAAATTCATTGATTCTGGTCCATTGATTGTTCTTCACTGTTTCTAAATTCATTGATTATGGTCCATTGATTGATTTTCGCTGTTTCTAAATTCATTGATTCTGGTCCATTGATTGATCTTCACTGGTTTTAAATAACTCTCTGCACTGCTTCAAAGATATCTTGTCAACTCCTGCTGTTTTTGTTGCATTCACAGCCTGTTGAAGGTGTTGATATGGACTTACTGTTTCCTTTATCAAGTCTAATCAAAGAAAGAAATAGGTCTGGATTTTTGAAAAACTATTCTATTGATCACAAATACATTGAACAAATAGGCTAGTGTTTAGAGGTTAAGTGTGGATTCACCTGAACAACAATGATGAAGGCTAGCAAATTTTGGGGTATTCCTACCAGTGCCATTGAATGATTGTCACAGCCTGTTTGTTGCATGTGTGTTTTCAATGTACGGCATCGATTTAATCTGCACATTATTAGACCATTTGAAATAGCTGTATATTAGACCGTTTGAATCGGCTGTATATTAGACTGTTTGAATCTAATTTGTATTAGACTGTTTGAATCGGCTGTGTATTTGTTCGAATTTGCTGTATATTAGACTGTTTGAATTGGCTGTATATTAGACTGTTTGAATCGGCTGTATATTAGACTTTGAATACACTGTTTGAATATGCTGTATATTACACTGTTTGAATCTGTTATGTATTAAAATGTTTGAGTCTGCTATGTATTAGAATGTTTGAATGTGTAATGTATTAGACTGTTTGAATGTGTAATGTATTTATTATAGACTATTTTAAACTACTGTATCTTAGACCATTTTTAAAAAAAAAATTGTTTACAGCCTTATTATTCTGCAATGGATAAAAGATTTCTTGCATCTTGTAACAATATTATATTAATAGGGATTTGATGACTTTGGAAATAAAATAAAAGTATATATTCAAAAATGCCCACATGACCAGCATTTTTTGCTAGCATTTTTAAACTTATTTACAGCTATTGTATTCAGCAAAGTACTTGTACTCCAAGATGATTGGTTAATAGGTACTGCATATAAGATGATTGGTTAATAGGTACTGCATATAAGATGATTGGTTAATAGGTACTGCATATAAGATGATTGGTTAATAGGTACTGCATATAAGATGATTGGTTAATAGGTACTGCATATAAGATGATTGGTTAATAGGTACTGCATATAACTTCCAATGTGATGAGACTGCCATATTTACTCACAAGTCAAGTCAAACTGCAAACAACAAAAGATCCTGAACTACTGTCACATATTGCACCTGCAGATCAAGGTCTGTGTTTGTTTTACTGATTACTCCTAAAAAGCTATGGAGTTTGCAGTTGGACTCCTTATATAAGTGAATACATACAGTGACTGGAATCAACATAGACCATCTGCTGTTGCATACTATGCTGTTAAATCATGGTCTGTGTTGTTACTGTATAAGTCATGATCTGTCTTTGCATTATGTGATGAAGGAACTTGATCTGTGTTGTTACTGCATAAGTCATGATCTGTCTGCATTATGTGATGTAGGAACTTGATCTGTGTTGTTACTGCATAAGTCATGATCTGTCTATGCATTATGTGATGAAGGAACTTGATCTGTGTTGTTACTGCATAAGTCATGATCTGTCTATGCATTATGTGATGTAGGAACTTGATCTGTGTTGTTACTGCATAAGTCATGATCTGTCTATGCATTATGTGATGAAGGAACTTGATCTGTGTTGTTACTGCGTAAGTCATGATCTGTCTATGCATTATGTGATGAAGGAACTTGATCTGTGTTGTTACTGCATAAGTCATGATCTGTCTATGCATAATGTGATGTAGGAACTTGATCTGTGCACATTACAGTTGGACTTAACTTGTGAGTATGTATGTACAATATTCTATTGATTAACTTGTTTGAAAAAAATCTTCGTTAAATTCTTTTCGTAAAAGTATGGCCAGTCTACTAATAATAGCACTTAAATGTGTTCTTTCCTTTGGCTTAGAGGCAGATATCAATAAGGTGCTTGCTGATGACGATGTACATGCTCTTTCAAACTCAACCAAGCTGACTCTTCTTCCATCTATTTTCTATTTCAGATGTCAAAGCCCAAAGCTATTGGTGGAATGTCATGGTAGGCGTGACAGTTTCAGAAAACCTAATGGGGATCTGGATGAAATATAATCAATGATTGTTCATGGACTAGACACTGCTTCTTTTGTGATGAGGATTATGGTATTAACAATAAACAGAATCAGCGATCCGTAATAAGAGAAGAGAATATATCATTTATTTTTATCCCTTCAATAAGAGAATGTTACACATTGTGTCACAGGTCTCTCATTGACTTGCTGGCATTACCAAATCAAATTTTATCAAATTCCTGGTGATTAAAAATCATTATTGCATCTTTAATATTATGTATTAAAGCTTTTTTTAAGTTCAAAGAGATTGATAATATCACAAATCCATCAGAGGAGATAATCCAGTAGGACAAGAACAGAGGAGATAGTCCAGTAGGACAATAACAGAGGAGCACCAAACGTCAAAGGATAATCTTCATCAGTTGGAAAAAGTTTGCTTCCCAGTCATAAGACTAATCAGGAGAATGTAATATAACCTAGACGACGAGTTAAGGTAGGAGTGAAGTAGACAATTAGACATCAGTGTTGATGGATCTGCATGGAGCATGATTAGTGTGATTCAGGAAACCAGTCAACAAAACATTTAACTGTGGATAATTGTGCCTGCAAATGGTTAACTATTAAATAATGTCCCAGCAAGAGTAACAAGTATGGATGCTCAAACATTACATTTGATTTGTGAGCAGTTCAACACGTTCAACATCTCTGATATATGTAACCAGACAGTTTCTGCTGCTGGATTTGATGAAGAATTCTATGAGAAAGCCCTTCTCAACTACTACCTGATGGGGATAGGGGGCACAGCTTTATCATGCTTGGGAATCATCTGTAATATTTTGTCTGTGATAGTACTTACCCAACGAGTCATGAACTCATCCACTTACTCGTATCTCTCTTCCCTAGCAGTCTGTGATACACTTGTCCTTGCATTAACCTTGTTAATTCTTCTAAAAGATACACAGCATCCTCAGAAAGGATCCATGCTTTGGCCTGAACCATATTATGCTTACATGTTTCCCATAATTCACCCGGCAGCGATAACCTTACAGGTAACATCCGTTTGGCTGACTTTAGCATTTACTGTAGACAGGTATATCATGATCTGTCATCCATTTAATGCAGAGAAGATGTGCAACGTAAGCCGAGCTCGAAAAGTAATTTTAGGGATATACATTATGGGTATAATTATCAATATTCCACGCTATCTTGAATATAAAACTGTGACAGATGAGATTCCTGCATCTGATGGCTCTGGTTTAAAAAGTTATATCCTGTACAGGCTGACTGATATTGGAGCAAATAAATTATTTCGAGAAATTGTACATTCTTGGCTCTACTTAATTTGTGTTTGTGGAATTCCATTTTTTACTTTAGCAGTTTTAAATTCGTTCCTCATGCATGCTGTTCATATGTCCAGAAAAAGAGGAAAGCAGATTAATGCAAGAGAAAAAAGACGTAATGACACGACAGTAATGTTAATCGGTGTTGTAGTAATATTTCTGATTTGTCAGGGACCTGCATTGATTTCTAGAATGATATGGGCCTTTAACATGACAGCAGCTTCAAAATGGCCATTTCATGTGATGAATGAAGTTGGCAATTTTCTTATTATCATGAATTCTGCAATGAATATATTGCCATATTATTTCTTTGGAAAGAAATTTCGCAAGGAGTTCTGGAGATTATTTTGTGTTTGCTTCTTTAACAAAGACGAATTACGAAGATTGACACGAAATTTGAGTTTTTCCATAGATAACCACAGACGTGTAAGTGTTGGCAGCAATATGACTGCTGCTGAGATAAACGGCTTTCATTGTCCAAGTGAACAGTACAATGGTTGTTTCAAAGATAGCTTTGGTACACCATTGATTCAAATCTCCAAAGATCAAAGAGATTACATTTTGCCAACTCCAGTTGAAAACAAATCAAATAAAGACACTGACAATCTGAGTCCACAAGCACCATCTCAGGTGCCTGAAATGGCTCTTCAAAGAAACACAAGCCAGTGCTCCCTTAGAGTCAGTTGGAAAATGGATAATAATAAAAACCAGAAATATAATTTCACAACAGAAGTCGATAACTTTGAAGATTTGAAAAATATGTGAAGATGTTTAAGTTTGTAAAATTCTCATTTCATTGAGCTTAAATATTGCCAATACCTCCAATAATGTCATCATCATGGAAGAAACTCAAATGCTATATATTAATGTATTCATAATTATGGAGGATATTTTTTTCATAACTGTTTCTTTAAATATTAAATTCATCACATTATTTGTATCCATCAAGTCTTGAAGTGAATTTGTTGATTATGCTTTGCCATATTATAGTCTGCAATTGCTGAATATTTTTAAGAGTTGGCATTTAGGCAATTAAACTAACAATACATGGTCCTAGTTGTTGATTCTTTTAGTATTTGATATTTAATTGCATATTTTTCACAGTAAATATTAGTTTATTTTGCAAGGTAAATGTGACTATGCAGGGTTGGCTTATGGGTAGGTTGGATGGATAAATCAAGGGATATGAGGTTAGATGAAGGGAGAGTAATCCATGTTTACTGCTCCCACCCCCATTAGGTTTTAAGATAGGGATAAATTTGCAACATACATTTTAACTATTATATATATTCTTTCAATATTTACTGATAGATATCTTACAAAACTTTCTTTAAAATCAATTAAATAAGATCTTTGTTTTTGTAATGTGATTCTTTTATTTTACAGTCCAGACCTGCACATTTTATCGGTACTTTTCAATATTATCTTTTGTTTCATCTTTTGTTATGTCATTTTCTTTGGAAACTGTTTGCAGCTTTAAATTGTTATTTCAGACAACAAGTTTTCAAAATTACCTCTTCAATGTTTTTAGCAAGGACAAGTTCCAATTATTTCAACTTATTGGTTTCCAAGTTTATTACAAAATTAACCTTCAACCTAAAGATAATCAGTGATAATATTTCACCATTAACAAGTGAGATATGTGTTGTCTTTAAAGTAATTAATTCACTCATTCATAATAAAAACATTAGACTTATCCAGCAAGGACAAATCGGAATTTAAAAAGAATTATATAAAGTACATCCTTAATGTGTGAAGTCATAGTGACTCATTGGTTACCATGCTGGACTAGTAACCAAAAGAGTGTAGGTTAGAATCCCACCATTACCATGCTGGACTAGTAACCAAAAGGTTGTATGTTTGAATCCTACCATTACCATGCTGGACGAGTAACCAAAAGAGTATAGGTTAGAATCCCACCATTACCATGCTGGACTAGTAACCAAAAGAGTCTAAATTAGAATCCTACCATTACCAAGTTGGACTAGTAACCAAAAGAGTATAGGTTAGAATCCTATCATTACCATGCTGGACTAGTAACCAAAAGAGTGTATGTTAGAATCCTACCATTACCATGCTGGACTATTAACCAGAAGAGTATAGGTTAGAATCCTACCATTACCATGCTGGACTAGTGACCAAAATGATGTAGGTTAGAATCCCACCATTACCATGCTGGACTAGTAACCAAAAGAGTATAGGTTAGAATCCCACCATTACCATGCTGGACTAGTAACCAAAAGAGTATAGGTTAGAATCCCACCATTACCATGCTGGACTAGTAACCAAAAGAGTACAGGTTAGAATCCTACCATTACCATGCTCGAAGAGTAACCAAAAGAATATGCTTGAATACTACCATTACCATGCTGGACTAGTAACCAAAAGGTTGTATGTTTGAATCCCACCTATACCATGCTGGACTAGTAATCAAAAGGTTGTATCTTTGAATCCCACCATTACCATGCTGGACTAGTAACCAAAAGAGTATAGGCTAGATTCCTACCATTACCATGCTGGACTAGTAACCAAAAGGTGGTATCTTTGAATCCCACCATTACCATGCTGGACTAGTAACCAAAAGAGTATAGGTTAGATTCCTACCATTACCATGCTGGACTAGTAACTAAAAGAATATAGGCTAGAATCCCACCATTACCATGCTGGACTAGTAACCAAAAGAGTATAGGCTAGATTCCTACCATTACCATGCTGGACTAGTAACCAAAAGGTGGTATCTTTGAATCCCACCATTATCATGCTGGACTGGTAACCAAAAGAGTTTAGGTTAGAATCCCACCATTACCATGCTGGACTAGTAACTAAAAGAATATAGGCTAGAATCCCACCATTACCATGCTGGACTAGTAACCAAAAGAATGTAGGTTAGAATCCTACCATTACCATGCTGGACTAGTAACCAAAAGAATGTAGGTTAGAATCCCACCATTACCATGCTGGACTAGTAACTAAAAGAGTATAGGTTTGAATCCTACCATTACCATGCTGGACTAGTATCCAAAAGAGTATAGGTTAAAATCCCACCATTACCATGCTGGACTAGTAATCAAAAGAATATAGGCTAGAATCCCACCATTACCATGCTGGACTAGTAACCAAAAGAATGTAGGTTAGAATCCTACCATTACCATGCTGGACTAGTAACCAAAAGAATGTAGGCTAGAATCCCACCATTACCATGCTGGACTAGTAACCAAAAAAGTATAGGTTAGAATCCTACCATTACCATGCTGGACTAGTAATTAAAAGAGTATAGGTTAGAATCCCACCATTACCATGCTGGACTAGTAATCAAAAGGTTGTATCTTTGAATCCCACCATTACCATGCTGGACTAGTAACTAAAAGAGTATACGTTAGAATCCCACCATTACCATGCTGGACTAGTAACCAAAAGAATGTAGGTTAGAATCCTACCATTATCATGCTCGACTAGTAACCAAAAGAGTATGTTTGAATACTACCATTACCATGCTGGACTAGTAACCAAAAGGTTGTACCGTATATACTCGCGTATAAGCCGACCCTCCCCCCCAAACTGAATTGGTAAAACTGTTATAAAGTGCATGACCTGCGTATAAGCCGACCCATAATTTCTAGACTACCTGTACATCACAAGATGCACAAAGTGAGTTCTGAATACGTTTTTTTAGGCCAATCACATTATTAAATAAAATGAAAGTAAGAAAGCTAATTTATATGTTGAAATGAAAACAATTCTAAAGTGTTAAGTCTTAATGGAAATTTAATTAATCCTCATTCTAAAATCATGAATTATAAAAGTTCAATCACTTTTAGAATCCTTTAAAATCGGGCTCTGTATCAGACTCGCCAAACAGTTCACGAAACTCTTGCTTCTGTTACGGGCATGCTTTCATCATATACGTCATCATTGTCATCATGGTCATCTGATAGTCCGGTTCTTAAAACGAGAGCACCAGCCAGCAAATGCAAAAAATTTTGAATCTGCCAACTTATATTTATTATTTTGGCCATCTGCATAGCACGTAGACGAATTGCCGACATTCCCGTACTTACTTCTCGTTCACAAAAATTCGCGTGCTGCAGCAGTTATTTGCTTCTGCATATTCAATAACGTTAAGTTTGAATGCTTCATCATACGCAAAATGCTTTCTTTAACTTTCTATACTACTCATGTTATCCTCTTGAATTGAATATAAACTTCTAAAGAGATTAAACTGAAATAATTTCTTATAGTGGTAGTGAAATATTTATATACCTTATCCTGTAATTATTTCCACAGTTGATTATCAATTTGTATTTGATAATTATTTATCATTGTTGTTTATTTGTGTGTTTTTTAAACTACCGGTAGTGTGATTCAATTGATCAGAATATGACTGGTTTCAGCGTGGACATGATTCAAGTATTGTGACAGTTGACAACTTTGAGCAGAAACCATGTCCACTACCATATCTTAGTAAACGATACATCTGAGAGTCGGCATATTTTAGTAAAGTCATTGGCATTGTGCAACAAAAAAACCGCCCTATTATCCCCGAGGCATTTACCACAGATTAAGCATCTGGTAGCTATTGTGCAACAATTTACCGTTGAGAAAGCACTTTGCTTTACAAACAACCAATCAACAGTAGTATATAAACTGTGGCTGCCTATTACGTCTAAAACACCTATCAAAGAAATCCAACAAATTATATTGTTTTACAATTATTCACGCTGACTCGTATATTGCAATGTTGTTTACCCTTCCTAAGCATGTGCGCAACAAACCCCTATGGAGCCTCTCGCTATCGTTTCTTTAAGACTATCGTACATGTATTTTTACTCTCGATCAAAATGTCGTATATACTTTCAGTATCGTAATTCTTTTATTTTTTTTTACGTAGATTCTTTTCATATTTACACTGAATTAAACTAGCGTGCATTTCTACGAAACCGTAGAGTTTAATGATTACTGATTAGCTGAGGGTTAAATACTTGAATAGAGATTACTAATATGGCAGTTCTTTTGGAAAATACACGTATTTGCGTGGTTCAAATAACACGGCTGTATTTTCTAGTGCATGGACATCTGTCAAATAGACACCAAGTACTTTAAAACATGTTTTCATTTATTATCCTACCACTTATGTTAGAAAAAAAATATTATATTTGTTTTACTTCATGACAGGACAAATCTTATCAGCCATGTGGCATCATTAGGCATGTTATCTCATATTTGGCAATCGACGGAAACAATAAATACTGGAAATCGAGGGGAAAAAGCATTATAAATTTCAGATTTGGAACTTGATTTGCAGATAAGCCCTCCCCCCCTTCTTCAAGGCCTTATTTTTTTCCTTAATTTCTCGGCTTATACACGAGTATATATGGTATGTTTGAATCCCACCATTACCATGCTGGACTAGTAACCAAAAGAGCATAGGTTAGAATCCTACCATTACCATGCTGGACTAGTGACCAAAAGGTTGTATCTTTGAATCCCACCATTACCATGCTGGACTAGTAACCGAAAGAATGTAGGTTAGAATCCTACCATTACCATACTGGACTAGTAGCCAAAAGAATGTAGGTTAGAACCCCACCATTACCATGCTGGACTAGTAACCAAAAGAGTGTATGTTTGAATCCTACCATTACCATGCTGGACTAGTAACCGAAAGAATGTAGGTTAGAATCCTACCATTACCATATTGGACTAGTAGCCAAAAGAATATAGGTTAGAATCCCACCATTACCATGCTGGACTAGTAACCAAAAGAGTGTATGTTTGAATCCTACCATTACCATGCTGGACTAGTAACTGAAAGATTGTATGTTTTAATTCCACCATTACCATGTTGGACTAGTAACCAAAAGAGTATAGGTTAGAATCCCACCATTACCATGCTGGACTAGTAACCAAAAGATTATAGGTTAGAATCCCACCATTACCATGCTGGACTAGTAACCAAAAGATTATAGGTTAGAACCCACCATTACCATGCTGGACTAGTAACCAAAAGATTATAGGTTAGAATCCCACCATTACCATGCTGGACTAGTAACCAAAAGATTATAGGTTAGAATACCACCATTACCATGCTGGACTAGTAACCAAAAGAGTACAGGTTAGAATCCCACCATTACCATGCTGAACTAGTGACTAAAATTATGTAGGTTTGAATTTACGATCAGATCAGCTTGGGTCAGCTTCCATGGCTTGTCCTTGTGCCAGGCACTTTACTCCAATTGCCTTGTGTTGCAGTCCTGTGAAATGCCAAATCAGCAGTAACTGACACATCCCATTCAATGCTTTAACTGGGATTTATTGCAGCAAATGTTGATAACATGGAATAGCTATCCGGTTTCACTTTTAAGCAGATGTGTTATCCAGGATGATTTTGAAAAATGGTCACTGACTCAGATTGTTAAAGTTGCATTAAAAATTAAAATAAACACAAAACACACAAACCAGTCCAAACATGGAATATCATACAGCACATTTTACCACCCAGACAGGTCAAGTATTTCAGATTCTATTAATTTTCTGGACAAACATTATTTCTATGTCAAATTCATTCAGTTTATTTGATCTGACACAAAACATGATGACCGCCATCAAGAAATTTCAGATTGGCAGAAATGTCCAGAACAAGGGGGTAAAAATTATCATTGTACTACTGCCTACTGTATATTGTGGTACTTCAATTCATACACAAAGTCAAAATGTGTATTGCATGTACATTTTATGTATTCCCACAGACCCCCCCCCCTAAATAAATCCACAGATTACTAGTGTAATGAGCCTGAAATTGTAATGCAACTTTTTTCTTGTTTGCAATTTTGCAAAAAAAATATTACCATCTATACTTGCTTATAAGGCGAGGCAAACTGCACAGACCCAGATCAGCTGTCACATAATGTGCTGATAGATCTGGGTCTGGGCAGTTTCCTTTAAGTTATCAGTATAACAAGCAACATAGACCCTGACCTGCTTTCACATTATGCCATTGCATATCAGAATCTTTGTTATTTGCAATTTACGACGACATGCAAAGAGCAAACCCCAAGTTACTTCTTTCATGAATTTCATTATTGTTTTTGATTACCATTGCTTGCAAGACTGTTGCTATTAATATCTAGCAAATAAGTAGCAATTGGAATGTACTATTGTTAGGACACAATTGATAATGTTAAACACGCTACCGGTATGCTATATTATAGATTTAGGTTTTACGAACAAATTTTTATTTTAAATTTCACTTTCAGAAGCATGTATCTTTATAAAACAAGAGAATACATTTGGTCAGACCTAGAACATTAAATCTCTAGTCCACCTTGGCACATTATGTATCAATTTATTATCCTCACACTAGTTGTTGCTACTCCCATGGATAAGTCTGTTCAGCTGTCCATCCATCCATTCAAAAGCATTTTATCCCTTTACCACTAAGAGAATTTTACTGAAAAACATGTTTAGATGCACAATAAGTTTTCACTTTTCCTTTTGCTCATTTTCACAAAGCCATGGGGGAGGGGGTATATTGAGAAGTTTTAGTCTGTAATTTGCAAATTGTGTTTACTTTCTTGGTTTCAGTAAAATTATTATGTCTGTTTTATGCAGAAGGTTGTGGGATCGAACCCCAGACCTATAAAAATGATACTATCAGTGGCCTTACTTGGCACTCAGCTTTAAGATGTTAGTGTTAGGACTGGTCAGCCTGGTCTCAGGATAATATGACTGGGTGGGACATGGTGCCACATGTCTGTGGCATGATGCCTCAATGCCAGACATCACTATAAATTTCATCTGTGCATATATCACAGTGATATGACTAAAATTGTTAAAGCTACATTTGCTCATTCTTTCATTAATTTTATTCTTTTGTCTATTCTTTTACTTTCTAACTTACAGGCACTTACTTTGTTCATCAGTTTCATTTTTCATTTTTCTTAATTATACGATTGAGTGGTTAAATAACAAAATAATTGAATAAGATTATTAATGGCAGTCGCAATAATCATTTTTTAGAAGAAAGAAAATATTATCTGAAAATTCTCATTGAGCGTGTTAAAATTAAATTGATTCAGCCATGGCAAATGAAAATCTTGATGATTATTTGCATTGGTATAAAGGAAAAAAATATGTGCAATTTTAAACATTTCATGCATTAACGTTTCCAGGGATTAAATAGATTGTATGTGTCAAAATTTGCATGAAAAGGTAAATCAGTCAATAAAATCAATATATGGTAAAGAATACATCTTTACAGTCTGTTAAGAAATATGAATGCAGAGGATTACATTTTTATATTCCATGTGAGTTGTCAATATTTAGACATTCAAGCCATACATTTAATATAACTGCAGGTACATACATGTATGAAGATTACTCCTTCTGAATGTTTTTTTTAATAACTACTAGTTTAAAAGAAACAAATACCAGGACATTAGAGAAAAAGTATGATAAATGTAGGCAGAGCATCTTAGGAAAGGTCTATAACTAGATGTTGTCACTCAAAGTCCATACTTTATTAACCATTTATTTGCTAGACAAAAACCAGTATTGTCAGAATTCTATACTGTAAAGAAATGCATTGTACTCCAGTATTGTGACTGTGTATGCATCATAGGATTGTAGCCTAAACCACTGAAATAAAGAATACAAATTTACTTCAGTTTCCACATAGGAAGATGACATTGTAACCAACATTTCTGTGGTATAACAGAGTTGTTGTTGTTGTTGTAGGATTTAACGCCATTTTTCAGCACATGATAGGCTATACATGGCGGCCAGTATTAATGGTGGAGGAAGAACCTGGGAAAGCCCCCAGAAAGAACCACTGACCCACGAGAAGCTACTGGTAAGCTTTCTCACATACCCAGATTGGCCGAATTTGAGACTCGAACCCACACAGACAGATTGAGATGGCAGTGATCCATAACAGAGAGTGCTTTAGACCACTCGGCCACTCAGGGCCCCCTATAACAGTAACTATATTAGGCTATAGGGGTACTTCAGATTAATAGATAGCTATCTGTTTATAAACCAGTCAATAAAACAATTTTCTAAAAATCTGAATCATGATAACTTCACAGAAACAATTAAATGTTTTCAAGGAATGGAGCCAAAATATATAAGAAAAGATTCATTTGAAAGATTTCATGGAACTAAATTTCCACCAACAGAAAGTCAGGAAATGAGCCAAGCTGATTAAAAATATGTTGCTAAAATCATAAACCTTATTTCTTTTAAAGCAAAGTGTTCATCTGTGACCTCCAAAACTGCTATGTAAAGAAAGTTACTGTAATGTTGTGTGAAATTTACGCATAATTTAGAAATGTATGAATGAATAAATAATTACAAACTTTATCCAGCACATTTTATTCAGTGCCCCAGGAATTACGCATGGGGCAAGTTTTAAAATAAGCAAGGTAGAATTAGAAATACACGTGGATTAAGATAAGCTCCTGATGATTGAGTCTGGTATTAGAGGATGAATAAGCATACTATATGTGTGTTTGTGTGTGTGTGTGTGTGTGTGTGTGTGTGTGTGTGTGTGTGTGTGTGTGTCATTTCACTTGTTATCTGTTGTTTGCAATTTGTAATTAGTAAAATGTGATGGAAGATAATCAAATCCCTAAATAGTAGACATTGTTTGGCATTATGTGAAACCAGAGATTAAACATAATGAACCATTGTGACCACCCACTCCAATTCATCTCTAAGTATGAACACCATTTATTATTTCAGCTAATGTAAAATTCCTCGTTAAATGCAAAGCTCCTAAAATCAATACATTTACAGATATTTTTCTTGTTCTGTCTTCTACTCGAAGTTTAACTGTATGGATTCCTTCACCTAATGCTGCAGTGTCTGTCTTAAAATCAGTTCCAGTATAGAATAAAGTATGGCCTTTTTCATGATGTGTTTTGAAGTACCTGTTTTGATAAATCTTTAATTATAATTCATTACAGTCTTTTCTTAATCATTTCACTTTTCTGTTAAATTCAGCAATATATACTTATGCCAGACCTCGATATCTGTTTTGAATCTTACATTTAGCAGTGAGTTTATTTTAATTATTTTGAATCTTACATTTATTTAGCAGTGAGTTTATTTTAATTATTTTGAATCTTACATTTAGCAGTGAGTTTATTTTAATTATTTTGAATCTTACATTTATTTAGCAGTGAGTTTATTTTAATTATTTTGAATCTTACATTTAGCAGTGAGTTTATTTTAATTATTTTGAATCTTACATTTATTTAGCAGTGAGTTTATTTTAATTATTTTGAATCTTACATTTATTTAGCAGTGAGTTTATTTTAATTATTTTGAATCTTACATTTAGCAGTGAGTTTATTTTAATTATTTTGAATCTTACATTTAGCAGTGAGTTTATTTTAATTATTTTGAATCTTACATTTAGCAGTGAGTTTATTTTAATTATTTTGAATCTTACATTTATTTAGCAGTGAGTTTATTTTAATTATTTTGAATCTTACATTTAGCAGTGAGTTTATTTTAATTATTTTGAATCTTACATTTAGCAGTGAGTTTATTTTTATTATTTTGAATCTTACATTTAGCAGTGAGTTTATTTTTATTATTTTGAATCTTACATTTATTTAGCAGTGAGTTTATTTTAATTATTTTGAATCTTACATTTAGCAGTGAGTTTATTTTAATTATTTTGCAACAAAATATAGGTGTTTGCAGTCAACTATTCCAACTTTATTACATCTGTTACGTGCTTAGGCTTGAATAAGCAGCAACACAGAAAGAGTGAAAACTAACAAGCTTGTAAAACTTTAACAATGATTTATTTAAGTACAATTATTTTCATAAAATAAATAAACTTACAGTTTTAGAGAATCAAATCCAACATTAATCCAATATGGAATTCACAAAAACAATCCACTAATGGAAATTGCAAGAGTCCTGATAAATAAATGTTCTAATAGTTCCAGGTTCGAATCTTGACGATGTAATCCAAAATGGCTGACAATGTCACGTGATGCAGTTCTTGTTTACCGGTAATTATCATCCAAATGAATTATGAGCACGTTTTCTCCTCCAAATAGATAATAAATCCTCTTTCTTCAATGAATTGACACAAAGTCCAGAAGAAAATAATAAAAATTATAACTCAAACATGAATACACAACTGTTCATTTTAAAGCCCCAAATTCTACTGAATTGTTCTATCCCAAACAAGTCTATATAACTGTTTTTCTTAAGTAAACAAGTGATCACGTGATTTTCTAGAAATTCATGGAAGGTCACTACCTTCAGCAAGTCACGTATTCTAGATATTTCCTACACCCCAAGAACTAAAAATAAAAGTTATCCTTGAAATTAACCAATAGTTTTAAAGACCTGTTTATCAATCTGAAGCAAGGTCAGATAAAGAGGTAACCAAGCCAAGGTCAAAAACTTGTTTACAGTTAAAGTGGTCAGCCTGAAATTTTCTAGAAAAAATCTCCCAATTAATGAATACCAAACCCCAAATGACAAATTTGGATTTAACAATAAAAAATAAATTAATTAAATCCAATAGCCGTAACAATACTGAAAAGATATCATCTATTTTTTTCTATTTATAATTCATTTTTTTTTTTGTATCTTTGTTTTACTCATGTGTAATTCTTTCTATAATTTTGAAGTTGAGATTGTAAAGTAATACAATTTTTCAGAGACCTTTATTTTCCTCAGTGTCAATCTCTAGGGCTTATTTATCACTGTTGAGCCATTCATTGTTCAGTAGGTTGCAAGTATTTTTGTATGCTTTTAATTTCCACACCTTTCTCTCTGACAGTAAAGCCTGTGTAGCACTATGTACGTAGTTTTTACTATGTACATTTTGTAAACCATGTGTAGCACTACATAGTTTTTAAACCCAGTGTAGTACAATATACAGTTTGTAAAGCATGTTAAACACTACAAACAGTTTGTATAGCCTTATAATAACATTAGATACATGTTGTATTGCCTTTGTAGCACAAGGTACAGTATGTAAAGCTTGTGTAGCACAAGGTACAGTTTGTAATGTCTGTGTTGCACTAGGTACAGTTTGTAATGCCTGTGTTGTGCTAGGTACAGTTTGCAATGCCTGTGTAGCACTAGGTACAGTTTATAAAGCCTGTGTGGCACTAAATACAGTTTATAAAACCTGTCTAGCACTAGATATAGTTTGTAAACCCTGTATAGCACTACATACAATTTGTAAACCTGTGTAGCACTACATACAGTTTGTAAACCCTGTATAACACCACATACAGTTTGTAAACCCTGTGTAGCACTACATACAGTTTGTAAACCCTGTGTAGCACTACATACAGTTTGTAAACCCTGTGTAGCACTACATACAGTTTGTAAACCCTGTGTAGCACTACATGCAGTTTGTAAACCCTGTGTAGCACTACATACAATTTGTAAACCTGTGTAGCACTACATACAGTTTGTAAACCCTGTATAACACCACATACAGTTTGTAAACCCTGTGTAGCACTACATACAGTTTGTAAACCCTGTGTAGCACTAGATGCTGTTTGTAAACCCTGTGTAGCACTAGATACAGTTTGTAAACCCTGTGTAGCACTACATAGAGTTTGTAAACCCTGTGTAGCACTAGATACAGTTTGTAAACCCTGTGTAGCACTACATACAGTTTGTAAACCCTGTGTTGCACTAGATACAGCTTGTAAACCCTGAGTAGCACTAGATACAGTTTGTAAACCCTGTTTAGCACTACATACAGTTTGTAAACCCTGTGTAGCACTACATAGAGTTTGTAAACCCAGTGTAGCACTAGATACAGTTTGTAAACCCTGTGTAGCACTACATACAGTTTGTAAACCCTGTCTTGCACTACATACAGTTTCTAAACCCAGTGTAGCACTAGATACAGTTTGTAAACCCTGTGTAGCACTAGATACAGTTTGTAAACCCTGTGTAGCACTACATAGAGTTTGTAAACCCAGTGTAGCACTACATACAGTTTGTAAACCCTGTGTTGCACTAGATACAGCTTGTAAACCCTGTGTAGCACTACATACAGTTTGTAAACCCTGTTTAGCACTACATACAGTTTGTAAACCCTGTGTTGCACTAGATACAGTTTGTAAACCCTGTGTAGCACTAGATACAGTTTGTAAACACAGTGTTGCACTAGATGCTGTTTGTAAACCCTGTCTAGCACTAAATACAGCAATTAAACTCTTAATACATAAATGTTTAGCATTAAAAAATCTTTTTTCTTTTTGTAAATTTATGTCTGGAATGGTGAGTTTTTACCTGAGTTTTGTTCAATAGAAAGAAAAAAGAAATTTCAACTTGATAGAGTTTTTGACTGTTGATGAACACTTCGTTCTTATGCTATATATACACACAAAATGGGACAAATATAACATGGCCAAAGTGAAATGGAACCCTAATATTCAGGTATTTACCCATGGGGGTGGGGATGGTATTAAACAAAAAGCATATCCTGCTGATACTACTTTGTGTCCATTGTCAGACTTGATTATCTTCTAAAAACAAAGGTTGTGTCATCACAGGAAAATATGTAGTACTGGACTTCATTTCTGGTCAGACAATTGTGCAGTAGCCTCAACAGATACTAAAGGTGTGGAGATTTTAACAGATTTTATTCCTAAAATAGTACCAAAAAGTATAGGCACATGAATAAATCTCTTTGCAAAGAAAAAAATTAAAGAAATTCAAAAAAGGCACAAGTTAATGCATGGATAGATATGTACATGTTTTGAGGCATGGCAGTGTCCAATAGCTAACAGGATTTTGCAAGAAGATATACAATACAAGATTAAACTGGACAAAATTCAAAATCAAAACAGAATACCAAACTACATCACAATTTCTGAAAAACATAAAACATTCTAGAAATAGATGAAATGTTATTGAAATGTTAGCAAAAGACCACAGATGTATAAATGATGTTTCCCATCTGTTTTTCTTATTAGACAAAAAAAAAACATGTAGTCTGGAAAACAGCTCATTATAGCAGGTGTCACATGATTTTATTGATCTTTAAAGAGCACCTCACAAGCAAGCTTAGGGTGAAAATGCTGTTTCATAATGTTGCAACTCCAGCTTACCCCAATAATGTCCCACACCCATCACAAATAAATTACGCTTGCATGAGGTCCATTTTCCTATCAGTGGCTAAGTTAACAAATGGTAATACCAGTGGGAAAAGTGCAGACCTCTGGCTTAAAGGGGAGGAGTAACCAGGGCTCAGTTAAGGCTTGGTCTATCAGACATTGAACATTAAAAAGGCCTGCCTCCTGAGTAATATTCTGACCAATCAGACATTGAATATTTAAAAGACCTGCCTCCTGAGTAAGATTTTCTGACCAATCAGACATTGAACATTTAAAATACCCACCTACCGAGTATGATCCTGGCCAATTAAGTTGATACAAAACAAATGCCAGACATTGAGAAAGGACAAAAATATTTGCTAGTTTAAGCATTATTTAATTGCAGACGTCATCATGGAAATTATATAAAATTGAGGTTAAAGGTTAATGATGGTTGAGCACAGGCATAAGCTTTCTTCATTTTGAATACATGTATTTACTTTTATGCAATGGCTGATATGATTAATGAAGGCATAATATTACAAACATTGAAATAAAATAATGAGATATTAAATGAAAAGTGTATGTACAATATTGTTATAAGGTCAGACAGTAAATTATAAGCATTTATAACAGAAAAATATTACTGTACACTTGCCAATCAACAAATAAAAAAATAAACAAGAATGAAAGAAAAGAAATTTGATGATGTTGACATTAACGGAATTGGAGGGGTGGGGGAGAAACGACTTTTAATTTCAGCAAAGTCTATATATATTTTATAATAGCAAAATAGCTTCAGGTGCAGACATAATTACATAGTAATATAGAAAACCTCTTAGTTGTAATTATATACTGCTTTGTTTAGATCTCTTCATTGACATCAACCGATTGCATGGGGTTACCCATTAGTTATTTCTGTAATATATGGCAATATTCCTTTTGCTTGGTGTCTGAGAGTAACACAGTTTGTGTTATGTACATAATTCATGTGGTGTTTTTTTTTTCTTTTCTTGGTAGCTATAGATTGGGGCTTTTTCTTGGTTCATTTTAAGGTGTGATTTAAAAGAGTACAGAGAAGGGTTGCTTTGAATTTCAAAAGAGAGAAGATTCCATTCTGCAACAGACTTTTGTAAAAATTAACTTCAGTACAGACTTTTGTCATGCCAAAGAGTGTTGGGAGGTTTGTTCTATCACAAAGTGGTCTTTAACTTACAAGCTGGACACTTGGTGAGATCATGTATCCTGGAGCCATGCTATTATTTTTAAGAATGTTCTCATTCTGTTTGTAGTGCCTTGCTTTCCCGTTTTATCTCCTAAAATTCTAGCATGTGATTCAGGTTTTGTTGCCCCACTTTGTCTTGTATTTTATCTTTCATCTTTTTCCTAGATAATATTCCCACACTCCAAAAGATGTTTAATAATGATGAAATGAAGAAATGTAATGATTTCTATTAAGTTTAATTTCAGACTTGTAGCATTTATAATTTTTTCCATATTTGTAAAGTTATTTCCTGTCTGTGTATACTAAGACAAGGATTCATTGAAAGTTATGTCTATGTGTACGTTCTGGGTGTTATTACCTTTGAGATTTTCAGGATATGTCATTGGTTTGATTTGTTGGGATAAAATCAACTATTAAAGTTACCAGGTATTACTTGTATACTGTTCTACCTTACTGTTTTTTTCCAATGGCACATACCAGCATACTATTTCATTGTACTGGTAGTCTATGTCTGTAAGGAATATATAGAAATTTTCAAGTAATCTTGTTACAACTTTAAAAATATTAACATGTATTAATTATCCTAAATAATTTTTTTAAAAAAATCTTTATTTTACAGACTGTATCCATCACTAAATTGTGAATATTACAAGTATAATTGTGTCATGTATGCCATCAAGGTTGCAAAATGGAATATTATGAAAGATATTCCGTCCAAATCCAAGTTCTGAAAAAATGTAATTTTTATATATATAAAATGTCATGTTTTTATTATTTGCTAGTGCATGTGAAAGTATTAAGTATGTATGTATTTCTTTTTGAAGACTTCAAATCGTATTATGATTTTCAGGAGCGCACTACATAATTTCTCACCTCCATTAAATATTTTATTGTTTGTTGAGTAATTTGTTTTATGTTTACTTTCCCTGTCTGATAAATATCTTGCCTGGGGATTGGCATCCTACTCAAAGTTTCGTTGCCTATTAAATCAATAGTGTTTCTAGATGACTGTATGCTTAGTATCAAAAATTCTTGTTTTTACCAATAGGTTCAGCATGTTTTCACAGTATCAACTATAGTTTAAGCTTAATAGTAGTTAATGGGGATACTATAGCGACAATGGAAAATCCAGTCAAAAACAGCTTGGGACACTATGGCGACAAGATTTATAGCGACAAGGGAAAATCCAGTCAAAAACAGCTTGGGACACTATAGCGACAAAACAGCTTGGGGTACTATAGCGACAAGGGAAATTTAACATAGTGGGACTGTATAGCGACAAGGGAATTTAACATAGTGGGACTGTATAGCGACAAGGGAATTTAACATAGTGGGACTGTATAGCGACAAGGGAATTTAACATAGTGGGACTGTATAGCGACAAGGGAATTTAACATAGTGGGACTGTATAGCGACAAGGGAATTTAACATAGTGGGACTGTATAGCGACAAGGGAATTTAACATAGTGGGACTGTATAGCGACAAGGGAATTTAACATAGTGGGACTGTATAGCGTCAAGGGAAATGGAACATAGTGAGCCTATATAGCGTCAAGGGAAATATAACATGGGAAATAAAACAAGGGAAAAAAAGGGTGGCAATGAAAGCTACTATCTTTTCGAGACTTATGAGTGGCCCTGAAAAGGGCCTTTGGATACTTCTTCTTTTATTTTCTGCCTTTGTTCCACCACCTTTTGATTTTACCAATAATTCCCTTCTTCTTCTTTTCTTCCTCGGGAATCCAGTCAGGATGTCCCATAGCTCTAAACTTCTCTTGTATCTTGATCCAATTGTTATTTAATCTTTCAAAGTCCTCTTTCTTTTTTTGGTTTTCATTGTCCTTTCTTTCCTTTCTCTCCTTACTCCAGTTATCTTTTATCTTCTTCACTTCTTCTAATAGTTCCTTTCTCATGAGTTCTTCAGCTTTCTTGAGCGGGTCCAAACCCTTTTGGACATGGGGGTACTCTGTCAAGATATTATTCAAAAAACACTTGACGTTTTCGACAATATCTATTACTTGCTTCAATGTCCCCACTCTAACATAGGGTGGATTAATGCAGCCTCGTAACTTTTTAGCTTCTTCTTCTAGCATTCCTCCTAAGAGCTCCCTGGCTATTTTCAGTCTTTTTGCAAAGTCCAAACTCTTCGCAATCTTCCATTTATGATGTAGTTTTTCCACTTCATATTCCCCGTCTAATATCCAGAAATAGCTGTGTCTTAAATTGTTGAATAAACTTGATGCTTTTGCCATCTTCTATGGTTATTCCGTGGAATGGTTCTAATGTCAGTCACTTTGAGTATATATATCTTAAGCACGGACGTGAAAGTAAACACCCCCTACATTCACTTGTCATATTAGATACTATTCACAAATCCTATTATATACTATCCAAAATCACACCCTATACTAACCACACACACACGGGGAAGCAGCCAAAACAAACCCTATTATATACTATCCAAAATCACACTCTATACTAACTACACACACGGGGAAGCAGCCAAAACAAACCCTATTATATACTATCCAAAATCACACCCTATACTAACCACACACACGGGGAAGCAGCCAAAACAAACCCTACTATATACTATCCAAAATCACACCCTATACTAACCACACACACACGGGGAAGCAGCCAAAACAAACCCTATTATATACTATCCAAAATCACACCCTATACTATCCACACACACGGGGAAGCAGCCAAAACAAACCCTATTATATACTATCCAAAATCACACCCTATACTAACCACACACACGGGGAAGCAGCCAAAACAAACCCTACTATATACTATCCAAAATCACACCCTATACTATCCACACACACGGGGAAGCAGCCAAAACAAACCCTACTATATACTATCCAAAATCACACCCTATACCAACCACACACACGGGGAAGCAGACAAAACAAACCCTATTATATACTATCCAAAATTACACCATATACCATCTAAATAGAGTCAGTGTTTATAATCACACTACTCCTCTCTCACACCCATTGGCAATTGACATAGTATTTCTTTTCTTGTTATTTGTGTAGCCCTGAGAAGGGCTGTTTTTAAAACTTCAAATTGCACCTGGTTAATGCTGGCATCTCCCAGGTCTAGCCCCACACACACATCTCCTGCTCCAATCATTCTCCCAATTCACTCTTGTGATTGGGAGTGCAGAGGGAGAATGAGTGGCTTCACTATCCCAATCTTCTGTTTGAGGGATAGTGAAAGTCTCTTCATTTCTTCCTCTATTCCGCAACCGTGGATGCGGCTGAAGTTGTTGCGGTCGAGGCTGTGATTGTTGCGGTGGGGGCTGCTCCTGTAGTGGACGAACTGATTCTGGTGATGAAGGTGTCCTAACCACGGGCTTGACTTTACTAGTCTGTCTCATCATGCGGTGAGACAAGATAGGGCTTTTCTTCTCCTCTTCTTCTTTCTTTTTTCTTTCCTCCTCTTCTTTTTCAATCCTAGTCTGTTCTTCTTCTGCCTCCATTGCCAGTTCGTCCAGGAGACGCCTAGCATTCTCCAAATGCATTTGAAGTTCTCTTAATTTCTGTACTCTGTTCATCTTCTTTGATGCGCCAACGATGGGTAGCCAGACTGACGAGTGCTTCTTTATATATAATTCAAGCGCGGACGTGATGGAAAACACCCCCTAGATCCAAAAATCTTACAGTATCCCTATCATTACCAAAAAAAACAAAACACGCGGACGTGATGGAAAACACCCCTAGATCCAAAAAACTTACATTATTCCTATCATCATCAAAACAAGCTGACTTTTAAAATAAAACACTCACTCACTTTTATACTTGACTCATATTAATTATACATTGAACAAGTTATTTTGAAAAAATATGTTGTGCTTATAGACACACTTCAAAACAAAAGTAAAAAGAGACAGTGATTATAGACTCACTTCTAATTTTTTCTAACTTCCTCACATACCATAAGCAAATTGAATGATTAATTCTTTTCGAGAATATTGGGTAGCCCTGAAAAGGGCTGTTTTTTTGTGTTTGTGTGTACGAGGAAGGATGACAATCTTTTATCGTCTAAGATTGCGTCCTCGTTTGGCTACACGATAGGGTCTGCTTCTTCGGAAAGAGAAAGAGAACTCTTTCGTATCCACACGACAGTCGACAAAACTTCTGTCTGGGTCCTGCTGATGTTGTTGCTGCTGCTGCTGCTGCTGCTGTTCTCTCTGCTCTCTCTGCTGCTTTTGAAGTCGATACTTCTCAGTCCATTCATCTTTCTCTTTTTGAATTTCCTCTCTGAAGAGTTCTTCTATGAGGTCTTCCGTTACTTGTAGCATTCTCACATTCTCTATCTCTTCAGGCTTTGGCATCAGATTGTGTCTGATACGATGCAGAGTGACATAAGCTTCGTTCAGCTTAGCTAGTCTTGAGCACATCTTCGTAGGAGGATGAGTCAAACAATGGATGGCCAGACTGGAGACTACCCCTGCATTATATGGTTCAAGCGCGGACGTGATGGAAAACACCCCTCGACGGTTTAGGGTTTTGAAACGTTTAGATAGTTTGATGTGAGGGATAGAAAGAAAAGTCAAAGAGCATTTATATGAATACAAATGTAAAATAAACGACAGACACATTGGTTTTCAAAACACAACATTTTTATTCAAATAACAAACATTATTTCAAAGAACAAACATTATTTCAAAGAACAAACATTATTTCAAAGAACAAACATTTTTTCAAAGAACAAACATGTTTTTCTTCCATAACACTAATACATTATCTTTGACATGGTTGACAACGTTGTGAATTAAATTGAGATTTCCACTGTTGGAAGTCATTGGGCGATTGATGTACACTACGTTTCCTAGCTAAAGACAACAGATAGCCATAATGGTCACAAAACCATCGATCTACTTTGTCGTCGTTTCGAGACGAATGACGATCAAAATAAGTCACTAAATGTTCTAAAGAATATCCAAGACTGCGATGATGCAGATAATAGATACAATATTGTCCACACACCATAGAATCAGTGCCTTGTAATTTCACATTATTGAATCGTGTCGTCTGGGCATTTCTTCTCATAAAGTCAATGATATCCTCTTCGAAAGGAGGCAATCCATACGAATCAAAATACTCCGCACAACCCTCTTGAGGAAAGTAGACAGCTACCCAGTGAGTTCCTGGAAGATGACTGTCATCTGTGTTGATGACATAAGCTTGATTCTCTTGAGGTTTGCGATGAGGTAGTTCATCTTTAGCACACACCACAGGATTCCAAGAAGCAGTGTACGAACTACGGTTCAAAAGATAATAAAGTTCCCAGGTATCCATTTTTTTTCCCTTTCTTCACAGGTGATGATAAGTCATCAATTCAATCCAGACTTTTTGTTTGAAACGGTCTGACAAGTAACTGACGGTTTGTTTCGTCTCTTTACTTTTGGCCAAGAGAGCTTCGATGCGATCGATTTCTCGAGCAAACAATGGAGGAGAGGAATGATCACGTAAGCCTTTATACCACTGAAGTAACACGGCTTCTTCGGAGATGAGACTCCAAGCTTCGTTCAGATAATTGTCCAATTTTTCTTCTTGACTCATCATCATACATTTATCGTGTTGAATTTGACTGGGATGATCGATTTGACATCCATAACAATCTTTTTTAATCAGGTCCCTCATTGTATCTTCCAAGTGTTGTGCAAAACAAGCCACTAATTGTTGTTCCTGTTCTGGCCATCTGGATTGTATGATCACTACCTCTTCTTTTTGGTCTTGGGGATCTGCTTTTTCTGTAACCTCCCATTCCATGGATTCTCCACTATTCAAAGAAGGACAAGGGTCTTCCATAATGTCTAATAGTCTAGAATGACTTCTCTCAAACTGTTGATTTCTATGGTATTATCGAATTCAGCATACAGAATGATATTCACCGTTTCGGGAAGAGGTGCTGCAAACTGAAGTTCCACACGCAGTTGCCCAGATTTTATAGGGTGGAAATGTCCCTCGTCGCTGCCTTGGTCTGGAGTGAAATCAAAAGCCCACAACGTGTAACCTCTTGCATAGGCGTCGTAGGAAATACCGTGACTGGTGTTGGTTCCTAACTGTCCTGTGGCTTCGTACAGCGACAAGTACGACCTCAAGTAATTTTTCTGTTCACCAAAGTCGGGTTCGAAGGGTCTAGTACACAAAGTTTTGCCATCGCGACTGACTTCGATTTTGGATACTCTGCAGTGCTTAAACTGGAAAGGATTTTCATCGTGGGCACCATTGAGGGCTGCATTGCTGACGATACCGATGAATAAACGTTTGGGTAACTGTCCTTGGAACAGATGATCTTCGATCTTAGATCGGAGTCCAGCGGCAATGGTGAACGTTTTGACTTCCACGCGTCGTATCGGATACTTGGCTGTCGTTCTGCTCAAAGTGTGACTGATATCATTTCCCACTTTAGGTAACACTTCCACGCGACGTACGTATAACCTGGCTTCTTGGTTAATGGTTTTGTATTCGTTGGCATGAGCCATCAAATGGAAAGCAGTACTACTTCGATTCAGTCTCAAGCGAATATCTACTCCGTTCAGCAAATACTTCTCTTGAAACCACATGTCCAAATGCAAACGATCGAACAGTTCTAAACTACGTCCTTGCAAAATTTTCTTTCGACGCTCGTTAAAACCTTCATTGTGAGGATCGGCAGGAGCGCTGCCATCAGCAGCTGCTGGTACGGGCAAGTCTGTGTCGTTAAACTTATCTGCGGTGTCAGGTTTCCATACCACGCAAGCATCTAGATGAGTGTTCTTGGCTTCTTTTCCGTACGTCAAGAGATTTTCGAGGTACGCTCGGTAAGGGTAAGTATCCATGCTACTGCTGATCAGTTTGTTATTCATGTACAAATCCACATCGCTGAACAAGGAATGCATGAAATTGTTGACAGGAGCTACTCTATCATTGGCTCCTGGATTGGTGTTGTCTGTTTTGGCTACTTTCACTTTCAAATACAAGTAACTGTTGTTGAGATCGATGTAATCTTCGGGTTGTCCTTTGATTTCAAACTCGATGGGAGCTGAATCCGTCAAAGAGGAGACGGGATGAAATTCGACCCATTGAGCTTCTTGCATGGTCATCATCGTGGGTGGCATGGCAAAGAGATCCAGTTCCGACTTGGAACAGGCACAAGATTCTTGGTGCATCATTTTTACTTTAGGTTTTTTTTCTTCACTGTTAATAATCAAAAATGTCTAAGTCTCGAGCGGTTCTTTTTTTCTTTGTCTTTCTCACTTTAGAGGTACGGAGACTTTTGAAAGGGTGTCTTCGTCGACGCTTTCTACCTTGTCCTTGCTGTGTCGTCAGGGAAGCAGGAATGTTAGACTCGGTGCCGTTCAGAGCATTTATAGGACTTTCTCGTCGACCCAAAATCTCTTTACCCGTTTGAAGCAAGGTATTTTTGCCTGCTCTCAAAAAAGCTTCTTTAGGGTTTTGTTTGTCAATGAGAACATTGTAAAGAAAATCTTTGCCGTGAGTCAATGCGGCATCTTTTAAGGTGTGCAATCCTCGTGTCACCATCGGTTTTAAAACAGGGACCACGGAACGAAAGGCTGATTTAAACATATCTCCTAAACCATGTCCTCGTTGTCGAGTGACTCCTTGGTACACAGGATACATCACTTTTTCAGTTGTTGGAGAATCGTTTTTGAAAATGGAGTTTCACTGTGACTTTCCCTTTGGTAAATGGAATATTTTGACCTAGTTCTCCTTTTATAGTAATGTTGACACTGTCGAAATACGACTTACTGACGGGTAAATAATGAGGATGTACAAATTCGCGGTGAACGTGATAGGTATTTCCACCTTCCTCGTCAGCGGCAGTAGTATCTACTTTGAAAGGAATGACACGTAGTAACGGTACAGAGGTGTGTCCTACCACGTTGTACTCCACCACATCGGAGTACACAAACATCAAATTGAGTCCTTGGTTCATTTCTACAGGGGATCGAAAATATTTGGTAAAATCCAAGTTACTGGATATGCCTGGTATTTCTTTTTTGTTCGGGAGCATCTTGAGGTCTCCACCTAAGATATCAAACAATTCAGGACAAAAGGTAATGGCTATTATTTTCTTCTCTGAAAATTTGATCATGAAGCGGCGAGCCACTTTAATGTACTCAAAGGTAACACTTTCTCTGATTTTGTCCAGGGGTTTACCAAACACAACATTGAACTTGCTTGCAATCGTAGTCACTAAATGTTGACCGCTAAAATAGTAGCCTGCAGGAATGGTCAACACATGAGTGGACAGTTGTTTAGTTGGGGGTCCATCTGATTTCTTGTTGTCAATGCCAGTGATACCTCGTTCATCTAAGGCTTGTTGCAATTGCTTGTCGTACACTTCAACTGTGAAAAAGTTTTGATTTTCGACGATGTTTTTGATTTGTGTCGGGTGTATTATTTCCACTAAAGCTGCTTCCCAGTGATCATCTTGATCCAAATGCATGGCTTGAGGTAATTTAGACGTGTAACAACACAATGTGTTGTTAGGAAACACCTCCATGGAACTGTCACTGGGTAACGTTAAGTAAAATTGGTTAATAGTGTTGTTCATATTTCCAATGTTCTTCTGTCCGAGGAGTCACTCGAAGTTAAAGGAGTGTCTAAAAGAGGATTGTGATTGGAAGGGTGACTGTCAGGAGAAGGACTAACGTTGGCCGCAAGACTCCCAATATTGTTACTGTTGTTCCCGTTGTAAGAGTATTTCAGGGAAGGATTGGGAAGAAGATACCCGATGCAACTGCTGAGTAAAATGGTCCACAATTGTTTGTCTCCTTGTTGCAAACTCAAATTAGCAATGGCTGCACCAATGACACAATACACCACAAAGATTTGACAGAAAAAAACGATTTGCGTTTTAGGGACACGTTCTCCACACCACACCCACAAGGGTTGCTTTTGTAAATCTTGCAGAGATGACGTGGGTGAAGGAGTAGTCACTGTGGTCGCTGAAGCTGTATTGAAGGGCATGATGGTCACTTCTTTTTATAGTCGATGACTTGCGAAGCGTCAATCCAAGAATCAAAACTAGGAGGATATCCTTTCCAACGTACTTTGACTTCTTTGACACGACGTTTTCCTACTTTACGGGTTCTTCGTTCGAGAATGCTTTCAATGTCGTACACGTCGTCTTCTTTTTTGGTAACACGTTGTAACTCAGGCAAGTAAAATGTTCCTTTTAATACTTCTCCGTTCATGTCTTCCAATTTATAGACGGTAGGATGACGATCGCGCACTCGTTCAGTCACACGAAACAATTCGGTGGTCCAGTTGGGTAAGTAACCTTTGTCGAAAGTGCGTTTGGTTTTGCCAATGCGTACCCAATCTCCTAGGGTTAACACTTCTCTACCTTTCTTGGGGACAGCCCTCGTCCGGGACGTGCCAAACAGACGCTCAAAAACAGTGACTTCGTTGTCGGGTGTCACCTCTTGTGGGGCACGTCCAATGCTTCTATGGTAAGATTGATTGTAGGCTTGGACTAAGTGTGGTAAGACGTCGATGTACTTGAGAGTGTGTTGATGCGTAAAATATTTCCACATGCGTTCTTTCAAGGTACGTTGAAAACGTTCCACGATACTGGCTTTGGTTTCAGGATTTTCGGTGGTGAAAAAATGAATGTCACGTTTTTTTAATTCTCGTTGGAAAGCTTGGTTCAGAAATTCGGTGCCTTTGTCGGTTTGCCATCGAAGAGGGTGACGACCACTTTGTTTCAACACCAGTTGCAAAGCTCGTACTAACTCTCCGCTCGATTTGGATGTCAATGGTACGACCCAGGCAAATTTAGAAAAGACGTCGATGACACAAAACAAATATTTGTAGCCACGATTGTAGGTGGCTAAATGAGAGACATCGGCTAAATCGGCTTGCCATTGATGATCGATGCCTTCCACTTGAGTGCGACTTCTGTGAAATTTTCGTCGAATGGGCTTGTGTAAAGTGTACGTCGCTTGTTCTTGTAACCATCGTTGTACTGCTGGTAAACGGAGCTTTTTCAGGCGAGTTTTGGCAGCACGATACAATTTCTGAATACCTCCGTAACCTGCAGGGTGAGCTGGATCGTAGTAAATGCTGGCTAATACCTTCTCCATGGTTTGTTGTTAATAAGGGACCCACTCTTCGAGGATATTGCTTTGGGTGGGACGAAATGCGGGTTGTTTGGAAACGGTTTTACGTGTCCGATGTGCCACAGGAGTTGACGTCGAGGGTAATGGTGGTGGCGGAGGTAATGGGATAGCTTCTTTGGCCTTCTTTTCTTTTCTCACTTCTGGTTTCCTTTCTTTCTTTTTCACATCTGTCGAAGAAGGAGTAGCCATCATCTTTTTAACCCAAGTTTTGAGCTCTTCTCGTGGGGGAGTGGGAGAAGGGGTTAACAAGGAAGCGGCAATCTTACTTGAAATGGGAGTAGCAGTAGGTGTTTGAAAGAGATCATGGGGTTCTTCTTCCTTGGGTAATGGTGGGGTAACGTCTGTTTTAACCACTGTAGAGGGTGAGGGTGACGGGTTATTCATTAGAGCCTTAAAATCGGACAAAGTGGGTTGAGCTGTTTGTTCCACAGCTTTCTGATGAAAGAGTTGTAGCCGTTTCAAGAGTTGACCGTACTTTTGTGATTTTTCGGTTTCGGATAAATCGTGGCGATGGATCAAGGATTGCAATTCGTGTTGTAATTGCGACATCTCAGCCAAATTGGGATTGGGTGGTAAATGGGGGGATCGTTGTTCTTGCCAATGATGGTATTCCATCCATCGTTTGTAAGGAACCAAAGTTAGTTTTCGTCCTTCCATGGGCTTTCAAAGGTTATGTCTGAGATTGTGGTGCTCCATAAGGTCCTTTTATCTTCTACCCATCCCTTGAGTTAACCCTTGGGTCATCCCTTGTAGCAAACCTGGTATTAAGCTTGTCAACATAGGAGCAAGAATGGGTAAAAATCCTCCGCGTTGCACCAACATCTTTTTCTTTTGACGGACGGATATTTTCTTTTGGACCATTTGACGAAGAACGTGTCGATGTTTGGCGAAGCATTTTTTCTGGTGTGGAGACAAAGGTATCGTGCCTTTCAAAACATTCAAACAACATTCACACACGGTATCGATGACATCTTTAGAGGCTGTTTTAATGATTTGTTTTCGCATGGGCGGAGAGGCTTTGGACAGAACGGACAACACGTCTCCGTGTTTGGCTAAACGAGGAGGTAGTCCTTTCCTTTTCTTTCCTTTGTGGGGTGAAGAAGAATGTTTTCTGCGAGGTGACATCTTTGCTTGTTCGTTCCAGAAATACACTGATGTCAAAGACTTGGTACACACCCTCTTTTATCTTCTTTTTTCTATTGGCTTCTCCAAAAGGTAACGGCATGCTTCGCTAAATCCTCAAAAGCAGGGCTAAAGATACCAGTTCGGTTATTAGCTGCTTTGTCTAGTTTCTGCATACCTTTAATAAAACCAGTAAATATGCCTCCTCTTTGGTGACTTCTCTTTTTCTTTTGACGTTTGGGTATTTTCTTTTGTGTCCTTTGACGAAGAACGTGTCGATGTTTGGCTAAACGTCCTTTCCTTTTCTTTCCTTTGTGGAGTGTAGAAAAATGTTTTCTGCGAGGTGCCATCTTTGCTTGTTCGTTTCACAATACCACTAGTGTCAATGACTTGGTATACACTCTCTTTTATTTACTTTTTTTTGGGAACTAGCGCTTTGTCAAAAAGGTAACAATGTGTTTCCCAAAATTGTCAAAGGATCCTCCTTTTTGGTGTCTCTTCTTTTTCTTTAAAGGTGTACGTCTTTGGAGGGAAGGACGTTGATGTTTGGTTTTAAAGCTTTTGGTGAGATGACGAGATTGTCTTGTTCCTTTTCCTTTTTGGACAGCAGAACGACGAGGGTAGTGGTGGTGGTGGTGTGCATGTTTTTGAGGAGGCATCCTTGAGTGTTCAGCATCAGCACAGAAAAAATACTGATTGACGTCGTGGTCTTCAAGTCATATTTTTATACTGGAATGCGACGCCACTGATTATCTTTGCGTCGTATCAACTTCATGGCAGGTAACACACGTCGTGAAGGAGTTCGCAATGGACTCAATCGGGACAGTTCTTGTTTGGACAAATCTAGTAAACTCTTTAACATGCCAGATCTTTCTTGGACTTTGACTTTCGGGGCAGGTACTTTGTGAGCAGCTGCTACTGCCGCTAAGGTAGATGAGGGTGTCTCCGGTGGAGGAGACGTTTTGGGAGACGCAGATTTCCAATGTTTCATCAAATTAGGAAAAACGGGTGCCAAATTGGGTTTGGCTGGCATCACCCGCAACGGAGAAGTGGCAACCCCTGAGGCTACTGGCAACGTAGTCCCTGCCAAACGTCCTTGTAGATCTTTTCTTACAGGTCGTGGTTGACGAAGGTAAGGTTGTGTCCTGGCCGAAGTGTCTCTTTTGCGGGTGACCGCTTTTTTCTGTGGACTTTTCTTTTTCTGTGCTTTGGTCTTGGTACCCTTGTTCTTTTTCTTAGGGGTTTGTTTGGCTTTTTTTGTTTTCTTCTAGGGGTGAACTTTGGGAGTATTGGGATCCCATTTTAAAAGGGAACGAATGATGACACCTCCTAGAGAACCACTACCTCCAGGTTTCAATATGATTTGCTTTTTGGTGTGAGTGTCAATGCGAGGATTGGCCAGTTGCGTCAAGGCTACTTTGTTTCTGTCAAAAAAGCGTTTGGTTTGATGTGGAATGTGAATGATGCCTTGCAGTATTTGACGTGCTGTCACCGTAAACCATCGTAAGACTTCTTTTAGACTGGCTTCTAAGACGTGAGCACGTATTTGTGGATTTTTTTCGCGACTGATGCCGTACAAGGCACGAATCAATTTGATCGGAAGATGAGACTGAAGGGACGTCATGTTGACGATGTATGAGACCAGGTCAAAGTAACCCAAGGTTTTTATAGATTTTTTTAGTGCTTCATAGTGTTATGTCGACGAGGAGGACGTGTACACGACAGGTCCTCCGTCTTGACACCAGTCGTGAAACAAATCGGTACGAAATCGCAAATAATCAGGGGTAGTGGGTTTTAAATCCACGAGTAAATAGGCGTGTGGCGTTTGAGTGGCATCATCGTACGCATGAGTTAGCCAAGGTGTTCCTAACTGTTTGGCTAAAACTTGCACTTGTGATTTATCTCGAGGACTTTTAAACAAGACCACGTAATGAGCATTGAGACTAATGGTACGATGGGCTTTACTTTGTTGAAATAAATTTTGTGTAATGTAAATGACACTGGCATTACGATGATGGCCTTTACGCGTAAACCATAGTTTAATTTCTTCTTCGTCTTCTCCTAACATGTCGTCAAAAATAACCCAATGAGTTTGACTAGTGTCAGACACGATCCCCTCGTCTTCTTTAGGAATGCCTGCTACAAACACAATGGAATCACCTTGACTTTCTTGCAAGAGGCTGTATGCCGATTGCCACTCTTTGTAACACCACACGATGCGTTGAGGTGGACGATCGATCAAATGATGTTTATGTTCGATCAAACTTTTGACAAATTCGGTTTTGCCTGAACCGCTCGGTCCAGCAATTAACATGTTAAAAGGATGACGAAGATACAAGGCTTTCCAACTAGCCTGATCTAAGTGTTCGTCAATGACTTTGAATGTGGAGGAGGAAGGAGTAGTAGAAAGAGTAGAGTGAGCCATAGTCGTGTAATGGTATGACAGTATTGACACAAAAACAGACAAGACAAGAGGTTTTTATACTTTTTTCAAGACACGTTTATTTCAATGCATGTTTAAATTTGAACAACACGAAAACATAAAAGCCAAATGGATAAATACAGGGATAAAATACCTAGGCAAACGATCAAAGTGGCAAATAAACAAGTCCCTGTACAAAATGGTTTGGGTAACGAAGGTGTCCTAGAGGTAGTATGTAATGTTCTTATAGTCTCCTCTACAGGGGGTACAGTCACATAGGTGTCTTCTCGAAAGGGTCTTTGTGGGGGAATGTCCATGACAGTTCTGTCTTGAACAGAGGGTTTGTCTTGGGTGATAGATTCTTTTTCTTCTTCTTCTGGTACTGTTACTAACACAGGATTAAAAGTGACTTTTTTCACACGACGATGAATTTTAGGAACACAACGCTTGGGCATAATGGGATGCTTCGTTTGTCCAAGCCTCAAAATCCCAACTTTTCCAGTCACGTACATCTGTCCAATGAGGGTGTAAATCACAAGCTACACACACATCTTCGTACACTGCTTCCGTACGTAAAAGTTGACGAATCTTTTTTTCTTGGAAAGGTCGAGACGTATCCAGATGAAAACGTAAGGCTTTGAACAGAATAAGTCTCTCGTGGACATTTAAAGGAGTCACCATACTGTCTTATTTTTTGATAGGTAGTGTTCGTAAAGTGTCCACAGGGAATTGGCAGGTAAACGAAATCCCAGAAAGCAAGTCACTAAAACACACACTACACGTCGACCCCAATTCATAGGGTATAGTTCTTGCAATAAGTGTTCGTAATCTTTCACCATGTGAATCTTCTCATTGATATCCTTCCACGGAATCTGTTGGATCACAAGTGATAAAGGTTGTGGCATAGTCGTTTTCTTTTATACTTCTTTTTTAGGTCGAAGACCATCAGTGTAAATTCTGCACAGAATCAAATCTCCTCCAAAAGCGACAGTGATTAATATAACGTGTAATTTCGTCCCACTGCCATTCAGGGTAACGGTCAAGAAGGATCAAAACATCTTCAGATGTAAACGTACTAAATTGGAAACAGAGCAAAAAAATACCTTTGATCCAGAGAAATCTGACACGTTGGTTAATTATTGTCACTTTCCTCTTGTGAATTTCACGACACAAAAGTTCTACAGTCACCCATTGAGATTTTTCTTTAGCAAGACCCTGCCAAACATCCTTGTAGATCTTCTCTTGCAATTCGTGTGGTAATCCTTGAATATAATGTTTTATATTATATACTGGTCTAGATTTGTTACACGACATGAAGCAGCAGTGTCACTTTTAATCACTAGGTCCTACTAAATGTAGGTATTGACAATTCGGAGACCATCGAGCATGTTCCAGGTAAGCGGAATCTTTCTGTTCCCACTCATAAATGGATACACCACAACTGAAACACTTGACTTTATCCCCTTCGCCCAAGTAGAAAAATCCAGCTCTGGCTAATTCTTCAGGAGTTGGTCCAGGCAGATATTTTGGCCATTTATCTTTGAAGGTTTGGAATCGACTTTTAAAGTGACAGTATTCAGACAAACTCGTCGGGAACGAATATTCGACTCTCCTCACTTCTGTTCGATGCAGGTACGGTGAAATTACCAGGAGGTTACTTTGGATTGAATGACATCCGTAGTATAGTAGCCGTATGGTCTCACGCGGAGATGGCATTTGCTTTTGCATCAAGAGTGATTGAGAAGGTACTGTGAAGTTAGGACACGTACGTACTCCAGAAATACGCTTCTCGACTACTATGTCTCATTCTCTCTGTCACTTTTACTTTATTGCTGACCACGATGTCTACCAACAACTGTATTTCTTTTTTTGATATTTAAAAAAATATAAAATACTAGATCCATTTTTTAAAATAATCTACTCTTATTTGACAGCAGCGACAACGACTTCTACTCTTACCACAATTGCTACACCTACAAAGGGGATCCTTCCATGTGTGTGGATGATAGATGGTGTGATATTGAATAGTAAATGATATGTTTTGTTTGGCTGCTTCCCCGTGTGTGTGGATAGGAAATCGTGTGGTTTGTTTGGCTGCTTCCCGTGTGTGTGTGTGTGTGTGTGTGGATAGCAAATGGTATGTTTTGTTTTGGCTGCTTCCCCGTGTGTGTGTGGATAGTAAATGGTGTGATTTTGGATAGTAAATGGTGTGGTTTGTTTTTGGCTACTTCCCCGTGTGTGTGTGTGTGTGTGTGTGTGTGTGTGTGTGTGTGTGTGGATAGCAAATGGTGTGATTTTGGATAGTAAATGGTGTGGTTTGTTTTGCCTGCTTCCCCGTGTGTGTGGATAGTAAATGGTGTGATAGTAGATGATATGGTTTGTTTTGGCTGCTTCCCGTGTGTGGATGATAGATGGTGTGATATTGGATAGTAAATGGTATATTTTGTTTGGCTGCTTCCTCGTGTGTGTGGATAGTAAATGGTGTGATATTGGATAGTAGATGATGTGGCTTGTTTTTGGCTGCTTCCCGTGTTTGTGTGTGTGTGTGTGTGTGTGTGTCTGTGTGTGTGTGTGTGTGTGTGTGTGTGTGTTTGAATAGTAAATGGTATGTTTTGTTTTGGCTGCTTCCATGTGTGTGTATGATAGATGGTGTGATATTGAATAGTAAATGATATGGTTTGTTTTGGCTTCTTCCCCGTGTGTGTGTGTGTGTGTGTGTGTGTGTGTGTGTGTGTGTGGATAGTAAATGGTATGTTTTATTTTGGCTGCTTCCCGTGTGTGAATGATAGATAGTGTGATATTGGATAATAGATGATGTGGTTTGTTTTTGGTTGCTTCTCGCGTGTGTGTGTGTGTGTGTGTGGTTAGTAAATGGTGTGATTTTGGATAGTAAATGATAGGGTTTGTTTTGATGTGTATTTTCCTTGAATAGTGTTTAGGTGTGTTCCCAAAAAAATAAACAGAAGGAACAAATCTGAAAAAGTCAGTTTGAATTGAGGTTTCTTTTTGCGTATACCTTTTTTCAAACTGTTAATACATGGCAGATTACATCCGCATACAATATCAAAGTGAAAGGCCTATATACCAATGTCATTGCCTTTCTTTAATTCGGTTTTATTGCTTAGCCATCGTTAATCTTTAATTATTTTTTTAAACGCATTTCTTTTTATATAGACGATTTCGGGCTTTCTATTGTTGTAACGGTATTTATGTTGTTTAGTTTGTTGCTGAAATTATCTATACTATAGTCTATAGCAAAGCGCTTAAGTTTCTTCAGTATTTTAATTTCACGCTCACAAAAGGATACCAAGTTTGTCTTACAAGAGGATTGAAACTCTACGTTACGCGGACGTGAAGAAACGCATCTCTTTGTTACTACAGTTAGGTGTTGTTGTTTTCATTCTAATCATGCTTGCCGTATATCTTTGTGTTTTGCAGGTCATATTGTTTTTTTTATGTAAATATTCACATCAATAGACAGACAGACTGGGTTATCATCCTTGAGGTTCACTGTACTTTAGTTTCCTTGAGGTTCACTGTACTTTAGTTTATTTACTTTATACAAACCCCAAATTCACTAGTTTGACAAAAGTTACCACTCACTACTATATTATTTCTCTCTACCTAGACGAATGTGCTTATGTCAAAGTGAGAAAGTATATTTTTGGTCAGTTTTAAAACTCGAACAATAATTGCAGTTAAGTAGTTGATGTGTCATGAAGAAATGGTACAATGTGCAACAAAAGGATTGTAAGTTCACACTTCAGTCTGCCTGCGCTGCAATTGAATCAATGCATGAGCCTAGGCAAAACAATGCGACAGTCGTTAGAAGCAATTTATTGGCTACACTTTTTTTCTACCCCCCTTAGCTTCAAATTGCCCTCACTCGTTCTTAGTACAGTGACAAGATAAGACGTGTTTTTTCTGCGCCTGACCACTACACTACCTACCTTGAATTTCGAACCAAACAATGCGTCACTCATTGTAAGTGATTTCATTGGCAAACCGATATTTTCTACCGCCTTCGCTTCAAATCGGCTTCAGTTGTTATTCTCACAGCGAGAAGATAAGGCGCGTATTTCTGTACCTGTCCACTAGTCACTTTCCAAACAATAAAACTTATGCACAAATAATCGCATCATCGTGAAAATGTCAGTCTTATTGCGAAATACACCAAAACATGTTTGGATGTACTATTTTGTGAGAACATTTTAGTCGTATTTGTCATCGGTTCACTCTGATGATATTTTAAAATCGTGGACCTTTCCTATGGAATTGATTTTCTAAATGGGATATGTGTTTCTTTGAATTTTTCTAAGGGAAAATATACCTCAAAAACAAGCGTAAGTGTCCTGATTCTTTTCAAAAGTAGGTATAACGTAGTCTCTCTCTCTCTCTCTCTCTCTCTCTCTCTCTCTCTCTCTCTCTCTCCGTTGTAATACGTTTGATTGAAATCCTAATGGTAGATGTTCCCGTTTGAAGATACCTCTCCAAAATTTTAATCAGTAGGCACCATAATTTTCGTTTGTCATGTAATTTGTTTTTCAAACGCTACGCCCTTACAAATAGTCAATCAGTAAATCGTTGGATGAAATAAAATCTTGAGCTAACAAAATTGTACAATTCAGTTATCAGAGCTTTATCTTTTTTTTTTGGCAGTGCAATGTGTCACGGAAATTTTTTTAAGCATGAGATCTACCGTTTTATAGAAATGAAACAAATACAAAACTATTTCAAGAATGACGCGAGTGATCTTGCACTGTATAACCCTGCTTATGGCTAAGTTTGACATAAAAAACCCAGAACCAAAACACACGTTCGGAAGTATTTTAACAATGTAACAATGATTGACGCGAGTGACATTGCACTTTATGACCCTGCCTATGGTTAACTTTGAATTTCAAATCAAAACACACATCTTAGACTGTCGATAGAACAAAGCATATTTTGCTGCTGCTTCTTTTTCCCCTTCGACTTAGATTTGTTACAACTTGGCAACATTGTTTGTAGTGTGTGCTGAGAAACACAGGACATCCCTTAAATTTGAGATATGTTAAGAAGTCAGTCGACAATAAATATCACACTACCATTTTACTAAATTGATGAATGAATGAAAATGAACATATTTCACATCGAATGTATGATGTTCTTTATTATCCTTGTTTTGTTTTCCTTTCTTTCTGTGTGTATAGGAGATTGTACCATTTTATTTTCCTTCCCTTCTGTTTTGATAGGAGATTGTGTGGCTTGTTTTCAGGGCCACTCATAGGTCTCGAAAATATAGTAGCTTTCATTGCCACCCTTTTTTTCCCTTGTTTTATTTCCCATGTTATATTTCCCTTGACGCTATATAGGCTCACTATGTTCCATTTCCCTTGACGCTATACAGTCCCACTATGTTAAATTCCCTTGTCGCTATACAGTCCCACTATGTTAAATTCCCTTGTCGCTATACAGTCCCACTATGTTAAATTCCCTTGTCGCTATACAGTCCCACTATGTTAAATTCCCTTGTCGCTATACAGTCCCACTATGTTAAATTCCCTTGTCGCTATACAGTCCCACTATGTTAAATTCCCTTGTCGCTATACAGTCCCACTATGTTAAATTTCCCTTGTCGCTATAGTACCCCAAGCTGTTTTGTCGCTATAGTGTCCCAAGCTGTTTTTGACTGGATTTTCCCTTGTCGCTATAAATCTTGTCGCCATAGTGTCCCAAGCTGTTTTTGACTGGATTTTCCATTGTCGCTATAGTATCCCCATTAACTACTCTTAATCAACTCACTTTAGTTACAGTTATTAGATTACAACTTATACAATAATTAGCAGACATACAGCAAATTCATCCTCTTTAAATTACTGGTAGTGACTATTTAATTTGGCCCGGTGGGGGGGGGGGGGCTATGATTTTCTTTAAGCAAAGATATTTTCTTTTCTTTGATCTCAAAGTAATTGGGGTTTTTTTGGGAAAAAATAAAATGGATATAATGTGGTTTTAATTTGCTTTAAACCAAAGCAAGCTATTTTTCCAGCTGTTGATAGACAGAAATTAAACAAAAATGGGTCAGGATTATGCCACAGAAGAGTGATTTGTTGGACCCTAATATAATTGCCCTATACCATGATCTGTTGGACCCTAATATAATTGTCCTATACCATGATCTGTTGGACCCTAATATAATTGCCCTATACCATGATCTGTTGGACCCTAATATAATTGCCCTATACCATGGTAGATATTGTGGTATGTACAGAAATAACAAAATTGTTTTTTTATTACCCAGCTCTAATAATCATTGATTTTAATTAGGACATCATTGAAAAAACCAGAGTTAGGTCCTCATTAGCAACTGACAATGATATATGATTAGCAGACAGTCATGAACCAGATATCAGTGCCACTATTAATTAAATGTCAATTACAGATAATAGTGGTCCAGTTATAGATTCTGAGGCACACCTGCTCTGACATATGGTTGGTCTCAAGTAAACCCTTACATCTTACATCCTATGTGAGAGACAAGTTTCATTGATATTTCTTAGCTTATGAATGAAACCTTTGTCAAAGGCCTTACTAATATCACAAAATATTGCTCTAATTTCTATTTCTTTGTCAACTGCCTTGCAAAAACAGTATTGTATATACAAGACAACTGTAAGGGAGTCAAATCTTTTGGAGTGAAACCATACTAGATAAATAATTAGGTTGTTGGCTGTAAAGTAATTGTACAATTGTTTAAATACATTTCTCAAATGTTTTGCCCAAGCAGCTGAGTTGTGAAATAGGTCTGTAATTTGAAGCAACGTTTTTTTCAAACTTATTTATGAATAGGTATAACATTAGCATCTTTACATGCTACCAGAAAATATGAAGATTGGAGCGAATTGCTGAAGATAAGTATGGAAATATTATGTGATTGCCTTTCTTAAGTAACCTAGGGTGGATGCTGTCAGGACTCCCTGTCTTTCTTAAGTAACCTAGGGTGGATGCTGTCAGGACTCCCTGTCTTTCTTAAGTAACCTAGGGTGGATGTTATCAGGACTCCCTGCCTTTCTTAAGTAACCTAGGGTGGATGTTATCAGGACCCTGCCTTTCTGATAGAATATCAATGTCATTCATGCTGCTATGAATATTGTTAAGCTAGTGTCTTGAAGATGGCAGGGTTTTGGAATTATCAAGAAGGTTTGTTCAGAAAAATATCTGTTTAGCAAGTCTGCTTTATCAAGATTATCATGAAAATATTGTCTTCAGTATTATGTATCAGAAAGGGATCCTCTTATTTTTTTTTTGCTTCAGAAATTTGTTGGCTATAGTTCACCAGATTTTTAAACCAATATTGACATCTTGGAGTTTATTAGCTAATGTTTCAAATTACTCCACATTGGTGCTTATTACAGTATTTATAGCTTGCTTTCTCACATCTGTTAATCTGACCCAGTGTAAAGGAAGATTCATTCTTTTAGCCAAGCAGCTAATTCGTTTCCATTGCCAAATGATTTTTATTTTTATTGTGCACCTGGGGGGAATCTCTCAAATGAATTTTATTATTTTATTGGGAATAGCAGAATGGACTGTCACTAATTGTGAGAGATCATATATACCTGTTCATCTATCAAAAGATTAGACATTTCCCTTCAGCTTAAAATGACCATATGTTTCATGCTTTGTTAAAAAAGCAGTATGATCCACTGTGTAATAGTAGTAACATCCAGTATGTTGTCCAAGTAATTTGTATGGTCTGGAATTATGTTGACCACCTGAGATAAAAGTGAGAATAGAAGACATTAAAACTAACCAATGCTGTAAACAACTATTGGTCAGAAGTCTAATGCCTATTAAAGATATATGTGGCTTTTAAAGGTTTATTCTTTTCAGGTCCAGTTTTTAAAGCATTACTGCCCATTTTCATTCAGTCTGAAATTTCAATTACAATATATCCTTTTAAACATCAGTGATTAAGAATCATTCAGCTTTAAATACTAATTGGTGTTCATATAGTCTTGTGGACTATCATGTGTCTTTTTCAAAATCTTAATTCAATACCATATATACACACTTATAATTCCGAGTTAAACTGCAAACAACAAAGACCCTGTTCTGCTATCACATAATACACCTTCAGATCAGGGTCTGTTTGTTCTACTTATTATTCCTGACAAACTGCATATACCAAGATCTGCCAGTGCATTATGCAATGCCAGATCTGGGTTTGTGCAGTTACACTCATCTTATAAGTGAGTAGGAATATTCCATTTGGAAATGTGACAATAGGACAGGTTCGGCTTCTTTATTTGCCTTTTCATTACCTGCTTTGCCATTTCTTGTTATGTTTACATTTGAATCTGTGTGAGATTTTTTACTATACCTTTACATTTCACACATTTAAGTGTTCTAAATTTAAATTTTCTCTTTATTTATTTTATACTTTCTCTATTTCTTTTAAATTTGCAGACATTACCAGGGCCCCGAGTCTCTCTCTCTCTCTCTCTCTCTCTCTCTCTCTCTCTCTCTCTCTCTCTCTCTCTCTCTCTCTCTCTCACACACACCTTCCTATATTAGCTTCAGAGCTTTTGTAGCCCAATTATTTAATGAACACAAGACATAGTAATATATATATATATATATATATATATATATATATATATATATATATATATATATATATATATATATATATATTGTGTGTGTGTGTGTAAAGATAAGTAAGAATACAGAGGTACAAGTAAGGATACAGAGGGAGAGGAAGCAAGAATGAAACATATAAATTACAGGAATTGAGAACACATTATTTCATTAGCAAAAAATACACAGTTCATTTTAGCTAATGATTCAAGCTAAATGTTTTGGTATCTATAAGCCTCCTTTAATCAATCACAGAAAGAAAGATAAAGAGACTGTCATTTTTTTTATGGTGCAGGAGGAAGTGGTTTGTTTTATTTATTACTGGTATTTATCTGGTGGTGAGATATTCCAGGGTGTGTGTGTGATAAATTAAATATTTCAAAGAGAGATCTGTTACGTATTTTTCTATTTTTATTCCTGGTCTCTTGTTTTGGTAAAATAATACCTATAATAAACGTTATATGAACCCCAAATTCCCCTAATAAACATAACATTGATACACAAATTACCCCTCACTCTTAGCTAGCTAACAAGCTGGAAATATATATGGTAAAATTATTTTGGGGATTTTTTATTTCTGTTGCTAATATAGGTCAGTTCCTTCAATACTCCATTATTTAATTACATTTACCCCAGTCATAACATCTGCGTGCATATAATATGGGGTAGTTAATGCTGAAATGAAGGATTTTGCATATCCAATACAAATAGCATATACAATATAGCACTCACTGGATAACATTGATCCACTGGCCTGGATCACTAATTAAATAACTCTGAAACCAGTCCGAGTTGAGGAGAAGCGGAACACTAGCTAGGGAGGTGTATATACCCCACATCAAAATTATTAAAATGAAAATTCATAAAATGTAATACATACACGCATACTATGGTGGGTAAACAGAGAAACATAACAAAATTCACTTTAGACAGTGGGGGGTCCGTCATATGATGTAAATCTGAGAAGGACCACACAAAAAAAAAGATTTTGCATAGGAGAATCTGCTATTATACATTGTAACTGGGTTTTTTTTGTGGAAATTGAGATAAAACAAAGACTGCTAAAGGGTAATGCTTATCCCATCAATGCTTAAGTCTTAACCATTAACCATGCAAGTCCTAATTAAACCCATACAAGTCCTAATTAAACCCATTTCATGCCCCAAATGGAGTAGATTCTATCACATTCTTTAGATGTCTAAATGTCCTGCTGATTCTGACAGAATGTACATTAACATTAGCTTTACAAAATTGTTCAATTGTGTGTGCCTGTTGTACTTGAAGAAGTCACAACCTTTAGCAGTTATACTAAGCAATCAAACTATTAATAGAAGTCACAACCTTTAGCAGTTCTACTAAGCAATCAAACTATTAATAGAAGTCACAACCTTTAGCAGTTCTACTAAGCAATCAAACTATTAATAGAAGTCACAACCTTTAGCAGTTATACTAAGCGATCTAACTATTAATAGAAGTCACAACCTTTAGCAGTCATACTAAGTGATCAAACTATTAATAGAAGTCACAACCTTTAGCAGTCATACTACCGTATTTTCCGGCCTATAGGTCGATGCGGAGTATAAGTCGAATTGACCAATTTTGTAAATTTTCCATCTTTCGTCCATATATAAGTCGATTCGGAGTATAAGACGAGGCCAGGTCAATAACTTGGCTTTGTATTTTATACTACCGGTAGTAACTTCCGGTTGCATGAATATTGATGGTATCGTCGTATGATATTCCAAATTACCGGCAATATCCATTGCAACAAGAGCTATGATCATTCCTTCCAGTTGAAAGTTTAAACCTACGGTAATTTATTTAGGAAACTTTGTCAAATACAATTACGGTACTTTATTCAGAGAACCATGCATTGGTACATACACGTGTCTAATTTATATATACATGTATAATCTATTGCATGAAAAGAGTATCAACACCGTGTACTCACCAGCGAATCTTGTAGCATACATTGAATCCATAATACAAATATTTCTATCGAAAATATCCACACACGGATGTAAAATATTCAATAATTTTGTCACAGATCATTATGTGACTGAATTCAATGAAAAGAAAATAAAAAAAATTACCTAACGGGTGTACGTAATGAATGATGAAATAGTACATGTCCGTAGATTAAATAATGGAAGCTAAAGTGTATTCTTATAATAACTACATGTACATCTCAGGATCTTTCTGTCTCTGAATTCAGTCATTGTAAATTTCAGCACATTTTCCCACCCAAGCTGCTAGTCAAAGTTCTTTGAACTTGCCGCCCAGCTATTGCGTCATGTTCTTTTGATGTACTCTAATAAATACAGCAGGCAGAACTGGCTGTATTTTAATTATGTCACTGTAAATATCAGCACAGCTAAAATGATAAAGTACCGTATAAACATATGATTTGGGGGATTCAGTAGAATGCATGATCTACGTTATTTTATAAATAGTCATAGAACGCTCCAGTTAATATGGATTACATCCCTTTGTAGGATCAATTGGATCAATAAAAAAAAAGCTATGCTGGTAATTGCTCACGTGTGTCCAACATTATACTGGAGAATCAAATATTAATGGACCAGTTATTTCATATCTTTTTTTTTTTTAGGAACAAACAATATGCTTTCAATTAGTACAGTACACTATAGAGTATAGACCGTAAGTGTGCTATGCGGCCCGGTGAAGTTTTTACCGGTAATTGTTTTCTTTTATTTTCTGTTTGAGAAATAAGAAAAAACACGCAGAATGCAAAATAAATAATGACAAAACTTACAAATATAAATGCAGTCATATTATTTTATGACAATTTATTGACATAGTAATTTAACATGAATTTATAAATCTATGTGACCTGTTTTCGATTATGCCGATTATAGAGCAATATCAATAGCATACCGGATACTGTAATCCATATATAAGTCAATGCAATTTCAATGACAAAATCCATATATAAGTCGATTCGGAGTATAAGACGAAGACCGAACTTTCAAGTCAAAAAGTCTCGACTTATACGCCGGAAAATACGGTACTCACATACTTATATTCAATTGAGCTAAGTCCCATAATCAAAGTATCTGAAGTATCTGACCTTCAAACAATGCTCACATACTCATATTCAATTGAGCTCAGTCCATTAATCAAAGTATGACCTTCACAGACTCATATTAAAGTGAGCTAAATCTGATAATCAAAGTATCTGACCTTCACAGACTCATATTAAAGTGAGCTAAATCCTATAATAAAAGTATCTGACCTTCAACTTACATTCAAGTGATCTTCCTCCTTTAATCAAAGTATGTGACCTTTAACAATGCTCGCAAACTCATATTCCATTGAGCTAATTTCCATAATCAAAGTATCGGACCTTCAACATACTTTCAAGTTAAATTCCTCCTTTAATCAAAGTATGTGAACTTCAACATTTCTCACATACTCCTATTCAAGTGAATTAAATCCCTTAACCAAAGTGTGTGTATGCCTGTTGAAGAAGGAGTGATGCATTAGTTATCAGTATGTTACCAATGATATACAGTCTCAGATTTTGCAGGATCTAAGACAGGATTTGATATTCTTAATTGGTTCTTGGTTCATTTATTAGATTTATTCTGAGTTAATGGTGATAAATAATAGTTTTCTGTCATCCTGGGACAAATTAGAAATTTTGCTGGACAAATAAACGTTTATGTCACTTTTGCAAGATTTCATTTAGAATTTGATGGGAAAATAGTTTTTGAGCAAGTTATTAATGATAAGGTAAGACCATTTGTTAATTTTTCAAGCCCTGAAATTGGGTCAGTGGTTTACAATGTGCAGATCTTCATCTTTTGGTGCCTACATTGTACAATACAAGATTTGCTTATCAGTGATAAAATACAGAGACTAGACACTGGTAACTTGCTTCCTCTGACTTCATTAATGTAGTAGTTATCAATACATTTATCTCTGTAAGAGTAGGTTGTGATTCTTTTCAATTAGTGGCAAGACAGATTTAAATTTGGATAAGACATAAAAATAATGTATTAGTGTGTTCGCTTCTAATTTAAGCCCAAAAATTCATTATTATACAAATTATAGTATCTGATAGTCTTAGAAAATGCCTGAATTGATCTCATTGTGCAAGAATATTGCTAACCATGTCTTGTTTTTAATGAACATCGAACCTTGAAGGGAAACAAATACAATAGTTTGTCTTGATCTAGCCCATCTGGATTGCTATTTTAACTTCAAGAAATGGGAGCCATCACTAAAACAAATAGAATTTGTTGGTTATCACCCTATTCACAGTATAGTGGGTTACTGGTTTAAATCCTGTGCAGATGAGCCCACATTGGCTGCTTGTGTGCATCTTGGGGCAAGAAACTTTCTTTTAAGGGCTTCTGTTTTAGATAGTCTTTCAAGTGATTCTGTCCTGTTTAACACCAAAAAAGCAATAAATTAAGCCAAATGTATTGTCCATTTAGTGTGTTATTTCTGTTGACTCATCCATTTGAACTGCCTACTTTCCATGAGGAGTTTAAATAAATTTGACTAATCATAATGAAATGACACACCTTTTAAGTCCTGTCACACTCAGTTTGTTCGAAACACATGCAAGTCCCACCTGACCCGTTTTACTTGAAACACTTGCAAAGAGTTTTTATCTGAACAAGAATCCATTTGCCAACTGACATTCAGTAATTTGTCTGTTAAACCAGCTATTGAAGATATTTCTAATGAATTTGAACAAAGGATGACTTGAACTGGAGCCCTTTACTAACACTTTTCAGTCTGGTTAGTGTTCTTTTATGGACTTAAGTTGAGGCATCAATGTCAGAAAAATTCATGCGTGTGCCAAGAATGGGTTACATCCCATAATACTTGTTTCACTTCAGGCAGTTTGCAAGTTGGCTACATCGATGTGGGCAACATTTCATAATACTTGTTTCACTTCAGGCAGTTTGCAAGTTGGCTACATCGATGTGGGCAACATTTCATAATACTTGTTTCAGTTGAGGCAGGGAATTGGGAGAATATACCACCATACCATGATAGAAAGTGTAATCTTTGTGGAGAAGAACAATAATGGTCAAGAATATTGCTATTTGTTCTTCTGTAAAATGGACTTATTGTGTTATTCAGACTCCTGGGCATTAGAATGCCATTTGTTTTGAACATACATACATACATACATACATACATACATACATACATACATACATACATACATACATACATACATACATACATACATACATACATACATACATACATATATATATATATATATATATATACATACATATATACATATATATATATATATATATATATATATATATATATATATATATATATATATATATATATATATATATATATATATAGTAGCAATTGCACTTTTTCAACAAGATGCTCTAATACCAGCATTTATTCTCTTGTAGTATTCAATATTGAACTATCTTTTCACTGGGAAAAAAAAAGAGTATCAATTACAACCATGTAGTGACATCTCTGAAAATTGGAATGGTGAATAAAGGGTTGTGATAATTGGTCACCTATCTCTGAAACTTGGTATCTTGAATGAAGAGTTGCAATAATTGGACACTTTTCTCAGAAAATTGGATTCTTGATTGAAGGTTGTGATAATTAGATCAGACATGCTTGAATCAGGCCCATATTTTCTGTCACTCATGAGGCCATATACTTTAGTCTCCTGTTCAGATTGCAATGTCTAAGAGTCAGGGAGGGAGAAGATAGCAAAATGGTAGTCCCTATGAGAGTCATTGTTGCCTGGGTCCTGATAGCACTAATTTGTATAAAGAAATTATCTTCATTCAAGACCAAGAGGAAAATATATATCTTTTCTCATCACCAGTTTATTGAGCTTATAAATATCTTTTACTAAGCTTATAAATGGCTGACATTTGTGTATTTTTATACCGGTGATGGAAATGCCTTCATTTTGTGTTAACTCTGTGAAAGGAAAATATAGGCATATTTATTCAGAAATATTAGGCTGTTTGCTTTTGTTTTTGATTGTGTTTTTTTTTCTTTCTTCAATTCATTAACAGTCATTACTTTTTTACGTACTTTGCATGCATACTTTTTTATTAAAATTAGTAAACACAATTTTTTTCAGACAGGATATATTTATTTGAAATAAGTTGTGATGAAACTAGATTGATTGAACAGATTCTCCAGAAATTCTCTTTTCATATCCTCCACAGGACAACTGCTGATTCATAATTTTAAATATTTGGATTTTTTTCTGCAATCCAATGTGATCTTAACCTTGATAATCTCTTTACACATTGTAATTACATGTGTCTATGTACATCTGTGAATAACATAAACCCAGATTTTTCACAGCATAAAGTGCCATCAAATTTGACCAGTCTACTTGTTGTTATAGAAGGTCGGACTGGTCTACTTGTTGTGTAGAAAGTCAGACTGGTCTACATGTTGTGTAGAAAGTCAGACTGGTCTACTTGTTTCCTGGAGATCATAATCAGAATGAACAGATTGACTCTGACCTGGAACTATAGTTGCTATATTGTTTGAGCTCAAAGATTGAACTTGGACTAAAAGCTACACAATTAATAATAATGCAAGGAGTATCTCAATATCGTTGAAATTTGACTTGCATGTGCATGTACAAATTTTTATATTATGATGATTTCAAGATTTATGAGTTAGAACTTATCTCCTTAAGTAGTAGAAAATTAATATTCATAAAATTTGAGCTCAAGTTCAGTTTTGTATTCTGACACTGTCGTGTTGTTGTAGGGTTTTACGCCATTTTTCAGCACATGATAGGATGACAGCCAGTATTAATGGTGGAGGAAGAAACCAGGGAAACCCCTGGAAAGAAACCCCAACCCACGAGAAACTACTGGCAAGCTTTCTCACATACCGACATTGGCTGAATCTGAGACTCGAACCCAAGCAGACAGAGGTGAGATGGCAATGATCCGAAACAGAGAGCGCTTTAGACCACTCTGTCACTCCTTTCTGTCACTCGGGGCCCCTACACTGTCATGAATTTGGGACTAGATGACACTTTGAGCACTAGCAGATCGTGGTCCATACAGTTTTTTGCAGATCATGGTCCATACAGTTTTTTGCTGATCATGGTCCATACAGTTTTTTTGCTGATCATGGTCCATACAGTTTTTTGCAGATCATGGTCCATAGTCTTTTGCTGATCATGGTCCATACAGTTTTTTGCTCATGGGTGCATAGGACATTTTCAGTTTGTATCTTACAGTGTTGGTACAGTCAGTGTTCTGTGGTTATTAATAAAGTACTACCTCATTATAATGCCATCTATGGAACCGAATGTGTCTACCGCTTTATAATGAAGTACATTATACATATCACTTCATTACCACATGATGAAATGCTATCCAAAACCATACTCACCTTATAACAGGAATGGTGTTATAATGAAGGGTCTTATAGTTAGGGAGTGCTTTATTTATCAAAGGAATTTGCTTAACAACTGAAACTATATAAGAGGCTTGCTAAGCAATTTTAAAATGTAAGAAACTATAATTGAATTTCACTGATCTGGTATATTCAAGTGATTGCGATTATAAACATGAGATCAAACCAGTTATGTTGGTTTGTTTGTTTGTTTGATTAGGATTTTTAACGTAGCTTTAACAGTTTTTCAGTCATATCGCTACGATGTCTGCAGTGAGGCAGTTTATAGTGATGTCTAGCACTGAGACATCATGCCGCAGACATGTAGCATGATGTCTCACCCAGTCACATTATCCTGACACCAGGCCGACCAGTCCTAACACTAACCTCTTAATGCTGAGCGTCAAGCGAGGCAGCTGTTAGTACCATTTTTGTAAGTCTTTGGTATGACTTGGCCGGGGATCGAACCGACGACCTCCCGCTTCTGGGGCAGACGCTCTAACCACTAGGCCACCGGAGCGGTTAGTTATGTTGGAAATAGATTGGTTGGTGTCATGGCAACATTAGTAGGTTATTTAGTGCCAAGGCAGTCCAAGTAATGTGCCTTCCACAAGGACACATCTTGAAAGCTGTCCCAGACTGCTGGTGTGATGGTAAGATTCTAAACTGCACCCTTTCAGTCAGGAGTCAGGCATGCTAACCACTGTTCCAATTTAGTTTCTGCCTATATTTGCTGCCTCATAAAATTCACAAGAAGATGCATGGTACATATTCCGCATCCTTGAGCCTGCAGTGAATGATGTAAATAGTGGACAAGACTTGGTTTTAATGTCTGCAATGGATAATGGATAATGCATGCTTTTATAACAGTAATTTACCAGTTCCAAGATCTTTAATGACAATGGAAATGTCAACTATACTTGTTTTTTTTCTAAAATGTTCTGTATCAGCCATTACTGGAAAAATTATGACTGAATAAAAATGTCATAATTATTTAAATTTTGAGTTGTAAACCTCGTTATGTCATATAGTGAAACTAAATTTAATTAGGCCTCAGCCGTATATCAAGTAGTTACAGGACGCTTAGCTGTAAGAGCTGTCATGTGATCAGTAATTTGCTAGTGAGTTGTTTTCTGTTATTTTCCAAAATCAAGTGATTAAATTTAGCATTAGATTGGCATTATCAGGGCTTCTGAAATTTTAATGCCCCTTGATGGACATTTATTGATAAGGTGTCTTTGTATTTGTGAAATTTATATTGGAAATATTGAAACAATACTATTTTATTTTACCCTACTCTTTTATAAAATAAATTATAATTGACAACAACCACTTTTACACTTATGAAAATGTGTAACACCTATTTCAGGTAAGTAGGATGGTTAAGTTCGCATGGTACCTTTTTTGGTTCCAATGGTAAACCTGTGTATCACTGACTATAAATTTCTGCATACTTCTCAGCAATCTAGTATTACTCAGGATAGATCCATCATTGACGAAAGCATCTGTGTTATGAAAGCCATATGAAACATGACTTTTAAAAAATATCTATGTGTTTCCAACATGTTTTCAATTTCAAACGTAAAGAATCAGGTGCCTCTTTTAGTAGCAAATGGTGGTATGTCAGATCTTTAAAATAAATGGTCTTATGTGAGATCTTTAAAATAAATTGTCTTGTGTCAGATCTTTAAAATAAATGATATGTCAGATCTTTAAATTAAATAGTCTTGTGTCAGATCTTTAAAAGAGATGGTATTATGTCAGATCTTTAAAATAAATGGTATTGTCAGATCTTTAAAATGAACGGTCTTATGTCAGATCTTTAAAATGAATGGTCTTATGTCAGATCTTTAAAATAAATGGTACTATGTCAGATCTTTAAAATAAATGGTCTTGTCTCAGATCTTTAAAATAGATGGTATTATATGTATCAATAGAACAATTGTTTCAGTTGTTCTGGTCATAAACCAAAAGTGTTTATTTCATGATTTATGGTCTGTCATCCATCATCTGATGTCCATCCAGGCATTAGCACAAGTTTGTTATCACAACTCCTCATTTACATTATCACAACTTCTCATTTACATGCACATTCATCCCAAGGTCCTGTTTATTATCACAACTCCTCATTTACATTATCACAACTCCTCATTGACACTCATTCATCCCATGGTCCTGTTTATTATCACAACTCCTCATTTACATTGTCACAACTCCTTATTTACATTATCACAAATTCTCATTTACATACACATTCATCTCAATGTCCTGTTTGTTATCACAACTCCTCATTTACATTATAACAACTCCTCATTTACATTATTACAACTCCTCATTTACATTATCACAACTCCTCATTTCCATTATCACAAATTCTCATTGACATTCATCCCAAGGTCCTGTTTATTATCACAACTCCTCATTTACATTATCACAACTCCTCATTGACATTCATCCCAAGGTCCTGTTTATTATCACAACTCCTCATTTACATTATCACAACTCCTCATTTACATTATCACAAATTCTCATTTGCATACACATTCATCCCAATGTCCTGTTTGTTATCACAACTCCTCATTTACATTATCACAACTCCTCATTGACATTCATCCCAAGGTCCTGTTTATTATCACAACTCCTCATTTACATTATCACAACTCCTCATTTACATTATCACAAATTCTCATTTACATACACATTCATCCCAATGTCCTGTTTGTTATCACAACTCTTCATTTACATTATAACAACTCCTCATTTACATTATTACAACTTCCCATTTACACACTCATTCATCCCAGAGTCCTGTTTATTATCACAACTTCTCATTCACACACTCATTCATCCCAAGGTCCTGTTTATTATCACAACTCCTCATTTACATTATCAAAACTCCTCATTTACACACATATTCACCCAAAGTCCTGTTTATTATCACAACTTCTCATTTACATTATTACAACTCCTCATTTACATACACATTCATCCCAAGGTCCTCTTTATTATCACAATTCCTCATTTACATTATCACAACTCCTCTTTTACATACACATTCATCCCATGGTCCTGTTGATTATTACAACTCTTCATTTACATTATTACAACTCCTCATTTACACGTTCAGTTTATTATCACAACTCCTCATTTACATTATCACAACTCCTCATTTACACACATATTCACCCAAGGTCCTGTTTATTATCACAACTCATTTACATTATCACAACTCATCATTTATACACACTCATCCATCCCAAGGTCCTCTTTATTATCAAAACTCCTCATTTACATTATCACAACTCCTCATTTACACACTCATTCATCCCAAAGTCCTGTTTATTATCACAACTCCTCATTTACATTATCACAACTCATTGACACACTCATTCATCCCAAGGTCCTCTTTATTATCAAAACTCCTCAGTTACATTATCACAACTCCTCATTGACACACTCATTCATCCCAATGTCCTCTTTATTATCAAAACTCCTCATTTACATTATCACAACTCCTCATTTACACACTCATTCATCCCAAGGTCCTGTTTGTCCAAAATGAAAATGCTCAGATATGCAATATGGCCACAGCTCACAGCTTGAGAATCTTGTTATTGCTACTTGTACAGAATGGATAGTCATATCAGATTCACATTAAGACTTATTATTACCTCTAATCAGTTCTAAATAAAATATTGTCAAAGTGATATCCAAGATGGCCACAAAGCCACCATCTTCAAAATCTTCTCCATGCTCTTTTTTGGATAGAAAGTTGTTTTAATATTTATTTATCCTAAGAAGACTTGTTACAATGTTTTGTTGATACTAAATTTTAAAAAAATGATGATCAGACATCCAGCATGTCCACTTTTACTGATGCCAAATAGCATTTTGCAAATGAATGCCTCAGAGATAATTTTCCTTCTGTTTTTTTAATTTCTTCAGATCCTTAAAGTTGGAGTCACAAAAATGCGCTATGTTGCTTTTCCTTACTGCAGACCATGGGTGATCCACATCTACAAGAATGTGAGGGGTAGATGTGCCGTCTCAAAGGAAGGGGAAAAGCTGCAACAGGTATTTTCGTATGAATAAATCGGAAAAGCCTAGTTATTGATTGTAGCCTTTTGCCCCAGAGTTACTTTATTAAATTACTGTATATACATGCCTAAGTTGGGTCTAAGTGCAAATGACATGGATCAGAAAAGTCAGTCAATAAGCATTTTCTTCTTTTTATATCAAGCACAGGCAGATGACCCTCTGTGAATCCTAATTTCTATAATCTTTTCTTATTATGAAGCAGAGAATGAGAGGCTGCGTATTAATATGGCAAGGGAGAATACTCTTAGTTTGCTTGGAACTGTTTGCATTCTTAAGGCTATAAGCTTTTCTTGTAATCAGTTCATTTTTTCTTTCCATCAGTCCCAGTTTTCTTATCATCACCATTTTCTAACTGAATATAGTTTATGACCCCTGTTTTATGCTCCTTTCAATTGTATAATATTGGCGGTGGTGTCCCTGTCATATTGATACATTTTTAGCTTTACTGTCTGATCTTATTTAATATTTGATTCTCATTCTCTTCAGATATTCTGTTGGTTTTAACGTTTTTCCTTACTTTAGAAATTATATTGGGAATAAATTTTAAATTATATTGGGAATAAATTTTAAATTATATTGGGAATAAATTTTAATTGCTTTTTCAGGAAGATGACTATGACAATTTGCATGATAAAGATGAAGCTGAACGTTGTAAAGATAATAAAGGTAATGTGTGTGTGTGTGTGTGTGTGTGCGTGCGTGCGCACGTGCGTGTGTGTGTGTGTGTGTAGTTCCTTCTTATATTTGGGGTCTTTAATTTTATGTTATGACATGGTATCATGTCAAAGAGAGAAGTTCATTCAATTACATTTTTCCTGAGAAGAGGTTAAATAAGTAAAAAAAAAAAATCCCTCGTCCTCAGTTACATATACATGTCTTATTTTATTATAAGGTCTTCAGTTAGATAGACATGCCCTATTTAAATGTAAGGTCCTCAGTTAGATGTATATCTTATTTTTTATGCAAGGTCCTCAGTTGGATATACATATCTCATTTTAATGCAAGGTCAATACTGTTATGGAATAAATATTGATTGAAACTTGTTCCAGTAAGTAATGCCAAATATTTGTCTTTCAAAATAAAGAAATATTTTGTGCAGTATTCATTGTCCCATTACCATTTCCTAATTTCAACTCCTTTTTCAGAGAACAAAACTGGAGCAGAACCAGAAGGTCTCCAATCCTCAACCAGTGATTCAGTTAGCAATATTCAGAAATCAGACATACTGTCCCATACTAGCATGGATGAGTGTAAAGCAATGAAAATAGATGTGAATTCTGATCTTTCAAAGCAAACAGATGAACCTACATCTTCTGAGCACCTAGAGGGGATGAATGTCTGCGACTCCAAACAGATAAATATAAGTAGCTTTGGAAAAGAGAAAATCACAACAGAAGGTATGGATGTTTCAGAAATGCCATCAAAGTATCGGGAATCACCAAAGGAAGAAGCTGAATTATTATCTACAGAAGACCTAGAATTGATGGATATCAGTTCAACAGCTAAGTATATAACAGATAAAAGACCCAGTTGCTTAGAAAAGGTCAAGGACACCAAAAAAGACATGGACAATCTTGAAGGATCATCATCAACAGAAATAAACGAACCTGTGCCTTTAAAGGACACAGAAGATGCGGATGTTGCCATTAGATATACGAACTTCGCTCAGAAGGATGCCTTTCTCTCAGAAAAGGATGTGCCCCAATTCATGGATATCGCTGAAGGATCATTAAAGGATAAACCCTCACAAGAACACAACAAAGGAGACACAGAGCAGAAGAGAAGGACAAAGAGGAAAGCAAATATGTTTCCCCCACCAGCACCAGTCAGGTAGCTTTGGCATGATCTTAACCATTTTTTAGCAGTTGCATCAAAACATTTTTGAAAAGCAAATCCATTAGACATAAAAAGTTTCATAAATTCAGCTTGTCCATTTGTGTTTATTGCTGTCATCTTTATCCCCATTTGTAATTGCATGTGACACAGATTGTCTGATTCAAAAGTGTTAGGATGAAAAACTACTGGCAAGCTTTCTCACATACCCACATTGGCCAAATCTGAGACTCTAATTCATGCAGACAGGCGAGATGGCAGTTATCCATAATGGAGAGCACTTTAGACCACTCAGCCTTTCGGGGTCCCTCTGGATGTCTTGCAAGATATGCATTATTATACATCATTAAATGGATGGATGTCTTGCAAGTTAAGCATTATTGTACATCAATTAATGGATGGATGTCTTGCAAGTTAAGCATTATTGTACATCAATTAATGGATGGATGTCTTGCAAGTTAAGTATTATTGTACATCATTAAATGGATGGATGTCTTGCAACAATTATCAGATATGTAATACAAATGAAAGCAACCTGTTTACCATGAGAGGTCTTTGATATTCTAAACATAGTGTGATTTGTATAGAAAACAATCTTCATGGATATTATGGGATTTTTTTGCCTTGATCTTGTTTTATTTCTTTTTTTTTTATACGCAACTAAAGTACTTTTTTTTTTATAATGCATATTTACTTTTGATTTGGCGACCTTGGACTTCACAGGTATAATACCTGCCACAATAAGACATGTTAGGTTAAAAACATGGTTTTATCCCTTACACCCTGACATGGACATGTTTCTAAAAAATAAAACAAAACATATTACAAATAAACATAAACCACTTCAATATATAACATGGATAAACAGTCAACAGTGCTCATAACATGGATAAACAGTCAACAGTGCTCATAACATGGATAAACAGTCAACAGTGCTCATAACATGGATAAACAGTCAACAGTGCTCATAACATGGATAAACAGTCAACAGTGCTCATAACATGGATAAACAGTCAACAGTGCTCATAACATGGATAAACAGTCAACAGTGCTCATAACATGGATAAACAGTCAACAGTGCTGTGAAGAGCACGTATGATGACTTGGAGAATGATGGAGAAAAGTGCATATTAATGAAGGCATATTGGCCTAAATTATTTTCACTTCTGAAAGCTATGTTTCTTTTCCAATTTTGACAAAGCATTGACTTGTATTATCAAACTCTTGCATTTGTTTGATATTCAATGAGTGAGGTCCACACATGTATCTGAATGGCTGAGTTTGTTGCCACTTAGGAAGTCATATTTCTTATCTTATTTTGATCAAACTTGGCACATGTAATTACGATGTCAAATGAGTTCACAGTTAACTTTAGAGAACATTTATAATCTGATTTTGAGTAAGCTAGGTAAGATGTTAGATGAATCTTATTATGCACAAGGTCTGTACTTCATAGTGAATTCTCTCTAGATGGAAAGCAAAGCAGGGGAAATAATTTTTGATATTCACACTTGAAAATTGGAGGTTTTGGCATGGAGTTCTTATTCTTGCAGGTATTATGAAAAGGAGTAAAAGAAATTACTTTAGTCTACAAGATGTATTTATACCAATACAGCAATTTGCTAAGACATTACGAAAATATAAAAATTATTACACCTTCTAGATTAAAATGAATAATTTATCCTTTATATCTGAAGAAAAAGTATAAAAAAGTATAAAAACAGAAATAGTTTCTGAGAAAATGTTCGACTGCAGTTTAGCATAAACCATCTTCAGTGTTAATAATAACATAATTAATGATCAGAATTTTTTTACACAGCTATAAATATTTTTGTTTGCAAGTAATTAATACTTTGTGGCAGTATTGATTAGAATGAAAAAATGTCAAGTTACAGGTACAGGATGGCATTAACTGCAATGTCATAATTAAAGAAAAGAACTTCTTTACACAGTTTTGTGTGTGTGTGTGTGTGTGTGTGTGCATTGAATTATTTCTAAAACCTTGTCACATTTAAATTCATATATATATTTAGATTAACCTTGCTATGTTTGGCATAATAAGAGTTTGACAGTTGTTGGTATTGCCATGTTAAAAGTGCCTCAAACATTTCTTGTTTATATGTTAATTTAATACCATTGCTAGCAAATTATTTGGACTTTATATCTTTTATTAATTTTTTAAATTTAATAAATGCATCTATATTATTTTCTTCTAAGCGATTTCCAAATTTGCATCTACTATGAGTAAAGCTGTGATGTAAAAGATGTGCAGCTCTGCAGATCACTACTTAAAGCTATATATGTAAACCAAACGTTTAGAGATCATTGGGTATTATTGAATTTGTCTTTAGAAATAATTTGTAATCATACTGTTTTGAAATATGTAAAACTGACATAATATGAAGTTTGGGAAATACTTTGCATAAGTTGTACACATACATTACTACATTTTCCTCCCAAGTGAAGTTGTGAATTGTTAAGAGATAAATGGAAGTCACATCAGACCCAGTTGGGTCTCTTATTGCATGTTAGATATATATATAGATAGATATATAGACACAAACACTAGAGGAAATAACTCGTGCTTCATTTTCCTCCATATTTATTCAGATGTTACCTCCCATGGTACAGTGACCAGATTAGTTTATATTTTTTTTTCTCTGTATTCCAGCACATATGAGACAGTGAGGCATATAATGTTGCCCTGGAAAAAGCCAGAGGGTGTCCTGAACCGACCAATCATGCGCATGATGCTGGAGTCTCTAATGCTATACATAATGGCCAAACCAGGCATCTCTGAGACCAAGCTTTTCAGCCGGTTCTGCCCCCACTTCCAGCCAGCTACTGTGTGCAGTCTAATTGAGGTACAGTGTTATTATGAGGCATTTTCAGCTCATACGTATAATTGCTTATAAGTCAAATCTTACTGTAAATAGCAGAGATCCTGATCTGCCAATGCATAATGTGCAAGCAGATCAGGGTCACTGGTCTACTGCATAGACCAAGATCTGCTTGTGCAGTAATGGCAGATGTAGGTCTGTGCAGTTGTAGTTGGACTTTACATACATACATGTTATTCAATTTATGATGGAATTAAGAATTGATTATTTAAAGTTTCAGATTTTGTATGGTAAAGCATGATGACCAACAAATTTTAGAAGCAAACATATTGGTAGGAAATCTGGATGACAAAGGTCTTATAATTTAAGGATAGCCATAGCTAGACAAGATAGAGATATTTTTTAAAATTGTATGCAGGAGAAATAAGACAAGTTGAAAGTAAAATGCCCAAGATCTTGTCTCATGCATGATATCATGGGCACAAGTTCAAGATGCAATAATAAAGTCCACAAACCTGGAGATAAAACACCAGATTTACCTGTAGATGCATGGTAGATTTATTCCTTTTGTTTTGTAGAGGTAGATTTACCTGCAGATTCATGATACATGTATTCTTTTTGTCTTTTAGATGTAGATTTACCTGTAGATTCATGGCAAATGTATTCCTTTTGGACAGGAAGATTTACCTTTAGATTCAAGGCAAATTTAGTCCTTTTGTTCTTGTAGAAGTAGATTTACCTGTAGATTCATGACAAATTTATTCCTTTGTTCTGGTAGAAGTAGATTTACCTGAAGATTCATGGCAAATTTATTCATTTGTTCTTGTAGAAGTAGATTTACCTGTAGATTCATGGCATATTTATTCATTTTGTTCTTATAAAGTAGATTTACCAGTAGATTCATGGCAAATTTATTCCTTTTGTATAGGTAGATTTACCTGTAGTTTCATGGCAAATGTATTCCTTTTGTCTTGTAGAGCTTAAAACTGTCACCCTCTGTTCTATCTTTGGCCATCTTTTATTATATTATGTTTGGCATCAGAATATCATGCCAAAACTTTATCTCTAACAAACAAATACTATTTTGGGGAAGGAACTACTTAATTTGATTCCATGTCTATGATGAAAACCAGGATTTACCAAATTTCAGACAGTAATCAATGAGATAATCATAAGGTGCTAATTCACTAGTACTTTTCTCCATGCATTCTCCATGATTGTTAGGCTGATCTCTCCATTATTTTGTTGCCTTTGTTGTAGCTGATATACTGATAGCCATCACCTCTTTCAATATTTGTGTTGCAGATGCTGGAAAAAGTTGGATGCATTGAAAAGAAATTCATCAGATCAAGGAAAGCATCTCTTTTCTCGGCAGTAACTTTACCTGAAGAAGGTATGCTGTGATTTTCAGACATTGGTCAACATTGACTGCTCTTACCTTCACTGCTGCAATTTGTTAATATTTTGCACCTGTATTTCAATCTTTCTATTTATTTATCTATCTGCGTGTTCATCTTATCTTCCCTCCATACAACAGCCAAGGTAGTTCCGTTTGTTGGAACTCTATTCCAGTAATCATGGATTCATTGCATGTATTCCAGTAATCTTGGGTTTATTGCTTGTATTCCAGTAATCATGGGTTCATTGCATTTATTCCAGTAATCATGGGTTTATTGCATGTATTCCAGTAATCATGGGTTCATTGTATGTATTCCAGTAATCATGGGTTCATTGCATGTATTCCAGTAATCATGGATTCATTGCATGTATTCCAGTAACCATGGGTTCATTGCATGTATTCCAGTAATCATGGGTTCATTGCATGTATTCCAGTAATCATGGGTTCATTGCTGAGGCTAACCTGGGAGGAGTGCCTTAGCTGGGTAGGATTGCCAAGGCAACTTGTAATAATTATTTCATTCTATTTGGGGCATAAATTAAGGTTTCATTAGGAGCTCATGTTAAGAGTTAGTACACATAGGGGGCACAATTTTGACATGAGGTTATAGCTTTAACCTGTCCAGTGTTGATTTAAACCAGAGAATATTAAGTTGTGTTCTATTTGAAACAGGTGTCACAAATGATATTGTCCAGAATAATTAATAATAATAATAATGAGGACTTTGTATAGTGCCTAATCTTTAGAAGCTCTAAGCACTTTACAACATCTATAATGATATGACTACAAAAAACAAAAGCAAACACCATGAAATTAGAAAACATACAAAATGATGAAAATGTTTAAGGTAGGAAACATTATTAGTTATTTGAGTTTGGACTTGCAGTCGAACAAGGTGAGTTTTAAGAGCACTCTTAATAAAGGCTGACTGGGAAAAAATTTCTGACTTGTGCGAGACTGACAAGAATTTTGGAAGAAATAGTAGTAATCCTAATTGGCAAAGACAAATGAGGGGGTGAGGGGTGTTCCTAGATGGAATTGAGGTGTTTTAGAATAACTGCTCTTGAAACTTTATCTTCACCATGTAAAAGTAAGCAAACAAACAAGAAGTTGACTCCAGGAAATAAAATGTATTTCTCGTTAAAAAGGACGAGTGCTGAAAGTTGAGGACAGAGTGAATTCTAGAATGTTAAATGAGATAGAACCTGGACAGAGCACACAGTTAGTCTCCATGGCACACATTATTGTGAAAGACACATAGTTGACTTTTCCTGAACATGGCAATAATATGTTAAAATCACGAGTAAAATGAAGAAACAAAACCAACTGTCCATTCACCTCATTTTAACTATCAATTGAAAATCTGGAAAATATGTACTTCCATGAAAACAAATTTATGCAGTTAAAAATTAGTTTTCATGATCTTTCAAATGTTATGATAAAAGATAATCAGTGCATTGAATACCCAGCAATGAAAACAATTACTGAGGAGATAGGTCTTTCTTGACAACTCTTTTCAGTCGAGCAGTAATCGTTCTAACTTCAGTTATTGCTATTTATATTTAAATGTCTTAGATCAATCAAACAATATTTGTTTTCATGAGCTCATCATGCAAAATCACAATTTTTTAACTCTCCCTGACAGTCATGATTAGAAAAATAACATGATTTTCCATAATCTAAGGGGGGGGGGGGACTCCAAGGCATTTTTTGACCAACACTGTATTTGATACATGCAGTCCTGCTAAGATTCCATGTAAAACTATCATCAGGGTAGTTTGTGCAGCTGATTATTATGTTGTCAGTTAAAAAGCATGGCAGTTGGAAACCATCGTTTCTATGATTACTTATTTGGCTGAGAATAGCCAAGATGCTGCCAGTCAAGTCCTTTGACCACTGCTGTTGGAGAACCCATAAGGCTAATTTGTAATTAGTAAAGTACACTATCAGGTGACCTATCACCACTTGTCAATCAAGTCATTTGATTACCCAATCAGCATGTGCAAATTACACACACCTCCAGGCATCTTTTACTTCCACCATTTTCTTGTGACAAGCTGACTGTTGCAATAATAAATTGGTTATCATAAATAATTAAAACTTTTGCAAAGGTTCTTTAATTTTATGATCGATAATAGTGAAAATAAAAAATGAGGACTTTGTATAGTGCCTAATCTTTGGAAGATCTAAGCACTTTACAATATATGTAATTATAAGATAACAAAAACCAACAAACAGTGCAATACCACAATCAGAGGACACCTCCCCTAGCTCTGCACCCTACACTGGTTATCCATTTGATCCAGAATCAAACACAGAATGCTCCAGTTCTACAAACCTATGTGGGGGCCCCAAGTGGCCGAGTGGTCTAAATCACTTTCCGTTACGGATCACTGCCATCTCACCTCTGTCTGTGTGGGTTCGAGCCTAAGATTCGGCTAATGTAGTTATGTGAGAAAGCTTGCTAGTAGCTTCTCATGTGTCGGTGGTTCTTTCCAGGGTTTTTCCCACATTCTTCCTCCACCAATAATACTGGCCACCATGTATAGCCTATAGCTTATCATGTGCTGAAAAATGGTGTTAAGCTCTAAAGCAACAACAAACCTATCTGACCTCACCTATGTGTACACATCAACAAGATACTTATGCTCTTCTTCTGACAATTGTATACTTATTCCTCATAACAAACAGCAATGAGGATGCAGAAAAGAGTATTTTCTCTTAGACAGACTGAAATAAGTTCCAAATTAGCACAAATGATGCTTGTGTTACCATCCAACCAACCCACCACTTAACCCAAACTGTTGAGAGCAGAACATATTTATCAGTTTAAAAAATTATTCCACTGTCAGATGGATTTTAAAGACAGAATTCTGGTTTACCATATTTGTAGAATGATATATAATATATCTCGAATTCCCTAATTTTGCAAATTTTATATCCTTCATCAATTTGTAAATTGATGCTAAGAATAGGACAAAACCAGATCAATACATGGGATTCATCATTTTCATCAGTTTCTTCCAGTTTTATAAATATTTATGGTATCAGTGTATGCTTTTTAAAGTGTGTGTGTGTGTGTGTGTGTGTGTGTGTGTGTGTGTGTGTGTTATACAGGATATATAATACTAAATCTGTTAGCTATTTTTCACTTGTAAGTGTAGTAAATGCTCCAAAGAAAATATTTTATTTCCTATTTTATCTGATTTGAATTTTCAGTAATTTTAATAAGCTTATATTAAAGGTAACTGATTATCATGTGGACTATGTCACCTTGTGGGTGACTTAAAAACTTTTTTTAGTACCCACTGAACAACAGTATCTGGGAATACGGCAGGTATTAGAATGGCAACACAGAGCCTTCATGACAGCATGGTTTTGATAAAATTCTGGACACAATAATAATACAATTTATGCTGCTGAAATCTTACAGGTATTAGAATGTCAACACAGAGCCTTCATGACAGCATGGTTTTGATAAAATTCTGGACACAATAATAATACAATTTATGCTGCTGAAATCTTACAACACAAATAAATAATTATTCCAGCAACGAAAATTAATTAATCATCTACCTGACCTTATGTCACAATTAGCAGTTACTATTACTATTACCTAATGGAAAATTTCATTCTGGAAGGGTCCACATGTTTACAAAATAAAATATTACTTAAATTACTAATTGTTACTTAAATTGTAACAGTAGGAAACAAAACAGGTAGACTTGGCAATCCATGGTGAATTTCCAAAGTAGACTCAGATTGAGATAAACATGTTGCTAAATCATTGATTTAAGACTGGTAGAAAATGAACTTGATTTTGGACATGGTCAAGCCCAGCATACAGTGTTGCATTAACAATAGCATACAATGATTTTTTTTTTATTGAAAAAACAAACGAACAAACAATCCATTTTAAATATACATTATACACATGATGAATGACCACTCTGGCAGCCTAGTAGTTCGAGCATCTACCTCAGATGCGGGCGGTCATTGGTTTGATCCCCAGCTGAGTCATACCAAAGACTTATCCAAATAAGAATTAACAGCTGCCTCGCTTGGCACTCAGCATTAAGAGGTTAGTGTTAGGAATTATTAAGAGGTTAGTGTTATTAATATCTCTCTCTCATTGGGGGAATTCCCATCATTTTTCAAAACTGCCATTGTAAAGCCACTGCTGAAGAAACCATCACTTGACCATAACGATTTAAAGAACTACCACCCAGTTTATAATCTCCCACTCATATAAAAAATCTTAGAAAAGGTTGTTCTAACCCAACAAGTATCTCATTTGAATTCAAACAGTCTTTTTAGCAATGTAGACTGCATGTTGCCCTTGCCACAGTACGGAAACTACTCTTCTGAAAGTATTTAATGACATTCTCTCTGCTTTGGATAGTGGAAAGATTACAGTCCTCACTCTCCTTGATTTATCTGCAGCATTTGACACAATAGACCATGATATATTACTTCACCATCTCCAGCATGTATTTGGCATTCGGAATATAGCCTTACAGTGGTTCAAGTCCTACTTAGTGAACAGGACACAAATTATATCTGCAGATGGAATACACTCCAGCCCAGTTGACGTATGTTGTGGTGTTCCACAGGGATCTGTTCTTGGAACTGTTCTCTTCATTTTGTACACTCAGCCGCTCTCACGTGTCCTAGATCATCACCCAGTGTTGCACCAATAGTATGCTGATGACACCCAAATATACAAGTCTAGCCACCCAGCTGAAGTTGATGCTACCATCCATGGAGTAGAGAGGTGCATTTCTGATGTGAAATCATGGATGACATGTAACAAGCTGCAGATGAATGATGATAAAACTGAGGCTATTCTGTTCACAACACAAAGACTTTCTCATTCACATCCTTTACCTCAGACAATAAATATCAGCAACACCAACATTAAATTCTCACAGTCAGTACGAAATATAGGCATTACTCTAGACAGTACTCTCACATTGCACCAACATGTCATGAACATATGCAAGGCTGCATATCTTGAACTGAGACACATCAGTTCCATTCGTAAATATTTTTGTCGATGCCACTAAAACACTTGTGTGTTCATTAGTGCTTTCAAGACTGGACTATTGTAAGTCAATTCTGTCTGGTTCGTCACAATATTTGCTCCAGAAACTTCAAAAAGTTCAAAACACAGCTGCATGGATCATCTTTATAGTACCTCGATCAGAGCACACCTCACCACTGCTCTGTACCCTACACTGGCTATCGATTTGATACAGAATCAAACACAAAATTTGTTCTTTGTGCTATGTTTCAATGAAAGACTCCAGTCCAACATACCTATCCAACCTCACCCATGTGTATACACCAGCTAGATAATTACGTTCTTCTTCAGATAATCATATACTCATTGTTCCCAAGGTGAAAACAAAGTCATATGGACAATGTTCATTTGCATACCTGGGCCTGGCAACTTGGAACAAATTGCCCATTGAAAATAGACACAAAGACACAGTGGTCCCTTTTAAGAGTGCTCTTAAAACTCACCTGTTTCGACTGCAGCGACAAACTTAGAGACCTAATTGTGTTTTGTATCTTATATGTTTTCAGCATGTTTTTATCTTTTCCAATTTCATTGTTTTTGTCATTTGTTTTTCTGTAGTGTAGTCATATCATTATTGATGGTGTAAAGCGTTTAGAGCTTCGAAAGATTAGGCGCTATACAAAGTCCTCAATATTATTATTATTATTATTATTATTATTATTATTAGGTCTGGTCAGCCTGGTGTCAGGATATCGTGACGGTGGGACATCATGCAACATGTCTGCGGCATGATGACCCAGCAGTGTTTGACATCACTATAAACTGCCCCATTGCAGACATCATAGCAATATGACTGATTTTTTTTAAAGCTACGTTAAAAATCTGAATCACACATACATGATGAATACTTGAGTTCAATCCTTATGAAGTGACCTCACACCCACTTGACTGTAAGAAATTAATATCAGAGGGGCAAGGTACTTATATTCCATTAATATCAAATAGCCATTAACATGTTACATCAAATAGCCATTAACATGTTACTTCAAATAGCCATTAACATGTTACTTCAAATAGCCATTAAAATGTTACATCAAATAGCCATTAACATGTTACTTCCATTAGCCATTAACATGTTACATCAAATAGCCATTAACATGTTACATCAAATAGCCATTAACATGTTACATCAAATAGCCATTAACATGTTACTTCCATTTGCCATTAACATGTTACATCTAATAGCCATTAACATGTTACATCAAATAGCCATTAACATGTTACATCAAATAGCCATTAACATGTTACATCAAATAGCCATTAACATGTTACATCAAATAGCCATTAACATGTTACATCAAATAGCCATTAACATGTTACATCAAATAGCCATTAACATATTACTTCATGTCAAATCTCTTGTCAGCAAACACTGGCTTAAATTTACAGTTTTCATCATTTTATGTTTATGATTTGACATGGTGTGTAATGCTCTCTCAAACAGTTAAACTAGAACTGATGCTTATTATTGTCTAATGTAGGGCATCTGTAATTTTACCAAAGGCTTGTATAATTCTACCAATTAAGCATATATAATTTTACTTAATAGGCATCTATAGTTTTACCAATCAGGCATGTATATCTCAACGAATTAGGCATCTTTAATTTTACCAATTAGGCATCTATAATCTTACCAATTAGCCATGTATAATTCTTCCAATTAGGCATTTATACTTTTACCAATTAGGCATTTATAATTTTTCCAATTAGGGATGTATAATTTTGCCAATTAAAGTTAACTGAGTTAAATTTGACAAAGTGACTGGATTACAGTAAATTCAGGAGATAAGAAACGTTTCAACAGTGATCACATCATATTTCTTTATCTAAACAATGTCTTTCTCATGAAGCAAAATTCCAATTAGTATAGACTGAATGGTCACTGCGGATATTCTATAGTAACCACTTAATGCAGGGAGAAAAGTTTGTTTGCTTGGCCACAGTTGACCGCAGAAAGCATGTGACCCTTACATGTTTTACATTTTTGTAGTACAAATGGGGGAGGAAAGATAACTATTGTGACCAGGTGACCACTATATAAATATCACCCTTTGGACAGGTTGACTGTGATGATAACCTTTACTTAAGTAGTATATTACAGGGGTACTTGCTGCATATATAAAAGTTACCTTTTTGTGCCATATTTCAAAATGGTGTCAAACTTATACTGCTTTATAGTTATTTAGCAAAACTAGACCGCATCAGCTGTCTTGTTACAAATAGTTAGATGGTTTGAGTTAATATAACTTCTTTCAGGTTTTTGGCTAGAATACATAAACTGATAGTTCAATGAAAACTTAGCAGCTTTGAAAGTACCACTCATGCCAAACAGAACTTACCAAATTAATTGATCTTTGGCTGAAGGAAATGGATAATGGGCATATGACTTGGATTGTTTTCCTTGACTTCAAGAAAGCTTTTGATCTTGTTGATCATGAAATTCTGCTGCAAAAGTTGAACTGTTACAGGTTTGACAATCCTTCTTTAAACTGGTTTAGATCATACCTAAACCAAAGGTCTCAACAAGTAAGCATTGGCAATATTAGCATTCAAACTCGCACTATTCATTCAGGAGTCCCTCAAGGCTCAGTTTTAGGCCCTCTCCTCTTCCTTATCTATGTCAATGATCTACCATTAAATAATGAATCCACAAATACAGAATTGTTTGCAGATGATGCAACCTTGTATACATCTAGTTCTGATACTGAAGTTATCCAAACAAGATTAAACTTAGATCTTATTAGAGTCCAAAACTGGGCACAACAAAATAGGATGGTAATTAATGAAGGTAAAACAAAATGTATGATTCTGGGGACAACACAAAAGCTACACAAGTCAGGGAACCCAAAATTATCTCTTGCAATAAATAATCATCCATTAGAAAATGTCAAGCATGAAAGGCTTGTAGGTGTGTCCATAGATAATAATTTATTATGGAATGACCATATTGATAAGCTTTGTAAAACACTGTCATCCAAAATTGCTCTTCTCAGCAGAATCAAGAAATATTTACCTATGGAAACTCGCAATCTATACTACAAGACGTATATTCTTCCAACAATGGATTACTGTTCTAATGTATGGGGAAACTGTGCTAAATCTGAGCTTGACAGGATTTATAAACTCCAGAAACAAGCAGCACGTGTAATTTTAGATACATCATTTGACCATCCCTCAAAAGCATCATTTACAGAACTCAAATGGTTCACAATATATGACAGGATAGATTTTCACAAGGCAGTTCTTTTATATAAATGTCTACATGGAACTGCACCAGAGTATCTTCAGGACTTATTCAGGCTTTTTTCAACACAATACCAGTTGAGATCAATCTCACATGGAAACCTTCTAGTACCAAAACCAAGAACAGAGAAATTCAAAAAGAGTTTTCAATACTCTGGTACAGTTCTGTGGAATAAGCTTCCACTACATGTAAAATCGGCTGAAAATATTAGAGTATTTAAGAAGAGATATCAGGAGCATGCATGTGTTTCTAACAGATAATGGAATTTAGTATTTTAATACGAAACATGTTAATATATAAGCACTAATTATTGCTTCTTCACACAATGTGCATTTGTTATACTTTCATTAAGAGGGCCTCAAGGGAGAATAGTCCTTGACTAATGAGTCACCCTCTATAAATAAAGCATTATTATTATTATTATTATTATTATTATTATTATTATTTTTATTACATAATACACATCATGTGAAAGGAACTTGTCATGCAAAGCTTTTATTGTTTGTGATCATTCATCATCAAATGTATCATCATTTGTATTCTTCAAAGTGCAAATCTGCTTCAGAAATATTAAAATATTTTGAGACATTTAAAAGGGAAGTGACCATTTTAGTAATTTATGTTTCACAGAAAACATATGAAAACCTTTACCTCTTGCCACATGTAATGCTTTACCAGAACATATATCTACCTTTATTTTTCAGTGAGTAACCATTGGGAAGGTGATGTTGTACTATACTTTCCCACTGTTAACTGTGTCCAGGCCTTGGGTCAGCTTGCCTGCAAGGTGTACGATAGATCAAGTTTTGCCTGGCCCACTCCTGATAAATACTCGGATTCCAAGCCCACCCATATCTCAGCAATCTGGACTACACTGCCAAGTTGAACAGTTAACATTGATTGTTCAGAGATCCATCAGGATACATTCATATTTCTTCAGGAATGAACCCTTGGTGCAGTTAAATAAACATTTTGAAAAGTAGAGTCTGATATCTGTATTTAAAATGCTTAACAAAGTTCAGAGTTGCAGAAATCATCTCAACTATGCACTTGTCACAGGAGATTTTGCATTATTTCAACATCACTAGCAGTATGCCAGGCCATCCAATATTCCTGAAAGAAAAGTGACCAAGTGAATTATTATAAAATGTCCATTATATATATATATATATATATATATATATATATATATATATATATAGATAGATAGATAGATAGATAGATAGATAGATAAATGTTATGTATTTTTATATCCATGTCTTTTCGATAAATGTCATGTATTTTCAAGGCCTACATCTGTTAGATAAATGTTATGTATTTTTATTGTCTATGTCTGTTAGATAAATGTTATTTAGTTTTAATGTCTATTTCAGTAAGATAAATGTTTTTTATTTTCAAGGCATTATGTCTGCCAGTTAATTGTTATGCATTTTAAGTATATATCTGTTATAAAGATTTGATGTAAGTTTAATGACTTTGCTTGGTAAATGTTATGTATTTTCAGTGTCTGTGTCTGCGAACTGATCCAAGTTTTAACTTTTTAAATCATAATAAAAGTGACATTTTTATGGTAGCATATAGCATTCAATGACATTACTCACAGATTATTTGGAATTTATATTTTGTCTAGTTTTTAATAACATTTCCCCAATATACCTTTCTACTGACAGTCTCCAGATTTTAACTTCTGGAAGTAATGTAATCTGTGGCCTTTAATACATCAAATCTGCAAATTGAAATTCTAATTAATTTGAAAGACACATAACTTTGTAGATCTAAAATTAAAGCATTGTATACTTAAATCTTAAAGCTCTTGGATGACTTGGATTATAAACAAGGAATAAAGCTGTTGGATGATTGGATTATGAACAAGAGACTATGCACATTATTATGCCGTTCTCAAGTTTTTTAACAGAATATTGTAGAAGAAGCAAAATGAATATTAGATAAAGTTTTGGGAGATAGTAATGCATAGGTTGTGTTCTTACAATATTACATAAGCCTACTTAGAGAGATGGTCAGCTGCCAAATTATGTAAGTCAGGTGAGTCAAATCAGAGATATATCTAAGTCCATCGCTTGATTTTTTAATCTATGTCAAGTTCCTTAGTCAACTAAAATGTGTAATGTGCAAATATCTTGCTCTCAAAGATAATGTTTCTGTAGTTTCACCTGATGAAAATTTGTATTGCAAGATATTAATGGAATTAAAATAAATAAATAATCTGACATGGTAAATGTTTTTTGTTATTTCTTTGAATCATTAGTAGTATAATGACACCTATCTTCCTTTAGCCAGCTCATTGGTTTTTGTTATTGCAGATCAAAAATAAAGTTCCAGAAATAAAATGTAATTCTTATATTATCTGGGAAAGTTTATGTCATATGGTAATATTTACGAGTTGCCATCAGTTATAATAGCGGGTAATAGACCATAGTAAATTGTATTACGAAACAGTTCAGTTAGAGTTAAATACCACCAGTAATTCAGCCAAATAATAAACTCATAGAGGGTTTGCAATAAATAATTCCGAGCAAGTTATAAGGAATATTATTTTACATAACATCAACACATGATAGACGGTACCTGGCTCAGCCACCTGGACTCGTCTGGTTTTTGCGTTACTCAGAAATACCTGGGCCATCCAGGTTTTAAGGTAAAAATTGTATCGTGCTGGGTCAGGTTCTATACCCACTTTTTTTTTCTGGGTTTCAGTAATAAAATTAAATTTGTTTTAACAAAAGTCTTCTGGTTGAAAAAACGGGGAGTGAGAGAGCGGCGTGGGGACTCCAGACCCAGTAAAAACCAATGTGAATAAGTAGTTTCCTGCCAGGTACCTTGAAAAATTTCCTTACCCATCCATCCCTGCATGAGAATATATCATTTTTTTGCTTTTCCTAATAGGAGTGCTCCAATACTCTTAGATTACTTAATATTTGAGATACTTCTGACAGTAGTCAACCTTTTGACATAATTCTGACAGTAGTCAACCTTTTGACATAATTCTGAGAGTTCAATTAACTTCTTTACATAATTCTGACAGTTCAGTTAACCAGATGATTTAAATTCTGATAGTTCAGTTAACTACAACTGTAGTTGGTATAATTCTGACAGTTAAACTGTTGCCACAATTCTGACAGTACAGTCCACCTGTTGACATCAGTCTAACAGTTCAATTAACCAGATCTTTCATTAGATTTGAATTCTGAACTACATATGGCAGAGATTAAAATAATTATAATCTGAACTACATATGGCAGAGATTAAAATAATTATAAACTGACTTAGTAAAATTATGTTCATAATTTTCCTGTAGCCTTGGAATCTGGATAAAAATTGGTACTTTTATTAACTATATATTTAAGGATATTCAATGGCATTTCAACACAATACTAGCTATACATTGCCAATTAAGGGTTACATTCTAAAACTTTAAAGATAAAATGCATAAAACCTTTTTAAAATTAACTCTTTTTTTTTTTTAAAAAAAATCAGCATGAAGTATTTACAAGAAATAATGATCAGCATGAAGTATTTACAAGAAATAAACATTAGCGTGAAGTATTTACAAGAAATAATGATCAGAGTAAATTATTTACAAGAAAAAAACATTAGTATGAAGTATTTACAAGAAGTAAACATCAGCGTGAAGTATTTACAAGAAATAAACATTAGCATGAAATATTTACAAGAAATAAACATTATCATGAAGTATTTACAAGAAGTAAACATTAGCGTGCAGTATTTACAAGAAATAAACATTAGCATGAAATATTTTTACAAGAAATAAACATTATCATAAAGTATTTACAAAGAAATAATGATCAGCGTGAAGTATTTACAAGAAATAAACATCAGCGTGAAGTATTTACAAGAAATAAACATTGTCATAAAGTTCAAGAAATAATAATCAGGAGTACAAGAAATATCAGCATAAAGTACTTTTAAAAAAAACATCAACATGAAATATTTACAAGAAATAAACACTGGCAGGAAATAAAAGTAATAAATATTAGCATGAAGTACTTGTAAGAAATAAATAGTTTGAAGTACTGAAAGCATGAAGTATTAACGATGAATAAATGTCTACTTGAAGTACTCATAGAAAAAAATAAACATCACCATGAAGTACTCGCAAGAGATAAACTTCTGCATGAAGTACTTACAAAACAAAACATCACCATGAAGTATTCACAGTACATAAACATCACTATGAAGTACTCACAAGAGATAAACTTTTGCATGAAGTACTTACAAAAAAAACCATCACCATGAAGTATTCACAAGACATAAACATCACCATGAAGTACTAAGTACTAACAAGAAATAACATCACAATGAAGTATTACCATAACAGGAAATAAAGATCACCATGAAGTACTCACAAAACATGAACATCACCAGGAAGTACTCGCAAGAAACAAACATCACCATGAAGTACTCACAAGAGATAAACATCTGCATTTAAGGATTAACAGGAAATAAACATCACCATGAAGTACTCACAAGACATAAACATCTGCATGAAGCACCCTCAAGAAATAAACATAACCATGAAGTGCTCACAATAAATAAACATTTGCATGAAGTGCTCACAAGAAATAAACATCATGAAGTACTTACAAGACATAAACATCTGCATGAAGTACAGGAAATAAACATCATGATGAAGTACTCACAAGGAATAAATATCACTACCAAGTACTCACAAGAAATAATATAAGCATAAAGTACTCACAATAAATATACATCAGCATGAAGTATTCAGACAAAATAAACATCAGCCAAAATGATCATAACAAATAAACATCAACATGAAGTAAAATAAATAAACATCAGCTTGAAGTACTCACAAGATGAAAACCTGTACCTAATGTCTGCCAGATAAACGATAAAAAGTGTATTGTGCTCCAATAAATTGACCTTTTATTGTATGTATTATTGGACGGCAGCCAAAATTTATAATAAAAAAAACTAAACTTTTTCCTGATTGTAGGCAGATAACTTTGTAACAATCCTTTTAATTGGATAAGAAATTGACTTTCTATCAAATGAAATGATTATTTAACTCACCGATAACATTGTCTATCACAGTTGGTAGGTATTGAGAGATTGTCAACACAGGCTTCTTTTGGATATTAAGTAAATACACATTGTATCACATCTCATGCATGTATTTACATGTATTTTGGATACTATACATGTACTTTGGGCACTATAATTATGTACTTTGGTATTGGATACATGTACTTTAAGCACTGTACATGTACTATGGGTAATTTATGCATGCACTATTTGTACAATATACACATAATTTGGGTATTATATACATGTACTTTGGATAGTATATACATGTACTTTGGGTAATATATACATGTACTTTGGGCACTATAATCATGTACTTTGGTATTGGATACATGTTCTTTGGGTACTTTATGCATGCACTATATGTACAATATACACATAATTTCGGTATTATATACATGTACTTTGGGTATGGTATACACATAATTTTGGTATTATATACATGTACTTTGGGTATGGTATACACATAATTTTGGTATTATATACATGTACTTTGAGTACTAAATACACATACTCTGAGTATGCATGTGAGACCCCTCCGATGACCTAGTGGTTAGAGCGTCTGCCTTGAAGACAGTAGGTTGTGGGTTCAATCCCAGGCAAAGTAATGCCAAAGACTTATGAAAGTATTACTAACAGTTGCTTCGCTTGGCGCTCAGCATTTAGAGCTTAGTTTTAGGAATGGTCAGCCTTGTGTCAAGATAATGTGACTGGATCGGACATCATGCTACATGTCTGAGGCATGATGCTCCAGTGCTAGACATCACTATAAACTGTCATACTGCATACATCATAGCAACATGACTGAAAAATTATTAAAGCTATGTTAAGAATACAAATCACACATCACATACTTTATGTGTGTACTATTTGTACAATATGCATGTACTTTGGATACTATATACATGTACTTTGGATAGTATATGCACATACTCTGGATACATGAGTACCAGTAGTATGAAAGTGTTTATTATGTCCCCTCAAAATTCTTTGGGGACCCTGCCTCACATGTGACTCATGCACATTTATCAGTTTTATGCACATGTGATCAGACACAGTTAAATATAGTACCGATCAATACACTGTTTAAGCCCAGTGCAATGAATGAATCTACTGTCAGCAACTAGTGCTTCATTCAATAACCAGTGCTGTGCAGTTGTGCTCTCTACACTACTTTACGCATGTAAAATGTGGACGATGAACCAACGCAAACCAGGAAGCTGAACCACTATCACACCACAAGTCTCAGGAAAATCTTCAACATCAAGTGGCAGGACAAGATTCCAGACACTAAGGTACTTGCCCAAGCAGATCTCCCTTGCATCCACCCCATCCTGATGCAGTGCCAGATACACTGGGTGGGACATCTTCTACACATGCCAGACTACCGGCTGCCTAAGAGATTGCTATGGCGAGCTACAGCAAGGACAGCTATTCCACAGAGGTCAGAAGAAATGCTTCAAAGACAATCCGAAAGCTGCATTGAAAGCGTTCAACATATACCTGATTCATGGGAGCAAACAGAATGTGATCGAGTCTCTTGGCCTTCCTCTGTGCACAATAGCTCAAAGTTGTGCAAATCTAGCAGGACAGCAGCTGCAGAGTTGAAGAGGCAAGCCAAAAAAGCATGTGCCATCAACTCCTGGAGATGTCCCACTCATCACCTGTCCCTTATGCAAACAAACATTCCGTGCATGGGATGTCCTCATCAGCCATCTGTGCACACACAGAACAGAACCAGCCCTCCAACCCTCGGATGACTAGAGAGATCCTTGTCGAATCAACAGATGAACAACAAGTGTTGTGCATGATAATGTTTTCATTCCTGCACTTACAATGGTTGATGTTGTTGTGATTACATTCACACCAAGAGCAACAGATGATGCCACAGCAAGACCAAAAAATAGCATCTATGACAAAACATGTGTATTTGTATATCACATAGCAATGATTCTATAAATGGTAATGTTTTTGATATTTATGCTTGTGTAATTGCTATAGAGGAGACAGATATCTGCGAGTTGTTTTAATCAATTATCAGTGGCATTTTTAATACTATCTACAACTCACAGTGCAGCTAATTTAGCAATGGGTACAGCAAATAACGATAAAGCTGTGAGTGCTTTTAGTGCACTTGCAAATAATCAGTAAACAGCATCACCAAACCCAGTTCCATAATATGCCATGCACAGAGGTTTTCTTGCTAACTACACGAATGGGTTACACACAGCTATGCACAACTGTCATCGTTTTTATATTAAATGTCTGTCTCTAATGTCAAATCATATCATTAATATTATAATGTGCAGATCGAAAACATGCTTGTTTTGATCCACAAGGGAAAACTGAATGCGTCAACCAATTATTATGGCATGGAGATTACATAGGCATAATCAATATCAGTATTGCAGTTAATCCAAACAATAGATAACCCTGATCAACTTACCTGTTGTTTTGTACCCTCTTTCATAACTACCACTGACAATTTGACAAGTTAATATAACCTGGGTCATTGAAGTAACTCTAACAGTGTTAGGTGTGATATGATGTCCATGTAGAAATCATTTATCATCTGGAACTAAAACTGATCTTATTGAGGACTGTGCACTATCAACAACGTGCATTTATATTCAACAGCAATGACAGTCTTTGCCAGAAACAATTGATTTGTCATCAAATTTCATAGATTGTATGTTGTATACACTAGAGGGAAATCAAATAGAATGCCAGTTTGTGCCAGTGACCTCTAGGTAGTATTTACAACAACCTGTTGAATTCATTTGAAACAAAACACAAACCATTTCAGATGTTTTGGAACTCATCATTGGTGTTGTAAATAACATAAATATCTTCAGCACGTTCATGCATCAGCTCAAAATATGTGTCTCTGTCCATGATGTTGTTAGTAAACAATCGCTGACAAATGAATGTGGCTTCATTAATGACTTAGGATGCCTTGATCCCATGAGTACTTCCAATCAAACAGCAAGATCTTTTGGGTTACATAATCAACCAAGACCCTCTGCTTTCTTTGTTTGTGGGTACAGGTATGAGTGGAGGTATAAATGCTACATGCCATTGGCAACTTCATTGTTGTCTTAGTTCTTCATCCAGTGATGACATATGAGACCTTCTGTTATATAGAAGATTATTCAAACGGGATTGGTATATATCTTGGTGGTGTTGGTTATTTGTGTCATTCAGCATCAGATTGTGGTAGACTAAGGGATGTTTTTGTTTGGTCTGGTGTTTTCTATTTTGCAGACATATATAAACTGTTTCCCTTTTTAGGTTTTGCTGTTGGAGGCATTTGTAATTGTAGTACTCAATATTCTGGTGCAGCTACCACCTCTGTCCTTGTTACAGTGACTGGTATATGCATCATATGACATTGTTCTTGCAACTTTGTAATCGTTGTAGTTGTCTTGGTTATAGATGCCATGTTGGCAATGGTAAAAATATACCCATTATGACCCTTCCTCTCTTCTTCCTTCTGTAAATACAGTATATGCATGCTTACAATAATTCCACCTATTGCATGTAGCTTGTTTCCCATAAACGTCCTGAATATCCTTTTAGGCCATTCAACCTTAGTGTATTTATCAGTTGTCTTTGATTGTATTTTTGTCATTTTTATCATGTACTCTTTCCGGTTGGAATGTCTGTTAACAGCAGCAACCATAAGATTTTCGAAAATCGCCTTGCAAACTACATCGTTTAAATGCTGAGGCTGGATTTGCAACTCTGATTTGTATTCTGGTGGCACATTTGGTATTTTGGCAATCGCTCCTCGAATGTCTTCATTCAGTTCACCTGTGCGTTTGGCGTCTATACTAGAGGTGTCTATAAGTCCTTCAACGTCTCATTTTATGTCCTAGACCCCTCTGGCAAATGCATAATAGTCTCTGCAGTTGCTTCAATAGCTTTTTAAATCCTTTCTGCATTTGACAATTTTACGAACGGGCAGAAAGGCGATTCCCAGCAAAGCTTCGTGGAGCGCTAAGAGCACGATAAGATATGTAGGACATCCTAGCCTTCCACTGCACTCAACTGTCTCCGGCCGTCTCAACTTCGTCGTGCTGTTGCACCCAGATGGTTATGAGCGATAGAGTGAGGTTGACGAACTGCACAACTCTTCCACACTTAAAATAAAATCACCGCGCAAGTCATTCTTGTCATCCACCATCCCATTTCATCACCCACTAAAGTCCTGTGGCGACAGGCAAGCGATGAAGCGTCAGGTGTGGGTACACTGGCAGCCGTAGCCACACACCTGCACACAGGCGGCTCAGGCCATTAGGGTCGTTCACCACTGACATGGAGCAGCAGTGGAGTGCGGCAGCCCCCTGAGCGACTGAGCAGCCTTCTTCAGGAATGCACTGCTCACCTCCCTGGTATGATGAAGAAGCTAGAAAAGGTGCCCTAAACATTGCCTGCTCTAAACGTCTCTAACCAGCATACCGCGGTTGGTGGAGACCCCACTTCAGCGGTCAAAATACAAAGAATAAAATGAAGATTATTTCCTCTCACACCTGGCGCATGGAACGTCCGTACCTTACTGGACAGAGACAAAGTAGAAAGACCCCATAGGAGAAACACCCAGCCAGAAAAGCACGTGTAATCAACCCTCCTGGAGATATCCCATTCATTCATTCCTTGTCCTTTATGTAAACGAACATTCCCTGCAAGTGTTTGCCATTAGCCACCTGCGCGCGCACAGAACAGAACAAGCCCCTGCATTCCTCGGCTGACTATAAAGGTCCTGTTCGAATAGACGGACGAACAACATTTACCCTGACAGGCTCCAATTAAATCAGTCTGTTTAAATGATGCATCCGTATATGATAAATTCGTGCCCAGACCCGCTTGATACTTACCCTGACAAATTCAATCTAATCAGTGGGGAGAAAACTATATGTGTTCTTTGTAATCCGTGCATACATGTCATGAAATAAATCACACGGATATGTCCAAGGTCATGCACGTCAATACCATTAAATGTCATCAGCATGTTACAAGCTGTCATGCCTCACTTAAGATACGTGTACTTATCATCGAGTGAAATAAATAACGTCCAAGTTTTTGTGCCAGGCTTGTGAAAATATTTGTGCATGATTGACTTGATTTTCAGCATCACATCATTGTAGACAACACCATTGTTTTTGCTTGCATTTAAATCGTCTCAGGTAGGGGCTTCGTCAACGATGGAAAAGATATCGATGGTGGACGACAAAGTCGTCAAGATGTTGTTACCGCATCTCAGCGATCTATTGCTACTCAACTTTTGTTGAATATCTTTTAAAACAGCAAAGCACAGTTGATCATCAGCCGACGGCACCATCACGTACAACAAATCCCATGTTAACCATGATATAGCCATATTCAGCAAAATATGATATTTACATGGTGTAGTAGGGTCAATGATTACTGCACGATCTGAGTTTGGAAATATGGTTCATCACCATGCTTTAGGTCGGTTCGACTAAACAACCCAAGACTACACAAGACATCCAAAGGCTACCCTAAGACACCCCAAGGCTACCCTAAGACACCCCAAAACTGTCCTAAAAGTACTATTACCTACCCGTAATGCATGTATACAATTAAATAAAGTCAAATAAAAAGTAATTAGTTTAATTGTGAGTTGTATAAGTATCGATTAACATCAGTTTTTAGCCTTTTCAATCATCACCATAGGAAAGACCACAAGACACCCAAAGACAACACGACACCTAAAATCATGTTTTAAAGTTGAAATTCTTTATCAATGTACCAAAAAAGTTGTTTATCTTACTCTGTAATACCCCAAAATTGAAAATAAAATTAAAAATACAATAAATGTTTTAATCTGACATAGTCCACCACAGTGGTGAAGAGTTATCGTTCGTTTATCTGATTATAAGAACTGAATAAAAGCGTCATGTCACATGTGATAAAGGAATAACAAATGCACTTCAAAGTAATTTAATGCTCATTTTATTTTCATCTATCCATATATATCCAGGTCACACCACGAGGAGGCTTTTTGGGGTTCTTATTTTTTTTTTTTTTTGGGGGGGGGTGTCTTTTTATGTCAATAATTCTTCTTCCATTTCTATTATATACTGATCATATTTCTCATGGTTGATTTTCCTTTTTAGTATCACTAATAAAAACCACAATCATCGCTTTTTATCCTTTCGTTCACGGGACGCCGTCCCTGTATTGGTTGGCGTGCAATTCCTTTTCGCCTTATTAATGACGGAACATTTCCCATCTTTTGATTTTATGAATTTTGAATTTTACCTTCGTTTTAAGTGAACGAGAAAATTTGGGAATAGTTCGATCTTTTCTTGTTCATACTTGCAACGCCAGACTGCACCTTGGACATGGTAGATTTGTTTCTTTATTAGTCAGTTTGAGAATCGCTTGTGTCGTGCAGAGAACTTCTATAATCTATAAAAATGCATGTCTGTAATGCTGTAAAGTTAGTTTTCTTTAAAAAAAAATCTTTTGCATGTTTAGGCTCCAGTCAACTGAAGTTTTAAAAGAAAATATTATTAATGGAATCTGCATTGTTATTGGTCTTGTGTTTGTTTTCTTGTTCTGTTGATTCGGTTCAAACACGAATTTTCGAAGTCATTGTTTTAGATTATTGACATAGTTCTAAGCTGTCAAACGTTTCTTTTATTAATTAAGTTTTTCAGAGCTACTTTCAAATCCATGTTAGTATTGGTGTCCACGATACATTCGCTACCAAACAGAGATCTAATGATTTTATCACGCTTGACCTTGTCCATTCCTACCTTGTTTTGCAGGTAGATGTTTTGTGCACAAATATCGTCTAGCAGAAGGAAACACGTGTTCGATAGCCTTGGTCAGAACTTTCTCATCGTCCGTGCCTAAATCCATATTCTCTGATATTGGCATTTCAATAGTCTCAACATCATTATCAAATTATGTTGCCACATGCTCCAGGAATGCTTTGTACGTTTTATACAACTCGTCTTTGGGCAGAAGTAGAGGACCAAGACTTCTCGGTTCTGGTAATTCTAAAATCCTTCTCCATGTTGTCCGTTACTACGAAAGAAAATTTCCGCTTATTGCCTACGACTAGTGTATTCATTTCGAGGGGGAGGGCTGAAATTGTTCGTTGTTTGCATCGCTGCCACTCTTATTTCTAACCGGGACAAAATGATTGGCAGTCCAGATAGTACCACACATTGGGCATTCTGTTCCATAGGACCATTCATTCTAGGATACAGTCTTTATTGGTAAACCTACTACAGCAGAAAGGGCCATTATAGTCCATATTGATGAATATCCACCATGTGTGCAGCATGCAAAAAAAAAAAGGATTTCTCATAGGAGGGATCCGAGAAACGTCCATTAACTGGTCGAAGTCAGATCGTGACTTGTAAGTTTCAACATTTCGTGACATTTCAATTGACGTACGCAACCTCAGTTCTGACGCCAAAATATCAATCCCGTCAATGCAATTTATACCGAGTTGAAAAGGCAGTTACCGTCTTCAGTAGATAGAGAGGGTACACCGAACGAATACAAACCACGTTTGTTCATTATTTCTTGTGTGTTTGGATCTATTTCCACAAAATCGGACATAATGACCTGTTGTCCATAGAATTGAAATACTGAGTTAGTTGAAGTCCCCATTCTCTAACGTGAAGCAGTTATTGCATACATGTGGTACTTTATCGTTTTGATAAAAGATATTAAATTGTTCTGCAGATAACTGCTCACAATTGTAATGGTTGCATTGTTTGTGATTTGATCCCAATGCAGGGCCGTCATTTCAAATTTTCAGGGGGTGGGGGTGAACATGACGGGCATGTTAATTTTTGTATTAGGCTACCGCAATTTTACAGCACATGCACATACCCCCTCTCCCTCCACCACTGACGTTCCTGCCCCAATGCCACATTTAACCCAGGGTCATATATCTGGGCTGTTAAGTAACGCCTGCGTGTGCGTTTTACAATACTCACAATAACCTGTTCTGCCAGAGAGTTCGCATTTTCCAAAGTGAACAGCTTTGCATTTGTTGCGTTCCTACGCCATGGAAGGGGCCCCGAGTGGCCGAGTGGTCTAAAGCGCTCACCGTTACGGATTACTGCCATCTCACCGCTGTCTGTGTGGGTTCGAGTCTCAGATTCGGCCAATATGTGAGAAAGCTTGCCAGTAGCTTCTCGTGAATCCGACGTTCCTTCTGGGGCTTTTCCCGGGTTCTTCCGCCATGTATAGCCTAGCGTGTGCTGAAAAATGGCGTTAAACCCTACAACAACAACAACAACAACAACGCCAGGGAGCTTCTTATACATATATGCAAGTGTTTTATCTATTTGGTTGAAACACTGCTACATTTCAGTTAATCCATCACCGCTTTTTTTTATTTCTTTCACTACCTGAAATGGTACACTGATTTTAAATTAGTCACATAGGGTTCCTTTATGGTAACTAAACATTTTAAACCAGGTAAAATAGCCTTTTATTACTGGCATCATCAAATGCATGCGCAAACACAGATGCGATAAATACCAGTGCCTCATCAACCCAAACGAGCTCAAATAGCTCATCCAGACAGAGTACTGCACCAACTTAAATACAACCAGACTTTGTGTATTGGAATCAAATAACATCAAATTTCTTAGGGCACTAGTAATGTGTGTGTGTGTGTGTGTGTGTGTGTGTGTGTGTGTGTGTGTGTTGAGTGTATGTTGAGAGCGAGAAAGATGGAGCAATAGTTATGACGCAATTACATTACAATACATTTTCCCAACGTTTAGACCTAATCAAACTCTTCGTTTGGGGAAGGGATACATTACATTCACATAATGAACAATCGACACACAAGCTAAGAGAAAATCTGGACAATAAAATGTTTGAAAGCTGGGGAATGTAGAAGCAAGAGTTAAAGAATAGAGTGAGAGACTAATTGAATAATCGACCTTAATAAGTCAAATATGTGTCACACAGCTGAATAATAAAATAGGATGTTATCTGGGCAGTCACGTGTTTATCGTGTAGAGAACCAACTGTTTTGACCCACTTCCATATTGTCGACAAACAACGGGAACGATTCTTGGCGAAACTAAACTCATTTCTTTTCCAACGCGACAATACGTACGAAAGAAATTATATCCAAAACTTTATACTTGTAGAAAGCAATAAAAAGAGATTTGTCATGTGAATGCTACCATGAGATAGTGAACAAGAAAAAACAACAACAACAATAATAATAATAATAATAATAATAATAATAATTATAATTATAATTTGTGTCAAGACTGAATTTGTAACTAGTTAATTATTGTCGCAAGCATTCCGTACTGGTGATAAGCTAATGTTCGATTGGAATTTGTGTAATATTGTATTGGGAAAGTTATATTTTTTTCATTTAGCTCGTAGCTCATATTCCTCGCGAGTTTTCACTTGAGTATCTAGTACTGCACCTTAAGTGTGGGATGTAAATCGGTCCACCACGAGTTTGAGTCATTCAGTAACATCTCAAGGAACTCTACAGAGTATCCGTTTCATTTGTATTGGTTGGTGAGTTTTGCGTTATACTATGAATATAGCTCTTGTGGGTGATTCATTCGTTCTAAAATCAACAGTTTCACAAGCTCTCTGAATTACTCTGCTTGGAACGGCATGGTTTTGGGGTATACGTTTTTACTGTAGGCAGTGCTTGTTTTTGAAAATATATGTGTCTGAATCTTTGGTCTTGTCCAAAATTAATTTGTTACCTACTAATTGGTTTTTGACATTTTTAGAATATGTATTTTTCGGTGCGTAAATGTTTGAAAAACGTCAAAGACAATAATACTTCCAAAAGTTTTATTTTTAATAAGATGCTCAGTCATTATCACTAACTTTCAGCAAAACATTTTCAACGTACTCGTAAAAGAAGAAATGTATATTCAAACTGCTTTAAAAAGTTTGTTTTGCTTCATTAAATATTTGGCCACGCCTCTTTGTTTATTATGACTCTAATATTCTCTTGTACACGGTTAATGAATCACTTCTGTTTGCTGCCACTTACAGACCGTCAAAAACTGCATGTTATGTACATGTGTTCCAAATATAAACTCTTGTAACCATAGCTACCTTTATCTTAGCACATGTAAAGAGCGAAAGCTCAAGTGCGCCTGCGTAATATGAACGAGATATTTCTTCAGAAGTTGATCCAAGAACGTTACAAATCGCGATTCCTGGGTCTCTTTCAAAGCGCAACTCGTCCTCACGTTCTTGGTAAGTTGTTATGCTTATTTACACATTTGAAACGAATCTTGCGTTCGATATCGTTGTAATATTGTTCTAAATAACTTTAGTTAAGACTTGCTGGTAGTAAAGGGCAAAATCGCGACGTCATTTCTTTTTGGACGACCTCGACCTCTCTTCTACGTTGCCTGCGTCTCATCGTTGTTTCATTCAAATCAGCAACATTCTTTAAACTCTCATAAATACAGATACTACCCCTCTTAGTTTTAATCAAAAGGCGATTACATTTTACAATGTGATATTTTACTCCGAGGTTGTTCTAAAACGTTTCAGAACTGCTGTATATACATGAATCATGGAAGATGCAGTCACAGATATATACTAAAAATAGATTCAGACAGTTTCATGTGTATACAAGGTCAAGCCAGTCAAGAATCCAGACCAACCACAGGTGCTTGGGATCGAAATCTCAGAGGAAGAGCTTCTGTTTGCTTCTTCCCCATCCATTTCTGTAATGTTGTGTGGAGTCTTGTCACACTTAATGACATTCGCACTCTTGAGGGTGATTGCAAGAGACAGATAATGATCTTTTCAAAAAATATTCGGGTCATGCGAATATACAACAAATTAACACACCACCCTTTCCATGCATTCAAGCTGGATTCTTCTATTTAATATTTATTTGAGGCAAATGACAAACCTTATTGTATCTTGTATGTAAAGAAAACGATCTGATCCCACTGCTAGCCTGCATTTACTCCTACAATGTAAAACAGTCACATAACACATGGTATTTTTTTGTGCTATGTCTTACTATCCAAAAAACGTCATTGTATAGCGTGTTCCAATGTCGGAATGAGTAGTCAAAGTTTCAGGAATATCTCACACACTTAGCAGCCTATATCGACATTCTTCCACAAATATATGTGTAATTAATATACTTAATGTGCTGTCTTTATCATGGCGGAATCAAAATATGACATTAGCAAATAGATGCATGTTCATGTTCCGTTGGCATACATTTGAAATTGTTGCAACGCGAAGGTAGTCGAGGTATGCCGAATTATGTTTTAGGTAGACTCGTGTGGAAATATGTTTGCTGAACGAAACGATACATTGCTTACAGTTCCAATAGGTATAATATGTTTTAATTCGTTTCGTTAAAGAAAAATATTTCCACTTAACCCAATTTCGGCATTTCTGGCTTTGATCGCTTTCCATCCAACTGAAATATAGGGCAACGAAAATTGAAAACGTCCATTTCTTTTCTGAGAATTTGAATTTATTATAGAAAAGACATTAGGGTAAGTAAAGTCTGACAAAAAGAGTATAACTTTACTTTGTAGAAAAGCGTCATTATTGGTTGCCAATTGTTTGTGATATTCCTGAAAACTTGACTCTCATTACACTATTAGTCGACATCAAAAGACGCTACACAGCGCCGTTATTTAAGCAGTAAAACACATCCCACCACCCCCAGCCCAAAAATATACATACATACATACATACATACATACATACATACATACATACAGGGTGATGTGTCTTAGTTTGTAGGACCAGGCTGCATACAACGTTTAATTCAAGTTTTTAAAATATATATATATATTTGTTAATGACACTTTGTTGTTTTTAGTCAAAATAGTAGTAGTTGTTGTTGCTGTGTTATTGTAATAGTTATAGTAATATAAGTATTATTACTAGTGGTGTAGATAGATAACTAGGTACTAAGCTGATAAAGACGACAAAGCGGTGAACTTGTCTCAGTGTAAGAATATTGCTTGATAGAAGATCCTACATTCGGTAGAGGCAGTGTTTCAGCGGTTAGGGTCCTAGATTTAGGACCAAAAGTGTGCAGTGTATAACCTACGATTAAAGAAGTCTGAATCTGCTGCCCTTTGTGTAAAGATATATTTTTTTGCCATAAAGAAACAAAGCAAGCCTGAAAGCTACGAAAGAAACACGAACTAATGCAAGCTTTGTCTGTGAAATGTACTGCCTATCATAATGACGACATTAAAATCTATAATAGTGTAAAATGAACTTCGTATCTACTCTGCCAGAGACTTCACATATATTAAAACTGCTTGCACGCAAGAAATATGTAAGATTCCTGAAATTCTTCATCCACTCAACGTTGTTTACGTTGTTATATTACCGCAATGCAACACAAGGGGAGCGCAGCTGCCACTGGCTCTGAAGCAAGTATGAAATTAACGGTTGCCTATGCAAAGATATAACATTGCAAGCACTAAAAGACTCTACTCATGTGTGTGTGTGTGTGTGTGTGTGTGTGTGTGTGTGTGTGTGTGTGTTTGTGTACATACATACATACATACATACATACGTTTAATTATTATTAAGTAAGAAGAAGAAACAATTGACATGAAAAAAATCAATATTAATGGAAGATGGTCAATGACGCAATTTAGATAACAATCTGCTAAAAGTATAAATATAAATCACGAGTTCTGTATCTTTTATATTATTGCAACATTTTCCCAAGGATGCTACCCAATTAATATATAATCTCTTGAAATGCAAACAAGTTATTTCAAACGGGTCTAGTAAGGTAGATCAGCTTTATTTATAACAGCATTAAAAGGTTAGTGTTAGGACTGGTTTGCCTGGTGTCAGGATAATGTGACTGAGTGGGACGTCATGCTACATGTCAGCGGCATGATTCCCCTGTGCTAGACATCACTTTAAACTGTCACTCTGCAGACATCGTAGCGATATGACTTTTCAAATTTATAATGCTACGTTAAATATCCAAATCACACACACACACACACACACACACACTTTACATGACCCAGTGTCATCATAAGGAATATTGGTAAGACGAATAGGTTTAGCAGGGTGGGTGAGTGTAGTATAGTCAAATATCACGTATTGTACGTAATAACGGAAGGGTTCAAAATATTAACTTGGAAAACTGTCATTTAAATTTTCTGGAACATGAGCTAAAAGAGGCAGTTTGATATTGTAGTTTATATGCAGTGGACATGACAGTCATAGGATAATATTGAACAATTGCATTGTAATTATCTTGTTAAATTAAGACCAAGCAAGATACAACGAGTTTTATATGCTTCATATACATACAGCCTTACTTTTTGGGGAGCACCTGACAGAGGTCCCGCTAATTTTAAAAAAATTAAAAGGTGTTTTAAGTGTGGATATGTTACCCCCAAATGTGTGTATGCTTGTATTATTTTTATCAAAAGAATTTCGATCAAATATCTAGTTTGAGACTAACATATTTGACGGGGTATTTATTGTTCCTAGTGCGTCTGAAAGGGCTGTTCGTCCGATATGGGTTTTGTCCCCAGTATCGTAGTTTCTTCTCATTGTCTTTTTCCTGATCTATGCCATAGATATCCCAAGTCACATGTACGCTGTATGTGTTTTTGCTATATTGTGTGGATGTCAGTTTTTCCCTTTACCTTCAACTGTGCTTCAGGGACCGCCACAATTTTATTTTGACTCCCAGTTGTGATACTAAAGTTGTTTTTTTTTACACAGCCTGACCTCCAATTCTGACACCAATGGGATTTTTGACTCTCAGTCTTTAACCTCTAGGGGATACACTGGTGTATGCTATAGATTTATATGTAGGGACCACTGACTCAGTCAAATTACATTTAGATTGTCTTATTTTAGTAGAGGGCTGGGGATCCCCAATCTCTCCCACCCCCCTACATTTTGCCCTATGTAAGGTTTCTTTGATTATATAATTTGTTTTGTAATTCCATATATAAAATATTATGTCTTTATCAAGTTTATTCGAGTTTTTATTTTCCGTGATAATGGATCTAACATTATAATTTATATTTTAGTAGAGATAAGTTTTTGGATACTTGTGCACGCTCAATAATGTATAGCGGCGTTGAAGCCCATATAGTTGCATTATATTTATAATAATTATTAGGTGCTTATAATTCTGTAATTAATTATTTTTACCAAAGCAAACTCATAGAGCTTTTACCTTCTCTCACGAAGTGTGGAGGCAGACCAAGGTGGTTTCCAACTAGTTGTCGTGATTTATTTTGGAACCAGATGCTGTACCGAATTTTTCACATTTTCCTTTCAATAATTATAAGATATAGCATATCTTATGAAGATGGTGCAATCATCACCATGTTGTATTTGTGAGTTGTTTCGGATTTGTTTGTCTTAGAATTTCAATCGCTATGACGTATAATAACTTTGAGAGTAGGCATCCTTGCTTCACTGATCCTTGTATATCGAATTCTTTCGTGCATTTTCCATTTACATGCACACGTGAAGTTATTCCAGAATATATAAGAACTTCGGTCCACTTACGGAAATTTGTTCCGAAACCAAATCTTTCAAGTACATTCTGTATATCGCTATGATCTCTTCGGTCAAAAGGGTCCCTTTCGATTCTGTTTCATTTACAGTCGACTCCACTTAACTGCACATCGGTTAACTGCACACTCCGGATGACTGCACGTAATCACGTCGATCCCGATTTTTCCCAATGCTTAAAAATGTACTGTGCCGTACTCCTGTTAACTGCACGGTCTCGTGATGGGCCCGAGGGTGTGCAGTTAACCGGAGTCAACTGTATATAGTAAATTATTGTTTTTATGTTTAAAATGTAACTTTGAATATCTATCTCCCCAATATCTATATCACCCTCCCCTTCTCCGCAGGTCTGATTAACAATAATTATTTTTCCCAATCTGGCTTTTACTCTGTTAGTTAAAATTCTACTTAAACGTTTTGTAGTCCGTATTGAGAAGCGAAATGATTATCCAATTTTTATTTAATATCATCTCTGTCACCATTCCGTTTTAAAATAGTTGATATGATTCCCTCCCGCACTGATGTTGACATCTGTTTCTTCTTGCTGAAAAATATATTGTTGTATATAACATTTAGAATCGGCATTGACTCGCCGTGTAATTTTTGTTAAAATTCCACACTAAGTCCATCCTTCCGTGGCGATTTCTCTTTGTAACTATACCAATATTATTCGATATTTCTTCATCGGAGATAACATCATCACACAGCTTCTTGTGCTCTTTTGATATCATGTCATCTAAGATTAACCAAACAAACACGAATGTACGTACGTACGCACGTACTTACGCGCGCACACACACACATACATATACAATTCTTTCAACATTCAACAGAACCGAACGAAATACCATTCTTATAAAGCATGCAATATATCATCTTAGTCCTATCTAAGATATTATCCCCTCGTTTTAAATTATGTCAGGATCAATATTTTCGGCAGTGTACAGCTCTTTATAATATATAAAGATATTATTGAAAATATTGGATTTTTTTCGTGTACGTTTCATTGCCGACTTTAATTTTATCTTATTTCGTCTAATTTGTATCATTTCTTATATATATATATATATATATATATATATATATATATATATATATATATATATATATATATATATATATATATATATATATATATATATATATATATATAGGTAATTGTTCATGCCCTGATTATTTTCCCTGGAAATTCTTCGATTTCTTTTATTTTCTTTGCAATTAATTTTTTTTTTTATCTTCCTCATTTATTGTTATTCCTAGGCTTATATTTAGTTACTCCTTGTATTTGTTAAAATTTCCTGCTCTTATATTAGGACATTTTTTTTAGTAAAAGTAATAAAATTGACATTTTCTCTAAATTGTATTAGAGTAAGTTTTCACTAATTTATATTAAAGTAATTTTCTAAAATATATTAAGATTAATTTCATTTATTTCTAACTCACAACTATAGCTTAATTGAATAAAGTGAATGCTGTTGCAAGCAAAAGGTAAGGTACATTACGTGCCGTATAACTAACCCAGCAAGAGTCAGTAAGCCACAAGATTAAACATTGGCATATTTCCAAGAAAAAGTGCTAATGCAGCAAACTTTCTGTCGAATGACGTAACAACGATATGGTTATTATGAAGTTGGAAATGAGAGCATCTTTCTATCTAAGATGAAGTATACACCGGTATACCGAGGGATGGCCATATTTGGTCACGCCGTTGTGCCTAGATACATATAAATAAGCGTACAAAATCGCCCAGGCCAGTTCCTTTCGTCCTGATCCCGTACCTTTCCCAATACGTTTTTCATCATCTTTGTGACACCTTTTCTAAGGAACTCGTTCTTCACTTCTCTCTATCATTCCGGATTCTAAAATTAATAATCTATGACTTTATGAGAAGACGATAAAAAAATTAATAAAATAATACAAATTTCTTTTTCTTTTGCAAAACTAGTTAACATCAACTTATATATATATATATATATATATATATATATATATATATATATATATATATATATATATATATATATATATATATATATATATATATATATATATGTATATATACATAGATAGATAGAAAAACAGCACAAATGATAATTGATTTAGAACACATGTATTAATTCCTATAAGATAACTATGTTATTCTATTAACAACTAGAACGGTAAGTCGGTCATACATTTTATTTATCTATTTATTTATTTTTTGTGTCTTTTTTTTCAAAACCAGCACGATAACACCGGATAACTTACGAAAAAGACCACACGGCGAGAGACGGACATTAAATTTAAAAAAAAAAAAAAAAAAGAAAGATAACTAGACCTCCTTGTGAAAGAACCCCCCCCCAAAAAAAAAAAAAAAAAAAACATGGAAGAATCCATTATGCTCATTTTCGGCACAAACAAAAATATTATTTTAAGAACCCCTGAGCTTGAAAAAGTGGTTGAAGTTTCACCCGTTTTGCAAGCACTTCCCAGGTAGAGAGAATCCTCTTTGACCATGTACAAATTTGATATTTCAGTGGCTCGACATCTATTCCCATAAAATTAAAGATACGACCTTATACAACAACCCAAATGCACTATTTCAAGTTGTTAACATTGCAGTTTACCTTTTAATAACTGAAGAAACACTAACTCGGTTACTTACCGGTATTGTACCCTCTTCTGATATGATACCACACTTTCTGGGTTTGTTTCATCAACTTTTAGTTCAGGGTTACCCTGGGCTAGCCGAATTATATATTCGAAACGCTAAGTTACCCCTCTCATTACTACAAAACCCACAGATTAGCTACCACCTATTCAATAAACAATGTCGAGATGCACATAACCTCGAAGATTATTTGAGTAAATATGTGAGACCAAGTTGTGTGTGTGACCGGTGCACTCAGTACATCAACCAAAATCTGACAAGTATGTGCCTCAACTTGTTTTTCCAGGAAGAATACGTTTCTTCCCTCAACGGACCGCTCTGCCTCCTTACTTGGCATTAAAAGGTATAAAAACTGCTCATGCTCATGCACACAACGCAAACACACAACAATAAAATATTTTTAACAAAATAATAATCAAAACAAAAAATACATATATAAAAAGGAGACCGTGTTATTCAAGTATCAACATCAAAGGAGTACCATCGATCCAAAGGATCTCTATGACGGTAACCGTCTGTAATCCTCTTGTCATGGCGATAATTGACTGACAAGCCTAGTTTAGAGGTAGGTTTTTTAGAATTTTATATCGTAAAACTTTTTAGGTCATCGTAAATTTTCTAATATTTATTTGATGTCGTGCCACGCTATTTCACTGTATTTTATGAAAGTATCCAATGTTGTGAAGTTTTCTTAACATTGTATTTTTGGAATTTTATCAAATATTTTGCATTGTACTCTTCATTGTACTTTTTTAATTTTACTGAGTATTTTGCAATGTACTTCTCATTATATTTTCTGTATTTTACCTGGTATTTTGCAGCGTGTTTAACATTGTATCTTTTAACTTTGCGAAAAGTCTTGCAATGTTTTTTTTATCATTGTATTTTTTATCTTTCACCTTTTACCTTGTTTTGGTGAATGTGATTTATTTTTATTCTCGAGCCTCGAGGTCTCGGCTCAAATGACCCGGAGGGTATTATTAGGACAGAATTTTTATTAAAAGTAATAAGATTGACATTTTCTCTAAATTGTATTAAAGTAAGTTTTCACTAATTTATATTAAAGTAATTTTCTAAAATATATTAAGATTAATTTCATTTATTTCTAAATCACAACTATAGATTAATTGAATAAAGTGAATGCTGTTGCAAGCAAAAGGTAATGTACATTACGTGCCGTATTACTAACCCAGCAAGAGTCAGTAAGCCACAAGATTAAACATTGGCATAATTCCAAGAAAAAGTGCTAATGCAGCAAACTTTCTGTCGAATGACGTAAAAACAATATGGCTATTATGAAGTTGGAAATGAGAACATTTTAGTAGCTAAGATGAAGTATACACCGGTATACCGAGGGATGGCCTTATTTGGTCATGCCGTTGTGCCTAGATACATATAAATAAGCGCACAAAATCGCCCAGACCAGTTCCTTTCGTTCTGAAGCTAGAAAAGATTTGTCTCTCTCATTACAGATCAGATCCCGTACCTTTCCCAAGACGTTTTTCATCATCTTTGTGACACCTTTACTAAGGAACTCGTTCTTCTCTTCTCTCTATCATTCCGGATTCCAAAATTAATACATCTATGACATTATGAGAAACGGTTTTCATAAAATTTGTATTGGAATACTAATATGCTTTTCTTTTTATTATGTCTTTTAAAATATCATAGCATATCCACAGTTCCATTAATTTTAAAAGCTTCGTTGACATTCTTTTTATATCAACAAATTCTGCATCGTTTAAAATTTAATTTTCGTACGTAAAATGCACGTGGAAAACACCAGCGATGCCATGCAATATGCTAGAATCTTAGTATATGCATACCTGTAACGCGATGGCTATCTCTGTTTTCTTGTGGAAAATTCAATTATGATCGGTACTGATAATAGCGAACCAAATTCCGAAACATTCCTGAATAACATACTTTAAAATGATTTATATGTTTACATTTTATTTCATTTCCCCTCTCTTTTTTTCACTACATGTAATTCTCTAAATATTAATCCGACAAAACTTCTTTCTTAATATCTGTTTAAATATAATTTTAAAAAATGCTTGCCATTAGCTACGTATCCTAAATAAACCAGGTCTATGCATAAATGGGTTATGTGTTGATTTTGCTTGTAAATAGGGGAACTCTCGTAGTTGTGGTATGCATTTCCGGTAGTGTGTGAGAAGGCACTTCTGGTTTGTTTGCTTGTATTCTTAGGATTTTTAATGTAGCTTTAACAATATTTCAGTCATATCACTACGATGTCTGCAGTGAGGCAGTGTATAGTGATGTCTAGCACTGGGGCATCATGCAGCAGATACGTAGCATGATGTCCAACCCAGTCACATTATTCTGACACCAGGCCGACCAGTCCTAACACTAACCTCTTAATGCTGAGCGTCAAGCGAGGCAGCTATTAGTACCATTTTTGTAAGTCTTTGGCATGACTCGGCCGGGGATAGAACCAATGACCTCCCGCGTAGCGAAATGACTGAAAAATTGTTAAAGCTACGTGAAAAATCCAAATCACACATCGATAGATAGATAATAGATGTTCAGTATGTACAGAAGAACGTATGAGAAGAGAATATGAAAATTATTCAAGACTGTTCACTTTGGGGAGCATTATGCTGTTTCGTTCTAAACATTTATTATTGCTATAAAAAAAAACATGGCAAATTGTGTCATCATAAATTGCTGATTTGGCCAATACAGGCATCCTTACCATTTTTAGAAACTATTGTTTAGGTTGTTCAGGACTGACATTAATCTATTTTATTTACAGACAGTATATGCAGAAACACATATCATGGTCCACTTCTTCTTGTCATTAAATGAATTATATATAAGTATCAGTGGCATCTTTTTACCATTACATACCGAATCCATATTGCTGTACACTGCAGTAAAGTCTGTGGACATGGACATTTTTTAATTATAAATTATTCTTTCACACTCACCATCAGAGTACCAACTCTCTGTACTGAATTATACATTGCCAATAGCCCTTAAGGATAACAATGAAGAATTTGACAAGTTTCTCTTGCGCACGTCCGTCATCATTTTTCCCTCGACGACAACAATGCCGTTCACATTTATCTTTAATTCTTATGACATCTATGACGTGTTTATGTTCCTTCTGATCACAACATCAATAAAGGTGTCCAAATTTTTTCTGGTAACCACTTTAAAAAGGGTATCCCAATATTTTTAGCTCATTCATCTCTCATAAACCCTCTTTTCGTACATATTAATGCACATTTCATACAATGTCTTGATGCGTGTAACATACAAATTCTTAATGTATGTAGAATACAAAGTCTTAATGCGTGTAAACATACAAACTCTTAACGCGTGTAGTATATATATAAAGTCTTAACGCGTGTAGCATACAGTCTTAACGCGTGTAACATAGAAAGTCTTAATACCTGTAGCATATATAGTCTTCACATGTGTAGCATATAAAGTCTTAACACGTATAGCATATAGTCTTAACGCAATTAGCTTTCAAAGTCTTGACGCCTGTAACATACGAAGTCTTATCGTGTTTAGCATATATTGTGTTAACGCGTGTAACATACAAATTCTTAACGCGTGTAACATTCACGGTCTTATTGCATGTAGCACATAAAGTCTTAACACGTGTATCATATAGAGTCTTAACACGTGTATCATATAAAGTCTTAACAACTTGTATCATATAAAGTCATAACGTTTGTAGCTTATAACGTCTTAACGTGTGTAGCATACAATGTCTTAACGCCTGTAACATCCAAAGTCTTAACGCATGTAACATATAGTCTTAACGCGTGTTACGTCACTTGTTATGTTGCAGTGGTTTGGTTTGATTATCTTTATATAGAGGATGATCGCACACGATCTTGTTGCCTGAATTGAGGAGATAATAAAATAAAATTTGAAATTATTTGATGTAGTAACAGAGATCTAAGATAAGATACAGAATAGCGCAACACAAGTCCCCGTATATAAACTGGAACTATTTCATAAATGACATAAACAAAATGAAATAGAACGTGACATTTTAATCATACACTTTCTCTTAGAAATGAAATGAATATATTTATAAGAAATTCAGTTAATCGTTCTGTTATACCGATACAAATTTTAATAATGAAATCTGGTAAATTATCTAATTCATTTGTTTAGTATGCTGCATAACTCAGTTGTTTCCAGTCCTTCTAAATTCAACGCCGGTAAGAGTCACTGCATTCCTTTAACTCTTCACTCACTCCAGACTCTTTCGGTTCATCAACCGTAACATGGTTGTCTGTTCTCTTTCCCCACTGTATGGCGCCTATATAGAGCTATTTTCTCTTTAAGATCAATGCATAAATAAGAAACCTAAATATTTGTCAGGCATTTTTTACTTCTGAGATCGCACATTATCCCCATGCGTGTTACGTCAGATATCGTCTTCTGGTAATTCAACAGAAACAAAGTCTAATAATGGTCCGTTCGCAGCCTGAAAGTTGATACACGAAACGCTATTACCAGAAAGGTAATTCTCTTCCTAGAGGAGAGTCGCATTCCTAACGGGACGATGACATAATCTAAACCTCTTAATAAAATGGTACCATTTCATACTGTAGGCGTTCTTAATGCCATATACCGTTGACTCTCTATTTGCATAATTAATATTATAATCATACAAATGACGAATTTTGTTAACTTTATCTAATTAATGAATTAACGAAATTCACTTCATGTTTCAACTAAAATATTTGCTAACTAAATATCCATTGACATAACATACTATAACGTAGGAATTTTAATATTCAGCGTGCACATTTATATAACTTAAAACAGATGAAATTACCTAATTCTCACAATTCGTATAAGGAGTAATGCATGCATTTATATGAATACATATCTTATATTGTATATAAGCGAGTAAATCTGAACATCCTTATCAATTGAATAATGTATGACATTCATAGAATAAACGAGTCATATAACATTCAATACAAATTAATGCAAACAGTTAACTTTTGAACTTATCAAGAAAACTTGAAGTATAAATTTATTACAAATAACTTCAACAAATTATTTCGAACTCTTATCACGACAATTGTATGAGATCGGGACAAACCTTATTCTTTCCGTAAATCGCTTTTCTAACTAGTTGAACTTCTCTGTTAATTTAAGTACCATTTCCCTCAAACTTTCAGTCACCCCTACACTTGCTATTTCCCGGATTCAACTTCTTGCCTTCCTGCAGAAAATTAGACTAACTAAAAGTTGCGATGATTACATAAAACGTTGAATTTTGTCTAAGAAACACAAACCCTCTAATATACCTTAGCCAATTAGGGTTGAATTTACCAAACCGCCAGGAATTAAGACGCCCATCGAAGTTAGAATAATTGTTCTGTTCCACCTTTATTGATACCTATTTCTGGAGAGAAAAAACTCATCTTATAACAGTTTTTTTTCAAAAACACCAACTCGTCACATGATTATTTAAATTCTGACATTTTCGCCGCTAGTTAAACCAAGCGCCAAGTACATTCTCTTTCTTAGTTTCTAACCGATATCTCAATTAAAAATCAAATGTGAACTAGCAGGCGCACGAAATCCATCGCGGGCTTGCGATTTATGGTGGGCCTAGCCCATACGTCTCCATTGTTACAGGCTATGCTGATAGAATTATCTCATTTACGTGTTGCCATCTTTCAAAATTCAGTCTGTTACAACGCATGCAGTATTGCAAGGCTTAACGTATGTAACAGTCTTATGTTAACGCGTGTATCATACAATATTAACGCGTGTAGCATATAAAATCTTAACGCGTGTAGCATAATCCTAACGCATGTAGTATTCAAAGTTTTAACCCGTGTAACATACAGTATGAACGTATGTAACATACACAGACTTAACGTGTGTAACATATTAAGTCTTAATGTGTGTAGCATACAGTATTTTGCGCGTGTAGCATAAGTCTTAATGCGTTTATCACACAGGCTTAACGCGTGTAATATACACACGTTTAATGCGTGTAGCGTACAAGGTGGATGCCTTAAAGTATCTGACATAAAAGAAGAAAAATAACAAATCTGACTTAAGATGGACCCTTTCCGAAATATTTTGTCGGAATTGTCTTATTCCGGTGTTTCATTTATGAATTATCGTTTTTTTTTTAGAGTATCCATTTTTTGTATGTACAGAATATACATACAAAATATACTAATGATGAATAACGCGCGCGTGTGTGTGTGTGTGTGTGTGTATATATATATATATATATATATATATATATATATATATATATATATATATATATATATATATATATATATATGATGCTGTTTTTATGAGTAGAACCTATGCTGATAGAGTCATCATTTTCCAAAGATAACTATGCAGATCATTATCATATGAAGGTATATAATTCAATTGAAATATAGATATATCTTCCAAAAAAAATCTGTATGATTCCAACTTTCATGTAATCATTTGAACTTCCCACTTTAGAAGGGCAATTATATCACGTGTCCTTCCCCAACCCCTAAAGTAAAACCCCAAACAAGCAAAAAGCAAACAAACTAACAAAACAGAAAAAGAAACTCTTGTTTACTCATTCCAGCACGCGGACATTCACAAATGGTCTTCACAGCCCACGTTGATTTGTGTGTTTATGCATCTATTTCCTTTCGTACTTCAGTATTCAATTATCCCATACAAATATTGCCTGATTGTATTCATTACTGCCATTGGATTGGATGCTGTTATAGATTGAAATGTTGGCAAACATATTTTTTTTTTTACAAAAAATCTTCCTGTCTCTACTTGTGGTTAGGCGCTGATAAACCTGCCCACTGGCCCACTTCCAGGTTATTGCTGGTAATTCCTACCAGTCTGTGACCGCCGTATTGTACAATATTAGTAAACATATTACGAATCTAAATACGGTTGCAACGTTAACTTATTTAAACAGTTTTTTTTTCTACTGTTTGTAAACCTGTACAAATTTAGTAATCGTGTAATCGAATATGCGCCTAGAGGCGCAGGACTAAGTTTTCCTATTATATAGTTTTACATCACTGATTAAGACAACTGTTTAGTAAGATTTTCATTTAATTGTTGGGGGGTGGGGTAAATTATAGAGAAGTTTGTTACACGGCTAGGAAAAGCTCCAATTTGGTTGCACCGTACACTACACAGGGGTGTATGAAGTGTCCTGGGATGAGTAACATTGCCATGGCAGGCATTGACCTAACTGCAGCGGTCAAAATACAAAAAAGAAAATGAGGATCGTTCCTCTGTCACTTTGCGCATGGAATGTGCACACCTTACTGGACATAGCCGATGCGGAAAGACCTCAGAGGAGAACCGCTTTAATAGGAAAGGTACTCGCCAGATACAACGTAAACAATTTTGCATGTAACGAGACCCGGCTTGCAAGACTGGAGAACTTTGAGAAGGGGTTCCGGATACACTTTTTTAGGAGAGGCCGAGGAAGTAAAGATCGTTTTGAGGCTGGTGTCGGCTTTACAGTGAAAACAACACTGATTAGTAAGTTGGAAGGACCTCCCAAGGGAGTAAACGACTGACTCATGATCATGAAACTCCATATCGTCTCTGGAATAAAACACATTACCATCATCACTTCAACTCAGATGTAGTGAAGTTCAAGTTCTATGAGGATCTTCGCTCCGTCATTCCTGACGTTCCAATGGCAGATAAGCTAGTCATTCTTAGCGATTTCAATGCAAGAGCTGGCTGTGATTACGTTGATGGAGTGTTAGGAACGCACGGAGTGGGTCACAGCAACGCTTTCCTTTTGAACCAGATTTGCGTCGAGCATTAAACTGCTGATCACCAATACAGTATTCCGCTTTCCTACCCGTAACCGGACGTCATTGATGCACCTTCGCTCTAAGCACGGGCACTTCATCGACTACGTCATTGTCAGGAAGATGAACAACCAGGATGTGATTGTGACCAAGTCGTTGTGCGGTGCTGACTGTTGGAAAGACCACCGCCTCAATATCACCTAGATAAACAATCCCATTCAGCACAAAAGACGCCCACAGGGAAAGAATGCTCATAACCGACTAAACATCACCAAACTGAAATGCACCAGTACCAAACAGTCTCTCGTGGATATCGTGGAAGAACGTCTGAAATCCACCCCTCTCGACAATCAGAAATGTGGAGACCGACTGGGCGGCATTTAGAGAGCGGGTCTATAGCACAGCATAGGAAATCCTAGGACCCACAACCAGAACGCATCAAGACTGGTTTGATGAGAACTTTAGCAAGATCAAGCAGTTGCTGAATGAGAAACAACGCCTCCTACAAACCTACATCAACAACCCTAAGTTTACCTCTAGGAAAGATGCTTACAACGATTTACGCAGAACTGTACAGCAGAACCTTCGTGAGATGCGAAATACATGACTGAGCAACAAAGCTGATTATATCCGGTGCTACGCAGACCAGCATGACATGAAGAACTTCTTCAATGCCCTGAAAGAAGTGTATGAATCTAGATGATCACCTTTCTCAGCGCAGACGAAAACACACTAATTTATGACGAAGAGAACATCCGTCAACGAAAGGCTAAACACTTTGGCATCGTCCTGAATCGCCCTTCATCCGTCAACGATGCAGCCATCAGTCGTCTTCCCCAATTACCCATCAACGAAGCACTGGTTGACCCGTCAAACCTTGCTCGAGTCACAAGCGATTCTCCTCTCTCCAGTAGCAAATCACATGTTTCAGACTCCTCAGCTGAAGTCTGCAAGGACGGAGGTACAGCCCTGATGCAAATGCTTCACCAACTGTGTGTCAGCAAGAGACGATCCCCCAGGAATTCAAGGACGCTTCCATAATCCACCTGAATAAGCGCAAAGGGAACCGCCAGACCTGCGACAACCAACGGCGTATATCCCTAATCTCAATTGCAGGAAAGATACTCGCCAGAATCCTACTGAACTGCCTCACTACGCTCCTTGACCAGGGACTACTGCCAGAAAGCCAGTGTACCTTCAGAAAAGGACGTGGTACCATCGACATGGTGTTTTCTGCGAGGCAGCTACACAAGAAATGTCAAAAGCAAATTACCGACCTTTTCATCGTCGACTTGACAAAAGCCTTTCATACTGTCAGCAGAGAAGGCTTGTGGAATGTAATGGCCAAGTACGGATGCCGCCGGAGAAAATATATATCCATGGTGCAGCATTGCCACGACGGCATGCAGGCCGAATCCATGAGAATGGAGATACAACCGAGCCATTAGCAGTAACCAATGGCGTCAAGCAGGGTTGTATTCTGGCACCGACACTGTTCAGTCTAGTCTTCTCCGCCATGCAGATGAATGCTTTCAGAGATGGAGACGTTGGAGTCGGCATGTGGTACCGTACAGATGGAAAACTATTTATTCACAGGAGGCTTCAAGCAAAAACCAAGGTTAAGACAGACACCTTCAGGGATTTCTTCTTTGCTGATGACTGCGCCATCAATACTGGCCCAGAAGCCAACCTGTAATGCAGTGTTGACCAGTTCTCCAGCTCCCGCATAAGCTTTGGTCTCACCATGAAGACTGAAGTCCTGCAATAGCCGGCCCATGGAAAGCCCTTTGTTGAGCCCAACATCACCGTCAACGACCACAAACTCAACGTAGTGAACCGCTTCACCTACCTTGGCAGCACACTGTCACAGAGCATCACTATTTACGACGAGGTGAACCTTCGCAACTTTCTGCAAATTGTATGCCGACATCTGGGGTAGAAGATGCATCAACATCCAGACCAAACTAAAGTTCTTCAGGACGTTTGTGCTCCCAACACTACTTTATGCATGAAAAACTTGGACGGTGTACCAAAGCCACGACAGGAAGTGAACCACCTTCACACCACAAGTCTCATGAAAATCTTCAACATCAAGTGGCAGGACAAAGTTCCTGACAGTGAGGTATTCGCCCAAGCAGGTTTCCCCAGCATCCACACACTCCTGATGCAGTCCCAGCTATGCTGGGCGGGACATGTTGTATGTATGCCATTTCACCGGCTACCTAAGAGACTCTTCTATGGCGAGCTACAGCAAGGACAGCGATCCCACAGAAGTCAGAAGAAATGCTTCAAAGACAATCTGAAAGCTGCATTGATAGTGTTCAGCAGAAACCTGATTCATGGAAACAGCAAGCAACTGATTCACTTGGCGTTTCTCCGTGCACAAAGGCTCCAAGTTGTGCGAATCTAGCAAGAAAGCAGCTACAGAGCTGAATAGGCAAGCCAGAAAATCAAGTTCCATCAACCCTCCTGGAGATGCCCCACTCTTCCCCTGTCTCTTATGCAAGCGAACATTCCTTGCAAGAGTTTAACATACTCATCTATAAATATAAAAAAACCTTCACATGTATGAGTCCTGTTTAAATTATCACCGTTTTAAGTTTGTAAGTCATTGCAGTGTCTTATTAACCCTTGTACACACTGCATAACATGATTACTGGAATAATCCCTTAGATCCGACCCTTCCTTGCAGGATTACATAGGCAAAGTATGGACAAGAGTTATTATTACTGCTTACATTTATCAAGACTAGTGAAATTTTTCTTATTCTATAAGATTCTAAGACATTCTAACAACAATATAAACAAGTAACATCAATATTAGTCCATATTTAAAAAAATACTTTACTGAGCATTATTAAAACTCTAAATGGCACTGCATCGTTTTTGGTTATATCATATTCGTTAAGAAGTTTTTGTGAACATTGAACTCCATACCCTAATAAGCTAACCAAACAATGCATTAATCGCAAACAATGTCTTGATTTTAAACTTGTATCTCTTTTCATTCATCTACAGGATCACGATGTTGCTATAGTAACAATCTCACATCCCGACCCGTCGTAAAAACTATGCAAAGCACCCTCAAAGAAAAGCTTAAAAATGCAATAATCCAGGCCAAGCTAGGGGGAATCGATGACAGAGGAATCTTTATATGTGGGAGGAGGAGGAACAGAAAGAAAAGGAACAAGAAAAACGGTGTGTACTTTTATCCTGTGATCAATAATAAACATCTTGATGTCAATTTGGTTTCAACCAAATATTCTCTGTTGTCATCTAGAGCATATACGACTTTTTTCACATAAGCGACAATTTCTGCAATCAACTGTGCCTATTATCATTGTTATGGATACCATGTATGAATACTTTTCTAGTCCTTAAGAAATATCGTTTCTTAATTGTTCTGACAACAAGAACAGAGAGAGGCATTGACAATTCGGCTTGAAGCAAGTGGCCAGTTGAATATTTTTAAATTGCAGATAAATCCGTGGCTTTACCCTTTATCATTTTCCGTGAAGGTTATCTAAAACATAGATATTGTATTTCAGTCAAATTGTTTTTACTGGAATAGATGCATTTTATTACATCTCTGCCGATATGGATGCATGTCTTAAAATGTATTGTGTGCGTGCGTGCGTTCGTGTGTGTGTGTGTGTGTGTGTGTGTGTGTGTGTGTAAATTCACACTCATGTCGGAATTTTCCAGACTTTATAAGTCGGTTATACTAATGGTCTTTACTTCAATATAATTGACATTGCAAATATTGTTTCCTGCAAAACGAAAACGATCTGTTATCATTCAAAATATGTGTATACTGCAGGTCAAAACAAAACGAAAACGATCTGTTATCATTCAAAATATGTGTATACTGCAGGTCAAAACAAAAGGAGAGTGAAACAGACGGTGGAAAGGACTTCCTCAAAATGCAACAATCCTGAGGAGGGTAATCGTGTTTTGCAATCATGTCATTATAAAACTAGATTCTATTTTGAATTCACTAAATAGGCTTGTGCTAAAATCTCTTGACTAAATGCTTCAACGTTAAAACTTCTTGACTAAATGCTTTATCGCTAAAATCTCTTAGAAAATAAATAGGATAGCATTATCAAAACCATTATATGAACCTTGTAAGAAAACATTTTGATCGTACGAATACTTAAGTAGTTCCTTTCTGGTGTTTTAAACGAATAACTTTAAGTTGTCTGCGTAAATACTTGGTATATTTATGTAATTAAAGGTTATTACAAAGGCAATTTTGAACTTATAAATAATAATGTAAGAAAGTACGTATTCTTCCACGTGACCGACGACGTTGGCTACTAAAACATTGATTTTTTTAATAGTGCTAACTTTTATCTTCTCAAATAGCCAATCTTGCATTTAATAAGTTGAAACATTACGATAATGTAACGCTCTAAGTTAAATTGTACGGCAAAGAAAATAAGTGTATTTCAATAATAATAATAATAATAATAATAATAATAATAATAATAATAATAATAATAATATAACCATAATATCACTATTATAATTATTAATTTATTATTATTATTATTATTATTATTATTATTATTATTAAGTAACGAAAACATGAATAAAATAATAGTGATGAATCACACAAATGTTTCTGTTTTTACACTTTTTTGTATTATTCTCTAAATACATCATGAAGAAAATGGAGAAAATACAATTTTATTCACACTCTCATTACTTTCATTAAAAATAGTATTTTTAAAGTTAAAATAATATTAATAATAATGATAACCGTGTTTGAAGTGCATATAGACTGGCGACCATTTTCCTTACTTATCCCTTTTAATTTGCTAAAATGACATTTTCAAAGCGTTAAGAAGACTTTCAAAGTTCAGGAAATTTATTTTAATGCTTGGCCAGGGCTGTATTTTCATAGCTACAAAAATATTTAACACTTTCGTTTCTCCTGAAATTCCAAGCAGTATATTATTTTGATTTAGTTCTAGAGTTTTATTGAAATTTACTGGTAAATAATGCTGTATTTTTTTTACCATATTTGTTTAAATTCACTATAGGAGTCAGCTAAACATTTAACAGTTTCTTCGTCCTTTTACAATATTCACGCTTACAATTTTCAATAATATAATTTGCTATGGATTGTGCTGTATTTGTTATATCTCAGATCAAATACTAATATCCTCCTTAATGCATCATGCATTTCCTTAATTTTATATCAGGCATTTCCTAATTTTATTTGGTATATAATACATTTCCATAATTTTATATCATGCATTTCCACAATTATGCATATCATACATCTCATTAATTTTATATCATTCATTTCTATAATTTTCTATCATGCATTTCCTTAATTTTATATCATTCATTTCTATAAATTTATATCATGCATTTCCTGAATTTTGTATATAATACATTTCCATAATTTTATACCATGCATTTCCATCATTTTATGTCATGCATTTCATTAATTTTGTATAAAATACATTTACATAATATTAAATCATGTATTTCTATAATTTTTTATTTAAAACATGTATTCTAAAACGGTGCGTTTGTTTTATAATTGTTATCCTTCTCGCTAGCCATTCTCAAAACATTCTCCCTTCATGTGCTTTGCAATTAAGAAAAGTTCCTTCTATACCCAAATGGTATCGTAGATTTTCTAGTATTTGCATTTGACCGCTAATTTTAAAACGTAAACTATACTATTTATTCCAACATTTTTTTCAAATTTAAAAACAAAAGTGATAAAGTGTACCTTCTACAGTTTCTATCTTGGGTGGGTTTTTTATCTTCGGACCAAAAACATATGATACATCTTTCAATATATGGTGTTTGCATTATCCACAAAAATACTCAACAGAAAGATCTTCCATTTCTAAAAGAAAATGTCATAAAAAAATCAAATTTTTTCATTTCTTACCATTTGCGCTTACCAGTGTAAATTCGTCTTAACCATCTTGATTCAATGTTTTAATATATTCAGTTATTTCAATAAGTTTAATCCCTCTTTCATAATTTTAAGTTACACACCTTTATATTTTATCAGGTCATAAGTTTCAGCTAAAGTTGAATTTGTTTTTAATGCAAAAATTCCAAAGCTGAACATTGTAAATATAGAAATTGTTGATAATTTCATACTAGTAATATTTGCTTTATAAAAAAGAGCAATCATTTCTTACACTAAAATTGTCAGTAACATCTATTTATTCTATTATGCGCTGTGATTTCATTTCTAGTTTATCTAGTAAATGATTTGTGAGTATTACTTACCAAAGTTTTGAAGCACTTTGGGCCATCTCTAATTTAACATGTTAGTAAAGTCTAATATTTGATTTTGAAAATATTATAATCCATATGGCACTATTTATTTATTTTCAGCATTTATATTTAGCCCATACTATTTAGAGAAGTTTTCTAAACTTACTGAGTTGTGTTGAATGTGTAGATTTCCTCCCCGTGAGACGGAAGTAATGTATTTTTGTTAATTTCCTCCCTGTGAGATGGAAGTAATATATTGTGTTGAATGTGTCGACTTCCACCCATGAGACGTAAGTTTAGTGTTGAATCTTCCGAATTCCACCCTCCTGAGACGTAAGTAATATTTTCGGACTTTTAGCTTATATTACCTAAGTACCTAAAGACTTAATACCAAATCCAATGAGATCGTTCATTGGGAGAGGGTGAAGGTCAAACACAGATGGTGCGAACTAAAGAAGTTTCGAAAGGACTGTACGTTTTGTTTATATTAGTGATATTAAATTTACAGCTACTGTATCTACTACATGCCATATCACGGTACCAGATAACGATTTTACAATATGTCTTAACATTTTTCCCAACAGTCATTACCGTAGGGGACTCGAAATGCATCAACACCAACGAGTCCTTCACTAATGTAGACTCGTCATCCTGCGAGAAATTTGAGGATGACGCGGCAAAAGACACATCAGATAAGGAAAGTCTTCCTGATTCTGGGATTGGGACCGAGGAGGATGAAGATGCAGTACTCAGAGATTATCATCAGGTAAAGTTTTACTGTCATTCTGAGCATCCTCGTATATTCCAAAGAGTGACGTGAAATCCTTTACTTGTATGCACCGAAAAGGTCCGACAGGGAACAAAACTGGAATTCTATGATCGCCAAATCATTTTTTTTCACGGAATTTAAATTGCAGCATAAAGGTAGATGTATTCCTGAAAGCCACACCTGTTTCGATTGTGACATAATTTTAAAAAATTAACATCTTTTTACAATGTTGTTGAATTTTTATTTCAAAACTGGGATACATGAAGGGGACTGTATGTTGCGAAAGTTCAAGTAAAAAAGAAAAAGAAAACAACCATTTTGCAGTAGTGTTTAGAATTTGTTTAAATTAAATATAATTCTAAATTAGTAGTAAAAATCTAGTCCGCATGTTAGAAATTGACCGAATCTTTGATTTCGTGTGAATATACGCTTAACTTATCACTTTTAGTTCAATTTATCAATATTGTATTAAATGAAAGCATAATATAGTGAGTTTAAATGTGCTGTACATTAATGAACATTCTATATAAAATTTAATTATTTAATTAATTTTAGTCTGTGAAATTTGCCCTGAAATTTGTATGGATGTAGAGTGTCTATTCTATCCAAACCCTATGCTCTATTTGAGAAGGAAACAATCCACTTTTCTGCAGATTAAATCCTTTCATATGTCTCGTGCAACATTTTTAAAGGAGCCCCGAGTGTCGAGTGGTCTAAAGCGCTCTCCGTTACGGATCACTGCCATCTCACTTCTGTCTGCCTGGGTTTGAGTCTCAGATTCGATCAATGTGGGAATGTGAGAAAGCGTGTCATTAGCTTCTCGTGGGAAGTTCTTTCTGAAGGTTTTCCCGGGCTCTTCCTCCACCAGTAATACTGTCCGCCATGTATAGCCTATCGTGTGCTATAAAATGGCGTTAAACCCTACAACAACTACAACATTTTTAAAACGTATAAGCTAAGGAGCAAATCTACATCTGCAATGCAGAATGAGCGATGACGTAATTGCAGTATTTATATAGGCCTAGAAGGAACGACCTTAGCAAACACTAGGCCCGATTTGGATCATATTGGCGGAGCCTCCTGGAATTACGCGCTGGGCCTTGTGAGCACGGCAGTTGGAAATAAACTTTTAAGCAAATTGTATATGATACTGAGCTAAAAAAAAAACTTCCATCGCTTTTAAATAACTTTCTCTCTGGCATTTGGAATTAAACTTTTAAACAAGTTTTATATGATATTGAACTTGAAATTTTCTTTCATCGCTTTAAAATTACTTGCTATCGATTGACGTGATTTTAAAAATTACCAACACGCGGAGCCCTTTTGAGCTTGGCATTTAGAAATAAACATTTAAACAAGTTTTGTATCATATTGAACTTGAAAAATTATCTTCCATCAAAAATTACAAATGCCCGGGACCCTTGTGAGTGCGAGACCCGATTGGGCCAAATCCGTACAATTAGCCTAAGGCATTATTAAGGTATAGGAAAATACGTCTTGGTCTGATGGCCTATACTATAAGGTATATATGTACATGCTTCTAGGCCCGACGGCCTTGACATTCCTTCACCCAATCAAACTCGTTCTTTCAGCCCTCTCGGAACAAAATGACACTATAATTGTGGCTATTTATCGGATTACTCTTTGAAATTGTTCGATTGTTTTTAAGTCCTTGCAAGTGCTGCACTATTTTACTCGAGTTGCTTGCAGGTTTATAAGTTTATATATATATATATATATATATATATATATATATATATATATATATATATATATATATATATATACAGTGTTATGTTACATGTTTGAGTTAGTTCAATTTGTGTCGAATCGGCAAACGCAGACAGAACACGTTTGTAAGTTAAAATACATTGAATATGGCTTGAATATTGGAACTTACAATACTGAAATCACATCATTCGAGTTAAAGTGCTCCATGCTTATTTATATTGTCTTGACATACAAGGAAGTCGTACCTTATAAGGCAATTAAAAAGGATTTTTATGTCAATGCAATTTTGGTTCGAGTATTCCACACCTCTGCATATAAATCAGTCCCTACAATAATGAGGAACGCTTAAGTCTAACACAGATTGACGTACAAGTCTAACACAGATTAACTTACAAGTCTTTGCAAGAAAAGTAACAGGCGTTTCTTCATCTGCCCAACGTTATCGGTACGTGTATTTTCAGGCATCATCTCTTGAGAGCCTTAACATAAATTTGAGCAATAACACTGAAGACGAAGACGAAGAAGAAGACCCAGACGATGAAGATGAAGAGCAAGATGTCAACACAGAGAACAACCAGGCACAAGATTTCAGAGATAATGTTGCTGTGAGTGGGTTACTGTCAAGTGCAAGTGCAGTGTATAACACTTGCATTTCTTTATATGTAATACTTTGACCTTATTTTCAAAGACTCCTTAAAGGAATATGAAAATACCTTGAAAAGCGCTTCATAATTTAGACTTTTATTGAGACGACACTTAATTGATTTAATATTCGCGATTTTTGTGACACAAAAAACATTCCATAACCTAAATATTAATGATCTTAATCGACATATTTTTGCATTTATTTAGGTAAGACGAGCAAACAAAAACTCCTTCACGTCATATTATTGTTGACACACAGAGTTAATTCACTATTTTGTTTGTTTCTAAGCCGGTATTTTCCTCTTTTAAAATAGTTTTGTTTCGAACTAGATCTCACTCGACAATATCGAATTAGTTTTGTTTAGATTCTAAGACAACTAGATCTCTCTAGGCGATATCAAATTAGTTATGTTTAGATTCTAACAAATATATCTCTCTGGGTGATACCAAATTAGTTTTGTTTCGATACTAAGAGAAATAGATCTCACCGGGCAATACTAAAATTAGTTTTGTTTCGATTCCAAGAGAAATATTTCTCACTGGGCAATACCAAATTAGTTTTGTTTCAATTCCAAAAGAAATAGATTTTTCTGGATAATATCAAGTTAGTTTTGTTTTGATTCCAATAAAAATTATCTCATTGGGCAATATCAAATTATTTTCTAGTTAAATTTGCATGTTTTCAAGTATAATGTTCACCATCCTGACTTCCAATTCCTTGGTTTAACTTACCTTCCTTACTCGCTCATAAGACGTGTCAAACTGCAAAAAACAAAAACAACGTAGATCCTGAACTGTCGTAGCATATAAGCCTCAAAATAGGGTCTATGGTGTTAGCTCTGCTGATTACTCCTGACTAACTACACAGACCCAGATCTGTCAGTGCTTTATGCGATGGCAGATCTGGATTCTGTGCAGTTTGCAGTTGTACTATAAAGAAGTACATACGGTAATATAGTTATGAATACGAATCCAAATAAGAACACATGCTTTTGCACCTATGAGGTTAATCATGTTTATATGATACATTCTTGTAATACTTTTATTAACTGACACGTTAATTGGTTTTACCCTGCATTTGTTTGGTCGCGACATTGATGCAATTATGTGCAAAAGGGAAACAATCCAATTATCGGAGACTAACAATGTCAAAATGAACCCTCCTATTAGATTGTATAATTAAAATGAGAGATATAATGTCGGATGTTGACGAATTTACCAATTAAAACTCTGAAAGGATGGCATACAACTCAAAACTATATAGGGTGCAACGAGCTTCAAAATATTGTTGTCTCTACAGGTCCCCTATATTCTGAATGGACAAGAGGTTTACGTCGATCAAGAAAACTTGGTACATACAGGCATTGAACTAGATGATGATGAAGATCAGAAGGAGGTTGTAGAATGTTCGACAGAATGCATTCAGAATAATGAAGTGATGATTAATGAAGTATTTGTGAAAGAAGGTGCAACAGGGAGGAACGACGCTGAAGATCTCATCGAAAATGACCATGTTTCCCTCGAGGAATTCGAAGACGATGAAGACGTGGTTCTTTTTGATAGAAAAGATCATGACGCGGTCCTTTTTGATCGGAATGAGTACATGAAGGGTGTGGGAAAGCTGAACTCGACCTCATTCTCGTACAAGGATCTGCTTCACAAGGAACAGGTATCTGAAGCGGAGGAAGAGGAGGACACATCGAACAACGGATACCAGCGTTCCATGGCTCCGATCACAAAGGTTAGGGTGCTGAAAATTTCATAATATTTATAATTACTTCGTGTAAAAACACATTCGTTAAGTGAGAAGAGACCAAAGTTGGTGGCGATTCTTTTTCTGTTCATCCCCATGCTATACCATTAAATTTGCAACATGTAGTCACAAACTAGGACGTTTCGAACCACGATACACACTTAACGGAAACTACAATGTTTGAAAGGCTTCATTTTTATTCAGAAAAACGCCTAAGAATCTGAAACAGATATGTGTCTGAAACATAGCATATTTTTGTATGGATTTCACATTTTTGATCTTGTGTTCTTCAAAGCACAGCAACGCCTTCCCACTCACTGTTAAGTGTTATGACTACTGCTATTACAACACCATTAGTTGTTCATATATTGAATGCTATTCACTTTGGTTATAAAATATATCCATTTTTTTCCTCAGGCTCCGAAAACGTTGAGGGTCAAAACCCTGCCTCTAGCACAGAAGCTTGACGAATCCTCCCCGATAAATGATACCAGCAAGGACAAATTTGTGTGCTGCCTTATTCTCTGAACTAACATCAGCCTCGATGTTTTGAGACCGTCGTCTTTGCTCGATATGCTTGGACCCTTTTGCTTAGCTTCTAATCCATAACAGATGGTGCCTTACATCTATGTCTGACATGAATATTTTCTGTAGTATAGCTTTCAAATAAAACTTAGAGACATTAAAAGATAGACAAGACACAAATGAAAATCTTATAACTTAGTGACTGCCTTACTTAAAAAAACTTTCACTGGAAAATCGAAGAAATTAGTGTGTTTAATTGCTAATATATATATATATATATATATATATATATATATATATATATATATATATATATATATATATATATATATATATATATATATATATATATATATCCACGACAATGCGAATCCGAGTTTCAATACAATGTTAACATCACAATGACGACATATATCTCACGTCATGATGCGCGATTTAAATGATATGTTCAGAGTTAATCTTTCCCAAAACTGAAAAATTACAATGAACGCGTACTCAACGTTCAATCTCAGCTGGACGCTTCACATCAACACTATTATCTGAGACAAAGTACTTACGTGATGTTGTTTGGGTTACATTTTCCCACGATTCTTAACCAATTTCAAGGTACTGTACATGATTCAGTCGAAAACAAGCGATCATACATTTTAAAGAAATCTTTCAAAATCATTATTGGTACAGCTTTAAAGAAATCTTTCAAAATCATTATTGGTACAGCTTTAAAGAAATCTTTCAAAATCATTATTGGTACAGCTATGTAAATTATACAACTGCCCACACGAATACATGTGATTACCTGTTCCTATCACATATTTAAGGATTACTTGCTTTTGCTTTGCATGGTTTTTATGACGGGTTTTGAAATGTATGTACAATAATTTTGATATCTGTTGTATGGAGTATTTTCCCTGTGTATTATGTGTAGCCTTGTTTCTGAAGTATTGTGAAGTGGGATCATGCATATGTAATACGCGAGAAAAGAGTTACAATTTCGCGCGCGAAGACTATCATTTCGTTTTTTTAATCTCAATTTACCTTTCCTCGCTGGAAAGGAGAGTTAAGCTACATATTTGCAAATTATGAACATTTAATATGTACTAAATTGCTGAATAATGTATCTTCCGTGTTTTGCAAGTTTCGTTTCAGGGTATGTTGTTTTTTGTCTTAGGTTATGTAATTTTATTTATGTAGCATTATTACTATTTCTTTGTGTTACCAATTAAAAAAACGTTTCATCACTCTTACGCTTCTTTTGTCTTTTCAAAAAAAAGCTTCCATGTTTAAAATGTTCAGCGATTAATGTCATTGTAAGAAAATATATTTTATTTATACCTGACATGATATAGCCAAATAAATAAAGTTCTGAAAAATTGCCGTCTAAACACCAACCGAAAACCAGCGGACCTACTTGTGGATTCACCCTCTGAAACCAGTAGTGAATGTTTCGAAAACAGAATGGAATGTTTTTATTGTTTCATCTCATCTTTAGGAATAAGGTTGTAAATCCAGTAGTGAAACTCTGGCCTGGCAATGAAATGCATATACAATTTCACTGTTTTGCTCTTACTGAATTTAATACTGGCCAGGAAGTTATGTATTAAGTAACTTTCATACCTGATGTGTACCATATAATAGTCTTTCAAAGGTGACCTTTATGTTCTATATTACTGGATAAGAAACTATGACTACCAAAGCTTGAAACAATATTGTCAGGAGATTACAGTAGCCACCGTCTCCAACAAAAACCAAAAACAATAAAGAAATACCTCATGACAACCCTGTCCATCATCACATGCTGTCAGTAAAAATACCAGGTCCACCGTATTTACAGATTTAAAAGCCTTTATTAACTGGACGAGTGTCATAGAAGCCCAAGATTTAACGATGATCAACGCTTAATTCAGAATCTGATCCTGTTTGTTTACCTATGGTCAGCAAAGGTTATTTGTTATGCTTTGAATGTCTAGACTGTGTTGTTGATTTATTATCATTAGAAACTGGAGAGGAAGTCTCATAACTTCGGTCCCACGACTCGCTCAGCCGGCTCTGTAAAGAGAAAAACACTGTTGTCATACTCAACCAATCTAAGGGCAAATTGTTTGGAGTTATTAATTTTTCATTTGGATGAAATAGTGCATTTCTTTCTCACTCGAACTATCGCTCGTCTTTTTCCGTTTCCCCGAAGGAGACTCGGATAGTTTCGGAGGGATGATATGTTTTAAGTAATAGTACTTTTCATAAAAGGAACGGCACAATTTGTAAGCATAGCAACATGTGTGGTAGAGTTTTCGTTCCTAGAAATGTGTCTAAACATGACAAGAAGCCAAGCTTTTTTGGGGGTCGGACGGAAATTGCCGAGTGATATTATTTTTAACAAATTGGGGGGTGGGGTGGGGTGGGGGTGGTCTTGGAGAGCTGATAAATGTAATCCGACGTTCTTACATTCAGCTGAGATTTACAAAATTCCGAGGCAAAGGCAGATAAAATTTTCTTTGTCCATGAGCAAATTTAATTTTTCTATCTCCTTATCAGTTGAGGCATCGTTTGTTGATATGATCATCCGGTAGTTATTCATATTTGAATCAGTGATACAATTTTAATAGAATTTGGGACTTTCATAAGGATAAGTTGACAAAAGCTATATCGCATGCATTAAGAAGGCACACAAGTATGTTTTATGCAACTAAAATGTAATTTCTTACCTCCACAAGATATTTTCTTTCTGAAATGAAACAAAAAACCATAAACACTAACTTAAAATTTAGTATATACTAAACAATCGTATTATAAAATAATGAAATCACTTCGTGCTCATGAAAAAATATATTGGGATGGGGGACTGAGAAAACAAAACGAGTTTGCGAGCTCCATATGCATCAGTCAAGATCACAATATCGAACAGTATAAACACCATAATGTATTCATTACATAACTCACACTTGTTAGATGATAATTAATTACACGTCTCAAACACACAACAACATAAATGGAATTACAAGTTATTTTAACAATATTCATAGATAAGATCCTATCTTAAAAAAGTAGGAAAACCAATGACGAAAACAAATTCTTTTTCATTAAAAATCAAACCTATGAAAATATCAAACTGTAATGAGAAGCTTATACAGAGGAAGTCACGTGTGATTAGAGGGAAGACGCATACCAATCGATCAAGAATATGTCTTATTTCCACGTTAATATTTAACATGCTGCATGGTGTTGTACACAAAGAAGTTTTTTTTTTAAAGAGTGGCGAAATAAGTTCGGAGTTTAGGCAGCAAAACATTTTTTTAAAAAATCTTTATGTATGTATGTATGTATGTATGTGTGCGTGCGTGCGTGCGTGCGTGTAAGTATGTATGTCAATCGGAATCGGAGTCGCGCGATTTGCCCTACTTGCTTGGGCAAGGATTTATGTAAAATCAAACTTGTCAGCGGCCAATCTGAATCTCTGCTGTGGGATTTGCCCGACTTGACTAGACAAACACCCACACCTAAAATTAAAGTTGTGGTCAGTCGGAATCTATGTTACGTGATAGTTGAATTACAGTTGATACTTTCGGTCATGGGTAGAATTAAAAAAGTCACTGAACATAAACAATGGCGTAGAATACTGACAAATAAACAATGGCGTAGAATACTGACAACTAAACAATGGCGTAGAATACTGACAACTAAACAATGGCGTAGAATACTGACAACTAAACAATGGCGTAGAATACTGACAACTAAACAATGGCGTAGAATACTGACAACTAAACAATGGCGTAGAATACTGACAACTAAACCATGGCGTAGAATACTGACAACTAAACCATGGCGTAGAATACTGACAACTAAACAATGGCGTAGAATACTGACAACTAAACAATGGCGTAGAATACTGACAACTAAACAATGGCGTAGAATACTGACAACTAAACAATGGCGTAGAATACTGACAACTAAACAATGGCGTAGAATACTGACAACTAAACAATGGCGTAGAATACTGACAACTAAACAATGGCGTAGAATACTGACAACTAAACAATGGCATAGAATACTGACAACTAACAATGGCGTAGAATACTGACAACTAAACAATGGCGTAGAATACTGACAACTAAACAATGGCGTAGAATACTGACAACTATGCTGAGGTTTGATCAGCATAATGAAATGCTAGTTAAAATGAAATTGATCACATCAATCAAGGGTTCCTGCCAGAGACTATGTGTGGCTTCAGGCAAGGACGTGGGATCATATGCATGATATTTGCGGCTTGTCATCTCCAGAATACAAGCAAGCTCAGAACTCCAACCGGTATATTACATTCATCGACCTGACAAAATCCATTAAAGTAGTCAGCCCTGGAGGCCTTGGGAAGATCACAGTAAACTAGGGTTCCTCAGAGAAATTCAAACAATTGTATCGTGATGGTTTGGCAGTTCCATGATTGTAAGATCGCTCGTTTCGTGGACGACGGACATTCATCTATACCATCTTCAGTAAACCAGTAGAGTCAAGCATGACTATGTGTTGGCTCCTAACCTCTTAAGTATGATGTTTACTGCCATGTTTAATGATGCCTTTTGTAACCATGCACTGGGTTTTACATCAAATATAAAACTGATGTCAAACTCTTCAATCTGAGGACACTACAAATGAAACCAAATTCACAGGAAGTGACATTTCGTGATGATCTCCTATTGCTGAAGATGAGCAGTGGAAATCTAAGAAGTGCAGCATAACATCTACTGATCAAGCAAAACCAATCGATTTCTTCTGTCAAGTGGGCCATCGACACGGTTTCTAATGTCAATTGGGCCATCAACATTGTTTCTTCTGTCAAGTGGGTCATCGACACGGTTTGTAATGTCAAGTACGCCATCGACACGGTTTCTTCTGTCAAGTGGGCCATCGACATTGTTTCTTCTGTCAAGTGGGCCACTGACACGGTTTCTAATATCATGTGGGCCATCGACACGGTTTTTTCTGTTAAGTGGGCCATCGACACGGTTTCTAATGTCAAGTGGGCCATCGACACGGTTTCTTCTGTCGAGTGGGCTATCGACATGGTTTCTTCTGTCAAGTGGGCCATCAACACGGTTTCTAATATTAAGTGGGCCATCGACACGGTTTCTTCTGTCAATTGGGCCATCGACATGGTTTCTAATGTCAAGTGGGCCATCGACATGGTTTCTTCTGTCAAGTGGGCCATCAATATTGTTTCTTCTGTCAAGTGGGTCATCGACACAGTTTCTAATGTCAAGTGCGCCATCGACACGGTTTCTAATGTCAAGTGGGCCATCGACATTGTTTCTTCTGTCAAGTGGGCCATCAATACGGTTTCTAATATCAAGTGGGCCATGGACACGGTTTCTTCTGTCAGGTGGGCCATCGACACGGTTTCTAATGTCAAGTGGGCCATCGACATGGTTTCTTCTGTTAAGTGGGCCATCGACGTGGTTTCTTCTGTCAAGTGGGCCATCAATACGGTTTCTAATATCAAGTGAGCCATCGACACGGTTTCTAATGTCAAGTGGACCATCGACGCGGTTTCTAATATCAATTGGGCCATCGACATTGTTTCTTCTGTCAAGTGGTTCATCGACACGGTTTCTAATGTCAAGTGCGACATCGACACGGTTTCTAATGTCAAGTGGGCCATTGACATTGTTTCTTCTGTAAAGTGGGCAATCGACACGGTTTCTAATATCATGTGGGCCATGGACACGGTTTCTTCTGTCATGTGGGCCATGGACACGGTTTCTAATGTCAAGTGGGCCATGGACACGGTTTCTAATGTCAAGTGGGCCATCGACATTGTTTCTTCTGTAAAGTGGGCAATCAATACGGTTTCTAATATCAAGTGGGCCATCGACACGGTTTCTTATGTCAAGTGGGCCATCGACATGGTTTCTTCTGTCAAGTGGTCCATCGACAGTTCAGAGTACAAATTGGCTTGAAATTTTACCATCTCACAGAAGCCAAACCAGCTATTAATGTCATGGGCATCTTCGAACTTGACAGACGAATAACATACACCGTCCCATATATGTAGTAATTCCATCGAGAATAAATCAATTGGTCGATGGACACTGTAAGACTGACTAATATCGCAGTCTGAAGAATATTTTCCCAACCTAATTTCCATTATCACAAATAACTAATGACAGAGAAACAACTCGCTGAGAACTTAGCCCATTACAATTAAGAAATAAAAAAACAAAATGCATAAATACATACATACATACATACATACATACATACATACATACATACATGCCCAACCACACACACACACACACACACACACACACACACACACACACACACACACACACACACATACATACATACATACATACATACATACATACATACATACATACATACATACATACATACATACATACATACATACATACATACATACATACATACATGCAATTAAATGGAAATAGGAACTTTTCAAACAGAACTGGAATAGTATCTTACCAAGCGCCATATGGAATGTTTTAGGCATTCTGGTATCTACAGCCGCTGAATTAAAAAGAAAGAATGAAATACAAAATGTAAAACCAACATGAATATCAACGCTGCAGACGTCACAAAACTGGAGTTCATTTTTAATACAAGCAAATTTATGAACTGTCTTTCAGACAACTTTTTATTCTTTCATAATTCTCTTTACTTACAAAACATATACGGGTGTATAGTGAAATTTTTATTATATTGTGCAATAATATGCACATTTATCCATATTTGTTAAGTAGTAGGGCCGGACACTGGTTGTATTATATTGTGGACACGTCTAAAGAGGACACAAATGACCCACATAAGTCTATTCAGACATAGGATTAATCTGGGAATCAGATCATTAGCTCAGCAGCAAACTCATTTAGGGTTTAGTCCTATACACTATGTTACACAGACATTTGTTTGCATGCATGAACTCTACTGTCAGTTTAAGGATGTAGTCGAAGGACAATTAGAAGATTTCACTGAATAATTTACTCTAATGAAGACCAATAAAGAGGGACTTCATTAAATAATATAATTAGTCCAGTTATTTAATAATGCATTTATAATGACAACATGCTACGCCTACTTGTGGTTGCTATGTTACTATTAACCTATCAAAACTGAATAAAGACTAAACTAATTGATAAGTATGTAAATTATGTACATTCTAGGCAATCAAAATTGGTTTGAGGAGACTGGCTCTGGGGCACTAAAAGTCAGTGTATGGATTCGTGATCAGACAGTAAAAACTCGCATGTTCGTGTTCATTTAACTTGCAGTGATTCTGTTTTGGTCTAATCGTTTTCAACTGAAAATCTGCTCACCATTCACTGGCATCGCTCTAAAATATTCCATGATGTACGCGCAATGTTCTCGGTTCATCTGCTTATCTGTCATTGAGGCTATTAGTCAATGATTTTATATATGATGGAGAAGGTTATCCAAACGAGAGAGAGAGAGAGAGAGAGAGAGAGAGAGAGAGAGATATGTACAAATGATTTTTGTGCAGGTGTTTAGAGAATATAACAACGTTTTTTAATGAGTAAGGTATAATACTAATTTACTAATTCATGTAGCTAACATTCAGGTTCAATCTTTGATTAATTAAAGTTAAGAATCAACTGTTTTCATATGGAATATGAGACATTAGGGTTATTCAAGGGGTGTCATACCAAAACCTCTTTTTATTATATTTAAACAACACTGTAAATATAGCTGTTTTTTTACATAACAAAATGTTGAGTTTAATTGAATGGATATATTAGAAATGATTTGTGTTGCCCATTTGTTCAGAAGTAGAAGATAAGTCTAACTTCACTGTTAAATATAAAATGTACAATGATTTGAGAAATGTCTATTTATCTTTGTTCGTTCATTTAATGCAGATCACATATAGTTTTATAACTTTATGCATATCATCGATAATAATAAAAAAAATAATCTACATACCATTGCTCTTTATCAATCAAAATCTTTCAAAGTTAGAGACTCAGTACATTAATTCTATACATGCTGGTTCGTAATTGGACCATATTTTTCATACATGTATGTAATCTCAGCCGATGGTCTATGTTACAAAAAGAAAATATTTATTATTATTATTATTATTATTAGTAGTAGTAGTAGTAGTAGTAGTAGTAGTATTGTAACTATTATTATTGTTATTGTTATTAGTGATATTATTATTATTATTATTATTATCATTATTATTATTATTATTATTATTATTATTATTATTATTATTGTTAATGTAACTTACGTTTTGCCATTTTCATCTTTTTATTGTGTATTTTCATGTGCTTGTATGTTATCATCTGATTGATGAACTTCTTTGATTCAGGCTGGAACGCTGTGTATTGAAAATAGATACAACATTTTACGAACAAAAATAATGATCTGAAATATTACAGCATGCTAATCAACTTGTTGGTTCATATTAAATATTTCATACGGTTAACTTGTTGGTTCATATTAAATATTTCATACGGTTAACTTATATTAGATTGCACATATACATATCTAAGTAAAATATCTTTGGCAATTATGTTGAGAAGACATTTTTCAAATTGATGTACCTCCTGCTGGTTGTAATATATATATATATATATATATATATATATATATATATATATATATATATATATATATATATATATATATATAATATATATTATAAAGGGTACATACAGACTAAAATAAAGTTACATGGAGATATATTTAATGATATTGAAGACTTTATCTGGAAACGAAAGTCGAATTGATGGACAGATTAAATGACAATGTACGAAAACGTTGTAAATATTGAAAGTGAAGAATAGTATATCGATTTTCAAGGAGACTTTGTACACTGTTTTGGAGTTTTGCCCCGAAATCGAAAGCATGGATAATGGATGGGTAGATAGAAGAGACAATGTACATATATTTACAGTACTGAAACTGAAAAATAGTGAATATATAAAACTACAATTGGGCATTTCGATTCAACACTATTACTGTACTAACATCAGTTAGGATTTTGTTCAACACGAAGAACCTACGTGTGCTTCTGATGCCTCCTGTCTGCATCGACATAACTCTCATGTCTCCCTGGTATCGTCTTGGACCTGACAAACAAAATTGAAACATAATAAATCCATGAAAATCCATTCAGTCGTAATAGTAATAGAATGTAATATCAGATTAGGTTTATTTATTTATTAATTTCTGTTTACCGATAATGACAACTCATTCGTATACAATGAGTTACCAGGGTGTGATATTCCTAAGACAGAATTTCATGTCTTTCAAAATAGCTGAACGTATTATTTACTGGCTATCCAAAATAAAATGGACAAAAAATGGACAGCAATAGCCACATAAAAAGCTACCTCCAAGACAGATGGCATTCGGTAATGTGATTAATCCGACAAAACATGCATTGTTTTATGTCGACCCCAATTAAAGAGAACGAGGCAGAGCAGGTTAAACAGTCATTTCTTGGTTCATCGGTGAAGTGTTTCAAGACATTACCATTTGAAAGACTGTTTAGTACAGAGACAATGGGAGTGAAATACTTTGCATGGTGAAACTGAAGATAATATACTCGTCTGGCTGGTCAGGATTACAATCTTCAACCTAACCGTTAAGCCTACCATACAATATACTTGAATTTTAGTGAATGAATAGAGACGCACATATTAAATACAGCGTTCAGTAGTTCATGAAACAAATTCACATACAATCAAGCCATAACGTAAACAATATTCAATAAGTAATCTGAGCTATTGATCTGATGAACAAATTAAATTAGCTTTTTTAACGTCTGTAGAAAGTGACTGGTGTAAGAAATTAAATTAGCTTTTTTAACGTCTGTAGAAAGTGACTGGTGTAAGAAATTAAATTAGCTTTTTTAACGTCTGTAGAAAGTGACTGGTGTAAGAAATTAAATTAGCTTTTGTAACGTCTGTAAAAAGTGACTGGTGTATCAAATTAAATTAGTTTTTTCAACGTCTGTAGAAAGTGACTGGTGTAACAAATTAAATTAGCTTTTTAACGTCTGTAGAAAGTGACTGGTGTAAGAAATTAAATTAGCTTTTGTAACGTCTGTAGAAAGTGACTGGTGTAACAAATTAAATTAGGTTTTTAACGTCTGTAGAAAATAACTGGTGTAACAAATTAAATTAGGTTTTTCAACGTCTGTAGAAAGTGACTGGTGTAACAAATTAAATTAGGTTTTTAACGTCTGTAGAAAGTGACTGGTGTAACAAATTATTGCCTATGGAAATAATGTTGAAGTATTGTATGACCAGTGTAAAGGGTTTCAGGTCCAAAAATAAAACATATAAAACATAAAAGATAAATTATAAATTATAAATTGAAATGAAAAAGTTGAATGTAAAGTCTACTTACTCAACATAAGGTCATATTCATCCATGGTGACAATGCTTAATTTAACTTTTACCTTTCAAGTTTGAATATACCATTCACCTAATTGTGTGGAAGTTGAATCTTGTTTGGCACAGTTAATCTAGGATACCGATTGTTACTAATTTGTATTCGCAAGAAACGACAACTGATATTGTGTCTAAATGTAGAATGACAACGTTGCCGACTAAGAACTGACTTTCATTTATTGGTAATCAATCGAATTATTTACTTAACACATTAAAGAAATGTTGCCAATGAAAAGTTAGTCCGCAGGGCTAGTATAATCAAATAACGTATTGATAAGCTGTAGATATCTGTACGTTTATTTATGAGATCTTTGAAGTTGTGTATTGTTTTCATCTGAAAGGTTTAATATAAAAAAATATAATGCTATTATAACACACATTGCAGTTTTCTGTTCTGGCTTTAAAAATGCTTTCATTCGAATAAACTAACAATTTTCACTGCTGAGCAGATCCAGGGGCGCCCACATATTTTTTTCGGGGTGGGGAAACATGTAGTAGTCAGCTATTAAGATACGGATGTATGCCAAAACATGTTTAGCGGTGAAACCCGGGGTTGCCCCTATATGCGGGCGTCCGCGAGCAAATCTCCCGGAACAACTTGATTTCGATAACATGTTACAGACGATACAATTGGGGCTTTTATGCACGACGTCATTCCATGTTGATTTTTACTCGTCATTCAGAAACCAAGGGTTACGAGGGATAAACATCAATTAAATATCCTCTTTTAAAAAGAGACAAATGCAAATAGTGTATTAGAACTGGTTGATTGTATGACTATAATAAACGAGTTAAAAACGGACATAAAGCGAGCTAGAAATAATTCAGGATTGCTCGTCTCAAAATGAGGCTCGGATTCAATTGACGCATTAATTTACACAGAAAGATGAACATTCAATTCCTTAAATAAACCCAGGTTTCCCATTCATAACTCATTCATAACTCAATGTGCATCATAACTTTATTATGGAAGCAACACTCCTTTTATCATAAAGACAGTTCAGGGATATAAAAGTCAAAGAAGAAAATAAATCAAAAGCAACAACAACAACATATTTTCCTGACTGAGATTTTAAGATAACAACAACAACAACACATTTTCCTGACTGAGATTTTAAGATAACAACAACAACAACATATTTTCCTGACTGAGATTTTAAGACAATGATCCTAACAAACATCAAATATATTTTGTGATAGACGATAGACTGACCAAAGTATTCACCATGGTAATTAGTGTTTGCAATTTCTTTTGAAGGTAGTTCCCACTGTAGTAGTATGACTCTTAGCTTTTCTGTCAATCCTACAAATCATATATCGAATGTCTCCATATAACTGCCACTCTAAACAAAATATGAACTATTCCTGCATTTGGACCACCTCGGCGTAGGATTGACAGAGAGTTAATAGTCTATCTTTTATCAAATGGCAGAAATAGCCGAGATGGACAGAATACATTACGGATTTTTTTTACAAAAGAAATTTCCTACTAACAAAATGTATGTTTTGTGCAAATTACTCCTCTGAAATACCTCTGAGGCATCTTTCTATTGGACAGCAATAGCAGAAAAAATCGGAATGAATGGAACTCAATCGGCGCCTATGATCATATTACTGTTTGCAGAGTGTGCTGAGTTCATTCCGAATGGATCTAAAGAGATTATGAACTTCAGGGCGAGTATTAGGCATAAGGTTAAATTGTTTATATTTGCAGCATGCACAGCGATGAGAATATTGGTATACATCAATGTCTATAGCTGACATTTCTTTGGATATTGGACTTCTGGAAACTGTACATGATATAGCACATAGCAAACCAAACTAACTTCTGCACCCAATGAGTCAGCCTGAATTAGTCTAAATTCACTACAATTTGCAATTATGAAAATACGGAAACAGGAATTTTGCAAAACTATATAATACCAGCTACCAGCTTCTGAAAGTACAATGAATATATATATATATATATATATATATATATATATATATATATATATATATATATATATATATACATATATATATATACATATATATATATATATATATATATATATATATATATATATATATATATATATATATATATATATATATATATATATATATAGTGAAGAGTCTTTTGGGAGGGTCATTTCTACCTTTATTCTTAATTTTCTTCCATATCAGTGTTAAAACTTCAAAGAGGTCAGGTGGCGCTCTACAGTTTCGTACTTTGCATATTTAGAATTTTAAAGAAAAATAATTTTCTGGGATTTCTTCACTGGTTATACTGGCAATATAATAAAGACTTTGTATATCTTAGGTGTTGGGAGAAGAACTTTCAATTCCCTTTATTTTGATGTATGATTGATGGGTGTACTTTAGGTTCTAGAGTATACAGCTTGGGCTAACATAAGATGTGCTCATGTAAACAAACTGCTAGCTCCGCATGGTCATTTTCACTCCCTGGACTTCAGAGGTAAATTGTAGAAAAATGGTACGATAACTTTTTTTACTTTTCAGATATTTTGTAATTTGTTCATTGCACTTTCAGAAGCTGCTATTGCCTACTTCAGCAAAATTCGTTTTCCCTAGTTTAACAACTGCTAAAGTTAGTGTACTTTTGATTAATTCTGGCTAATTTTTCAAGCACAAGGGAGCATCCATTTTGTTGTACCATGCGCTTAGATCATTTACAATTTCCACAAGTGCAGTATCCAAAGAAATATCAGCCACATTACATCAAAGTAGCATTGAGATATGCCAACTTATTCTCCATTGTGCATGTTACAAATGCAAACAACTTCACCTCACATACGTCACTATCTGAAAAGTACATATTAACTGGTGAGCGCCCCCATAAAGAGCATTCAGGTGTATACCCATGGAGTTATATTTATTGCTGTTTGTATTAATATTGGCTCATTTAGTTTAAATTCACTGCAGTTTAGAACTTAAATATCTTTACATTCCAAATTCTGCTTTAATTAAGCGGCTGCAGGTGGGCTTGAGAAGAGTTATGTCCCTTTCTATTGTACACAATACGACATAGACTAGTGGCAATTAGAAACCTCTGTGTGTCATTGTTTTTAAAAATGTTTCATTAATTTCACATTTCTCAAGGAAGATGCTATCAGTTCTTCTTTGAACTGGTAATAATTTGGATATTTTTCCCTGTTTTTTCATTGTCAAATTAAACTATTAACAAAATTTATTTTTTTGGTATTAAATAATTTTGTATTGACATATTAAAAAAATTCTGTAGTATCATATGGTCATGGTTTATTAAGCTAAGTCAGAAATATTTCAAACTAAATTAACAGTTCAAGATATAATGACATATAAAAGAGCTTTAACTCAACATACACAAGTCTACAGCAAGTGTCACATTTGGACAGGCTCACATGAACAACATGGTTATGGAATAATTTATGTAACCTTTCGTGGGGAAAGAAAGATTGCTTTGGCTCACCGACTAAGGTTCTATGTTGAAACTATGGTAAATTCACTACCATATCAGTGTGACGTATCACATAGATGCCATACAAAAACATGATCATTTATCACTTGAACCAAAAAAGAGAACATTTGGCTAGAAAATCATGTAAAGCCTATGGTGAATGCCAAGGCAATATGGGCTAGGGGGAGTGGTGTATACTGTGATAGTCAGGTACATTTAATAATTGTTACATGCATTCATTTAAAGGATTTAAAGTGTATGGATGTTCATTGGGTATAAAATTATTTATTGAATTAGCAAACATTGAATTTTGTACAAGTTTTCTGTTGCTTTTTTGTTTGCGTTTGATGTAGCATATGTACTTGTACTGAAGACTTGATTTCCTCTCCCTATCTTTTACTGTTCTCTGATCTCATTCTGCTATGAGCTGAAATACTGGATCAGACTGAGTAGAACAATTCCATGAGACTTGGTCAGTGGGAGTGTAAAGTTTCCTGTACCATACTCAGAGCTATGAGGGAATGAATGACATAATGCATCAAAATTTCTGCTCCATACTGATATTTTAGGTGCATTGGTAAAAATGATATTGTGCAAGCTCTCGCACTTATTTGTGTTTAGAAAGTGTGAAATTTTACTTAGCTTGACATCTAAGACAAAATTTCTTAGTAAATATTCAAGCTTTTTAATATAAGAAAGATTTAAATGTTTCCCATATGGCAGAAATTTTGAGTAATAGGATGCTAAATGGGCAAGTCAGTCACTCCAACTTTGGCCTTATAGCAAGAAAGTGCCAACATCGCATTTAAATTTCCTGTGCCTGGGCCTCACTTTCTATGCCCTTGGCACTTTTCTGGACAGGCAGCCTGTTCTGCTTCCTGCAGATTGCAGTTTGTACATTTAACTGTTAAAAAGGCACACAGTCCTTGAGTTTTGCTTTTTTATACATCGGTGGATTGTATCGCTTGCAATTTCCAGCTCAGTCATACATTATGCACAATGTTCCCAATATCCTAGTTAGTTTTGGTATGTTCATAATTACATTTCCATTGATGTTGACAACACGCTGCAACATGTGACCCAACAATTAAGTTTTCTTCATTTCTTTCTTTCTCCAATTCAGGGCAAAGCTTGGGTGCACTTTATTTGGGCCACAGGAAGATAGTGATTCTTCATATACATCAATTCTTGGGCGCTTTATTTGTGGAGATGTAGAACCAGATTGCAACCTGAATAGGTTGGTCACTCTTGGATACTCGTAATCCATAGTCCTATGGTTGACTGTGTTGTATGAACTCTTGTGGACAAATAGCTATTTTCTTAGCTCTTCCTTTAGCCATGTTTTCTTAGATAGTGGCTAATGTGGGTTGATGTAGTATTAGTGACATCATGGTTACCAGTTGTTCCTGGTTGTGATGGATCTTAGACAGTATGTAACATCATAATCAGGCTGGGGCTTGAAATTGTTGGGAAACACACCTACCCCCTTTTTTGGCATACAAGTCTGCATGTTTTGGTTTTATAATTAATTTTACCATATAAAGCAGTCAACATATTTGATTTTCATTGTAATCGATTATGTATGTAATCATCAATCACATTCCTGGTCCATGGAATGGTCTCACCAGGAGTTAATTCCCCTTGACTTTTCATTTCAATTCTTTGACATACAAGCATTAGTGCAGATTCAAATTAGATTACTAGTGCCGGGGAAAAAAGTAATTATTTACAAACAAAATATATATTTATGTCTACTGTTATGAATTTATAGCATCAAGGACTTTTTTTCTTAATCCAATGCTGGACACTTTTTGCACTATTACCTCAAACTTTATGGAATTTTCCTCACTTTTCTCACTTGATTTACATGTATACATGACCCAAGTATAGTTTGCAACTTTGGAAATGATCTAAATACATTATTTGATGTTTGGATTGAAAAATAAAACAAATACTTCATATGCATTTATTCTTGAATGTCTTTCTTTAATGTCAAAATAATAGCATTTCCCAGTGACGTTAAAATACAGTTTTGACGTCATGAAGCTACATTTAAGTTACTTCAGAGGGGTATAGTAAATTAACTATGTGTTTGTAATTTTGGAAGTAAATACCATGTATGATATATCAATATGTTTGAAATTGACAGCAGAATATGACAAGTTTTTCAATAAGTTGAAAACGCATCTTTAGTGGTTCTTTAAAGAGCATTCAGGTGTATACCCATGGAGTTATATTTATTGCTGTTTGTATTAATATTGGCTCATTTAGTTTAAATTCACTGCAGTTTAGAACTTAAATATCTTTACATTCCAAATTCTGCTTTAATTAAGCGGCTGCAGGTGGGCTTGAGAAGAGTTATGTCCCTTTCTATTGTACACAATACGACATAGACTAGTGGCAATTAGAAACCTCTGTGTGTCATTGTTTTTAAAAATGTTTCATTAATTTCACATTTCTCAAGGAAGATGCTATCAGTTCTTCTTTGAACTGGTAATAATTTGGATATTTTTCCCTGTTTTTTCATTGTCAAATTAAACTATTAACAAAATTTATTTTTTTGGTATTAAATAATTTTGTATTGACATATTAAAAAAATTCTGTAGTATCATATGGTCATGGTTTATTAAGCTAAGTCAGAAATATTTCAAACTAAATTAACAGTTCAAGATATAATGACATATAAAAGAGCTTTAACTCAACATACACAAGTCTACAGCAAGTGTCACATTTGGACAGGCTCACATGAACAACATGGTTATGGAATAATTTATGTAACCTTTCGTGGGGAAAGAAAGATTGCTTTGGCTCACCGACTAAGGTTCTATGTTGAAACTATGGTAAATTCACTACCATATCAGTGTGACGTATCACATAGATGCCATACAAAAACATGATCATTTATCACTTGAACCAAAAAAGAGAACATTTGGCTAGAAAATCATGTAAAGCCTATGGTGAATGCCAAGGCAATATGGGCTAGGGGGAGTGGTGTATACTGTGATAGTCAGGTACATTTAATAATTGTTACATGCATTCATTTAAAGGATTTAAAGTGTATGGATGTTCATTGGGTATAAAATTATTTATTGAATTAGCAAACATTGAATTTTGTACAAGTTTTCTGTTGCTTTTTTGTTTGCGTTTGATGTAGCATATGTACTTGTACTGAAGACTTGATTTCCTCTCCCTATCTTTTACTGTTCTCTGATCTCATTCTGCTATGAGCTGAAATACTGGATCAGACTGAGTAGAACAATTCCATGAGACTTGGTCAGTGGGAGTGTAAAGTTTCCTGTACCATACTCAGAGCTATGAGGGAATGAATGACATAATGCATCAAAATTTCTGCTCCATACTGATATTTTAGGTGCATTGGTAAAAATGATATTGTGCAAGCTCTCGCACTTATTTGTGTTTAGAAAGTGTGAAATTTTACTTAGCTTGACATCTAAGACAAAATTTCTTAGTAAATATTCAAGCTTTTTAATATAAGAAAGATTTAAATGTTTCCCATATGGCAGAAATTTTGAGTAATAGGATGCTAAATGGGCAAGTCAGTCACTCCAACTTTGGCCTTATAGCAAGAAAGTGCCAACATCGCATTTAAATTTCCTGTGCCTGGGCCTCACTTTCTATGCCCTTGGCACTTTTCTGGACAGGCAGCCTGTTCTGCTTCCTGCAGATTGCAGTTTGTACATTTAACTGTTAAAAAGGCACACAGTCCTTGAGTTTTGCTTTTTTATACATCGGTGGATTGTATCGCTTGCAATTTCCAGCTCAGTCATACATTATGCACAATGTTCCCAATATCCTAGTTAGTTTTGGTATGTTCATAATTACATTTCCATTGATGTTGACAACACGCTGCAACATGTGACCCAACAATTAAGTTTTCTTCATTTCTTTCTTTCTCCAATTCAGGGCAAAGCTTGGGTGCACTTTATTTGGGCCACAGGAAGATAGTGATTCTTCATATACATCAATTCTTGGGCGCTTTATTTGTGGAGATGTAGAACCAGATTGCAACCTGAATAGGTTGGTCACTCTTGGATACTCGTAATCCATAGTCCTATGGTTGACTGTGTTGTATGAACTCTTGTGGACAAATAGCTATTTTCTTAGCTCTTCCTTTAGCCATGTTTTCTTAGATAGTGGCTAATGTGGGTTGATGTAGTATTAGTGACATCATGGTTACCAGTTGTTCCTGGTTGTGATGGATCTTAGACAGTATGTAACATCATAATCAGGCTGGGGCTTGAAATTGTTGGGAAACACACCTACCCCCTTTTTTGGCATACAAGTCTGCATGTTTTGGTTTTATAATTAATTTTACCATATAAAGCAGTCAACATATTTGATTTTCATTGTAATCGATTATGTATGTAATCATCAATCACATTCCTGGTCCATGGAATGGTCTCACCAGGAGTTAATTCCCCTTGACTTTTCATTTCAATTCTTTGACATACAAGCATTAGTGCAGATTCAAATTAGATTACTAGTGCCGGGGAAAAAAGTAATTATTTACAAACAAAATATATATTTATGTCTACTGTTATGAATTTATAGCATCAAGGACTTTTTTTCTTAATCCAATGCTGGACACTTTTTGCACTATTACCTCAAACTTTATGGAATTTTCCTCACTTTTCTCACTTGATTTACATGTATACATGACCCAAGTATAGTTTGCAACTTTGGAAATGATCTAAATACATTATTTGATGTTTGGATTGAAAAATAAAACAAATACTTCATATGCATTTATTCTTGAATGTCTTTCTTTAATGTCAAAATAATAGCATTTCCCAGTGACGTTAAAATACAGTTTTGACGTCATGAAGCTACATTTAAGTTACTTCAGAGGGGTATAGTAAATTAACTATGTGTTTGTAATTTTGGAAGTAAATACCATGTATGATATATCAATATGTTTGAAATTGACAGCAGAATATGACAAGTTTTTCAATAAGTTGAAAACGCATCTTTAGTGGTTCTTTAAGGTGGCGCTCTACAGTTTCGTACTTTGCATAGGGTTAGAATTTTAAAGAAAAATAATTTTCTGGGATTTCTTCACTGGTTATACTGGCAATATAATAAAGACTTTGTATATCTTAGGTGTTGGGAGAAGAACTTTCAATTCCCTTTATTTTGATGTATGATTGATGGGTGTACTTTAGGTTCTAGAGTATACAGCTTGGGCTAACATAAGATGTGCTCATGTAAACAAACTGCTAGCTCCGCATGGTCATTTTCACTCCCTGGACTTCAGAGGTAAATTGTAGAAAAATGGTACGATAACTTTTTTTACTTTTCAGATATTTTGTAATTTGTTCATTGCACTTTCAGAAGCTGCTATTGCCTACTTCAGCAAAATTCGTTTTCCCTAGTTTAACAACTGCTAAAGTTAGTGTACTTTTGATTAATTCTGGCTAATTTTTCAAGCACAAGGGAGCATCCATTTTGTTGTACCATGCGCTTAGATCATTTACAATTTCCACAAGTGCAGTATCCAAAGAAATATCAGCCACATTACATCAAAGTAGCATTGAGATATGCCAACTTATTCTCCATTGTGCATGTTACAAATGCAAACAACTTCACCTCACATACGTCACTATCTGAAAAGTACATATTAACTGGTGAGCGCCCCCATAAAGAGCATTCAGGTGTATACCCATGGAGTTATATTTATTGCTGTTTGTATTAATATTGGCTCATTTAGTTTAAATTCACTGCAGTTTAGAACTTAAATATCTTTACATTCCAAATTCTGCTTTAATTAAGCGGCTGCAGGTGGGCTTGAGAAGAGTTATGTCCCTTTCTATTGTACACAATACGACATAGACTAGTGGCAATTAGAAACCTCTGTGTGTCATTGTTTTTAAAAATGTTTCATTAATTTCACATTTCTCAAGGAAGATGCTATCAGTTCTTCTTTGAACTGGTAATAATTTGGATATTTTTCCCTGTTTTTTCATTGTCAAATTAAACTATTAACAAAATTTATTTTTTTGGTATTAAATAATTTTGTATTGACATATTAAAAAAATTCTGTAGTATCATATGGTCATGGTTTATTAAGCTAAGTCAGAAATATTTCAAACTAAATTAACAGTTCAAGATATAATGACATATAAAAGAGCTTTAACTCAACATACACAAGTCTACAGCAAGTGTCACATTTGGACAGGCTCACATGAACAACATGGTTATGGAATAATTTATGTAACCTTTCGTGGGGAAAGAAAGATTGCTTTGGCTCACCGACTAAGGTTCTATGTTGAAACTATGGTAAATTCACTACCATATCAGTGTGACGTATCACATAGATGCCATACAAAAACATGATCATTTATCACTTGAACCAAAAAAGAGAACATTTGGCTAGAAAATCATGTAAAGCCTATGGTGAATGCCAAGGCAATATGGGCTAGGGGGAGTGGTGTATACTGTGATAGTCAGGTACATTTAATAATTGTTACATGCATTCATTTAAAGGATTTAAAGTGTATGGATGTTCATTGGGTATAAAATTATTTATTGAATTAGCAAACATTGAATTTTGTACAAGTTTTCTGTTGCTTTTTTGTTTGCGTTTGATGTAGCATATGTACTTGTACTGAAGACTTGATTTCCTCTCCCTATCTTTTACTGTTCTCTGATCTCATTCTGCTATGAGCTGAAATACTGGATCAGACTGAGTGGAACAATTCCATGAGACTTGGTCAGTGGGAGTGTAAAGTTTCCTGTACCATACTCAGAGCTATGAGGGAATGAATGACATAATGCATCAAAATTTCTGCTCCATACTGATATTTTAGGTGCATTGGTAAAAATGATATTGTGCAAGCTCTCGCACTTATTTGTGTTTAGAAAGTGTGAAATTTTACTTAGCTTGACATCTAAGACAAAATTTCTTAGTAAATATTCAAGCTTTTTAATATAAGAAAGATTTAAATGTTTCCCATATGGCAGAAATTTTGAGTAATAGGATGCTAAATGGGCAAGTCAGTCACTCCAACTTTGGCCTTATAGCAAGAAAGTGCCAACATCGCATTTAAATTTCCTGTGCCTGGGCCTCACTTTCTATGCCCTTGGCACTTTTCTGGACAGGCAGCCTGTTCTGCTTCCTGCAGATTGCAGTTTGTACATTTAACTGTTAAAAAGGCACACAGTCCTTGAGTTTTGCTTTTTTATACATCGGTGGATTGTATCGCTTGCAATTTCCAGCTCAGTCATACATTATGCACAATGTTCCCAATATCCTAGTTAGTTTTGGTATGTTCATAATTACATTTCCATTGATGTTGACAACACGCTGCAACATGTGACCCAACAATTAAGTTTTCTTCATTTCTTTCTTTCTCCAATTCAGGGCAAAGCTTGGGTGCACTTTATTTGGGCCACAGGAAGATAGTGATTCTTCATATACATCAATTCTTGGGCGCTTTATTTGTGGAGATGTAGAACCAGATTGCAACCTGAATAGGTTGGTCACTCTTGGATACTCGTAATCCATAGTCCTATGGTTGACTGTGTTGTATGAACTCTTGTGGACAAATAGCTATTTTCTTAGCTCTTCCTTTAGCCATGTTTTCTTAGATAGTGGCTAATGTGGGTTGATGTAGTATTAGTGACATCATGGTTACCAGTTGTTCCTGGTTGTGATGGATCTTAGACAGTATGTAACATCATAATCAGGCTGGGGCTTGAAATTGTTGGGAAACACACCTACCCCCTTTTTTGGCATACAAGTCTGCATGTTTTGGTTTTATAATTAATTTTACCATATAAAGCAGTCAACATATTTGATTTTCATTGTAATCGATTATGTATGTAATCATCAATCACATTCCTGGTCCATGGAATGGTCTCACCAGGAGTTAATTCCCCTTGACTTTTCATTTCAATTCTTTGACATACAAGCATTAGTGCAGATTCAAATTAGATTACTAGTGCCGGGGAAAAAAGTAATTATTTACAAACAAAATATATATTTATGTCTACTGTTATGAATTTATAGCATCAAGGACTTTTTTTCTTAATCCAATGCTGGACACTTTTTGCACTATTACCTCAAACTTTATGGAATTTTCCTCACTTTTCTCACTTGATTTACATGTATACATGACCCAAGTATAGTTTGCAACTTTGGAAATGATCTAAATACATTATTTGATGTTTGGATTGAAAAATAAAACAAATACTTCATATGCATTTATTCTTGAATGTCTTTCTTTAATGTCAAAATAATAGCATTTCCCAGTGACGTTAAAATACAGTTTTGACGTCATGAAGCTACATTTAAGTTACTTCAGAGGGGTATAGTAAATTAACTATGTGTTTGTAATTTTGGAAGTAAATACCATGTATGATATATCAATATGTTTGAAATTGACAGCAGAATATGACAAGTTTTTCAATAAGTTGAAAACGCATCTTTAGTGGTTCTTTAAAGAGCATTCAGGTGTATACCCATGGAGTTATATTTATTGCTGTTTGTATTAATATTGGCTCATTTAGTTTAAATTCACTGCAGTTTAGAACTTAAATATCTTTACATTCCAAATTCTGCTTTAATTAAGCGGCTGCAGGTGGGCTTGAGAAGAGTTATGTCCCTTTCTATTGTACACAATACGACATAGACTAGTGGCAATTAGAAACCTCTGTGTGTCATTGTTTTTAAAAATGTTTCATTAATTTCACATTTCTCAAGGAAGATGCTATCAGTTCTTCTTTGAACTGGTAATAATTTGGATATTTTTCCCTGTTTTTTCATTGTCAAATTAAACTATTAACAAAATTTATTTTTTTGGTATTAAATAATTTTGTATTGACATATTAAAAAAATTCTGTAGTATCATATGGTCATGGTTTATTAAGCTAAGTCAGAAATATTTCAAACTAAATTAACAGTTCAAGATATAATGACATATAAAAGAGCTTTAACTCAACATACACAAGTCTACAGCAAGTGTCACATTTGGACAGGCTCACATGAACAACATGGTTATGGAATAATTTATGTAACCTTTCGTGGGGAAAGAAAGATTGCTTTGGCTCACCGACTAAGGTTCTATGTTGAAACTATGGTAAATTCACTACCATATCAGTGTGACGTATCACATAGATGCCATACAAAAACATGATCATTTATCACTTGAACCAAAAAAGAGAACATTTGGCTAGAAAATCATGTAAAGCCTATGGTGAATGCCAAGGCAATATGGGCTAGGGGGAGTGGTGTATACTGTGATAGTCAGGTACATTTAATAATTGTTACATGCATTCATTTAAAGGATTTAAAGTGTATGGATGTTCATTGGGTATAAAATTATTTATTGAATTAGCAAACATTGAATTTTGTACAAGTTTTCTGTTGCTTTTTTGTTTGCGTTTGATGTAGCATATGTACTTGTACTGAAGACTTGATTTCCTCTCCCTATCTTTTACTGTTCTCTGATCTCATTCTGCTATGAGCTGAAATACTGGATCAGACTGAGTAGAACAATTCCATGAGACTTGGTCAGTGGGAGTGTAAAGTTTCCTGTACCATACTCAGAGCTATGAGGGAATGAATGACATAATGCATCAAAATTTCTGCTCCATACTGATATTTTAGGTGCATTGGTAAAAATGATATTGTGCAAGCTCTCGCACTTATTTGTGTTTAGAAAGTGTGAAATTTTACTTAGCTTGACATCTAAGACAAAATTTCTTAGTAAATATTCAAGCTTTTTAATATAAGAAAGATTTAAATGTTTCCCATATGGCAGAAATTTTGAGTAATAGGATGCTAAATGGGCAAGTCAGTCACTCCAACTTTGGCCTTATAGCAAGAAAGTGCCAACATCGCATTTAAATTTCCTGTGCCTGGGCCTCACTTTCTATGCCCTTGGCACTTTTCTGGACAGGCAGCCTGTTCTGCTTCCTGCAGATTGCAGTTTGTACATTTAACTGTTAAAAAGGCACACAGTCCTTGAGTTTTGCTTTTTTATACATCGGTGGATTGTATCGCTTGCAATTTCCAGCTCAGTCATACATTATGCACAATGTTCCCAATATCCTAGTTAGTTTTGGTATGTTCATAATTACATTTCCATTGATGTTGACAACACGCTGCAACATGTGACCCAACAATTAAGTTTTCTTCATTTCTTTCTTTCTCCAATTCAGGGCAAAGCTTGGGTGCACTTTATTTGGGCCACAGGAAGATAGTGATTCTTCATATACATCAATTCTTGGGCGCTTTATTTGTGGAGATGTAGAACCAGATTGCAACCTGAATAGGTTGGTCACTCTTGGATACTCGTAATCCATAGTCCTATGGTTGACTGTGTTGTATGAACTCTTGTGGACAAATAGCTATTTTCTTAGCTCTTCCTTTAGCCATGTTTTCTTAGATAGTGGCTAATGTGGGTTGATGTAGTATTAGTGACATCATGGTTACCAGTTGTTCCTGGTTGTGATGGATCTTAGACAGTATGTAACATCATAATCAGGCTGGGGCTTGAAATTGTTGGGAAACACACCTACCCCCTTTTTTGGCATACAAGTCTGCATGTTTTGGTTTTATAATTAATTTTACCATATAAAGCAGTCAACATATTTGATTTTCATTGTAATCGATTATGTATGTAATCATCAATCACATTCCTGGTCCATGGAATGGTCTCACCAGGAGTTAATTCCCCTTGACTTTTCATTTCAATTCTTTGACATACAAGCATTAGTGCAGATTCAAATTAGATTACTAGTGCCGGGGAAAAAAGTAATTATTTACAAACAAAATATATATTTATGTCTACTGTTATGAATTTATAGCATCAAGGACTTTTTTTCTTAATCCAATGCTGGACACTTTTTGCACTATTACCTCAAACTTTATGGAATTTTCCTCACTTTTCTCACTTGATTTACATGTATACATGACCCAAGTATAGTTTGCAACTTTGGAAATGATCTAAATACATTATTTGATGTTTGGATTGAAAAATAAAACAAATACTTCATATGCATTTATTCTTGAATGTCTTTCTTTAATGTCAAAATAATAGCATTTCCCAGTGACGTTAAAATACAGTTTTGACGTCATGAAGCTACATTTAAGTTACTTCAGAGGGGTATAGTAAATTAACTATGTGTTTGTAATTTTGGAAGTAAATACCATGTATGATATATCAATATGTTTGAAATTGACAGCAGAATATGACAAGTTTTTCAATAAGTTGAAAACGCATCTTTAGTGGTTCTTTAAGGTGGCGCTCTACAGTTTCGTACTTTGCATAGGGTTAGAATTTTAAAGAAAAATAATTTTCTGGGATTTCTTCACTGGTTATACTGGCAATATAATAAAGACTTTGTATATCTTAGGTGTTGGGAGAAGAACTTTCAATTCCCTTTATTTTGATGTATGATTGATGGGTGTACTTTAGGTTCTAGAGTATACAGCTTGGGCTAACATAAGATGTGCTCATGTAAACAAACTGCTAGCTCCGCATGGTCATTTTCACTCCCTGGACTTCAGAGGTAAATTGTAGAAAAATGGTACGATAACTTTTTTTACTTTTCAGATATTTTGTAATTTGTTCATTGCACTTTCAGAAGCTGCTATTGCCTACTTCAGCAAAATTCGTTTTCCCTAGTTTAACAACTGCTAAAGTTAGTGTACTTTTGATTAATTCTGGCTAATTTTTCAAGCACAAGGGAGCATCCATTTTGTTGTACCATGCGCTTAGATCATTTACAATTTCCACAAGTGCAGTATCCAAAGAAATATCAGCCACATTACATCAAAGTAGCATTGAGATATGCCAACTTATTCTCCATTGTGCATGTTACAAATGCAAACAACTTCACCTCACATACGTCACTATCTGAAAAGTACATATTAACTGGTGAGCGCCCCCATAAAGAGCATTCAGGTGTATACCCATGGAGTTATATTTATTGCTGTTTGTATTAATATTGGCTCATTTAGTTTAAATTCACTGCAGTTTAGAACTTAAATATCTTTACATTCCAAATTCTGCTTTAATTAAGCGGCTGCAGGTGGGCTTGAGAAGAGTTATGTCCCTTTCTATTGTACACAATACGACATAGACTAGTGGCAATTAGAAACCTCTGTGTGTCATTGTTTTTAAAAATGTTTCATTAATTTCACATTTCTCAAGGAAGATGCTATCAGTTCTTCTTTGAACTGGTAATAATTTGGATATTTTTCCCTGTTTTTTCATTGTCAAATTAAACTATTAACAAAATTTATTTTTTTGGTATTAAATAATTTTGTATTGACATATTAAAAAAATTCTGTAGTATCATATGGTCATGGTTTATTAAGCTAAGTCAGAAATATTTCAAACTAAATTAACAGTTCAAGATATAATGACATATAAAAGAGCTTTAACTCAACATACACAAGTCTACAGCAAGTGTCACATTTGGACAGGCTCACATGAACAACATGGTTATGGAATAATTTATGTAACCTTTCGTGGGGAAAGAAAGATTGCTTTGGCTCACCGACTAAGGTTCTATGTTGAAACTATGGTAAATTCACTACCATATCAGTGTGACGTATCACATAGATGCCATACAAAAACATGATCATTTATCACTTGAACCAAAAAAGAGAACATTTGGCTAGAAAATCATGTAAAGCCTATGGTGAATGCCAAGGCAATATGGGCTAGGGGGAGTGGTGTATACTGTGATAGTCAGGTACATTTAATAATTGTTACATGCATTCATTTAAAGGATTTAAAGTGTATGGATGTTCATTGGGTATAAAATTATTTATTGAATTAGCAAACATTGAATTTTGTACAAGTTTTCTGTTGCTTTTTTGTTTGCGTTTGATGTAGCATATGTACTTGTACTGAAGACTTGATTTCCTCTCCCTATCTTTTACTGTTCTCTGATCTCATTCTGCTATGAGCTGAAATACTGGATCAGACTGAGTAGAACAATTCCATGAGACTTGGTCAGTGGGAGTGTAAAGTTTCCTGTACCATACTCAGAGCTATGAGGGAATGAATGACATAATGCATCAAAATTTCTGCTCCATACTGATATTTTAGGTGCATTGGTAAAAATGATATTGTGCAAGCTCTCGCACTTATTTGTGTTTAGAAAGTGTGAAATTTTACTTAGCTTGACATCTAAGACAAAATTTCTTAGTAAATATTCAAGCTTTTTAATATAAGAAAGATTTAAATGTTTCCCATATGGCAGAAATTTTGAGTAATAGGATGCTAAATGGGCAAGTCAGTCACTCCAACTTTGGCCTTATAGCAAGAAAGTGCCAACATCGCATTTAAATTTCCTGTGCCTGGGCCTCACTTTCTATGCCCTTGGCACTTTTCTGGACAGGCAGCCTGTTCTGCTTCCTGCAGATTGCAGTTTGTACATTTAACTGTTAAAAAGGCACACAGTCCTTGAGTTTTGCTTTTTTATACATCGGTGGATTGTATCGCTTGCAATTTCCAGCTCAGTCATACATTATGCACAATGTTCCCAATATCCTAGTTAGTTTTGGTATGTTCATAATTACATTTCCATTGATGTTGACAACACGCTGCAACATGTGACCCAACAATTAAGTTTTCTTCATTTCTTTCTTTCTCCAATTCAGGGCAAAGCTTGGGTGCACTTTATTTGGGCCACAGGAAGATAGTGATTCTTCATATACATCAATTCTTGGGCGCTTTATTTGTGGAGATGTAGAACCAGATTGCAACCTGAATAGGTTGGTCACTCTTGGATACTCGTAATCCATAGTCCTATGGTTGACTGTGTTGTATGAACTCTTGTGGACAAATAGCTATTTTCTTAGCTCTTCCTTTAGCCATGTTTTCTTAGATAGTGGCTAATGTGGGTTGATGTAGTATTAGTGACATCATGGTTACCAGTTGTTCCTGGTTGTGATGGATCTTAGACAGTATGTAACATCATAATCAGGCTGGGGCTTGAAATTGTTGGGAAACACACCTACCCCCTTTTTTGGCATACAAGTCTGCATGTTTTGGTTTTATAATTAATTTTACCATATAAAGCAGTCAACATATTTGATTTTCATTGTAATCGATTATGTATGTAATCATCAATCACATTCCTGGTCCATGGAATGGTCTCACCAGGAGTTAATTCCCCTTGACTTTTCATTTCAATTCTTTGACATACAAGCATTAGTGCAGATTCAAATTAGATTACTAGTGCCGGGGAAAAAAGTAATTATTTACAAACAAAATATATATTTATGTCTACTGTTATGAATTTATAGCATCAAGGACTTTTTTTCTTAATCCAATGCTGGACACTTTTTGCACTATTACCTCAAACTTTATGGAATTTTCCTCACTTTTCTCACTTGATTTACATGTATACATGACCCAAGTATAGTTTGCAACTTTGGAAATGATCTAAATACATTATTTGATGTTTGGATTGAAAAATAAAACAAATACTTCATATGCATTTATTCTTGAATGTCTTTCTTTAATGTCAAAATAATAGCATTTCCCAGTGACGTTAAAATACAGTTTTGACGTCATGAAGCTACATTTAAGTTACTTCAGAGGGGTATAGTAAATTAACTATGTGTTTGTAATTTTGGAAGTAAATACCATGTATGATATATCAATATGTTTGAAATTGACAGCAGAATATGACAAGTTTTTCAATAATTTGAAAACGCATCTTTAGTGGTTCTTTAAGGTGGCGCTCTACAGTTTCGTACTTTGCATAGGGTTAGAATTTTAAAGAAAAATAATTTTCTGGGATTTCTTCACTGGTTATACTGGCAATATAATAAAGACTTTGTATATCTTAGGTGTTGGGAGAAGAACTTTCAATTCCCTTTATTTTGATGTATGATTGATGGGTGTACTTTAGGTTCTAGAGTATACAGCTTGGGCTAACATAAGATGTGCTCATGTAAACAAACTGCTAGCTCCGCATGGTCATTTTCACTCCCTGGACTTCAGAGGTAAATTGTAGAAAAATGGTACGATAACTTTTTTTACTTTTCAGATATTTTGTAATTTGTTCATTGCACTTTCAGAAGCTGCTATTGCCTACTTCAGCAAAATTCGTTTTCCCTAGTTTAACAACTGCTAAAGTTAGTGTACTTTTGATTAATTCTGGCTAATTTTTCAAGCACAAGGGAGCATCCATTTTGTTGTACCATGCGCTTAGATCATTTACAATTTCCACAAGTGCAGTATCCAAAGAAATATCAGCCACATTACATCAAAGTAGCATTGAGATATGCCAACTTATTCTCCATTGTGCATGTTACAAATGCAAACAACTTCACCTCACATACGTCACTATCTGAAAAGTACATATTAACTGGTGAGCGCCCCCTCAGTGTTCTGATTCAAAAAATTGACCGGATATCTTAACACGGTTTTGAGAAAGAGACTGTTGAACTTCCGATCCGTGTCAATTAGTCTTTCTTGAAAATGAAAAGCTATATGACGTAGTTCAGTGATTCTGACTGAAGAAACAAATGATTGTCGTAAGAACATTTTCAGTAACCAGTGCTCATGAGAGAGAGAGAGAGAGAGAGAGAGAGAGAAGTTTATAGCATTAAGGTATGCAATTTTAATTTCACGTACTATTCTATTTTTGTATTGTTGCATGCAAATGTGTTAGATATGACTAGGTTCCATATTATGCATCGTTTATTCAGTTTCATGGAAATGTGTTGATGCTAGGGTTGCTATACGATTTATCTTTTAATTGTACAGTTGATAGTTCATTAGCAGAATTGAATGCATGCAATCCAAGTGTTCATATGTGCAATATTTCATAGAGTTATATGAAACAAATATGAAATAACTTCCTTTGTTAGGATGATTACTGATTATCGTGAGTTAACGATAGCTACCTATTATATTTGCTTTCGTAATGTTTAAATAATCTGGAAGTAAGTAAGGATCTCTGAATTGTATGCATTAGTAATCAAACATGTAGTAGCATACGGTATATTTTCGATAGCGGTCACGTGGTAATTTATGGGAAGGACTACCGTAGTTAGGCTTTACGCAGATGTCTAAATAGCTAGTGCTTTCTGAGTAACGTAAGCGAAGGAATTTTACGTACATCTAGAAAGTGGTACAAATAGCGATTTAGGGATAATCTTGTCCTTTAAGGAAACAGTTTTCCGACGGAGAGGGAGACTTGACAGTCCGAAGACAGAGTCAGAAAAAAAGTGACGAGTGAAGTCTGAAAGAGGAAGTGATGAGTTCAGAGTAAAATTTAGGAAGTCCATGAAGGACGAGGCAGTCGGAAATAGGAAGACTCAAGGAAATATGACACGTTGGAACATGGACGAGAGGAAGGTGATGGAATCAGATGTGGACATTGTAGTTTATTCACCACTCGTAATGATGATGAAATAAATACAGACTAGACACTGCTTGACGCTCAGCATTAAGAGGTTAGTGTTAGGACTGGTCGACCTGGTGTCAGGATAATGTGACTGGGTGGGACATCATGCTACATATCTGCGGCATGATGCCTCAGTGCTAGACATCACTATAAACTGCCTCACAGCAGACATCGTAGCGATATGACTGAAAAATTGTTAAAGCTACGTTAAAAATCCTAATCAATCAAACAAACAAAGCTATTAATTCCTGTTGATATCATTAAGTTGAATTGAAAATACCATTACTAATTTGTTTGATTAAATGTATTGTTTTTATTGTGTAAGGGGTCTCGTATTGCATTATTTCTTCCCAATAATCTTCTCCAGTTCTCTGTTTATATTCTATCTTTCACTCAGAACGGGTCTTAATACCCAGCGAGGCCATTCCCTAGATATCGTACCTAAATCCAATTAACTACCCCTCTTACTAAGAGGGAGACATTACACACACACACACACACACACACACACACACACACACACAGACAGACAGATAGATAGATAGATAGATAGATAAGGAATAATTGTGGTAGTTTCATGTTCATGTCTTTCAGCATAACATTGGTTGTAATGTAAATAAAATGCAATGTACATTCTTAAAATAACTCACTTTTCATCTTTAAAAAGAGTGGGCGCGGCTGGACTTGTATGGTACTTTCCTTCTAATGAATATTGCTCCGTTGGTGAAAAACGTGATAATTATTCAAAAGGACTTTTTATGCTTGATGTTTCAGCCTTATTATGATATTTGTAAAATGCGCACAGAAGAGAATGTTGTCATACCTCATGTACTGTGGCTGCAATAACTTTGAATATTCCACATGTAGAAATTGTACACGACCTAAGCACACATCTATCTAAAACGACTTTTCCCATGTGCTAACAAAGCCAGCCTGAATTTGTCTAAAGTATACTACATTTTGCATATATTAAAATTGGGGAAACGAAGTTTGATGGACTCGAAAATAGCGCTTCTGAAAGTGCGATACATTTATTACCCAAAATATGAAATGTTATTGGCATATTTTTACAATTTACGTCTGAAGACCAGGAACGGAAAATAACCAATTCTTTTTTTAAAAAAAAAACAACAAAAAAAAACCAGTAAAAGAAGTGAGGATACCAAGGGAAATTTGTTTTCAAAAATCTAAGTTATGCAAAATTCGAAACTGTAGTGTATTTTAAGCTACGAAATATGTGGGTCTTGTTTAAGAGATTAAGCTAATTATTACGAGAACGCCGTCAGAAGTGACAGACATGCGTACTTACTCTGAGTCTTGTTTGTTATTGTTGGCGACATCATCGATGTTCTGGGGGACATATGTCTCTCCATCCATCTAGAGGAAAAGGGGCGTTCCATTAAACTTGTTAGCTTTTTCTCTGACAGGGTAGTACGAGATGACTTTGGAGATGAGCTTCTAGCAGCAGGCTCTGAGGTCTTTGAAAGATTTTTAAGATTAGTGCTCTGCCTTTGCTGCTCCTCGTCATCGGAAAGAAATTGGTCACACACGTTTTCGTCATTATCACAAGAGTCATCACTTTCATCATAAATCCTTCCTATTCTTGGCACGTTATTGTATGTATTTCCCGACGAATCAAATGCCCCCAAAACAGACCCAAATGGCGATATAACGTCAATGGTAGTAATATCAAGATGAACGTCAATATCACCCAACCAAGGAGGCACTTTTTGAGTTGTCGTTTGTGGTCTATGGTGTTCTTGAAGCAAGAACTCAGAACTTTTTGGTTGCAAAGATTCCTTTTCTGAATATTTGCATTGGATCGTTTCTTCCACTTGTTCATCTTGACTTGGTGTTGATGTTGTATGTTGTGTCGGGTGCCCTATTGGCCTGAAGATTTTTGGATGACTTCTTGTACTAGCTGGAAGAGTTTTTCTGCCGAGTTCCGTTCGTGATACCAATGACGTTATACTCGAAGTTAACGACGGATGTCTTATGAACCTCTCTGACTGGAGGCAATGTCGTTCACGGCTTCCTGGTCGACGCTCACGTCTGGCGGTTGGCCGTTCTCTGAAACTTGCATGATGTTCAAAGGAAACGTTCATGTTGTTGTTGTCACCTGTGAGAAATCGATTGAAAACTATATAAGCATCTCGCAGAGCACAAGAGTTCGAGAACGTTTGTTGACTGAGAGTATTGTTTCTTGTGTTTGATATATGTGGCTTGGTTTATACAATGCAGATAGAGCAACAACGTAATATGCATTGTGACCGAAGAAAAGATTAGAACGTTAATTACTTGGTTATTGTAAAAATTATAACAGATGTTATATGATGTTTGCAAATATTACAACGTCAGTTACATGGTAGATGTCAAGATTAAAATGTCAGTTACATGGTGGGTGTAAATATTACAAAGTAAGTTACTTGATGACTGTAAATATTACAAAGTAAGTTACCTGATGATTTTAAATATTACAAAGTTATCTGATGACTGTAAATATTACAAAATAAGTCACCTGATAGTTACCTGATGACTGTAAATATTACAAAGTAAGTTACCTGATGACTGTAAATATTATAAAGTAAATTACATGATGACTGTAAAAATTACAAAGTAAGTTACCTGATGACTGCAAATATTACAAAGTAAGTTACCTGATGACTGTAAATATTACAAAGTAAGTTACCTGACGACTGTAAATATTACAAAGTAAGTTACATGATGACTGTAAAAATTACAAAGTAAGTTACCTGATGACTGTAAATATTATAAAGTAAGTTACATGATGACTGTAAATATTACAAAATAAGTTACCTGATGACTGTAAAAATTACAAAGTAAGTTACCTGATGACTGTCAATATTACAAAGTAAGTTACATGATGATTGTAAAAGTTACAAAGCAAGTTACATGGTGACTGTCAACATTACAAAGTAAGTTACCTGATGACTGTAAATATTACAAAGTAAGGTACATGATGACTGTAAATATTACAAAGTAAGTTACCTGATGACTGTCAATATAACAAAGTAAGTTACATTATGACTGTAAAAATTACAAAGTAAGTTACATGGTGACTGTAAATATTACAAAGTAAGTTACATGATGATTTTGTAAATATTGAAAAGTAACATGATGACAAAGTATTACAAAATAAGTTACCTCATGACCGTAAAAACTTAGTAGACATCACTGGACGTCTAAGATAAGTATACGCTCATGTACCACACAGTCTTCACCTCAGTCTTAAAACGAAATATTCACTCATAGTCACAGATTGCGAACCCTAGATACATTTTTAGACATAGTGGTCAATTTGGTCAAATACCATTGCTGCATTTGTAATCTGAGGCAACACAGCAACACCTTTACACAACAATTTGGTCTTTTTCCCTATTGATAATAACCTCGCGTGCTAGGCGTATACTGGTTGGATTCGTCGCTAGAACGTGAATTTATTATATATATATATATATATATATATATATATATATATATATATATATATATATATATATGACATGGAAACTAACTCTAACTGCCTTTTCTAAAGATAAATCTAAGCCTAAGCAGTAGATCCGGACTAGTCTGAGCGGGTATCGAACTTTGGCCTTTTGGTTTGCAAGTACAGTGTGCTAACAGCTGAGCTATTGTGATTCTCGCTGGAACGTTGTGTGCCATCGTCTCATTACAATATATAACAATTTATAATATTATTAATAATAATAACAATAATAATAATAATAATAATAATAACAATAATAATAATAATAATAATAATAATAATAATAATAATGATGAGGACATTGTATAGGGCCTAATCTTTAGAAGCTCTAAGCGCTTTACAACATCAATAATAATGTGACTACAGAAAAACAAAAACAAAAAAACCCCATGAAATCGGAAAACATCAAAAAATGGTGAAAATATTTAAGGTACGAAACATCATTAGGTACTTAAGTGTGTTCTTGCAGTCGAAAAATGTAAGTTTCAAGAGCACTCTTGAAAGGGATCACTGTGTCTTTGTGTCTAATTTCAGTGGGCAATTCGTTTTACATTGCTGGGCCCTGGTACGCAAAAGAACGTTGTCGATATGACTTCTTTTTCATAGTGGGAACAATGAGTATACTATTGTCAGAGCAGGAGCGTAAGTATCTTGATGGTGTGTACACATGGGTGAGGCCGGATAGGTATGTTGGACTGGAGTCTGTCAGTAAAACGTATTGCAGAGAACAAATTTAGTGTTTGAACCTGGATCATATGGATAGCCAGTGTATGGTACAGAGCAGTCTGGAGGTGTGTTCTGATCATGGTACTCTAACCATAATCCGAGTAGCTGTATTTTGAACTTTTTGAAGTTTCTGGAGTAGATATTGAGACGAACCAGACAGAATTGAGTTACTATAGTCCAGTCTTGAAAGTACTAATGAACACACAAGTGTTTTAGCGGCATCAACTGAAAGATATTTGCGAATGGAGCTGATGCGTCTCAGCTCAAGATATGCAGCCTTGCATATCTTCATGACATGTTGGTGCAATGTGAGAGCACTGTCTAGAGTAACACCTAGATTTCGTACTGACTGTGTGAATTTAATGTTGGTATTGCTGATATTTATTGTTTGAAGTAAAGGATGTGAATGAGAAAGTCTCTGTGTTGCGATCAGAATGGCCTCAGTTTTACCATCATTCATCTGCAGCTTGTTAGATGTCATCCACGACTTCACATCAGAAATGCACCTCTCTGCTCCTTGGATGGTAGCATCAACTTCAGTTGGGTGGCTAGAGTTGTATATTTGTGTGTCATCAGCGTACAATTGGTGAGACACTGGGTGGTGATCTATGACACTTGTGAGTGACTGAGTGTATAGAATGAATGCGATTTGTCTATTTAGAAATGTACCATTACGATACTATCCGACATGAACATAGGCACTTTAACTCAAATTTACCGTAGGCTTTGAAGACTGGAAAGGATAGCACTAGAAACTAAATTTGTTTCGTTTTCAGTTTAATAATTCAACGTTAAATTAGATGTAGTCTTTTCAAAGACCAGCAAAGCTTTTCCAGATATAATTTAAAACAGACTATATTGGGCTTACTGAAATGGACTATATTGGGCTTGCTGAAATGGACTATTGTGGGATAACTAAAACAGACTATATCATGCTTACTGAAACGAACTGTTATGAGATTACTAAAACGGACTATAATAGGATTACTGCAACGGACTACATCAGGTTTACTGAAACAGACTATTATGGGCTTACTGAAACAAACTATATCAGGCTTGCTGAAACGGACTGTATCTGGCTTCCCGGAATGGACTATTATGGGCTTACTAAAACAGAATACATGTTTATCATGCTTACTGAAACGGACTATGTCAGATTTACTGGAACGGACTATGTCAAGCTTACACTGAGCGAAAAGATCTGTTAACAGACAGTGGCTCTATATCTTGTATTACATGTTCGCAGCATTTATCCGTTAACTGGTCCGATCATCGGAGCATCCGAAGCGTACGCTCTAACCACTACAAATGATACTAGCAGCTGCCTCGCTTTGTGTACAGCATTAAGAGGTTAGTGTTATGACTGCTCGACTTGGTGTTAGTATAATGTGGACTGGGTGGACATGTCTACGGCATTATGCCCCATTGTCAGGGACGTCATTAAGGAGCCCCCACCCCCCGAGTTTGCATGTGTTGTAAAATTTATGTAGCCTTTATACGAAAACTAACAACCCCGTCAAGTTTTGCCCCCCCCCCCCATACAATAATAATAATTGAAAATGACGTCCCTGCCCATTGCTAGACACCACTTTAAACTACCACAATGCAGACATCGTACCGATTTGACGGAAAAAATGCTAAAGCTACGTTAAAAATCCTAGTCACACAAACACACTTAATAGAGTAGTAAATGACGGCAGATTCCCTTGACATCCGAATGCATGCAACTCATTTCACTACGCTATTCTACTCGGCCGTCAAAATGAGTATTTCTGTGTATGCAGTGGCGTAGCGAGGGTGTTCGGCGCCCGGTGCAAGGTTCATATTTTTTCGCCGCCACTCCTCCGCCCCCCTCCCCCTTTACCGGCGTAGCGGAGAGTATTTGGCGTCCGGTGACAAGGCATAAATTTTACGCCCCCCAGTGTCACTGAAACATTAGAAAACAGTAGTCAATACTGAATACAACATAATAATTCAGTCATCATAGAAAAGCAATTTAAGGCTAATAAATTTTAACTGCAACAACCGCAACAAAAATGTTACCAACAGTTAGTGACTTAGGGGTCGTCCATTAATTATGTCAACAAAATAGGAGGATGGGGTTTGAAGAAGTTTGACAACTGTTGACTTGGGGGAGGGGGGAGTTCAAGATAAATTGACGTCAACCATGTTATTGTTTACAATAAATTTAATAAATCAAAAGATAGGAAATTAGTCTGTGCTTGAACGGATCTGCAAAATCTGTCACCTCTATGCTGCTTCACAAGTCATGTTGAAGAAGCATTTTCAACAGCACCGTCAATGCGATCTTAGGACAAGGCAATTAGCACATGCTCCTCAACCGCAAAAAAAATCGGCCAATGCGAGTGCCTGCCGAAAGACAGAGAGAGCTGATGCCAATTATTGCTCATGGAGAGATGTTAAACGCAGAATGGTTAGATGAAGATGATGTTGACTTGTCGGGTGTATCGGTTCCACAAGAAATTAATGAATCGGCCACTATGCCCATTATAACAATTGAGAAACTTTTGGCATCCCCATGGGAAGATGATAGAAGCTAAAATATAGTCTCGATTTATCACGAATTCAAAGTGTAATAGTCAATTTGAAATCTTTTAAACAAGTAAAAATATGTATTAAAATTTATTTGTAGACCTTTTAATTTCCATAATTCTATTTTTAGGATAAAAGTCAGCCGTATAAAATATTGTTAGTTTGTAAAGCGGGGGGTGGGGGGATTTGACATAATTTTATTAGATGAGGGGCACTGAAAGTTTGACAGTTTTTGACGGAGGTGGGGGGGGGGGTGAATGGGGTGGGGGAAATGCTTAAAAATTATGGACATAATTAATGGACGTCCCCTTAGTCTTCTTCCTGAGCCTCCCCAAGACGGCGTCCGGTGCAACTTGCACTCACCTCCAACAGCCACGCCACTGTATGTATGCAGCAGGGTTCGATTGAAATTCTTTAGAATATTTGGCCAAAGACATGTTGCAAATATTACTTTACCATTCATGTACGAAGAAACATGATAGGGTTCCGATTCCTTGTCAATATCCGGGATCGTCAATCTACTGCACGCGTGCCACAAAATGTCACGTCAAGGGGTTTTTATCTGGCACGCAAAGGGCAGCCAAAAAATCTCAATTTTAAAATTATTGCTCTCTGAATGGTGGCACACGCTCGTTCATTTTGCAATTAATCCAGAAAACGTAGCACACTATGTGAAATAGGTTCCCGACCTATGTCCTATAGTATTCAATAACATCAGCAAACCTTTCTTACCAGACCAATAATCCAGTTATCCGATGGCTCTAGTTTCAAACAGGGTACACAAATAAAAGAAAGAAATACCGAGAGAAAAAAACTTACCCGCTGTAGGTCCTTGGGCTTTAAGATATGTTGTCAGCACATTTTGCAAGGCTTAATCTGGATAGCATCTCATATGATTCTTTAACTATTCAAAACACACAAAGCATTAACTAAAGCAATCATTGCTATTATTACCAACTTACGTGTACAGAGGCCCACACGTGATTGTAGATTTTGATAAGTAGACCTGCGACAAAACTTACATCCTGCTTTGTTATTGGATCAATCGGTTTAGAGTCATGTATTAAAATCAATAATATGAATGAGGTATCTTTCAATACACACGCCGGGTATTTTCACCATATATATACATACGCCGTGACCTGTGATACAATACACACTTGGGAACTATTGACAGATGATAAGCAAGTTCGTTCTTGACTTTGTTGGGAACGATACAACTCATACTGACTGATAGATGGGGTTGTGTAGTACAATATCGTGAGAGAGAGAGAGAGAGAGAGAGAGAGAGAGAGAGAGAGAGAGAGAGAGAGAGAGAATGTGTGCATCAAAGGTGTTTGATCACATCGTGAGATGTGTCAATATGCGCTTTAGTATGTCAATATTTGGTTTTTGTTATGGTATAGAGTCGAATTCGCGGTATTAATTGCTTGTACATATACAGTTAGGTGCCAGTATTAATGGGGGAGGAAGAACCCGGGAAAACCTCTGGAAAGAACCACTGATCCACGAGAAGCTACTGAGAAACATACCCACGTTGGCCGAATCCGAGACTCGAACCCACGCAGACAGAGGTGAGATAGAGTGATCCGCAACGGATAGCGCTTAAGACCTCTCGGCCACTCGGGGCCCAGAAAGCAGTTGCAATAAAGACGTGGAGAACACAATTTCCCTAGACTTCGACGTAAATAAAGTCTTACCTGCTGTGTAGATCTTAGAGTTTTGAGATCTGTGGTCAACGAAACAGACACGTACACACACGCGCTCCTGCCCTTAGAGCAGTCAATATTCACACCATGAGACACAAAATCATATTTATAAAAAGATATTAAAATTAGAATGGCAGAATAAAAGTAGGAAACTGCCAACATTTCTTAAATTGGACCAATAAAATCAGTAACTATATTTTAAGGATTTCGTATATGTTACCTATATCTTTTATTTTATAAACATATTATATAATTTTAAGATCTTTACAAGGTTATATTTTATCTTGTACTTATATTTGTTTAGAAGGGAGCATTTTCCTCGATTTTGTGAAATCCATTTTTAAATACTTGGAAATTTTCCTAGATTTGGCACCATATCATTGGTATGATAGCAGGTGTTAAGCAGACTGTGCCACATGCCTTTTGTGGCCTTATATTCTACATGCATACTATTGCTGCCCTCACAGCTTTTGGCGTGCCATGTGCCTTTTGTGGCCTTATATTCTACATGCATACTATTGCTGCCCTCACAGCTTTTGGCGTGCCACGTGCCTTTTGTGGCCTCATATTCTACATTCATAATATTGCTGCCCTCACAGCTTTTGGCGTGCCACGTACCTTTTGTGGCCTTATATTCTACATGCATAATATTGCTGCCCTCACAGCTTTTGGCGTTCAGCAGCACCTCTGGCGCTGCTGGGTCCATGACGTAGTGCTATTGTGCTGATGTAGTGTAGAACGCTACATAGATACATACATACATACATACATACATACATACATACATGCATGCATGCATGCATGCATGCATGCATGCATGCATGCATGCATGCATGCATACATACATACATACATACATACATACATACATACATACATACATACATACATACATACATACATACATACATACGAATGTAGTTCTAGTCTATTTTTGAAACATTTTTTCCTCTCTCATTTTGGTGGTGATAGAAGAGTTTTATTGATGCATTTTTGGTAGGGATTTAAAGGTAATTGTTTATTCTTGAGAATATGAGCTGAGAGACTGGTCGTCAGTGTGTAATTTGGCGACAGTGCACATGGAGTAATAAGGCTTTGGTGATGATCAAGAAGTGAAATATGTGTTCTGTGTACATGCTGTTCTGTTTACAGTGCAGCCGCTCAAAGAAAATGCCGGTGAACCCCTGACAAGAACTTCACCGTGAAGTCATCTTTGGATGTATCTTAGATTAACATATGATTTGTATTGATTGTCACAAAGTTGAATGGTCAGTACTGAGAAATATATGTAGAGAACATATAGTAAAATTAATTGTGGTGTATATCCATATGCATCAGCTAAACAATTTACAGATTAGAAACTCACAGTCTGAAAGGGCCTTAAAAATTTATTTTATACCAAATAGGGCCTCTTCAGCTTCCCATAGCTTAGGGCCTCACAGTCTGAAAGGGCCTTTCAAATTTATTTTATACCAAATAGGACCTATTCTTAGGGCCTCGCTGTGTCTAAATCCGGCACTAGATTTCGAGAACGTGTTAGTGTCACAAATCGTGCACTATGGAGAGTAAATGGCGCGTTTACTACCACATCTTTACATTTGATTTATATGATTACAAAAATTAATCATGAACCCTTGACATTGTGGAGTCTACCATGTTGGTATATATATATATATATATATATATATATATATATATATATATATATATATATATATATATATATATATATATATATATATATATATATATATATAATCTGTCTTACATCTGCATGTTGACGTTTCCCTGAAATGGCTTGAGTTCAATCTGGTATTTTAATCTTTGTGTTCGTCATTGGTTGTTCTTTTAAGAACTATTTTAATTAGAGTGAGTGCAGAATCGTTGGACAATGTTCCTTTTGCTTGGAGTATCTGGGTGGTATAGACAATCTGCCTTTTGTTTGGATTATCTGGGTGGTATAGACAACGTGCCTTATGTTTGGATAATATGGGTGGTATAGACAATCTGCCTTTTTTTTATTATCTGGGTGGTATAGATAATCTTCCTTATGTTTGGATTGTCTGGGTCGTATAGACTACTATATATATATATATATATATATATATATATATATATATACTATATATATATATATATATTAAAATATATATATATATATATATATATATATATATACATACACACACACACACACACACACTTCAACATACTCAATATATATTTCCCCCATTGTTTTAATTGCGTCAGATCTGTAAATATATACGGCCAAACTCTATCTGTTTTGTGTAATCGTCCTTCGTATCTTTGTGGGCTTGAGAAATAAATGAGTAAATTCCGAAAGCGCTTGATATATCAGGTATATGTGTATTCTTTCAAAGCCTCGTTATCAGTGACTCAACAAATAGAACGGTAGTATTTGAAATCATTTATCCCAGAAAAATCCAGTTTATTCAATTCTAACTTTAATGGTAAATTATAAATGAGAGAGAGAGAGAGAGAGAGAGAGAGAGAGAGAGAGAGAGAGGTATTCGGTAATATACTATGACATTTACGAAATATCTGTACATTATGTTATGAACTTTTTATGCTGAACCTGTGTCCACTCCTCGTGTAAATATGAATGTTTGTGTAATTTTTAGCCCTGTTGCAGTTGTTACGACTCTACGGTCACAGACTTAAGTAGCAGATTTTAAACGTAGCATTAACAATTTTTCAGTCATATCGCTACGATGTCTGCGAAGAGACAGTTTATAGTGATGTCTAGCACTGGGGCATCATGCCGCAGACATGTAGTATGATGTCATACCCAGTCACATTATCCTGACACCAGGCCGACCAGTCCTAACACTAGCCTCTTAATGCTGAGCGTCAAGCGAGGCAGTTGTTAGTACCATTTTTGTAAGTCTTTAGTTTGACTCAGCCTGGGATCGAACCCACGACCTCTCGCTCCCGCGGCGGACGCTCTAACCACTAATCCACCGCAGCGGTATAAGTAGCAGGCAAGAAGTAAAACCAACAAAATTTGTAAAAACTTAACAAACAATTTAACTGCCAAAGAGAAAAATGACAAATGTGAGTGGAACTTACAGTATAATGAAGTCCATTTAATTTGGTCCTTATAAAGGTCTATGAAAATCCTAAATGACTGAAAAGTTCCTTATAATGTTCAATACCGGAAATATACTGGTCTTTTATTGATGTTGTCAAGATGGCGTTGTCTAGAATTCTACGTAGATCCTACTTAATTTGCGTTTTTTACAGAGCCACATTACGGACAGAATGTTTTTGCAAACATCATTCTCTACAGTTTACGACCATGAATAAAATTTACGAAAATTAAATTTAATCATATATCAGAAGTTACAGAAAATATAGATATGAATAACACAGTATATATTTTAGGTGTATCAAATATTCACGTTTTCTTCATTAATGTTTCGCCAGACGAAACGATAATTTAGACGAAGCGATTTCTAGGGATGTCAGTTTTAGGCATTATGATTCTGAATGTGATTATAATAATTGGCGTTCAGCATATGGATGCTAGTGTTAATAGTGGTCGGCTTGGCGTCAGGATAATGTGACTGGGTGAAACAGTATGCTACATGTCTGCGGCATGGTGCCACTCACTATACACTGCCATACTGCAGACATCTTAGCGATATGATTGAAAAATGTTTTAAGCTAAGTTAATAATCTAAATCACACATTCTTCTTCTTCTTCTTCTTCTTCTTCTTCTTCTTCTTCTTCTTCTTCTTCTTCTTATTATTATTACTACTACTACTACTACTACTGCTACTTCTATTATATTTATTATTATTAGTAGTAGTATATTAGTATTATTATTATTATTATTATTATTATTATTATTATTATTATTATTATTATTTCTTTTTCAGTATCCGGCTATAACATTCTTATGAATCATTTCCGATTTCCTATTCTACATATATTTCGAAGAAGCATGTTGCAAAGAATGACATTACGGCCACAAGCATGACATCGTAGTCAAAAAGAATATCCGCTCTTCATCTAGTGTTGCCACCTGCTACGAATTTATATCTAAGTATTTTTTTTCAAAACAAGATTATTTTAAGATTTGCAGTTCTTGCAACACTCTAATCTTAAGATGACCAAATTGTGTCAAACGGCGCATCAGAAATTGCAACAGATGTTTCAGGTTCATATTCTTGCGGTCAAATATGTACAACGTGTGCAGTTTTGCTTCTCAATCATATCATGTAATCGAGAAGAAATAGACCATGAACCCAAGAAGCAGCATTATCATCTTTTGTTTTATCTGTGGACCATTTTACTGCCTCGAGGTAAATTAAATCAAAAGCTTTACAAACTGTTAATGCAAGTGGCATTGTAATTAATTAATCTACATATTTAGTCCATTCAAGACTGATACTTCATTGCCAATTTACGAAAATAGTAGTAATCTAGTGGAAATGGTTAATCAAGGTTTCCAAATTTAGGATGTTTGGTTTTGATAATAAACAGCATTATCATGACAGGTTTATTCATATATATATATATATATATATATATATATATATATATATATATATATATATATATATATATATATATATATATATATATATATATAATATAATATAATATAATATAATATAATATAATATAAATTTAATACAGCACTACTTTCGAAACTGGTGAGAATATACTAATTTCAAAAAAGAGAATATGTGTACGCACTTGATAGGAATATGATGATAGAGTTGCCTCCAGAGGCACAAGAATTGGGTGTCCATGTCATTTGTAGTCTCCATCCATCTTTTTTTTTTTTGCAAAACTGTTGCCTTTTCGATTCTGTTATGTTCTTGCTTGGTTCTGGGTATGCTTACGCTAACAACACGAGTTGATTTCGGAAGTTGAATGCTCAGCCGATAGGAACTTAACTTGGCCATCTCTGTGAAACCGATAAATAACCTACCTCGATGTAGTTGTAGGAATGGATATAAATTTGACGGATTTGGCGATTCTCCTCCTGGCAGTGTGCACCACATAAGGCCGATACTGTTCTGACTGGTATTGTCTCTTTAGCCGCCATATTATTCCATGGGAACAAACTAAGCCTGCATTTAGTTTTCAATGGCAGCAAATTACATCTGATGTTTATTTATTGAACTGAGTAAAAGGCGTGGTGTGGGTTCTCAACAAGGTTACTGATGTTTCTGGATGAAGTTCGTTATGAAAGTATACTGATTACAATAATGGCAGGACAATACATCCTTTAAATCTCTTTAACCTGCATACAAATATAAAAGGACAATTGCAAGACTATGCAAAACATGACAAGTATAAGATAATGATGATGATCATTGTTATACACTGTTAGCACATCTACACAGTCAAGGCTATTGGAACATCAAAACAACCAAGACCTGAAATCAATTCGGAATTCGGAACGCTCTATACTTTTGGTCTTGTGATGTAACATTCATGATTTTTGGGATTTAATTTACAATACAGCTTGTTCCTACTAAATATTCATTTAGTTTAAGACCATACAGTCGTAAGAACCGAGGCGCATTATTACTAGCAGCATTATTACTGTAATAAAAAGTGAAACTTTGAGCTGAATGTCAACAACCGGTCAAGACATTTATCATAAAGGGCCAGGAAAACACCGACTCAACTAAATAGAAAGTATTTAGCGAACTGTAGAAATTACGTAAAATTCAAACAGAAAACATCTGGACTCCTGAAAAACTTATGATGATTCTTGATCTGGCAAAGGAATATTATTTTTCTCCATTCTGAAATCAGACATTGGAGTTATCCTGGTTCAAATCCTTCAAACTGCAAAATTTCAATTTTCTGCGAGTTATTTTTGGTAGTTTACCTTTGATCATTGTGAAAATCATCAAGCCACTTATGCCAGTGTTAGAGTTGCCAGAGCTACATGGGTACTTACTAAAATAGCATCCACATGTGATGTTTTGTCCGGAACGTTGAAACAGGTGTTTGTCCAAAACATTTTGTAAAATATTTAGCGGCTAAAATTTGTTTTGGTCTAAAGGCTAAGCGTTATTTATGATTTTGAAGGGTTAATTCTGTACATATACTTTCAATATATTCCGGTTCAAGGTGCATCCTTCGTCCTGGTGTCTAGATTAAAGACACAACCATCCCGTGCCGGAGCTGAATCAGTAAACTAGGAAGAAATGAAGGATAATTCTATTTTCGTTTCACATAACGCCGGAAAAAACAAACCGTTATGTTGACCAAAAGTTCTGAAACTTCCAAAAAATGTATTACTGCTTCAGTTCTAAATCATTATCCAATAAAGGTTAGGTCAAACTTTGTATATGCCAAATTCTAACCATAATAATAACAACAAACTCTTACGCCCACCCTGTAGCTTCTGATCAAATGTGAAATCCCAGATAAAATCGCCCATCACAAATTAAAACAATGTAATCGCAAGGTCCGTCCTGTAACGAAACATTCACTTCTGTAGACAAAACACATGGCAGCCATACAACATCCATAAGTTACTATATTTTTTTTCTTTCTACAATGTATTTCACCAGCCGTTATTGAATGTCGCGGTCCTTGGGAAGATATCCGACCAATATTTGGGGCAGATTTGAATAGGAAACTAAGGCTCGACCAGAGTAGTGCTAGTTTCCACCTGCCACAGTTCTTGACATCCGCCTGTATTGGCCGTCTTTGCACACAGGCCATGCGTCTGGTTCATGTTTGCTACATAGATCTCGTCGCGTTGGTGGTCGGCCAGCACAGTACAACAGTCCAATCCCCAAGCGAGGTTCTCCCATTATCTACGCAGATGTTACACCATAAAACAAGCCGTTTTCATCCTAAGGAAACCAGATCCGGCGTATTTGCTTTAACCGTTTCTGCGGTGCTCGAATCTAGCTTAATCCTCACCTGCAGGTGTGCAAAGAGATCTCAGACTTGCTGCATCCTCTGGCCTGGATGATTGAAGGAAAGGTTCTCATAGACGCTCCTTCGGACAGCCGGTGAAGTTTAAGAGATACCTTCGAAAGCTTCGTGCACTTCCCGAGACTTGTTGTTAGAAGCCACCTTGTAGTCGGCTGATATTCACCATGTTCGTCTGCAAGTCATTCACTGTAAATTGCGAAAACGTCAACATTGGCTACAAAACAGCACCTTCCCGTATGGGCTGTTCTACCTGGTGTTCGATGCGAGTTGTTCTTTGTTGTCCTATATTTCATCGACCCAAATATGACAGAGGTGCTTTCCCGGCCCACCGTCTACAAAAGACATATGTTCGTGCTGGTCTTCTGGTAGCTAGCTGTGCACTCCAATGATTTTCTGTTCCGTCCCCATAGATAACAGAAATGATATCCTTGTATGAGGACTCTTCCCTTGGTGCTTACAATGTCCTGGAGGCTTAGTTAGTTAAACAAGTCGCCAAAATTGTTCGTTGACCTACATCGATATCGGCAGTAGTGCCGTGAGATAGTAGTCGAAAAAGCAAAGGTGGCCACAACTACCAGATATCTCGATCAAAAAGTATACTCTTTAATGGTCAGCTAAAACGCGCCAACGGATCCGCGCCATTTAATAGCGATTATGGGACTGTGATACTTTGGGCATACTAGTCACCACCACCGTTATGGCCGACATCGATGGTTATCGCCAAAGATTTTCTACGTTTAGCATTTATGATATTCATCAAAAGGTTTTCTACGACTATTAACCATGCCATTCACCAAGAGCTATATGTGCAAATAGGTTAATACTTACTCCCGCTATTTGTCCCCAATAGTTTTCTACGACTAGTATCTATACTCGTCAATAAGATATTTATACGACTATTATCCATTCTAATCATCAAACGTTGGCATACCATATAACACTCTCTTATCACAAGTTACCAAACGTTTTCTTCCAACACGATCGAGGCTACTCACCGACAGTTATCGACTAGCATTAAAAGTATTCGCTAGAGCTTATCTACGGATATCATTAGTGACAGTCGCCGAAAGGTCTCGGTGGATGAGCCCACACTTTCTATTTCACTATTACTACTTTACCTATTGGTGTTTGCTTCTGAAACGCGCCATTGATTGCATGCATGGTTAGATGGCGATTGTGGGGATGAGGAACGTCATATTACAACTGAGGCGTGTTCTTATCGAACAAACAAAAAAACAACTTTTACAAGTTTTATGTCATGGGTCAAAGGAAAAAATCGAAATTTAAATATATTCTTGCGGTGAAGGTTTATCACGAGGGGGATGAAACATGGTTAATACATTTAGGTTTGTGAACGATTTGAAACTTACACCGCTTAGATGAATGTTATCATTTTGAACATATTTTCTTACTCAGTGAAAAAAATTATCCCAATCGTTTTTGGACATACGTCTTGGAAGCATATTTAGAACTGAGAGATCATCCAAAATGGTCACATCTGAATATATTTTAGCAACACAAATATGGTTCAGTCCTTATATTACAATATATGAAAATGTGTTTATTGAATATTTGTACTTTCAAGACTGGACTATTGTAACTCGATTCTGACTGGTTCATCTCAATATCAACTCCAGAAACTTTAAAAAGTTTAAAACACAGCTGATCGAATCATCTTTAGAGTACCACGATCAGCGTACACCTTCTCGCTGCTCTGTACCATACAATGGCTATCCCATCGATCCAGATTAAACACAAAATGTGTTCTTTGTGCTACGTTTCACTGACGGACTCCAGTCCAACATACTTATCTGGCCTCACCCATGTGTACACACCAGCAAGATACTTACGCTCCTCTTCTGACAATCGTATACTCATTGTTCCCACTATGAAAACGAAGTCATTTAGACAACGTTCTTTTGCAAACCAGTGCCCAGTAACGTGGAATGAATTGCCCATTGAAATTAGACACAAAGACAAAGTGATCCCTTTCAAGCGTTCTCTGAAAATACACCTTTTTCGACTGCAAGAACAAATTTAAAGACCTAATAATGTTTCTTACTTTAATAATTTTCAGCATCTTTTATGTTTTTTAATTTCATGGTGTTGCTTTTTTATTTTTTATTTTTACTTTTTTTTGAAGTTATATAATTATACATGTTGAAAAGCTCTAAGAGCGTCTAAAGATTAGTCGCTATACAAAGTCCTGATTATTATTGTTTTTGTTTTTGATGGTTTAACGCCATTTTTCAGCACAATATAGGCTATACATGGCGGCCAGTATTAATGGTGGAGGAGAAATCCGGACAACTCCCGGAAAGAACCATCGACCCACGAGAAGCTACTGGCAAGCTTTCTCACATAACTACATTTGCCGAATCTTAGACTCAAATACACGCAGAGGTGCCTGATTATTATTATTATTATTATTATTATTATTATTATTATTATTATTATTATTATTATTACTTGGTTTCAGACAAGCGTTGGAATTGTGAATGTATTTATTAACATGAATGGTTCCTGGATAAGTGTTAATACTTTTAAAAACAGATTTTCTATTAAAATTATTTTAAAAATTTTCAAATCATACACGAAACAATAAAGTCATATCAAAATGAATTTAGTATTAGCTATAATTCAAATCTGCAACAACCGTTTATAAATATTGCCATAGATACCATTACAAAAATATAATAAAAATAATGTAGATTAATGCCTGAAAAATTGATTCGATTAAAAGTGTACACAAAAATGAAAGCCTAGAACAGTGCTGAAAATAGGATACGGAATGAAACAGAAAGACCAAGTTTGCTCATCAGCCATATGACGAACCACCTCAAAATACCTGAATGTATAAACACATCAGCCGTATGACGAACCACCTCAAGATACCTGGATGTATAAACACATCAGCCGTATGACGAACCACCTCAAGATACCTGGATGTATAAACACATCAGCCGTATGACGAACCACCTCAAGATACCTGGATGTATAAACACATCAGCCGTATGACGAACCACCTCAAGATACCAGGATGTATAAACGCATCAGCCGTATGACGAACCACTTCAAGATACCTGGATGTATAAACTGTCCTTTTGATATAACCTTAGAGTATAGTCTCATACATGTTTGCTAGACCGCTCCGGTGGCCAGTGGTTAGAGCGTCTGCCTAGGATGCGCGAGATCATGGGTTCGATGCCCGGCCGAGTAATAATAATAGTAATAAAAATAATAATAATAACAATAATAATCATGAGGACTTTGTATAGCGCCTAATCTTTCGAAGCTCTAAGCGCATATCAAAGACTTACAAAAATGGTCCTCACAGCTGCCTCGCTTGGCGCTCAACATTAAGATGTTAGAAACGGACTGGTCGGCCTGGTGTCAGGATAATGTGACATGTTCGGCGACATGATGCCTAAGTGCTAGACATCACTATAAACTGCCACACTGCATACATCGCAGCGATATGACTGAAAAATTGTTAAAGATACATTAAAAATCCAAATCACACACACACACACACACACACACACACATACATATATTTACCAAATTCAGTCGAAATAGCAGAATTCATTATTTTTATTTTTAAAAAATGGTTTTTGTGACAACCATCGTAACATTAGATTTCGTTTGAAAACAGTCACTAATCTATCGGGTTTCTATTTTGAATATTTGATTCTTGCATGACTGTTCTTATAACTCAGTGAAACAGCTGGATTGAACAAATTCTTTAACTGCAGCTGACAAATTTGTAATGGTGGGAACTGATGCAGTTGTTTATCGTTATTAAAAAAAAAAAGACCAGTGAATCATGTTGCTATCGGACCAACAAGAATGATCCGTCATTATCACCTGTCAGTGAAATATTAAGGTCATATTTACTTTTTTCTATAGTAGATAAAGGGGAATATTTCTCGAGTGAAAATTAACAATTTGAAATGTTTCCGCTTAACTCGTTAAACCGTTTACATATATCTACTCCCAAAACATATTTGCTTTTTGTTATACAGTTGAATGTGGGAAAGGTCGGTTGGCATGGATTTTTCCCACACAATTCTTGCCTGTACGCTATTATGCAATCTAACTGCGTCCACAGAAATAAGTTCCGGATTTCAGTAACATTTACAACCTTATTATGCATATACTGATTTAAATGGTATGCTTTAATTAATTATTTACATGTTTTATAAACAGAAACAAAATGACGCTGATATATTTCTTTAGCCTATTTGTCGCGTGTATCGATACGCTGAACATTGTTAGGTTGGGCAAGTAGCCTGTAGGCCTATTTGTTACGTGGATAGTTTCGATACGATAGTTTCGGTGAGAGCCTTTAGATGGTCAAATCTTAAAATTACAGATTTATTCATTGTTGTTTAACCTGTTAAGATTCGCGTATTTATTTGGTTACTGCAGCATTCAAACGTGAATCGACTGGCCTTGAGAATCTAGCAGTCAGGTTTGATAACGGACGTTTCAATCAACCTTTAGTAGTTCCTTGATTTCAGTTTGCAATCAATACTCATCCATGCCTGATTTCTATAATGTTTGCAAATATAAAAATACGTGTGATATGACTTAAGAGCGCTAGTTAGTATTCGAGAGTTTTGTCTTATAACTTCTATCATTTGTCGTGGAGTTTACGAGGAATTGTGGCAAAAGACATCTTCGTCAAATGATGGTAAAGATCGAATAGAAACAGGTGATTATCAATTAGGTAACTAACAACGTGCAAAGATCGAATATAAACAAGTCATTATAATTTAGGTAAATTACAATGTGAAAGATCAGACTATTTGTGTGGGAAAGTATTTAATATAGGCTAATATTATCAATCTGCTTGTTGTTGTTTGTGTTTAAGCATCATAGTATTTGGTTTTATTGGCACCTCCTCACTGCTACACAATACCATTACAAATGTATATTTTTTTCTTTGATATGTGATATAAATGTTTCTCGCAGTTATAAAGTTCAGCATACAGGTATGAACTATATAATAACAAGAGAACCGTAAATGGTGCATTAAATATCCGTCATGTGGAAATTAGAAGCTTCATGCCTTTTTCTGCGTTTGTCACTGTTTGCCTTATGGAGAACGCACAGAAACCAATATGTGAGTTGCAATCTGATTTGCTAATGGTCAAGACAGCACGCGTCTCCATCTCATTCTGATTTACTAACTGGCAAGACAGAAAACGTCTCCACCTCATTCTGATTTACTAACTGGCAAGACAATACACGTCCTAACTGCAATCTGATTTACTAACTAGCAAGACAGCATGAATCTCCACCTCATTCTGATTTGCTAACTGGCAAGATAGTACACGTTTCAACTGCAGTCTGATTTACTAACTGGCAAGACAGCACGTGTCTCCACCACATTCTGATTTGCTAACTGGCAAGACAAAAATCGTCTCTACTGCTCTCCGATTTCCAAATATGCAAGACAGAAACCGTCTCTGATGCTATCTGAATTGGTAATTGGCAAGACAGACACACATACCTGACTCATCCATACCTCTTCAAGGCAGACACACATACCTGACTCACCCATACCTCATTAAAGGCAAACACATAATACGTGACTCATCCATACCTACCTGCTTAAAGGCAGACACACATACCTGACTCACCCATACCTCATTAAAGGCAGACACACATTCCTGACTCATCTATACCTCCTTAAAGGCAGACACACATACCCGACTCATCCATACCTCCTTAAAGGCAGACACACATTCCTGACTCATCTATACCTCCCTCCTTAAAGGCAGACACACATTCCTGACTCATCTATACCTCCTTAAAGGCAGACACACATACCCGACTCATCCATACCTCCTTAAAGGCAGGCACATACCTGACTCATCTATACCTCCTTCAAGGCAGACACACATTCCTGACTCATCCATACCTCTCTCCTTAACGGCAGACACACATATCTGACTCATCCATATCACTTAAAGGCAGACACACATACCTGACTCATCGATACCTCATTAAAGGCAAACACACATACGTGACTCATCCATACCTCCTTAAAGGGTGAACATCGACGAGGGTGCACACTGTTCGGGTACCCACTGTCAGTGGAATTAATTATTGTTGAGTGTATCTACTTCCACTTAAGAGAAACTATTTTGCACACCAGAGAAGTTCTGGGACAGTTGAGAGAATGCCGTTTATACAACATAGTGCGACTCCATATTTTAAGGAGCTTATATATTTGAACTCTATCTCTGTATAACTGAAGACGTTTAAGAGCTTTACCTTTTATAATTACCCTGTAGCACTATATGCTTGCGTTTTTCTGGAAGGGTCAATCTTCCAGAAACTTTTTCAACTTGTTTATCATGGCAATTTTGTAACTGAACTTTAATTGGCATTATGTAGCCAATATCGTGCTGACGTGCCGTTAGACTACATACATACATACATACATACATACATACATACATACATACATACATACATACATACATATAGAAATGATGTTGTGTGATCTGCAAGGGCTGGTGGTTGATCTATTTCGATCTTGGAGAGTTTTTTTCATATAGTGTGGTTTTATCAACACCAAAGACACATTTATGAGTCTAGACTGAATATATTTGATTGGTCAAATTTAAATTAATACTTCAATTTAATCCAATCGGATTGGTTTCTTTTAGACTAAACTTAAAAGTCCAAAGATAAGTACTGCTGGTAAAATGATTTTCAGATGCTGAAACATTAAATCAGAAACTCGCACCAGTATGGAAATAGGTTCGGTAAAACAGCTGTAGACTCCATTGGCTTTTGCAGCTCAGTAAAGGTGCATACATTGAACTACTTAGAAATCTGCACATCCTTCGTGCTTTTTTATATTGATAAGACATTCCAGCTGCCAGACAACATACATACATTCACCTTCCAAAACCCCTGAGATAGTAACTCGTCTTTGGAACGTTTAAAAAATAATGAAAAAGTTGTTCATTCTACTTATCAGTTTTGCCGTACAGACATAACATATGTGAATGGTGTCTACAAACGTAATATGAACTCCTCTTGGAGAGACATTGTATGTAATTACTTACTTCATTGTTTAAAATGGTAACACGCTTGAAACATAATTCTCAGATATTTAAACAAATTTGGACAAAACTTGATGAGGAATATTCAAACACAGAGCCTTTTGCTTTGATACAGATAAGCCATAACTTCAGTTGATAATGACGCTATTTATACAAAATATGAAGTACCAAATAACTTCAGCTAAAATAGCGCCAGGCATTTTGAAGCCAAAATTTAAATTAAGCATCCTGGGATCGGACCGCTTATAGTTTGCACAAACTACCTATCCGCCACTAAACAGTAAATTATTCACCACCTCCCACGTGCTACCCCCCCCCCCCTAAAATATGTACGTTTGTACGAAAAGTGTTCTGTCCGGGCATTGCAAAATGTTAACTGATATAAAATGCCTTAAGTACAACACAACCTTCAATTTATGCCACACATCGTTTGAACTAGTCCAAACAACATTCACACTGGAACAAAGGTAAGTCCATTTTTTTCTCTCTCCACCACCCTCCTCCTTGTTAAAAAAAGCTGCTCTTTTTGGAGCAATTTCTGAATCTACTGGAGTATGGAAATTCGATAGGTGGCAACCTAATTATTCTTGGAGATTTCAACTTTCACTTTGACTGTCCTGGAAACCCATACACGTCGAAACTCCTAGATTCCATTCATGTTTTCAATCCTAAACAATCAGTTAACCAACCTACCCATAAACATGGTCACATTTTAGATTGGTTTCTTTATAGACCTGATGATAATATTCTGCGATCCACCCTTGCATCCCACGAACTTGCATCAGATCACCTCAGCATTATATGCCATTTTGACGTATCAGTCCCTAACACTCCACCTTTATTTGCTTACTAAGAGAAACCTCCGTATGATAAATATAACCAAATTAATGCATGACATCCAAGAAAACATAACAACTTACTTACATCCTACAGCAGAACAACTCGATAACTGCATGCGCTTATTGCTTGAATAACATGCCCCAGCCACGAAATGCAGAGCATCAATTAAAAGAAAGTGTTTTCTATGGTATAGCAGTGCTAGGGACCAGCTTCGCACTGCTAATAGACATCGCCGAAAAGCAGAGAGGCTTTGGCTTTCCACCAGACTCACTATTCATAAACAAATCTATGAAGCCGCTAAGAAGAACGTCATAAACATAGCCCATTTAGCCAAATTATCCCACTACAGTACTAAGATCATGGAGAGTTCCAGCTGCAAAGAGCTCTTCGAGATAACTAACAAACTAACGTCAAGGAACAAATGTACACCACTTCCAACTACCTTCTCTCCAACAGACCTTAAGGACCTATTTGCACATTTCTTCCGTGACAAAGTATAAACCATTAGAGATTCGCATGACAACACAATTTCAGTTGACTCGTCACCATACAGTTATGATACCGAATTTCAGCGACAACCATTAGGAGCATTTAAACCTGTCTCTATTGATTTAGTACGGACAATCGTGATGAAGAGTGCACCAAAGTCTTGTGAACTTGATCCATTTCCAACATCACTGCTGCTTGAATGCTTAGACCCAATATTACAGTCACTAACCGATGTTATTAATATCTCTCTCTCATCGGGTGAATTCTCGTTATTTTTCAAAACTGTCATCTTAAAGCTTATGCTGAAGAAAGCAACACTTGACCATAACAATTTCAAGAATTACCGCCCAATTTCTAATCTCCCATTCATATAAAAAAAATCTTAGAAAAGGTTGTTCTAACCCAACTTATATCTCATTTGAATTCAAACAGTTTTTTTAGCAATGTACAGTCTGCATATCGCCCTTGCCACGGTAATGAAACTACTCTTCTGAATGAATTTAATGACATTCTCTCTGCTTTGGATAGTGGAAAGATTACAGTCCTCACCCTCCTTGATTTGTTTACAACATTTGACTCAATAGACCATGATATATTACTTCACCGTCTCCAGCATATATTTGGCATTCAGAATATAGCCTTACAGTGGTTCAAATCCTACTTAGTCAACAGGACACAAATTGTATCTGCAAATGGAATACATTCCAGCCCAGTTGAATCTATGCTGTCGTGTTCCACAGAGGTCTGTTCTTGGACCCGTTCTTTTCATTCTATACACTCAGCCGCTCTCAAGTGTCATATATCATCACCCAGTGTCTCACCAATTGTACGCTGATGACACCCAAATATACAAGTCTAGCCACCCAACTGATGTTGATGCTACCATCCATGGAGTAGAGAGGTGCATTTCTGATGTGAAATCATGGATAACATGTAACAAGCTGAAGATGAATGATGATAAACCCGAGGCCATTCTGATCACAACACAAAGACTTTTTCATTCACATCCTTTACCTCAGACAATAAATATGAGGAAAACCAACAATAAATTCACCAAATTAGTACGAAACCTATGTGTTACTCTAGACAGTGCTCTCACATTGCACCAACATGTCATGAACATATGCAAGGCTGCATATCTTGAACTGAGACGAATCAGTTCCATTCGTAAATATCTTCCAGTTGATGCCACTAAAACACGTGCTTGTTCATTAGTACTTTCATGACTGGACTATTGTAACTCAATTCTGTCTGGTTCGTCTTAATATCTACTCCAGAAACTTCACAAAGTTCAAAACACAGCTGCTCGGATCATCTTTAGAGTACCTCGATCAGAGCATACCTCACCACTGCTCTGTACCCTACATTGGATATCAATTTGATACAGAATCAAACACAAAATTTGTTCTCTGTGCTATGTTTCACTGACAGACTCCAGTCCAATATACATATCCGGCTTCACCCATGTGTATACACCACCAATATTCTTACGCTCTTCTTCTGACAATCGTATACTCATTGTTCCCACTATGAAAACGAAGTCATATGGACAACGTTCTTTTTCATACCAGGGGCCGGCGATGTGGAACGAATTGCCCATCGAAATTAGACACAAAGATACAGTGGTCCCTTTTAAGAGTGCTATTGAAACTCACCTTTCTCGACTGCAGGAACAAACTTAGAGACCTAATAATGTTTTGTACCTTAATTGTTTTCAGCATGTTTTATGTTTTCCAATTTCATGGTTTTTGTTATTTGTTTTTCTGTTGTGTGGTCATATCATTATAGATGTTGTAAAGCGCTTAGAGCTTCTAAAGATTAGGCACTAAACAACATTATTATTATTATTATTATTATTATTATTATTATTATTATTATTATTATTATATCAGTATATGATCACCTATCTGACATGGGCTGCACAAAACGACACTACGGTTTTCTCTCTTTAATCTAGTTAATATTTGCAGTATTTAAAAATTGGCATTGTGTCAACTAGACCTTTGAAATGGTAAACAAGAAAATTCTCATCTGTCATATTGTAGGAATTACATTCAAAAAGGTTTGGTACATTTTAAACACATATTTAAATACGTTTGAGTTTTTTGGAAATGTAACAAGATGCATACGTCAAATATCATCATCGATTTCATTAGCATCGATGATGTCGTTCTTGTTGATATTTTGCTCCAAATAGATGATATACGTCTTTGACAGAATTCAGTGAGAAAGGCGTGTAGTTAATTGTTTATATGCTGGAAGTGAATGAAATATGAAAAGGACAAAGGCGCAACAGTCATGAGGAGATGGACGATGGTATAGAGAAAGCATCAAGAGTAGTTGTGATAGTTTTTATTTATAATTGTTGTGTGAATACGTTCATGGTTTGCTAATATATTGCGATTTTTCATATATAATTACCAAACTAATAAAAAATAACTTATTCTTGCCACTTCTGCATATGATTTGTTCTAATTTAAATGGTTAAGGACTGAATGGTGTAAGGCTAAGGTTCATTATAAATAGTTTCCTGTCAATTGGGTCGGCGGTGTTGTTAACGCTTTCTTAATTTTTGTTATATAGTTCATAGAGTACGTTTATAAGGATTGTTATAAGACTGGCTGTCTAATAGTATTGCAAGCAAACAGAAATACTGCTATAAACTAGGTTCAGATGCGGCCACTGACATGTATCAAATATTTAAAGTAATATTCGACATGATCACTTTCCTGCACAATGGGGTGGGGGGTGGATTGGTAGGTGAAGAGGGGTATTTTTACCTGTATTTAAATTCGATGATTATTGAGTTATTTATTCAATTAAGCTCTTTTTCAAACGTATTAACCAGTATATTTAATGAAAGAATTTTGGATTGAGTGAAGCAAACAAAAGTTATAAGGCGCACACATTGGTTCAAGAAACGAGCGGAGCTACTGAGTCTCACTTTGTTTAAAATTTGTTTGATAAATAAATATTTGTGTCAATGTAAACGATTTTTGTTGATTTTGAAAGGGCATTTGATAAGTCTTTGCATAAATTGGTTGTGGTTGACAGTTTAGACAAGATGTGTAAGGTACAGTGTTAACTATTTTTCGTTACTCGTACAGTATTGCTAAATTGTATGATTCACCTTGGGGACTATTGGTGCCTTTTTGGTACATCGCGCGGGTTTGATACAAAGTAAATTTCATCAATACTATTTTCGTTATTAACTATACATGTGGAAAGACCACTTCTCTCTGCAGGAGATATATGTATAGGGACAGATGACTTGTTACTGCCTGCTGACTATTTTTTTTTTTTTTTTGTGGTTTAACGCCATTTTTCAGCACAGTATATAGGCTATACATGGCGGCCAGTATTAGTGGTGGAGGAATAAACCGGAAAAACTCCGGAAAGAACCACCGACCCACGAGACGCTACTGGCAAGCTTTCTCACTTAACTACATTAGCCGAATCTTAGACTCGAACCCACGCAGACAGAGGTGAGATGGCAGTGGTCCGTAACGGACAGCGCTTTAGACCACTCGGCCACTCGGGGCCCCTGCTGACTATTTAACTATAGATTCTGAAACCATTAAGGATTTTTAAAAAAAAAAAAAAAAAAAAAAAAAAAATACTGTAATAAATGTGATCTGAATATTAACCTTGATAAACTTAAAGTAGAAAAGATGGTCCATTAGAACACAGTGAAGTATTTATTATTGGTGGAGTTATAACCCAGGAAAACCCACGGAAATAACCACCGAACCACGAGAAGCTACTGGCATGCTTTCTCACATACCCACATTGGCCGATTCTGAGACTATAACCCACGCAGACAGAGGTGAGATGGCAGTGACCCGTAACGGAGAGCGCTTAGTATATAATGTAATTTAATGTTCTGTATGCAAGGTTTCTCCGACAGAAATAAATTCAATTAACTGAGATATTCCTACCAAACCATCCCACTGCAGACTCTTCACTTAAAATAACCTCGATGCGTCCTCCATTTTATCATAAACTGCGACTAATGGAGACAGGACCTGCGATAGTGTAGATGTTAGCATGCCGAACTCACAACCAAAATGGTGTGGGTTCGAATCCTTTGGTATGCCTTTCGCCAAGGCACTTTATTTCTAGTTATCTCAATACTATATAACCAAGTTTTCTTGCTGCGACCTAAAGCACCAAAGCAAAGCATCCCTGTTGATGTTATTATTATTATATTATTACTACTACTACTACTACTACTACTGCATCATTTCAAGTATGAGGAAAATTTTACAGAGACTACAGGGACAATCCAATAAAGTTCTCTTTTTTCGTAGAAAGACAATTATGCACGCATGTTGAAATTCTGGATTTAGAAACTGAAATGGGAAATAAAAAGTATCCGTCTGCATTCAATTTGTTGAAAAACAATTTTTAAAAAAATACGGAATAAAATTGCTCCCGTAACTGCTATTAGGTTCACGTTTTCGCCTTTATGGTCCACTTTACGTTACAGTCTAACTAGAAGGTGTGGACAGTTTGTGAAAAAGCTATGCGTCACAATTTTAATAACCAATATACAGAGACGCCCATTTATTTAACAAAATAAAGAAAGAACGTACATGAATTTTTAAATTCTTCACATGTATATATTTTAAATGTGTCGAAACTCTTGAGTTATAAAAAAACCTAATTACCAAGACTCTAATAATACTCTAAAACCCTTTGACATTCCTTGTAATTGTACCCTAGCGAGAAAGTAGGAATATTGTTCTAATGAATGAGATCGGTTGCGTTTTTACTGTTCTAATGAACGAGATCGTTTGGGTTTTGATTATCTTTCAGGATAAATAGGAAGAGGTGTTTCTTTTAATTAAATAAATAAAAAATATATTTACTTTTACTGAATTTTTACCGTTCTACCACTTCATCGCAGATAATGGTCAATGCAGTTTTGCCCCCATCGAGTGAAGACCGTTTAATGCTGGTGGAGATTTTAATTAGATTATTGTAAAAAAAAGGACAGCTTTCAGATCGATTGTCTCCGTTACATGCACATTACCTTTTTCTGGATTTTTAACTTTTTCATACGTGTATATCCTTTCCGACTTCACTTAAGCTTTTGAAAAATAATTTTCTATATAAAAAAAACCCTGCTAAAATCGACTTCGGTGTCGCAAGCGCTAGACAGCAGAAAAGGTGTGGACATTTTGATAGGAAATGGTTGCTGCTCTAATTAGTTTCCGGCCACTTGGGTCTCTTGTGTTGCTTTAATTATATTTTGACGCAATATTTTCTTCCACAAGCTCCATCTCTTAACCCATGACTTTGACTAAGTGGTAATGTCAGTGTGAATCTATTCGTCACGTTTGAGCGAAAACCAGACGGTGTTTTCATCACTTTGTGAAATTTTGTTATTGTTGTTTAAATATTGCAATTAACAAAATCGAAGAAAGGCAGCTTTAATTTCCACTTTATGCATGTTTTGATTTCGCCCTGACACTAATTGCTGTGGTCGGAACAGAGAAATGTTTAAACAGCGCCAGGTATTTGTGCCTGGAGTGGAATGCACCGAAAAGCGGTTACTGTCGTCTGGCGAATAGATGGCTGATGATAGAACAACAGTAATAGACAAAAGAAATAAAAGACCACCGCCACCATCATCATCGTAGTCTTCGTCATCATTATCATCATCATGGCCAGATAATGATGCTGATCACGGATAGTGGTAATGCAAGATTTATAACGCTTGCATCTCCGTCTTTCGAATTTTGAAATTTTTGCTTCGTATTATAATCTTCGCTTATCAAGTAATACTTCCTCCATTTGTACCTTGTTCCATGTTTCGGTTCAGTTCATTTCTCACTGAAAACGTAATTGTCAGATCCCTGGGACGCTTGTCCATGTAAAGTCCAACATATCCATGTAACGTCTAACATGTCCATGTAAAGTAGAACATGTCCATGTAAAATCCAACATGTCCATGTAAGTCCAACATGTCCATGTAAAGTCTAACATGTCCATGTAAAGTCCAACATATCCATGTAACATCTAACATATCCATGTAAAGTCCAACATTATCACAAAATTTTATCTCAGCTACCGCAGGAATAAATTGTTACGGGTCACATCTTCCACTCGGGGAGTGGTTCGGTCATGCCATGTTAATTTGTTTTTATTACTGAACCTTCATGAAAATGTTTTCTTAGTACTGTCTTCGTCATTGCTCTCGTATGTGATATGCCCAGATTCATGGAACCTTTCCGGGGTGGGGGTACTGAAATACTCGGAATGTTATTTTAAAAACAGATTATTTTTGCAACAATTTCGTAAAGATTTCAACTGTAATTAAACTTTATAAAATAGATACTTTTTACAAAACATCTGCCTATTTTGATAAAATTTACAACATTTCGAGCTTTTATTAGGGTTTTGTGGTCATTATACCACGTATTGTGGTTTGTAACAGGATATGACCGGAATGGATGCCTGGCTATGACAACACAAACACAGTGTGATGAAGGATGGAAGTATATGAAATAAACTGATAAATATATATTCTCTACAAGATATACGGTGTGATTCTTTCAGACTCTAAACATACGCCATTCATTTACTTCACATAAACATTTGTTATATATGAATGAATTTGTGACTTTATGAAACTTAATGACAAAACAATATTCATACAAACATTCAAAAATGGGGGGGGGGATGATATTCCTATTAACAAATTGTCGACACCCGATACAGTAAAACCAAGATGTTATTCATATAATCTCATGTAATAAAGGTAAGATTCATTAAACCCTTAATAGTCACTTGTAACAGTTCAAAAGTTCATAACGCTTCAAATTCGCGTAGTGATAAAGGCAATATTCATGCTACGTCATTAAAACTGAATATCCTTTACGTATTTGCAAATAAAATAGAATGTAACACTTATCCCATGGTTGTATAATGAAACGGACAGCATACACTCTTTGACAATATCCCAAAAGTCGAACCTGTCGATTAGAACAGAAACGTACCTTTAATCTACAGGAAAATTGGTATTTGCAAGGGTAAAATATCCGTGCATACCGTGTTTTTTGTGTCTCTCGCCGCAAGCGATCTACAACTTAAAGTGCCATACCAGTGTAGATAACGTAAATCAAATTCAGTATTATTTGAATAGAAAATAAAGTCTGGAAGCGGTATAAACAAACCCGATGGAAAAAAATTCCATAATAAGTGAGAAATACGCTCAGGTGTGTTTTCGAAAATATTACACATCGGACCGATTTTATCGCTCGGTAATTTCCAGAGTGTATATATCGTTTGACGTCACATTATGAACACACGCCTTACTTCCGTTTCTATCGAAACATAAACAAAGCAAGTTTTCCATTCCCCATATTAGTTATTTTATCATCCAAATCATGCCAAAAGCACATCGTGGAGATACATGCAAGGGCAGCGGGGTCAGGTGTGTTGCAGCAAATTGTGGGAATACAAATGCTGATGGATTTTCCATGCATTCCTTCCAGAAGGACCAATCACTTCGTCGTAAGTGGACAGACTTTGTAAAAATCAAAAGAGCAAACTGGGATAGTCTGACTGAGTTTTCTGCCCTCTGATCCTTTCATTTCACACCCGAATGCTTCCCTTTTACGTATAGATTTGAGGTTGAGCATATGTGTAGGGCACCAAAGAAAGTCAAACTCAATGATGATGATGTCCCGTCTATCATAACCTTCAATACCAAAACATCAGATGTGTAGACTTCAAATGTTGTCACCATCAGAAGAAGTTACTTGTAAAGTGTCACCGCCAAAGAAAATAAGAAGGGGCTATTCAAAGAGAGAAGCAGCAATGGTGGTGTTTTTAATGACAAGTACCATATTATTATATCTATGATATTCAACAAATCAGTCACCACATCATTTCCATGTGTACCCTAAATCAGTCACCACATCATTTCCATGTGTACCCTATAGAACGTTTTCATAATTTCCAAAATAATGCAGTAAACATCCAATCAATCGAGAACTGAGATGTAAACATTTGATAAATATAATATAAACATTTGATAAATATTGTCACAATTTTCATGATGCCTTAAATTTTGACCATTTGAATAGAGAGATCTTTCTGCTGGTTGATTTAGAAGGCCTACATATATATTTCACTGTCAGACTAAGGTGTGCATCAGATTAAATACAGATATTTACAAACATGATGAGGTTTATTCTCATCCCCAATTAATAAAAAACTACAAAACAAAAAGGAATGTCGGTGGTTCTTCCGAGGGTTTTCTAGGTTTCTTCCTCCAACAGTTATACTGGCAGCCATGTATCGCCTATATTGTGCTGAAAAATGGCGTTAAACACTAGAACAACAACAACAACAACAACCAAATGGAGTAGAAATTTTACAATATTGTATACCTCAAAATTATCTTTGTAATGGAAACACAATGTTTAAACTCCCAATGTAGATAACAGTACATTTAAAAAACAACAACAACAACAACAACACGATATTTGGTATGCAAAAGCACATTGGGGTCTTATGGAGAACATGTCATATAGGCATGTGACTCACTAACATTATTGGTCTAGTAGTTTATTGAATTTAGATATATTTTTGTTAGTGCATATTTTAATTTTCATGTAAGATAGTATAAAACCAAGCTAAGATGAATATATTTTATAGCTCCCATGCAGTTATTACTTAAAAAATTTAAATCGGATTTTTTACATTCGTATTTTGAATATATATTCTCATTAACCAAGAAATAAACTGAATAAGTGTGGATACACTGGTATGGCACTTTAACTAGAAATACTATCCACCCCAGGTAACGTTGTACGCATTTAAGACGAAAATGATAAAATCGTTCTAAGGCGAAACCAAGTTATTTCTTGCCTTATTCTGTGATATGGTCATATCACCTTAAATGAACACTGCAGGATTTATACATTGCAATTAATTATAATTGGGCGAGTACCTATATTACAATATTGCAATTTTAAAAAAAATAGCTATAAATAGTAAATCAGCAACCACTAGAAAAAGCAACATAATAGTCTTTTAAATTCAACAAAAGTTCACATAAATTTTACGAAGTCCAAGAATTTTGCATTTAAGTTTGATCTAACCCCCTAAAGATGTTGTTGTTGTTGTTGCTGTTGTTTTAGGGTTGAACGTCATTTTTCAGCACACGATAGGCTATACATGGCGGCCAGTATTAATGGTGTAGGAAGAACCCGGGAAATGCCCCAGAAAGAAACACCGACCCACGAGAAGCTAATGGCAAGCTTTCTCACATAACTACATTAGCCGAATCTTAGACTCGAACCCGAGCAGACAGAGGTGAGATGAAAGTGAGCCGTAACGGAACCCTAAAGATGTAGATGCAAAGTTACACATTTGAAACATCTGTGACCGCATGTTTATTTGTAGATTCCTAGCCGATTCCTAGCTATTCATTTTTAAGGTGTCCCGCCTTGGTCCAAAAATTTGTAAAAGGGTTTTTATGCTTTGTTATCCGCCCCACCCCCACCCCCATCTATTGTTGTGGGTTTATCCATAAGTAATGAAAAAAAATTTGATAAAAATTTGTTTTAATAAATTGGAATGGAGTTTATCTATTTCCCATTATTTTTCATAGGGTTGTACTCGTCTCGGTACCTCTCTTCAGGTTCCACGATTTTCCTCCCCTTGGTCTAAATAGTAAAATATAAGTGGTTAGTATTCCCTTTCTAAGACAAAGTAATTTGGCTGGTTTCCTCCACAGTGTGTATTTTTTTTTATGCCGGATGTTTTCTTTGCCGTGTCAGATGTTGGTGTTTTTGCTATATTGCACGTGTTCTGCTATATCCGTTAATTTTCTTTGGACTGGCTTTTCGTGAGTCCAGCGTCTGTTTTTTGCTTTTGTATTATAACAAGAAAGCCTATGTGTTATGAGTAGTGGCACTGTCTGTTGTTACTGCGTAAATAAGTCGAGATATCTCGGTTTTCTAATGTGGAAAACAATTTCTCGCATTTTAATGTCCCTAGTGTTTTGTTTATGTGTATAAAACAAATAATTAATTAGAAAATAAAGGAAGTTTGTTTTAGATTATACGTTCTGCTGCTTGTGTGCTGTGTGTAATGCGTCACACTCTCTTGATGCACGGATTTCAGAAGTATCATCAAATCTTCTTTATTTGGGCAGCATTGTTTTGTTTTGCATAATTATTTTATTTTTATTTACACCAGGCTGCTCTTTATTTATACATTTATAGGCATAACTTTATCTCTTCTGCTGGCTTTGTTTAGCTTGGAGTCTTCTTTGACCTAAAGGTATAAATTAAAACATCGCCAAAACATAACAAACAGTAAAAAGGAGAACATACAATTTTTATTCGAGAATGTGCTCTTTTGTTTCTTTTGTTTCTAGCTATGGGTTTGATGTGCATCTTTCGAATATATAGAGGATGGGGTGTCCAGCACGCCGTTGCGATGCCATCCTTTCGAAGGCTACCGTTTGAACCCTTTTCACTACAGCGGGGGTTGGGTAGGGGTGGCGCACACATGTAGTGGTTAGCTATAAAGTTGTACGGATGTAGGCCAAAACATGTTTAGAGGTTAAATAAGGGTGGGGTAAGGCGGAGGCATGTCCCCTTCCTTACCCCTATATGGGAGCGCCCATGCCCTACAATGGTCCTATTATGTCCCTTTGTGATCTTCATACAGAGTTGGCGTTAGAAGTGTGCGGGGCCAGAGTAAAGGTATCACGATTGATATGCTGCTGCAAACTCTGATTATGTCTATAATGACTATCTTAGGCCTGAAGAGCGGGGCCCACTCACAAGCGGGTCCTGAGGAGGTCGTTCCATTTGCCACCACTAAACGCCGTTTCTGACTTCACATACCTATTTTGGACCTTTCTACTGAATCTCGATGCTTTCTAGAACAAATAATTGAGTGTTTATTATTACTTCTGAGTTTATTACTCTTGCGCAGTCTATCAGTCACAATGGTTTCAATAGATGACATCATGGTGTGAAGACGATCGTTTTTGACTACCTAGCAACCCGCAACGCCTACGAATGTTCTTAGTGTCACTTCTTTACAATATTTTGATATGTTAAACATTAATAACATTTGTTAAATCTCTACACAAAAAGCAAGCAGATATTGACAAAATTAGATACAAAACAATCATGAAGCAAGACTATCAAACTTGTATTAATGCCATGTGTCCGTTATCAGATAACACCGTCGTGAGAAAAAGAACATATTTCAAACATCTTTACCGAGATTCAGAGATTGCTCCACATAATTACAAAATGCGACATAATTAAAACATTCGACATAATTATTAAATCTGCCATAATTATAAAATTCGACAGAAAGTATTTAGTATGAAGGCTTCATCGTCAAAAATTACTGACGTTCCAAAAAAAAAAGATAACAACCAACATTCAGCAATGGTAACAAAATTGAAGGGGTAGGATGTGATCAATTTCGAAGGGGTAGGATTTGATCAATTTAACCTGCAGCATAACAGCAGCAGGTAAATTTACATTTAAATATACGATGATGATTTGCTTACAAACTGAACAAAGAAAATCCTAAAAACGACCTCTTCTCTACAATCCACACACCATAATTATATTAAATTTCACCTGGAGCAACTTGACATCAGGCTCTTTATAATTTGTATGAGTAATTTCAATCTGCCATTAGACACACCTTTAATTCTTAAAAAAAATAGAACATAAAAATCTAATTTTTAAATGATTTCTTCTAACAACAAAATCTATATAATTTGAACAACAAAAAAATTAACAGACAACCTTATCAAGCTTTTTTAAATTTCCACAGATTATGTCAATCTGCCGTCATATATGGATATGCTAATAACTCCGATGACATACAAACTGCTGTTAAAAGTGACAAAGAATTAGCCTGATATCTTCGTTACGAGGGAAATCGAACCCTCCTGGCCCTCGTTATATTTCGTTGATTCCCATAAGGACGTATTTGACGCCATCAGGTGACTTTAATTTAATGTGCAATAGAATAAACATAAATTACATCTATTTAATTCAAGTACTTTAAATGAACTATATCAAAACAACTCAAAATTTTAGTCCTGATTTTCCAAAACAGGAAACATTACAAAATCATTTACTGAGTGTGATTTTGTCTCAAATCCAGGACAAATGTGAAAACAAGATACTAAAACAACATGAAAATTTGATCCTTGTCTCGCCATTTGTGTAACATTCACCAAAGTCGCTGCAGTTTATTTTCTTTCGGAGATATTTAGGCTCGTTAAAAGCTTAATATATTTTTACTTACTAACTTAGAAATCATTATGACATGAAACCTCCCACTGAGAACAAACTGTCGACAAACTCTCGACAAGTGTATGTTTGCTTGTGAAGAAAGCTGATTTAATTATTAATGCATATAAACACCATCCCACTGGCGCCGTTTTCCTTTCTTGCCCATAATTGTCAATTAAGGTATGTTGTTGATTTCGTTTGGTATAGCGCTTTCGGCCAAAGCAACATAATTTGGTTATTTAGTGCCGAGGCAATTGAAATAAAGTGCCGTGTCCAAGGACACAGCAAGGGTTGATCCTATTTTAGGATTAAATCCGCGTCGTTTTGCTAGCGAATCCAGTATACAAACCACTGAGTCTCTGGATATCCTGCTTATATGTATAGCTTCTTACAATGTGTTGGATAGAGCTTGGGACCCAATACACATCTCTGAGCTCGCAATGGGTCGATGTTGCAAAATGTAATTCACTGGCAAAGTATTCTATAAGTCGGTTCACCACTGAGTGGAGAGACACAATCTTTATCTGGAAATGGTTTTTGTCACCATCTAGGTTGATAAAGAGCTTTGTTTCCTAACGATAATTTGTGTCATTTATTAAGATCGCTATGGACTAGAGCAGTAATCCGTAAATTCCAGTTTCAACAATGCTACCCGTGGATCCATTTATGATCTAAAGAAATTATATTTATAAATGTATCAGCAAATTTTACCTTTTTCCACCTCTGACATAGACATCATTCATAAAATTAAAATAACCAGCCTAAAAGATTTATTTTCAAATTAATTTTTCTTAGTTAGAATAAGGACTTATGGGCCTGATTTTAATAAATACTATGGAGCTAATTTAAGATTAATTTTGTTTTGGTAAAATTTCCGCAGAACAATGAATTATAACTTTCCCAACTATTTTATGTAACTTTCCTTTTTAGAACACTTTTATTGTACGAGATATTGAAATTGGTAGACTGGTAATCATCAAAATAAATAATTTCATAATTAGATCAAAGCCGTTTTAAAGAAAATGTACGGTGCTTAAAGCCCAACACTCCGATTATCATTTTAAGATGGCAAAATAGTTTTATACATCTCAGATTAAATAATATATTTTAATACAAGTGTTTCATTATACTCGCACTTGTTATCAGTTATATTATATCTGACACTGAAAGCTTTGACTATTATTAATTAAACTTTGTATGGCTTCAAATTTCTCAATTGCAATTAATACATCTATCTTTTGTAGAATTTACAACGTGTGTTACATATTGCATAATGTGTTAATGGAATAATTAGCTGAGGTAGATTTTTCATTGATAAAAAAAATTAAAAATAAACGCCCTAAACACCACCCCCAACACAAGGAAATAAAATTACGTTTTCAAAATAAAACCCATACCACACACACACACACACACACACACACACACACACGTAGTACCGTAATTTTTTTACTTTAGGATTCCTGGCAATAAAATACCTTTTTCCATTTTCTATAAAATAATCAGCCCATCACCTAAGCTAAAGAATTATGTTCTATTTTAAACCTTCAACTACATACATGTATTTTGAATTGTGCAAATTGACGCCAGCTGCCGAAAGCAATTACGAACCTAAAAATAGATGTCCGCAACCTGTAATAACTTTAGTATTCATCCAGACTGATTGAAATATATTAACTGTTTATTGTTCTTGTTTGCTCTTTTTGGGTTTAATACCAATTTTCTGCACATAACGGACTATATATAGCGGCCAGTATATTTATTGAAGGAAAAATTGGGACAGACTCCAAAAAGAACCGATGGTCCACTGAAAGCTATTTGCAAGCTTTATCGTTTACCTACATTGGTTGAACCAGGACTCGAACCACTCGGCCACACTGGGCCCCATATACATTAATGGCAAAAAAAATATCGTATTCAAAATGTCATTAAGAACATAATACTCTGCGTGAGGATATTCGACCCCAGATCATGTAAAAGATGCTTATATACGTAACTATTATTACCGAGTAGGAACGCTGGAGAATAATGACCGCTGTCGAGGTAAATTCAGTGTTTACGAGTTACAAAAATGGAATGCGCTTTCTGCGTTTCTTTCCTTCATTATAGCGACCGACACATAAAGAAAGGTATATCTTGATTAAATCAGAAGTAAATACATTGTCATGTGTAGTTTAGATGCCCATGTAAAAAAAAAATAATAGAACATGTATTACGCAGTTAAAATCAACTGTACAAGACACCCCAGAAATGTTGACCTAATATGTAACTTCTTATGAACCAATATATAACTCAGATGAAGACAGTTCTGTAAGATTTCAGCAATATTTAGTTCCGATTCGAAAGTTAGGCAAAACCTTTGTGACTGGTGATGATATATGTGTTACAAGGGATTTAGAAATAGGTATCATAGTAGATTTACAGACATGCATTTAGTCTAGAAATAAATACTATTATAAATACTAGCAAGGAAAAATAGAATAGAATTCAAGCAACTGAGTAAACATTTCGTCAAAAGATTTGTTGCGAAGTAACCAAACGAAAAGAAGAGGACGTGAATTAGAATTGTGTATACAAAAACGTTATTAAAACAACATGAGAGTCTTGCAATCCAAACAACAAAACCTGCGAATGATTGCAAAAAAATAAACTAGGAAAACATAAACAAGCGTCAATAAAAATGAAAACTATTTGAGTAATTTATTTTAAAAACGAAAAGAATATTAACTAGCTAAGTATTTTGTTTCATTTCAATGAGCCCATCTACACCATTGATCAAGGCTGCAAATAAAAAAACTGACGAGCTATTTCTTGAAGCCAGCTCATTACCATGCCAAAAACACCAAGCAATTATTTTGCCCTTTTGGGGCTAACTCGTAGGTGGTAATATTTCATTCTTTGTTTATTTTGTTTGGTCAACAAGTGTATAGTTACTATGTTAGCCGCTACTAGCATCACGTACTGACCAGCCTTCTCCTGTCAAACCTTTTAGAAAATTTGTATAATCATACCGAGAGTGCTACTCATGTCAAACCTTTGACAAAATTTGTATAGTCATCCCGAGAGTGCTACTCATGTCAAACCTTTGACAAAATTTGTATAGTCATCCCGAGAGTGCTACTCCTGTCAAACCTTTGACAAAATTTGTATAGTCATCCCGAGAGTGCTACTCATGTCAAACCTTTGACAAAATTTGTATAGTCATCCAGACAGTGCTACTCCTGTCAAACCTTTGACAAAATTTGTATAGTCATCCCGAGGGTGCTACTCCTGTCAAACCTATGACAAAATTTGTGTAGTCATCCCGAGAGCGCTACTGCTGTCATGCCTTTAGCAGTAAAACAAAAATGCTGCGAACCATTTATCTTTAACAGTTGTGTTTAATCTTTTATATAAAGGTAACGTTATCAGTCTTTGAGATTCATTTTGTTGATATATTTTCTAAAGACATTTTCTATATGTGGAGAGTTTCAACTATCCCTTTTTCAGCTAATAATACACAAAAGGTCTTGAAGTTTAATTTTTTCAGTTGCATCTTTTTCTTTGCTTGTATCCGTTTTCGTCTGCCTGTTTGACATATATCTCAACGTCTAATTTGCTTGTATCCCTTTCAATGTCGTCTGCCTGTTTGACATGCATTTGAACGTCTGATTTCATTTATACTATTTTTGTTCATCTCCTTTCATCTACATAACCTCTACCTTTCTTTCTTTTTCAAGTTTCTATAATCTCGAAAGAAGTCCACTGCCGGATCTTTCGTAAAATATATATATATATATATATATATATATATATATATATATATATATATATATATATATATATATATATATATATATATATATATGTTTTAGTCCCTCTTTCTTTTACTTGTTTACTTGTTGTTCAATTCGATCGGATGTTTAAAATACTTCCAGTTATATTTCGTCTCTATGCTTTTGCTGAAATGTTTGTTTTAAACGTGTATTTGACGGTTCATCATTGGTGATTTTCATTTATTACATTCTCTTGTCGAACCGACAGATTTGAGAAAATCTCTGTAAAGTTTCGTACTCTCATCTTTTTAGGTTTACTCGTATTAAAAATGTGTATAAACTCCTACAGCTTTTGTATACAATGTTCCTGTCAGTCTTTACTCCACAACTAATTCATACTGTGTTTCATCTATGTTGACATAGCGTTTTATCATTCTTTGTACTAATCAACGAGATCTATAATCTATATATATCTGGATCGTAAGGAAGGATATAAAATTCCACGTCACGAACGTTTGCCATTTTACACTAATAAAATGTATTAAAAAGAGGCATGAAAACGTTTAGTTTTATTGAAGATACAAATGCCAGTAACAGAAGCAACACTATCAATAAGAAGAACACAAGCATGAATTAAACGTTAGTATAGCAAATGGAATATACAAGAAAACAATCTAAAATACTTTAACAAACAGTTAAAAAGTGGATAGAAAATAAATAAAGAAAACATTAAAAATTTGAGTAAATGTAGATCATTAATTGAATAGCGTATCTGATGACCAAATTTGTTACAATTGATAACTTTAATATTTAAAAGATTACACAACAACAAATGGAATAAGACTTTACTGGGTTTCTCTTATTTAGGTTAAGATTAAATAGTTATGCACTTAAATAGTTATGCACCGAGAGTAAGATTGAATACTTTAAAACTCACACACACACACACACACACACACACACACACATCAAGCAAACAGATGAAAAAAGCAGATGCGAAACATTTATAGAGAACAAGTCTCATCTTTTTTAAAACCAAAACGAAAACACTGAAAATGTTTCTAAATAAACTGGATGTGCATTAGTTCCATTGACCAAAGTTGTAATAACTGTTGTTGTTTAAAAAAGTATATATATATATATTCATAGTAATTTTTACGAACCAAATAAAACAAGGTATTGAACCATGATATAAAAACCAATTAAGAAATAAAATTTAAATGTAATCAATGATAAAAGTTTACAGTTTTAAAAGTTTATAATTTTTATTCTTTTCTTCTGTTATTGTTTGTGACCCGTTTCCGCTACAGTGGAAACGTTATTTTTGTTACCCTTTATAAGAAGAGCGAAGAGCATGAGGAATAGTGATATATAGTTTTTCCTTAACTTTTTCAGGTTGTTTATAGTTTCGCCATCTATTGTGGAAGTAATCCGATGGAACACAGATTATATTTAACGTTGTTTCTGACTTTGCATTTTATTTCTCCGTCTAAAACAGTATAGTTATTGTCAACTGAAATAATTTTAAGTTCGACGTTGTTGTACCTTTGCGTTTGTGTGTTTATATGCGAATTCATTCCAGGTTTTCTATAGTCATCTTTCATTTTTTCAGGAATCTGTTTTGTAATCTCTGCTTTGTCCATTTCACCTTTTTGTTTCACTCTTTCTGGCTAGTGTTGTAGTATCTATCACCATTATTAAACCCAGTTATGCTTTATGCGCGTCACATTCAGTGCATGCTTAGATGTCCGCGGACTGATGTTTTCGATGCCTTGTGTGCTTATAAAAACGGCTAATATTTTAGAGTGACCAGAAAAGGTAACAATACAATGGACGAAAGAACAACTTAGAGCTGAACTGTAAGAGAATGGAAAACGTTCACAAGAATTAAAACAAGGTAAAGCATTACACTAAAACCGAAGTCAAGAAAAGAAAGCTATAATATGTTGTCTGATTTCTGTATTTGGAAACATATCCATCTAGTTTTGTTTTTGACTTCTATACCTGGTAAATTACAAGAAAGCAAAGAACAACCAGTTCTGGTAGGTATGCCCAATATGCTGTGCAGCTGAGCTAAATAAATCATGTTTATTTTAAATTTTCTTTCAATTTTAAAAGTAGATCTTCCGCTAATTGTGATGTGATACGATCAGATAAGTGTAAAACAATGATCAATTTAGTTACTCAGTAATGTTTTTTAAAAAAGAATAAATTAATTGCCAATCTATTATTCTAAAGAGGATAAAATTATTTTTGTTTGAAGACTTGATAAGCATATCATGCACTAAAGATAGTAGCAGAAGCAATTTAAATTGGACTAATCGTTGTTAATGTTTCAACATGAAGTACTTTTATTCTTCTATTATTTAATCCAAATGATTCTAATGAGAAAGGATAGGATATGGTATTATCACAATTGAATGTGCTGAATGAATCTAATGAATGCAGTAAAACAGAACAGTCGCTAGATTACCTGAATTACTGATGAAGTGAACAAGATTTTAATAATAATAATAATAATAATAATAATAATAATAATAATAATAATAATAATAAACTTTCTTGAACGAGATAACACATTTGGTCATGGCTGACCTGATCAAACACATAATTAGGTATCGTCGCACATTTCTTCATACATATTTAACATGACTGAAGTTGTGTGACGATACTGGGAAATATATATATATATATATATATATATATATATATATATATATATATATATATATATATATATATATATATATGAACAATATTCTATACACATATACATACATTTCAGCATAAGTCTAACGTAGTACCTATGATAAACTTTTGTAATTAGAGGTTATCATATGTCATTCCAGCTTGTCATGAAAGAATTTCTTGAATGATATTTTGAAAGAAGAAAGGGAATTTGAATTACCTATCCTCAGTGGTAAGGAGTTCTAAAAGGTAGTTGCTGATACAGTAAATGAATTTTTGTAAAGGTTGGTTTTCGACCACGGAAATGAGAGATCGTTGTTAGTCGTGAATTGGAAATTACGCTCAGTATTGGATGATCTTAGTTCAGTTAGGTTAGAGATATAATCCGGATAATGATTGTTTAAAGACTTATTTGTCATGATTCCTTTAAAATAAAGAATACGTTTTTGTAATGGTAGCAATTGCAGACGTGAAAACAAAAGATTCGAGGGAGACATAACAGAAAGTTTCAGTATTATTTGGGCTGCCCTTTTATGGAGTTTATCAAATCTGGACAGATTATAATTGGATGGGTTTCCCTATATGGTACAACCGTAATCTATCAGGGGTAGTATATAACCCGATAAATAATGTTCAAGTGATTGGGGAGGTAGAACTTTCCTAAGCAATTTTAACAGAGTTATTATTTTGACTATCATTATACATAAGTGATCGATATGTGCATTCCATCTTAGGTTTTGATCAATAAAGAGAAAAAAGATTTTTCAGTTTTGAAAATAGACACATCTAAGTCATTTGGACTTAAATCCATGTTAGTAGATACGCGCTGCCTTGTTACGACTGTCATGCATTTCGTTCTAAAGACATTAATATGCTTTTTGTTTTGTTGACACCAAACTGATATATCGTGCAGGTCGATTTTGACATTTATTTTGAACGGAGTCTAGAGATTTACCAAATAAATGCAACGTAGAGTCGTCAGCGAAAAGATCTGTATTAGAGTGTGCTGGATACAATGATGCGTCACTGATAAACAGTAGACAAAGTAGAGGACTTAATATAGATCCTTGAGGAACACCACGTAAGATAGGACATGGCTCGGAAGTATATTTACACGTGCAAACAATCTGGTATATGTTAGCGAGATACGACAACAACAAAAAAACAGGCAGCTGAGTTTTTAAAAAAAACTTGTGTGAATTTTTTTAATGAGCACCGAACGGTCAACCAAATCGAATGCTATTAATAAAATTAAAAATAAGCGAAGATTGCGCCAGTAAGTTCGCTCGATTCTACTGCTAGTATCCATTGGTCTATAAGTTTTGTCAATGCAGTTTGACATGAATCTGTCGAAAACATGATTGTGATTTATGATTATTAAACGAACTTCTAAGGTAAAATTAGTTGATTACAAATAATAAAAACTGATCTATTGAACTATAAATATTATTTTTTATCATAAAATATTACAGTTATATATGCAGCTAGTTTTCAAAGAATCATAATGTTCACGGAATGATGAAATTCAAACAAAACCATGGATGGAACCATATATTAATAATAATTTAAAACTAACAACTGAAGCGGAATATGTAGAGAGTGGTTACGAATCTAATTTATATAAAACAATGAATAACACTCCGTTAATTTATATAAAACAATGAATAACACTCCGTTAATTTATATAAAACAATGAATAACACTCCGTTTAGTAAAACAATGGAAAATATAATAAAAGGAGTATATGTGCAATTATGCAGATCAGAAGAAGCAGAAAAATATTAACTGAAGATTTTGTTGGTATGAATATGATAAAAACCAATTTACACTGCTTGTAGGGGGAAAAATGGATCTCAAGACTCACACACGCTAATGTTGTTTCATTCACTTGCTACTCCAGCGTGTACAAAGGTGCAAATTCTAGAAATAACTTTCCTCTAATAAGCAAATGAACACTTAATTGAAACTCTAATTTCATACTTCCATGTTTTTATTTTTATTGTTTGCTTTACATTTGTATGACCCATCAGTAAGTCTTTCCAAGCCGAATGTCAAGTGCCAAATTTTTCGTCAGTGACATCCAGTAATTAGTTCGTAGGCTAGCCGACAATCAACTGTCTTGGCGCAGAGTTTGGAACGGAAAGAATGTTAGTTTGACATTGTCAGGCTTGGTACAATAATTAAAGTGAAAACGGACTGAGTGTTTGACACGTAAAATTATGGGATTACTCACGCAGAGCTTTCAAAAATGATTGAGACAAATGATAAGGGATATTTCGATCCTAAGTGGCATTTTTGGCATCTTGATAGACGGTTTCCATAAGGTCAGTAAGAATAGCATTTATTCCGATTGGGCGAATGCATGGGGAAAGGGGGTGTGTCAGACTCCAGAATCGGGGAATATATACTATGTATCAAACGAGGTTAGTCAGTCTAAAATTTTCTCTGCAAGGGAGAACTGCCACAAGGACTCCGAGGGTTCGTTGCAAGAACGACTTCGTAAAATTGGGTTCCAGTTAAACTGAATGTGGAACGATTGTAAGACGCCAAAACCACAAAGGTATTTAACTCAAATTCACCTTTATTATGATGTAATGTATATGCTGTTTATCTTTGTCTTAGATGCATAATGTATCGATACTACGCTACAAATAGTTCAGTATTACATTGATTTAATAACGTACTTTGAGATGTTTCTTTGTTACAGATGCATGATGTGTTCATATTTTGTATGGATAGTCGGTTTACAGTGATTTAATAATGTATTGTTAATTCTAAATTAGCATTTTTTACCTTGTATACTTAGGTAGGTAAATGAGTGGTGTAGAAAACCCACCGTGTACATTTATGATTGGAAAGTGTTACATTAATTTGAAGTTATTATATTAGTAAATATGGTTTGTGTGTTATGATATATTGCATCACGTTACGCAATGATTTACGGGAATATATGACTTTCCAGAATTCTGATGTCGATAATTGGCAGTATAGCTCTATTGATCTGAAACCAGGTATAGAATTTGTTAGCCGTAGAAATGATAACACTGATAGTAAGATCTGATTGTTCGAACATGAATACGGACAAACAATCGCAACTTTTTAAAAGTAACGAGATACTTAGGGCGTTTTACCCTTTTCTTTTGCAAGGAAAAATAGTTTACTTTGGCAAGAGTAAGAATCAGCGAGAAGTCAAAGGCAATAGTTTATTTTGGGCAAGAGTGAGAATCAGCGAGAAGTCAAAAGGAAAGAAATAAGAAGTCAGAGTGTGGAATAAGTTCAATCAAAGGGCAAGCTGGAGACGGACGCACGCAGGGAAAAGAAAGAAAAACCAGTCGACGGAAAAGGTCATGTTGAATCACTCAACAGTCCAATGTTAAATGAACATTCGATTCCTTGATGAAATTTACTCTCAATATTACGGTTAACTTCATTTATTTCATTAGTGTTTGGATTCTTTGAATGTATCCATTATTTTAAAGCTTCAGTATTTGTATTTTTCTGAACTAAGTGTATTCAGAAAGAGAGAAATTGTAATTCACAGTGTCATTCTTTTCTTAATTGTATTTTCAATTAAATTCATATTTTATCTTTACGGGGGCTCGTGTATTGTCTTGTTCAAAGTACCATCTCAGATTACTATATTCACTGACCGGGCATATTACACCGTAGCGATCATCTCCTAGATTACGACAATTAGTGGGAGGCGGTCTTCAAGTGTTGTTTTCCAAGTTGCGCAATACCTCTGACCAAGCCTTGTGCAATATTGTACTAATAACACTTTGATCACCCGCAGCGCCCGCGTTACACCGAAGATTGTTACTTAACTCCTGTAATAAGAGCACGGCCCACACACCTAATACAAATAATTGTATCTATCTTAAATTACCAAAAACATATATCTCAGAATCTTTATCGTAAGAAATTAGGGAGGGTCTATGGAACGCCAGAGCTGTCTTAAGATGAGAAGTTTTATTATATCATGTGCAAACTTCTTTATATGCTGTGCTTTCTTCCTTATATGATTTGCAATCTTCTTTATATGATGTGCTTTCCTCCTTATATGATGTGCAAACTTCTGTATATGATGTGCATTTGTACTTATATGATGTGCAAACTTCTTTATATGATGTGCTTTCATCCTTATATGATGTGCAAACTTCTTTATATGCGGTGCTTTCGTCCTTATATCATGTGCAAACTTCATTATATGCGGTGCTTTCGTCCTTATATGATGTGTAAACTTCTTTATATTTGGAAACTTCTTTATATGCGGTGCTTTCGTCCTTATATGATGTGCAAATGTCTTTATATGATATGCATTTGTACTTATATGATGTGCAAACTTCTTTATATGATGTGCTTTCGTCCTTATATGATGTGCAAACTTCTTTATGTGCGGTGCTTTCGTCTTTATATGATGTGCAAATATCTTTATATGCTGTGCTTTCGTCTTTATATGATGTGCAAACTTTTTTATATGATGTGCATTTGTACTTATATGCTGTGCTTTCGTCCTTATATGATGTGCAAACTTCATTATATGCTGTGCATTTGTACTTATATGATGTGCAAACTTCTTTATATGCTGTGCTTTCGTCCTTATATGATGTGCAAATTTCTTTATATGCGGTGCTTTCGTCCTTATATGATGTGCAAACTTCTTTATATGATGTGCATTTGTACTTATATGATGTGCTTTCGTCCTTATATGATGTGCAAATATCTTTATATGCTGTGCATTTGTACTTATATGATGTGCAAACTTCTTTATATGCTGTGCTTTCGTCCTTATATGAAGTGCAAATATCTTTATATGCTGTGCTTTCGTCCTTATATGATGTGCAAACTTCTTTATATGATGTGCATTTGTACTTATATGATGTGCAAACTTCTTTATATGCTGTGCATTTGTACTTATATGATGTGCAAACTTCTTTATATGCGGTGCTTTCGTCCTTATATGTTGTGCAAACTTCTTTATATGCGGTGATTTCGTCATTATATGATGTGCAAACTTCTTTATATGCGGTGCTTTCGTCCTTATATGATGTGCAAATGTCTTTATATGATGTGCATTTGTACTTATATGATGTGCAAACGTCTTTATATGCTGTGCATTTGTACTTATATGCTGTGCAAACTTCTTTATATGCTGTGCATTTGTACTTATATGATGTGCAAACTTCTTTATATGCGGTGCTTTCGTCCTTATATGATGTGCAAATGTCTTCATATGATGTGCATTTGTACTTATATGATGTGCAAACTTCTTTATATGCTGTGCTTTCGTCCTTATATTATGTGCAAACATCTTTATATGCGGTGCTTTCGTCTTTTTATGAAACTTCATTATAATGAGAAGCAAAAACGGAATTTGCGCAGGCGCGTGAAGTGGTTAACGCCGTGAAATAGGCTAAAATGGCAGACTCGATGTCTAATGTTCTTAAAAAAGTGAATTTAGATTCTTACATTGGGATATTTGAAGAACAGAAAATCTGGCCCGATATTGTGTGCAAACTATCATTGTATGACTTTCAATGTTTGGGCCTAGTCAATTGGTCTGACATTATGAGGCTACGGATAGAATGCGTCAAATAAGGAAGCTGTCAACCAGATTTGACAGTTCCTTCATGGCCTTCCAGTGCATCAGCCATGATTCTTTCAAGGAAAATATTGAAGAGCGTAAGTGAAAGCAAGCAGCCCTGTCTGACTCCCACAGTTGTCCTAAACCAATCTCCTATTTGACCATTGCAGCATACTGCGCTGGTGGCCTTGCTGTAAAGGCTTTCTATGACTTTTATTAGGTTAGCGTTGATGTTGTACAGCTTCATGGTGGACCAAAGGGCTGCATGCCATACCCTGTCAAACGCCTTCTTGAAATCTATAAAGACATGATAAAGGTCTTGTTGGTGCTGGAGGTATTTCTCACATAGTATTTTCAGGTTGAAAATCTGTTCAGTTGTGCTTCGCCCTGGTCTGAAGCCTGCCTGTTCTTCAGCTATGATTTCCTCTGCCCGCGGCTTCAGTCTGTTTAATATGATTTTTAGCATGACCTTGCTTTGGTGGCATATAAGACTGATCGTACGATAGTTCTGACATTGCTGCAAATTGCCTTTTTTCGGGAGAGTTACTATGAGTGACTGAGTCCATGGTGTTGGCCATTCCCCTGTCTGCCAGATCCTGTTGCAGATTGTTAGTAGGGCGCTTGTCATGGCTTCACCCCCATCTTGGACTAGTTCTGCAGGAATGTTGTCTACTCCTGCTGCCTTCCATTTTTTCAATGCTTTCACTGCAGCCTCTACTTCTTCTCGGAGGATGGGGTAGTTGTCAGTGTTGGTCACTGATGGGGTGTTGAGTATGTCTGGGTCCCCTGTAGGTCTGTGGTTGTACAGGTCTGATCAGTATTCTGTCCATCTCATAAGAATGTCTTGTTCTTCTGTAAAACATTTCCCTCCCTTATCTTGAATGATGGAGGAGCGTCCTTGTTTTACACTGGTCAGGTCTTTCACCAGTTGGTATGCTTTTTTGCTATTATTTTTCTTTAGATTATTTTCTATATCTTTACACTGGTCTTTAATCCATGTCTCCCTTGCCTTTCACGTGCTTTTCTTGATAACCTAGTTGATTTCCCTGTATTGTTTTGCTCCTTCTACTTCTGACTTCTTCTTTAGCTCTCGACGCTTGTCACACAGATCAAGTATGTCAGTTGTAACCCAAGGTTTCTTTGGTCGTCGATGTTGACCAAGGATCTCACTAGCTGTTTGGGTCACTGCTATGTTAAATGTGTCGGTAATTGTGTCTATAACTGTGTTCTCTGCACTAAGAAGTAACAGTGGTGCAAATTTCCCTCCTATCCTTGCCTGGAAGGCTTCCAAGACCTCTGGGTCTTTTAGTTAGGTTGAACTTGATTCTTGTGGGGCCCTCTTTGTCGACTTTTTTTAGACGTAGTCAGAGGGTCATCATCACTAAGTCATGTGTACTATTGTGGTGTTTTTCTTCACTTGTATCCAATGTTTAATTATTGAGGCCGATTATTTATTAATTAATTAATCAATTAAATAATTTATTTATTAATCCGAAAATTAGCTGCTACGTAATTATAGCTGTTTCTGAGAATCAGTGCCATCTCAACCGGAACCCCCTCCCCCTTCTTCCTTCAACGTTTTGTTTCATGTTTGCTATCAAAAATGAAAAATTGGCACCAAGCGCCTTTTCTCTGAGACAGCCGACCTGATCTTGGTTGGGTGGGCAGTGAGCCCATAACCTTGGGACTATGAATCCAACAATCTACCAACTGCGTCTCCACCTCCCCCCATTTTTTTTTCTTTCTTTCCTTTTTGTTTCACTGAAGAGGTTAGCAAATTATCAATTGCCTGGTTCAAACAAAATGTCTGGGATATAATCACTGTGTAAGTTAAGTATATATTATTATCCTTTCGTCATTCTCACAATTTCTCACAACTTGCATCCATCCATTTACACTGAAATATGTACAATTACGGTTGTTTGAACAATACCTAAGTTATACAAGGTCTTTTTTAAATACCCACTATAGTGAGGAAACTCCGGTGTAATTCTTTTTCATTTAAATTCTAAGCCACCTTTATAAACCATTTCGTATTTTTCTGAAGGAAATGTCGACTCGCAAATTGAATTGAAACCATTATAACCACAGTTACATGCAAACACCACATTAAGAAATTAAGCATAGTTCTAGAAACAAAAGTAAATAAAAATACGTATTTTGTGTAAATGAGAATGTTCCAATGGAATAAAAAGGCTTTGTTCATGAATATTTTGTTTTAATGAGCTCATAAAATTGTATTTTCCATAAAACAACATATTTAAAAAAAATTACATATTGAACTAAATACAGTTCATATGAATGTGGAATTCTCCCCCCCCCCTCTCTCTCTCTCTCTCACACATTTTATACTAAGTGTTGTTGCAATTAGCAGTTCCACTAACGATAAGGCTGATCTTGCAACAACGTTATTAGTTTGTAATGCGAAATTTACGTTTCAACTTTCTTCAACATTCGATGTATAGTAGTGAAATTATTACTCGCAAAAGTTTTCAAAGACAAGCTTTTTTAAATTAAAGAAAAACATCGTTCTTACCTCGTAGCTACTTACAGAAACCTTTTTTTGTACACTCTTAAAATATATATCCTGTACAAGAAAGCAAATCCATATAGAAAAGTCAAGGTGGTTTCGGACGGTAAACTGAAACGAAGTCAGACCCGGAAAACAAAGAAAAACAAGGGAGAATTTTATTTGTGAGATATTTTTTAAAACGAATAACTAAGTGTCGGTGCATTGTTGAATAAATTTTCTAGATTAAATGCTGCACCTATATCCGAATTATATTTTGTATGCTTTTATTCCAACGTAATGTTGCAAATGCCATCATATATTTCTTTTTGGTCATTTTGGTGCATTTCCCGAAGTTCTTATGCAGTGATATCAAAATCATTATCAAATTTGCTGAGATTCTACTTTTCATCAGATATCTACTAAAACAACGAGAACACTTGCTTTAAAATAAAACAGAACGCCAGACATCATCGTTTTTACCTCGGATATAAACATTTTTGTCTTGAACCCATTTTGACAAAATCTATGTAAGTGCCGTGCGCTTATTTAAATTCATTCATGATCAAATAAATGTAATTATTTTATCAAACATACTTCAGATTGTCAAATAGATGGTTGAATACCTTTTCATAGATTGAATATGTTCAGCTGTTTTTTTTTTGTGAATATAAATATTCTTTTAGACGATCCTACGCTTGGTACTATATAATATGGGAAATATTGTCTTCGTTTTCCATCACTTTTCATCTCTTACAGTTATACGGCACAATGTTTCAATAATGGTATCAAAAAGTATTCGTTTTGAAAGCCTTATATTTTATCGCTGCTGAACTCTGATATTTATATTGGAAAATTATATTAACATTGGTACTGGAACGGTACTCAGTTTATTTACTCTCTTTTTTATCTCAATCTTTAAAAAAGTAAGAAATTATCAACCAAATGAAATAACATTAAAGACATGTTTACGCATTTTCATTATTGTTTCCAACATCAATTCATTATGCACCTTTGATTTTGTATGTAACTGTATCGGATGAATATGTATTTTTCTTCCTGACGAACGTTCAAGACAGTTTCATTGTATAATAACCACTTCCTCATATTCTGCATTCATCTTGTTTGTGTAATGTCGATACTAGAAAAAAATAAATCATTTATAATTGAAAGTCTGTGTTCAAATAAAGTCGTTATATTTCTAATACCAAAACAAAAACCGGAACATAACCATTTTAAAAAAATGTTAGATTTAACTTTCTTTGATTGATATATCTATTATTTCTAACATTATTCATTAATGTGGTAATGACTCTCAAACATGCACCAGGCTGATTATACACAGATTTCTGGCTGATTCTCCAAATTTCATAGCTGAGACGGATCATGTGAAATATTATTCAATTTTGTCCAGGATTTAAATGTGACATTGTTATTAAGATAATCTTCTTATTATGTTCCAATACGTCGAGCAGTTTAAATATAAACAAAATCCTGTGACTACGCGTGATCATGTGATTATATAAAATTTAAAAAAAAACCCTATAATTCAATTTTAAATAGTTTACTTTATTGAGAAATAATACAATTACGAACGCTAACAAACAAGAAGAAAAAAATGATGGGCGTAGTACATATGAGCCTTTTAAAACCGTCCAAATTCTGCTTACTATACATGATGTTGAACTCAACAGGGACCTCACTTCCTGAGTAGTTATCAATGATGCTTTGATCGAGTTCAATTATCATTTGTCAGGCGTTAGCAAATCTCAATGAAAAATCAGATTGAATTGTTCGTTTAGAGAGATGATACTATATAACTCTTGCGCTTATTGACTGTCGGCACCAAATGCAGTCAATTTCGTTTTATAGACGTCCATGCCATAAAGTCATCTTAGGATGACTTTGGTTACCGGGTATTATGTTGGAACCATTTCATATATAAAACTGCAGACGTCTCGTCATGCTACCACCCGCTCTATTTTTCCAAAGAACAACCCTTCCGTCATGTAGCCACTTTGAATATCGCGCTAGGTATGGCTGTTACTAATTACCGGTATGTGTCTAAAGTGTTGTCAGGATTGTTCCGGAATGATTTACATGCGGCAAAATTTGAGTGAACAGGTGACCTCAAACTGACATATCGTCCATCAGTATCAATATAGATTTGTGGAGTTAGTTTATCGGACCACTTCTTAACATGCTCCCTTCACACTGGTCCTACACGATTCAACACCTAAACTCGGCTACGAGAAAAAAATAATTTTGAAATGAAAATTTGCGTGTTAATCGTTTTAATCTTGAAAACTCGCAGGCGTTAGTTTTATGTTCTCGGTAATGATTTTAGTTTTGTAGAGTTGACATTGCAGGGCCAGATGGCGTGGAATCCGGATCTACTGCCTCACGATTAAAGAAAAAATAACACATACGCACGCATAAATGTAAAGTGATTTGTCATTTTATCATCATTTTGTTCCTCTGCGCATGTTTATTGGGTATTATGCACACTGTGCCAATATACGCATAGACTTTTGCATTGGTGCCCTTTCGAGGAAGGTCAGAGCTCGTTTTAAATGTTTGACCCCTCTCCCCAACACTTGATCTGATGAGGCCCCTGTGTTGTTATGCGACTCTTAGAAATTCTGACATGACTAAAACAACCGTACCACATTCATTACTATCTATATATACGACTTTTACAAGATTTATACCATTATGTTTGTATTTCTTTGTTCCAAGTGAGATAAGATGCTCTACCACATCTAATCATGGTATGTATTATGCGATGTATTATTATGTTTTTTTTTACTTTATAGCTCTTTATATCCGTTATGTGTAGCAGGCTCGCTATCTGAAAGGTGACATACTGAGTTGTAATTTTTGCAGTTACATTTGTTCTATCTTCGTCATATGTTTTGCAGTTCAACACTTCATTGTGTGTGCGTGTGTGTGTGTGTGTGTGTGTCATGTTTTACATAGAGGAGCATACTGGTATATGTTGTGAAATCTTAAAAATGTTACATCTCCAAACACCATCTTTTTATGTTAATATTTTCTGCGGGGGTAATTTAATTTCCCTACCCATACGGACATAATCATTTTTTGTCATTAGTATATATGATATTGTCATCTACCTAGTTAAGCTTATTCTATATTTTAAAATACATATGTCTGAGTGACCTTTATTCGATATATTATATATTCCAATTTGCATGTGATTAACAATTGTAAGTTAGTTTGTAGTTTTTCTAAAATGTGTTGAATTTTCATCCTCTAAGATTATCCCACCCAAATCACTCCAAGAGCCTTTACATTTCTCGATACAAGTTGCGCTTTGAATCCTGGATGCTTCCCTCGCCAGGTACCTACACAGATAATTTCAGTTTTGTGTGATTGAATTTAGATCCTTGTGCTATGCCAATGTCCATATATTATTTTTCTAAATGTCGTTGGGGTAGGCATCATAAGTAAAGTTATAAATTCCTTTCTGAGTTGGGGGAGTTTAGTTCCCTTTATATTTTTGTTGTTATGTACATTTATGGGGAGGGATTCTATTGCTATTACATATAATATCATCCATAATGTAAAACCATATCTCAGTGAATGTTCTATATTAAATTTCATTGTGCATATATCAGAAACAATATACATGTCACAATGTTCTATTGTGTCAAAGTCCATTTCTTGATCAATTAAATCAAGGCTCCCATCTCGCCATTAGTTTTTTTTTTTTAAATTATGTTTTTATGATTAAAGTTTGTTTGGAATATAATGTTAATTATGTTTCCAATACATGTTTTAATTCTCTTTGCAATGATCGTATTATGTATTTTATAGTCTATATTTAAAAGCGATAACTATATCCAACTCATTAGGTCTTTTACATATCCTTTACCCTTATATACAAATGTTTCTAACCATTCTTTAATCTTGTACGTCATTTCATTATATAACATAATATTAACATATACTCTCCTTAATATTTGAATTAAGAGATATTTAACAATGCAGGGCTCAGTTAATTGTTGTGGATGTATCTGTTAACATGTATGTATGATATACATGTTCTTTTATGTTTAAAAATATAATAAAATAATCATCTCTCTTACAAAATATATACTATATCAATCTCAATATAAATAACCACGTTTATCTTCATAATTAAAAATGTATACAGTCCGAATTAAAACCACCACTATTCCGGATTACGGTTAGTTATTCCAGTCTAGTTTAATAAGTATATTAACATGGTCACGTGATTACGTGAATTGAGCACATAATCCACTACTATATGGATGCCGACAGCAGAACCCAAATATGAAACGGTCCAACTTTTGTGATCACTTTATTTCCGTCTCGCTGGTAATCGTAATAGTGAAACTATATTGTATATAATAACTTTAGGTGACACATATAATATATCTGAGCGCGATATATACTAAACCTTTGGGCGACACATCAACCTTTCGGAACCCGGTCGCCCAAACGTTGGTTATGCATGAGCGTACGTCGTTTTACCTTTCGGCGACAGTAAATGGGCGACAAAATTTGTATGTTTGTTATTTATTTTATTTTACCACGTTGACGTGTTATTTCATATTCCTTTCAGTATTATATACATTATTAACGATATAGGCAATATTATCACTCGTACGTATTCACTATACAACGGTGTCGCCGAAAGATTGCAATTTATACGCTGTCGCCTAACGGTAGGATATATATATATATATATATATATATATATATATATATATATATATATATATATATATATATATATATATATATACTTTGAATTGAATTTTGAGCTCTCGTGTAATTTTTTAAAACTTTATTTAGCTAGAACCCCTCTGTTTAATTTTTTATTCGCCCCTGTGTCACGAAACTAAAAGGCTTTGCATTGCTAGCTCATCTGTTGATTAAAAACATCCCCCACCCCGTTAATAATCAAACATGTTCAAATTTCGAAATATTTGCACATATATGTCCATCTTGTGATTTTGTCAGTAGTAAAAGTTACCCTTCCACAAGCACGCACCTAACGCCCGCGCTTCTCGAGATTTAGTTTCGGGTTTGGAAATGGAATCCAAAATACACTCGTCATATGTTCACGATCTGAATATCTACTATCGCTGTTACAAAGTCCAAAGTAACAATGTCTTGTAGCACCGCGATTTTTTCGCTTTTCAGGAGCAGCTTCAATCTCTTCAACGTGTTCCGCCATATATATTGTAGTACAACAGTCGATTTATTTGTCCTACATCCTACAGCTGATTCTGCGAGCGTGCTATTTTTAGAAATTAACAGCGTATGTCGATCGCTCCTTGACCATCATATAAAGACGAAAGCACAGCATATAAAGAAGTTTGCACATCATATAAGGTCGAAAGCACCGCATATAAAGAAGTTTGCACATCATATAAGGACGAAAGCACAGCATATAAAGAAGTTTGCACATCATATAAGTACAAATGCACAGAATATAAAGTTTGCACATCATATAAGTAAAAATGCACAGCATATAAAGAAGTTTGCACGTCATATAAGGACGAAAGCACCGCATATAAAGAAGTTTGCACATCATATAAGGACGAAAGCACAGCATATAAGTACAAATGCCCATCATATAAAGAAGTTTGCACATCATATAAGTACAAATGTACAGCATATAAATAAGTTTGCACAGCATATAAGTACAAGAGCACAGTATATACAGAAGTTTGCACATCATATACAAACATTTGCACATCATATAAGGACGAAAGCACCGCATATAAAGAAGTTTGCACATCATATAAGGACGAAAGCACCGCATATTAAGAAGTTTGCACATCATATAAGGACGAAAGCACCGCATATAAAGAAGTTTGCACATCATATAAGTACAAAAGCACAGCATATAACGAAGTTTGCACATCATATAAGGACGAAAGCACCGCATATAACGAAGTTTGCACATCATATAAGGACGAAAGCACCGCATATAAAGAAGTTTTTACATCATATAAGGATGAAAGCACATCATATAAAGAAGTTTGCACATCACATAAGTACAAATGCACATCATATAAAGAAGTTTGCACATCATATAAGGATGAAAGCACAGCATATAACGAAGTTTGCACATCATATAATGACGAAAGCACCGCATATAAAGAAGTTTGCACATCATATAAGTACAAATGCACAGCATATAACGAAGTTTGCACATCATATAAGGACGAAAGCACAGCATATAAGTACAAATGCACATCATATAAAGAATTTTGCACATCATATAAGTACAAATGCACAGCATATAACGAAGTTTGCACATCATATAAGGACGAAAGCACATCATATAAGTACAAATGCACAGCATATAAAGAAGTTTGCACATCATATAAGTACAAATGTACAGCATATAAAGAAGTTTCCACATCATATAATAAAAATTCTCATCTTAAGACAGCTCTTTCGTTCCATAAGGGTCCATTTTACGCAACTAATCCATGCTTCCATAAAATCTCACGAATACTGCATATTATGGCGTCTGCTCCTTCAGATTGGCTAATTACTTAATGATTTTGAGAGCCAACTCCCCGCAATAAATACATGATCACAAACATCAAGCAAAACAACAAACGGCGACGTAAAGACAATTAACACAGACCATATGTTTATTATAAGATGTCGTGATACGAAAATATTAGAAGAACCAACATTTTTAAGTAATAAAATTCCGAGTAAAACACATAAATACATAGCATGCACACGATATCGATAAATATACGCATTTATCAAAGACTACGTGGAATTGATATTACTCAAGTTTCGTTAGCAACAGAGCTTGCCTGAAAATGTCTCCAACCTATCCTTTATTCCAGAGACAGGCAGCTTCTTGCTTCGAAACTTTAATGTGGCGAATTCATCTAGAATCCTGTTTGTGGAGCCTCAATGGCTCTGAGGCTAGTGTGTTGGATTCACGATCAGAAAACCGCGGTTTCCAATCTTACCATTGGATCAATCCAAATCAGTCAGAATAACATATTTCTGAACTGGACATTTTACTGGGCACCAAATGACCATCAAACACCAAAAACCAGTCAGTAATTAACAAACAGGACCTTTTTTACTGGGCACTAAATGACCCCGAAACACCAAAACCAGTCAGTGTAGCTGCAAGTAACAAACTGATCAAACCTTTTTAACGTATGTGTACATTTAAAAAGTTGGTGACCTAATTTTCCCTTTTAATAATGGATGTCTTTACCATGGAATGTTCATAGTCATAATTTATCATTGCTAGACAGATTCATGGAATAAGGGACAGAATGTAAAATTTTGGACAAACTTAATTTTTCTGATGACATCAGTTGTAGTTTAAGCCAATCGGCTTGTCGTAATGTTTAATATTTCAATTCTTCAGCAATAGACAGAAGATATTGTGTTAACACAGCATCAGTTGAAATAAGTTTGCAGAAAGTAGACGGAAGACTTCGATTATGTTTTGTTATTGCTGTTTCGAGGTTATACGCCATTTCTCATCGCAAGAGAGGCTGTAACTATCGGTCAGTATAAATGGATGAGGTAGAACCAGGAATAACATGGTAAAAGCAACTGACTTACGGGAAGTTACTGACAAGCTTTATCACAAGCTTGTCTTTGGCCGAGCCCACGACTTGAAACGGAAAGCGTAAATTTAATTCAAGTAACTTGCTGAACCGACAGCGTATCGTGGTTTCAAGGTATGTTAGCTGGCACGTACTTTTGAGGGTGTGAGAAAGTATGTCAGGTGTCGAACATTAATTCCAACGGTGAAATCAAAATTTTGATTGAAAGAGGTTTATAGAGGTGGCAGGGCATGCGTCTCGATGCATCTCCTATCAAATATGCAAATAAATATAGGACTAAGGATACACAATTTCATAAAAATATCTAGAAGTGCAACATCTTCACTTAGGATAATTTTGCAGCAACAAAATCTTAAATCCCCAGGGCAGATAACATCCAACCCCACCATCTTTACCCTTAACAAAATAAACAAAACCAACAACAAATAACACCCAAACACTACAAATAGACATGACAGAACCTGATTATACATACTCGCCTTTTTTTTTAACCTTTCTTGACCTCTTCACCCACATATACAGTCAGGGACGTCATTTCAAGATTTTCGGGGGTGGGTGGCAAAACTTGACAGGCTTGTTAATTTTCGTATATAGGTTAAGGCAATTTTTAGAGCACATACAAATTTACCACCAAATGACGTCCCTGGATACAGTGGGGCTGACAGTCTAAAATGATACCTGCCTCATCGTTAACTAAATCAGTACATACATGATACATCACCAATGACATAAATTCGGGAATATACACGCTTCTTGTAGAACGAATTGAATCTGAACTTTGTCATTTTTTAACTTTTCTCTTTTCGTCATGTCACACCGAAATCAGATGAAAAACAATCTGCACCAGACCGAATCATACGTGATTCTCTTAGAAGCTGCATACATGAACAATGAATAAAGTTCTGATCGCATGACATTAAAATATTCTTTTTCACAAGTGGCTGAAACGTAAGTAGTTTTTTGACCTCATACCTAACTAATACGTGTTCAGTACTTTTCAATAACGCGAGGAAACCAAGTACAAACACATAAAATCCGGCAGGCAGCATGTGTTCTACGTAATTGATGACAACTAAACAACTCACCAAAACAGTCACCTAAACGTGTAATGAGAGTTTCATCCAAAAATTTAAATAAACATAATAAAAACCGTGTCAGGTATAATAATGGCAACTAACGTCACTGTCAACAACACGAATACAAAGAATAATATAAATGCTGATACTGGTACTAATTATAGTTGTTGCATAAGAGATATCAGCAGTAATTATACCACTACTACTACTACAACTACTACTGCTAGTACTACAATTATTATTATTATTATTATTATTATTATTATTATTATTATTATTATTTTTATTATTATTATTATTATTATTATTATTATTATTATTATTATTATTATTATTATTATAACAACAAGTGTCGATCTTGTCAAACTCTTGGATCTGTAGATCAATCATCATGCAACTGATAGAGTCCATCCCCTAATTAGATTACCAATTAATGATTTGGGGCAACAGGGCGCATGCACTTAAAGAAGTGTGCGTTAAAGAATTCGAAGACTAATGTAAAAACGTAACTAGCGTTAATTTAATGCCGAGTTTCGTTCTCAGCAAGTGTCTTCTAAGACATTATAGCGAATCTCATCAACTTTGTGTCACGAATTGATGGTGCTGAAACATTTGCCGCCATCAGAATATAAAGAAAAGGATCTTTATCTAAGTGAAAGATTCCGCTCTTTGTGTACTGCTTCATTCACTCTATTTAGTATCACGGTACCAATTATTTTTCCATACAACCCAATACTAACGTTTATTGAAATAAATATACTTTCTGTCTGACTCCAGCATGTTTGCCACACACTGTCATAGAGAAAGCAATGTTAGATTGTCAATTTGAATTCAGCCAGATAACTCTTCTGAACTAAACAGATGTAAATGTTATCCAGTTACAACATATATATTGTCAACGATGTGTATGTATCACAATACAACAAAACCATAAAAGACAAACGAGATATGAATTAACATAAGCTCACATGCCCCCAAGAAACAACTTTTTGTTCTTAAACCTAGCAGGAACAATGGAACATCAACTTTTACATAATGCACCAATCACAAGTTTGTTTTGTAATTTATCTCTGACTAAAGTGTACCCACACAATAAACTCAACTTCCGTGGGGAGCTGGGGGTTATTCAGTTGGTACTGTTATACCATCTTGTATATACTCATACATGTTAAACCGTGGCCTACGCAATTGTGCAATCAGAACACAGTTTGACCGTGTCCCAAAGCACCAAAAGGGTTTAAGGAGAGATGTTCATATATAGTGGTCATCTTAATCATGGAGATGCTGGCTCGGAGTGTTGGTCTGACTGTTACCTGCTCTCTCTGAAAATTTTATTGCTATAGCTGGTTATGACATGCCTGTTTAGAAACGTTTCTAAGAAGCAACTCTTTGAAACAACGAAACAAGATGTAGTTTCACAGTAATTAAAAGAACATGACTCTTGCTTGCATTTTCAGTGTCAGTTTAATTAGACACTGCCACATATTTTTGGTCTGGGATGGCTTTGGTGCCATCTGCTGATACCGTACTCAGTGATTTACACTGAGAGGTCATTGAAAGGTCATGTCATTCAGTTTATACATGATAAAATCAACTTCAATTTTTCTTTTCTGGGTGCCACTGAATATCGATTCTTCAGTGTACACCCATAAGCAGATTGCGAACAGTATTTATAATCATAGGTTGTTTGGCATTTATTGCGGTTTTTTGGGGGTGTCACTTGTGACTTTTATTTAACGCTCTCTCTCTCTCTCTCTCTCTCTCCTTGCATATATATAATATTATAGTATATATATATATATATATATATATATATATATATATATATATATATATATACTATATATATATATATATATATATATATATATATATATATATATATATATATATATATATATATATATATATAATAGTATGGTACATTAAAGAAAGGTTAATAGGTGTATGTTGATTAAGGTGGATAACATAACTAGTTGAAGAATTTACAGAATAATTTACGAACATTATTTTACTTAAAGCTGTTACATCTCATGGCCAATACGTTCATTAGGTCATGAAGGTTTAGTAGTATATAAACCAAAATGCTTAATTCTTGATCAGTTTGTTCTCAGAGAGATATGAACTGTCTAATACGAGTACTGTTCTTCTTACAATTACGATCTTAATATACACCTGATACGTAGTGACACTATAAATATACTTTATAGGTATTTACACTGCAAATACATATATACTCGACGGTAGTGACACTATAAATATATTCGATGGCTAGTTACACTATAAATATACTTTATAGGTACTTACACTGTAACTACATATACACTCATTGGGTAGTGAATATATATATATATATATATATATATATATATATATATATATATATATATATATATATATTTGATGGGTAGTTGCACTTTTAATTTAATTTATAGGTACTTACACTGTAAGTGCATATATACTTCAAAGGTAATGACACAATAAATATATTTGATTGGTAGTTAATCACACTGTAAATATATATATCCTTTAGGGCAAGGGTGACACTATAAAAGGCATGTATGTTTGATGGTTAGTGACTATATATATATATATATATATATATATATATATATATATATATATATATATATATATATATATATATAATGGATAGTGTCACTATACATACATACATACATACATACATACATACATACATACGTACGTACGTACGTACGTACGTGCGTGCGTGCGTGCGTGCGTGCGTGCGTGCGTGCGTGCGTGCGTGCGTGCGTGCGTACGTACGTACGTACGTACATACATACATACATACATACATACATACATACATACATACATACATACATACATACATACATACATACATACATACATACATACATACATACATACTGTCAAGTGCCAAATTTTTCGTCAGTGAAATCCAGTAATTAATTCGTAGGCTAGCCGACAATCAACTGTCTTGGAGTAGAGTTTGAACGGAAAGAATGTTAGTTTACCTCGGTCAGACTGTTACAATATTTAGAGTAAAAACGGACTGAGTGTTTGACACGCTTAAAATTATGTGATTCCTCACGCAGAGCTGTCAAAAATGATTGAGACAAATGATAAGGTGATATTTCGATCCTAAGTGGCATTTTTGGCATCTTGATAGACGGTTTTCAAAAGGTCCGCAAGGATAGCATTCATGCCGATTGGTCAAATGTATAGGAAAGAGGGTTGGGTCGAAACCTAGAATTGGGGAATATATTCTCTGAGTCAATGAGTTTTGAATTAGTCTAGGAAGACCTCTGCAAGAGACGGTCAGCATTTATTAGTTCCAACATAGGAGAAGACTCCGGGGGTAATTTTACAGCAGTGCCTTCGTAATAATAAGCTCAGGAAAGTCCGCCGGAAATTAAACGGCAGAAGCACGTCAAAAACACAAGGTATTTAACTCAAATTCACCTTTATCACGATGTAATGTATATGATGTTTTTCTTTGTCATAGATGCATAATGTATCGATACTATGATACAAATAGTTCAGTATTACATTGATTTAATAACGTACTTTGATATGTTCCTTTGTTACAGATGCATGATGTGTTCATATTTTGTATGGATAGTCGGTTTTACAGTGATTTAATAATGTATTTTTGAATTCTGAATTAGCATTTTTTACCTTATATACTTAGGTAGGTAAATGGGTGGTGTAGAAAACCCGCCGTGTACATTTATGATTGGAAAGTGTTACATTAATTTGAATTTATCATATTAGTAAATATGGATTGTGTGTTATGATGTATTGCCTCACTTTACGTAATGATTTACGGGAATATATGACTTTCCCGAATTCTGATGTCGATAATTAGCAGTATAGCTCTATTGATCTGAAGACTTGTATAGTATTTGTTAGCCGTATAAATGATAACCCTGATAGTAAGATCTGATTTTTCGAACCTGAAGACGGAATTACTATCTCAACTCTTAAAGTAACGAGATACTTAGGGCGTTTTACCCTTTTCTTTTCAAAGGAAAAATAGTTTGTTTGAAGGAATAGCGAGGAAGTCGAAATTCAGAGACGGAAAAACAAGTTGGAAGACAGAGGTGTGTAATCCTACTTACAACCAAAGGGCAAGCAAGTCAAGACGAACGCAGAAGAGAAAAACAAGAACCAGTCAACGAACAAGGTCATTTTGAATCACCCAACAGTCCAATGTTAAATGAACATTCGATTCCCTGATGAAATTTACTCTCAGTATTAACGGCTAACTTCATTTATTTTTATTAGTGTTTGGGATTTTTATGAATGTATCCATTATTTTAAAGCTTCAGTTTATGTATTTCTGAACTAAGTGTATTCAGAAAGAAAGAAATTGTAATTCACAGTGTCATTCTTTTCTTAATTGTATTTTTAATTAAATTCATATTTTATCTTTACGGGGGCTCGTGTGTTGTCTTGTTCAAAGTACCATCTCAGATTACTAGATCCATTGACCGGGCAAAATACACCGTAGAGATCATCTTCTAGATAACGATAATTAGTGGGAGGCGGTCTTCAAGTGTTGTTTTCCAAGTTGCGCAATACCTCTGACCAGGTCTTATGCAATATTGTACTAATAACACTTTGATAACCCGCAAGCAGCCACATTACACATACATACATACATACATACATACATACATACATACATACATACATACATACATACATACATACATACATACATACATACATACATACATACATACATACATACATACATACATATTTAATGGGTATTGAAAATATAAATGCAGATATACATGATAAATAGTGACACTATAAATACATACATACTCGATTTTCTGTTGAGATATGAATTATAAAATCCTTTTTCATTGCTAAGTATCAAATAATTTGTAGTTTTCATCTGGAAAATGGATCGTTATCGTTGCTGACTAACTACATTGTAGTTTCAATAGTAGTACAATGACTCATTTTATACTCTACTCATTTCTGTGCTTACTTTGCATCCTGTATTCTCCCAGACTCATGTCGATGCCTCTGGAGAATGTTATATTCAGTAATTTGCACATAGATGCGGAAATGTACTTTAAAGAGAGGAATAGCTGTGAATCCGTGCCAGCTGAAGTTCTTATCATCGTCTACACCCGAATGCAACAATTCATTCACTTTATATGTCTTGCTAAACAACGTATACATTTTGAAATGTATGTGCATTAATTTCTAGTTTGTTAAGTTAAGTCTAAAAATGTAATGAAACAAATGTTGAAACACTGCTGCCAAGAAACAATTAGTTCACTACCCGAAGTGAGTTTATCTTGATTGTGCAAACAGTTTTGTTAATAAAAGTTCGAATGAAACAAATAAAATAAAAAAAAAATAATAAAATATTTCTGTAATGACTTGCAAATTTAAACAGGTTATCTACATATAGATACAAATATGCTATCCGAAAATGTATTTGTCTACTTCATGTGGTCTATTATTCTTCTTGAGACTTACACATGTACGGACGGACAGATGAACGGCTATCACTAAATCAAGATTTAATACCTTGGAGGCGTTAGGTGTATAAAAAAAACATAAGTTTTATCTTGCAAAAGGTAACAGCCAATATTAGCCAACTCCATACTGACTGCGAACCTTGCTACAGACTTGTCAGGTTTGATAATTACTGATATGTCTTTTATAAATGCACGCATTTTTTATGTTTATTTAGCAAGGTATGATTGTTCACAAAAAAGGAAAGTCCATCTTATCCGCATGCATTAGATCCGCATAGATCTACATGCATCCGCATGCATCGATAGGATGCTGCATTAGTTGTGTAGAAGAGTGTTTTTTCTCAAGGTGCTATATAATTAAATCAGTGACAAACGAACACCATGTATAATGATCACGAGTCTTTTAATACGCATGCGTCAAATTGTTTTGACTTTATGAACTAAGATCTAATTTTTAAAATCAATGCTCCAATATTCAAAAGCTATTGGTATCATTATATATATATATATATATATATATATATATATATATATATATATATATATGTATGTATGTATGTATGTATGTATGTATGTATGTATGTATGTATGTATGTATGTATGTATGTATGTATGTATGTATGTATGTATGTATGTATGTATGTATGTATGTATGTATGTATGTATGTATGTATGTATTCTTCTCCAAACATTTACTGGTATCTTGATGGTGTCCATTTCTTCTATAATTGTTTGATACATCGGATCGGTGTTTATCTCTATGGCAATCAATATTTACATAATATCTATGAGTTCCGATACATCTAGTTTTTTTGTTCAAGTCGGTATCACTAGATTACCTAAAACCAATGGGTATCAACATCATTTTATTAGAATTTGCGACATTTATCCTTGAATTGTACCAATACATTGTACACACACACACACACACACACACACACCACCCTACCTACCTACCTATCTACCTACATACCTACCTACCTACATACATATATATTTTCCGCGTGTTTTATCTTGCCCAAAAGGATCGTATTCATTCAGTGGTAGAAATAACAACGTGTGAACAGTGTTCTCCGCATTAACTGACTTGTGTTCTAATTTAAGTATCAGTCAAAATTAGTCCAGAATATATGCAGGTTTATGTATTTACCTGCCAAACAACTGGTAGTATAGCGGTCAATTGATACTTAAACTTGGGTCTCTAGTAAGACGCGATCGTTTTTTACATCAGCTGATTGTGAACGTGCGCTACCCGGGAAAATGATTAAGTCGAACTCGCACCTTCACTAGCTAAAGTTTAAATTATATTTGAAAATTAATTTCAATTTGTGTTTTTGTTGGGGTTTTCTCCAGTTTTGTGTAAGAATAGCAATCATGTATAGATTTTGTTTTTTGTTGTTGTTTCGGGTATGAACTTTCCTCAATATTGCGAATTATATCCAGATACTATACGGATACATGGCGGATAAATTAGGTCTAACTGGGGTAATTGTTTGGTCTTCTTGTGAATTTTACTTACGGTTTAATTAGCATTACCTACCCTGAAACCTAATTTATCTGAGGTAGTTTCTAGACACATTTTGCTAAATTCACACAATTTAAGTAATATAGTTACCAAAGATAACGTGAAGCAGTGTCCGGTAATGCATATATACCTGGAAGTTAAACTATATTTATTTGAGGATCTATATATTACTTGGAATGAATTTGTGCATTTCTCCAGCCAAGTTTAACATCTGCTTCCTATAATGCAAATTCTCAGGAAAGGAGTATCATTACATGATGCTAATTATATTTATCTGCATGTAAAAATATTAAGTCGGATTAGCTCACTAAAGTTATTTTACTGACAAAAACAAAACAAAATTACACGCAGAGTTAAAAAATAAAAATAAATGGTAATATACATTTAGGATACACCTCATAGGATTGACATATATACATTTAGAATACACTTTACATGATTGACATACACAGTCGACTCCGGTTAACTGCACACACTCGGGCCCGTCACGAAACTGTGCAGTTAACCGGAGTGTGCAGTTATCCGAAGTAAGGTACAGTACAGCTTTAAATCAGCACAGCACGGATATATGTGAAGAATACATTTAAACAATGATTAGAATCCACTCTTTCAACTTTAACTTAAATGTTAAGCTTGTTTTCCTTCCTCCGAACACAATTTCATTGATTCAAGCAATGGATCAAAGAATTATAGCTAATTTCAAGAAAATCTATAGATCGCTTGTTATTCGAAAACTGGTGTCAGACATTGATGGGTCATCTCCCACAGAAAAAGCGTTCAGATCCTGTTTTTCGCCGTGTTGTCGTTTAAATTGAATTCCGTTGCGCATTTTCCATCTTTCCAACCATCCATTTTTTGGGTTTGAAATCATTCAAACGCGAACGGTTTAGAGTCAAGACTGTATGTTTTAACTCCAATTCATGTAAATATATTTACATTAATACTGATCTGAATGTTTAATCCACACTCATAGAGAAATAATATCAAAGTAATAAGTTGTTTACAAAATAAATGTTTCTGGTCAGGTACACGATAAACTTGCTTTTCAACAGGGTTAAGTACAAAATACAGATATAAAAGCATACATTCATTAATAAAACCCAACAAATAATAAAAACTAAATATACATTACATCTCTCCTCATAAATAAAAAAAAGAATTTATACAATAAAGCTTTCATTTAAATATTACTCAAATATACATGTGATTAAAATTACATAAGATGGTGTTTTCTGAATGACACAAAATATACACGAAGTAATATAATATATACACGTGAAAGTGGATCTGAATATACTTTCTTTTCCCTTGGTGTGTGTAACATCAATATTATGTTCCTGAAACATCAAATTCTACCTTAATAATCTGTGTGTATCATCTTGCCAGTGAAGATAAGTGAGTTGCAATCACTAAATACAAAAATCCGATAAGGTACTGAGCTAATATACATTTAAAAGTGATGCAAAACCAATATCAAAGCCTAACATTGATTCTCTATTATTCAGTGATTTATCTGATGCTTACTGATTTTGCTTTTAGATAATAACACACTGGATGTCTTCTTGAATCAATATTCCACCAACCCCAGCATCATTTGGATCAACAGTCATTTTAAATGATTGACTGAAATTTGGAGCTAATAGAACTTGACTGAAATGTTGAGCTAATAGAACTTGTCTGAAATTTAGAGCTAATAGAACTTGTCTGAAATTTGGAGCTAATAGAACTTGACTGAAATTTTAAGCTAATAGAACTTGTCTGAAATTTAGAGCTAATAGAACTTGTCTGAAATTTGGAGCTAATAGAACTTGACTGAAATTTTGAGCTAATAGAACTTGTCTGAAATTTAGAGCTATTAGAACTTGACTGAAATTTTGAGCTAATAGAACTTGTCTGAAATTTTAAGCTAATAGAACTTGTCTGAAATTTGGAGCTAATAGAACTTGTCTGAAATTTTAAGCTAATAGAACTTGTCTGAAATTTTGAGCTAATAGAACTTGTCTGAAATTTAGAGCTATTAGAACTTGACTGAAATTTTGAGCTAATAGAACTTGACTGAAATTTTAAGCTAATAGAACTTGTCTGAAATTTGGAGCTAATAGAACTTGTCTGAAATTTGGAGCTAATAGAACTTGACTGAAATTTTGAGCTAATAGAACTTGTCTGAAATTTAGAGCTAATAGAACTTGTCTGAAATTTAGAGCTAATAGAACTTGTCTGAAATTTTGAGCTAATAGAACTTGTCTGAAATTTAGAGCTATTAGAACTTGTACACTCTTAAGTATGATCTTTAACTTAACAAGAGCCTCCTGTCATTTTTCATACCAATGAAACTTGGTTTTCCGACTGTTCTCCCGCCCATTTATCAGCGGTAGCTAACGTACACACGGGTTTGGATGACACCACACAGCATATCGGGCATCCCCAGCCTCAGCTTTTGTTTCTAAAGCTCTGCGTGGCCCTCTGCCTTTCCGCACATAATTAACTCATTTTTGCAAATTAGTCGATTAGAACCGATGTGTTTTATGTTTTTGAACACCCTTTATTTATCATTTTCGTCGAATGAAAGCGTTGTGTATTTCGTTTTTAAGCACCTCGCACTAGTCATGGTAGACGAGTATGAGCATAAACTCTTTCACGGAGATGGAATATGATCAGCGATCGTTTTGGACACGGGTCGAAGATCGTATTGGTTGTCTTCAGTCATGACGCGGATTTCTTAGTGCTTGTTGTTTCTTTTTATGTTGAGTCTGGCTAATGAAAGTTCTGGCCATATAAAACCAACTGTTGCCCACAGTTGTGATGTGAAGGAAAACCACTATTGGAGCGGCAAGTATTGTTGGCAATATGCTAATCTTCGCTTCGCCAGTACTAATAGACACCGCCGTCACTGAGGTATCAACGCCATCATTTGCGTTAAATGCGCATCAGCACTCTCGCCAAACATCACAACCAGCACGTCATCCGTCAGCAGTTTCACGCTCAGAAGGAAATGTTACCGACATAACCAGTTTGTCTTAATAGCCATGTCAGTATTTTATCAGCAATCATGCCCGCGAAAACAGGAGGGAAATACGATTGGTTTCGTTCCTGGTCAATCAAAAGCGCAATTACTGACTGAGGATTTTACTTAGAGTGTTTGATGTTAATTGCTATCCCAAATGAACCGGTACGTGTCAGTTAGCTAATATACTCTTTCACCAGGGGTTTGTAATTCCCGTCCGTGTCAGCCACTTGTTTGGCAAGTTATAATAATACGCAATCATCGTTCCGCTAAAGCAGTATCATCAGGCGACAACAGTGACTCATGTTCTACGACTGGCCTCTTCCTTATGGTGTGTATTTGAGAATTCATTTTTAAGCTATTTGAGTTCTAATTGTGAAAGCCAAAGATAGCAAAGTAGCTAAAATTGCGTTGATAATGTGGTCTCGTATGTAATTGTGTCTCGGGAGGAAAGAGACGCAAAGTTAATTAATTGTAAAGCTTTTATATGAGATGTTACCATAGCACCATCAATGCTGTCATGAAGATATAAATATAGCAACATTCTGCGCCCATGACGGTGATCGTGTTATTATCGTTGCTGAATGTAAGCCCGATATTTTTGAATGGCTCCGGATGCATTTATTTTGTATCAACATTTACTGAAGTGATTCTGTCAAGTACTCGGCCCTTAAAGTGGAACTGGTGGTGGCACAGGTAACAACCACTTCGGGTACGGGAGCATCTGGAAATACGGAGACGATGACCCAAAATATCTCATAACTCCCCCTGACCAAAATCCCAGGACCACGTAGATTCCTAGCGTGCTTGTCATTCGCATTTGTGCAAGCACTAATACTTCAATTTAAGGGCTATAGTGCACTCTGTATATTAACATGCATTTGATTTCAGTTGAAAATACGTCCCGAGAAATCTTGGTAGCCGTCCTCACATAATCTGCTCCAGAATGGTTTTTCATTGGAGGAGTGTCCATGGGTCCACGCACATAAAAACTTTTAGCATGGTGCTGTTTTTCCCCATCAAGAATATTTTCTGCTCCGTTTGTCTAATCGAAATGGACATAACACCTTGACTGTCGATAAACGCTACGAAACTGGTTGCCGTGTACATGCCTGCTTTGTCACAAATGTCTCTGGGGCCTATATAAAGATGGAGGTGAGCTGTTGTCTGAGACAGAGTGTCTTGATTGGGCAGGTGAGTGTGATTTTGATCATTCCGGTCACTACATTGTACTCTACACTCAATTAGTGAAACAGGTATTGTTTTTTTGTGCATATTTATGTGTATAATAACTAGGAATTGCTGACGATGCCTAGTCACTCAAAAGTTACATCAAAATAAGCGTTACAAAGGGCAGTCAAAACATAGAACCATCGTGGCTTGTACGAAATCTCCTGGAGCACTAGCACTACTCGCGTTTGTGTGCAACACCTTTTTTCGAGCCATGAACTAGAGGAGACAGAGAGAGATAGATAGAGAGAAAGAGGGGGAGGGATCTGCGAACTGTTAGTAGTAATATGGGACACTCTAGCGACAATGGGAAATCCAGTCAAGAAGGGCTTGGGACACTCTAGCGACAAGATTTATAGCGACAATGGAAATCCCAGTCAAAAAGGTCGTGGGACACTCTAGCGACAAAGGTCGTGGGACACTCTAGCGACAAGGAGAAATTTAACAAGGTGGGTTTGTATAGTGACAAGGGGAATTTAACATGGTGGGTCTGTATAGCGACAAGGGGAATTGAACATGGGGAATATTATTTGTATTTGTATTTGGGACTATCTAGCGACAAGGGAAATGGAGGCAAAGAAAGCAAATATCTTTTCTAGGTATATGAGTGGCCCTGAAAAGGGCCTTTGGGTACTTCTTCTTCTTTTATTTTCTTCCGTTGTTCCACCACCTTTTGATTTTATTAATGATTCCCTTTTTGTTCTTCTTCTTGTCATCGGAAATCCAGTCAGGATGTCCCATAGCGCTAAACTTCCCTTGTATCTTTATCCAATTGTTATTTAATCTTTCAAATTCCTCTTTCTTTTTTTTCATTGCCCTTTCTCTCCTTACTCCAGTTATCTTTTATCTTCTTCACTTCTTCTAATAGCTCCTTTCTCATCAGTTCTTCAGCTTTCTTGAGCTGGTCCAAACCATTTTGGACATGGGGCCACTCTGTCAAGATATTATCCAAAAAGCACTTTACGTTTTCGACAATATCTATCACTTCTTTCAATTTCCCCACTCTGACATAGGGTGGATTAATGCAGCCTCGTAACTTTTCTGCTTCTACTTCTAGCATTCCTTCTAAGAGCTCCCTGGCTATATTCAGTTTTTTGCAATGTCCAGGCTGTTCGTAAACTTCCATTCATTATGTAGTTTTTCCATTACATATTCCCCGTCTAATATCCAGAAATAGCTGTGTCTTAAACTGTTGAATAAAGTTGATGCTGTCACCATCTTCTATGGTTAATCCGTGGAATGGTTCTAATACTTGCTTGCTTACTTGGATTTAAGACGTGTTCGCCCAGCGGGCATTTACGTCTGGTTTATGCCCCAAAAGGGGCTATTTAATTGTTTCGGGGGACGGAATAGAGCCACGCCCCCACGCTTTATTGCACAATTTTGTGCTAATTAATTGATATCAACTGTCAGCAGCGGAAGAGTCAAAGGTGGAAAAGTACTGTTTTGGATGGAAGGTGATATACCCAATTAATTTAATCCCCCGATTATAATTTAGAATAATTGTCGTCTGGCATTAAATGTTTTGAATAGAACATTATTGTGCTGTTTTGAGTAAAAGTAAAGAAGAGAGGCATATATAGTTCTACTTAATATTATTGCCACATTGTGTAGCTGGACCTGATGGCTCTGGGCTTTAAGCCACCTTATAGAATTATTTGAGGTCTTAGTTATCTTATAAATTAGTTAGTTTGCTACCTGTAGCTGATGACTTTGGACTTTTAGCCACCTTATAGAAATTATTTAGGGTTCTATTATAAATAAAACTTCCTAGTTTTAGCTTGCTTGCTACATTGTGTAGCTGGACCTGATGGCTTCTGGGATTAAACCACCTTATAGATCTAGTTGAGGTCTTTACTTATCTTATACAGTGTTAATATTGCTACTTTGTGTAGCCGGAGCTGATGGCTATGGGTTTTAGCCACCTTATATAGCTATTTTAGGGCCATACCGTAATTCCCTAATTATATATGCCAGAGTAGAGGAGTTAGAGTTCGTAAGTAAGTAAGTATATAGATATAGAGTAATATAGTTGCGTTGTAAAGAAAGAAAAGTATATAAGTAAAATAATGGGTATATGAGACTGCTTGCCGAATTATCGATTTTGGGGCATTAAGGGGGTTAAGGCTAATCGATGTTTGGTCGATACCTTCTGTACTGCTACACTAGTTGAAGTAGGTGGGTTGATATAAACTCCATTTGGACACAGTCATTATGATTGATTATTATATCCCTCCTCCTACTTTTCCTCGATAGTGTACAGCAGGAGTGTCCATTTAATCGATGCCTATTTATATGGTCCAAATGGTTCAAGTTATACGTCGACGTGCGGAATATACTATCTATAGTGCTGTACTGGGTCGCACAGGAAGGTTGTGATAATTTGCGTTTGCATAAAGTCATTGTGACAATTTATTAACACCCTCCTCCTGTACTTCCTCGACAGTATAAAGACCGCATGTCCGTTAGGTCAACTTTAGGTGATGGACCTATTTGGGTGGTAAAAGGTTTTGGTTTGGGATGGATTACGGTGATAACGCCGTAATATGGTAAAAAAGTGTGTGGGGGTTGGTTTGGGTGGGTTGGGTTGGAATGTTATATTAAATACTGTCAGACTTGCCTATTTCCCGAAGGAATATTAGGATCAGTTCTGCAGTTTGGTTAGGATTAGGATTTGTGGGACTAAGAAATGAAGGGTAGGTTGTGCTCGAGCCTATTTTTGTAAGAGAGCTTGCAAGTTTATTTCTTGCTACTCTATATGCTGGGCACACATTAAAAACATGTGATAAATCTTCTAATTGTTTGCAGGATTGGCAAGAAGTATTTCTTCCAGGATTGGATTTACTATATTTGCCCATACTTCCGGATAGCAGAGTTTTTCCTGTTTTGATTCGATTGAAGATTCTTTCGAGATGAGTATGTTTAATCTCTGGTCCAATAATATTCCTGGATACTTGGTTTTGGATAGAGTATAGATGACGTCCTTTATGGCTGGAATCCCATTGTTTTTGCCATTTAGACATGATATTTTTGGTAATGACGTTATATAGTTCAGTTACCGAATACTCTATATGTTCAATTTCGACGTTTTTAAGTCTATTTTTTTGCTGCTTGGTCAGCTTGATCGTTACCAAACAGGTCTATGTGGGATGGGACCCACATAAATTAAATTGTTTGGTTAAGGTTAGCAAGATCATTGATAAGTAGTCTAGCTTGCTTTTGAAAGTTGCTACGCCCTTTGGAAAATCCAGATTCCAGTGTTTTGAGGACACTGAGAGAATCACTAATGATGATTGATTTAGGAAATTTATTAATTTTGATGAGCTTCAATGCCTCTAGGATTGCCCAAAATTCTGTAGTGCAGATGGAGCATAAGTCAGGAAGCCTACTCCCTAATGTTATATTTAATCCAGGGATGGTAACTGCTGCAGCTGTTCTATCTGGATCTGTTGATTTGGATCCATCGGTGTATAACTTGACATAGTCCTTGTAGTTGGTGTCTAAGTTATGGAGGATTTTGGTTCTTATCACGTGCGACATTGTTTCTTTGGGTCCAAATGTTGTGGCTTCAAAGTTAATGTTTATTGGTTTGTTCATCCAAGGAGTATTGTCCGGATAGGCGATTTGAACAGCTTGAAGGTTGTTAACGTTTAGTTCTTTGCTTAAGGTGTGGATCCTTTTCCCGGAAGGCTGGGATGGTACTAACCTCTTGCTAAAGACTTTATTGCATTTTTTAATTGTTGTTTTGGTGGGGTGGTTTGCGTTATGAATTGAGATTCTGACCGCATATCTAAGAGTTAACTCATCCCTTCTAAGCGATAATGGCATTTCTCCAGTGATGATTTGTAATTCTTCTTTTGAGGTGCTTCTCAAGGTACCTGTGCAAATACGTAGTGCAGCGGTTTGAATTTGATCTAGTTTCCTCAGAAGACTTTGTTTAGCAGATGCGTATCATTGACATCCGTAGTCAAGTTTAGATCTAATAAGGGCCCTGTAGATCGTCAGAAGTTTTTTTTTGGTTAGATCCCCATTTTAATCCTTTAATGTTTTTCATTAGTGAAAGGTCTTTTTTGCATCTGCGGATCAGCTCTTGGATGTGGTATTTCCATGTTAGATATTGATCGCATGTCATACCCAGGAATTTGATCGTGGTTTCAAATTTAATTAACTCCCCTTGGATGTATAGCTTTGGTGCTTCTACTGTTTGTTTCTGATTTGGCGAAAAAATTATACCCCTTGTTTTGCCCTTTGAGAGTTTGAACCCCCATTTGTCAGCCCAAGTTCCAATTTTGTTGAGGCTGATTTGGAGGGTGTTGATGACTTTTTGACTTGTTGGATCACCTTCTTTCCATAGCCCGCTATCGTCTGCAAATTGCGAGAGATCTACTTCCTTGGGATCAACGTTGTGTTCCAGATCGTTAATCATAATGTTGAAAAGCGTAGGGCTAATGACACTACCCTGGGGTGTGCCATTTTCCAATAGGAATTCCTCAGAGAGTGTATCTCCTATTCTAACTCTGATGCGCCTATTTGACAGGAATTGTTTTATCCAGGCATGCATTTCACCGTTTATACCGTAGTGATTTAATTTGGCTATGAGGCCATTGGTCCAAACCAAGTCGAATGCCTTTTCTAGGTCAAGAAAAATTGCGGTCATGTGTCGGTTTTTTTTCCTTTTATTGTTGAATGCAAGTTTAATTTGGGATTCTAGTCGGACTAGCTGATCTATTGTTGATCTATTATTCCGGAAGCCGCTCTGGTTGTTTGATAAAAGGTTGTTACTCTCTAAATGATGTTTCAATCTGTTGTTAACCATGGTTTCCATTACTTTACATATTGTGTCCGTAAGGGAGATGGGTCTGTATGATGAAACTTCGGTTGGGTCCTTGTCTGCTTTAGGGATTGGTATTACTTTTGCTTGTTTCCATTTCTCAGGTATTTGTCCCGTAGTCCATGATTGGTTGATCAAAGCAATTACTGCTGTTTCTATGGTAGTTGGGATATTTTTATATATTTCATATCCCATGTTGTCTTCTCCTGGTGAGGTTGACTTTTTTGGTTTGATTGCAATTGTCCATTCCTCTCTGGTAAAGGGCTCGTTGAGAGAAGGGTTTCTGGGGTCTCTGTCCGTAAAGAGATGTGACTGCTGCCCCTCCACTTTTTTTCTATATGCTTGGAATTTTGCAGTGTGGTTTTTGTTGCTGCTCATTCCTGCAAAGTGAGTTTCTATTGCTGTAGCTTTTTCCAAGTTTGTTATTGCTCCCTTAATATTTGGTATAGACGTGCTAATTCCTTTTTTCATGGATTTAATTTTATTCCAAATTTGTTTGGAATTGGACTGTTTGATTATTAAAGTGGAGCAGTAGTTTTGCCACGATGACTTTTTTTTATGAATTAAGGTCGCATGCGCAACTATGTGCTTTCGCGACCAGTTAATGCCCGAGGGTCGGGCTATTTGATTGGTCGGGACCAAAGGTAACTTTGACTACACTAGGCTGTGTTGTCGCAGTCTCCCCGCCACCCGCGTTAAATGGCAGTCTCGCCTTAGAGTAAAATGTCGGGTCACGGCAAAGCAGGAAGGCAGAACAAATACCAATATTGTGTAAGCCACCTGTGCAATTATATCAAATCCATATAGTCATAGAATTTTTCATCTTTCCTATCAATAAATATTTCTAGTACATAGTGTACATGTTGTAGGTCCTTAACAAATTTAATTGCTAAAATGTCTTAGCGACATAAATAAGTGTAGTCACTGTTAGGTATTTTAGCTTGTTAATTTTGAGCGGTGGTCAAAATTGATCAAGTTAGATTTCGAGAAAGAGATTGTTTGAAAAGGGTTCTCGTACCAAATTAGAACCCTGGGGAGAAAAATAAAATAAAATAAAATAAAATAAAATAAAATAAAATAAAATTAAAAAAAATCAAAACAAATTAAAAAATAAAAATATTTAAAAAATATATATATATATAAAAATAAATTTAAAAAAAATTTAAAAAAAATAAAAAGATTAGAGTTGGAGTGGGGTGTGTTTGGTGTTATTTCATTTCTTCCTTCTTCCATTTCTCTTCTTTTCCCTTTTCTCTTTCCCACTTTCTTCCTACTCCCTTCTTCCCTCTTTCTTTCTTTTTCCTTCTTCCATCCTTCTTTTTCCTTTCCTTTTACTTTTTCTTGTCGGTTTGTTGGTGTTATGTTTCCTTGAGCTATCACTATTTGATCCCGGTGTTCTCATCACACTTATCTTGCCACTTGCCGGTTGACTGGTTTTACTGTACCTACATTGTGCCACTACTTAGTGTAATGTTCTCTTTTTTTCCCCCTTCTCCTTCTTCCATTTCTCCCGTTTCTTCCTTTTTTCCTCGCATTACAATGTTTATATTATCCCCCCTTTCCCTTCCTTTCCCCTTTTCTATTTTATTTTATATATTTATTTTAGGGTAATGTTAAGTTGTTCTGCTTTTTTAAGCTAGCGGTATTACTATCCGCTCTGGCCATTTTAACCGATATGGCCTCGTTAATTATTTATTTATTTGGTAGTTATAACATTTTTTTGTGTCTGTTTATTTAAGGTATTGTTACGTGGGTCTGCTTTTGAGCTAGCGATGTTATTATCTGCTCTGGCCCCTTGATTGATAAATATTAACTCTATGGCTATGTTTATGTTTATTTACTTATTTGGTGGTTTTGATATTTATATTTTGTGTTTTATGTCTATTGATTTTAGGTAATTAAGTATATTTATATAGGTAGTATTTACTTTTTTGATATACCTTTTATGTAAAATTTGGGGGAATGATGTAACTGAGTCAAGTTTTCTTTGTTGTAGTTGGAAGACGGTACGTTGTCGATGGTATTTGTGACATATGTTGAATACATGTTCCAATGTTTCAGTTTCTGGACAGTGTGGACATTTATCCGGCGTGGGTCCTGTACTTATATGTTTCATAAAGCTGCCATTTAGTAGTGTTTTACCTGTTCTGATTCTGTTGATTATTTTAATATCAATGGCTGCCAGGCTTTTTGGTAAACGTTGATTTCTAGTGACCTCTTTTTGTAGTTGGTATAGATGTCTACCCTTTGTGGAGTTTTCTCATTGTTGTTGCCATTTATTATTAATTCTGTCCCTGACTTGACTATATAGTTCCTGAGTGTTGTACTGTACGGGTTCAATTTGGTCTTTCATCAGACTGCTTTTTGCTGCTTTGTCTGCTTTTTCATTTCCAGGCAAATTGATGTGAGATGGCACCCACAAGAAGTGTATGGTTTGGTGTGATTTATCTGCTTCCCTGATGGTCAGCATAGTGTCCTCTAGAAGACAGAAAATTGCAGAATTGCCATTCAGAAGAAAAAAACAGCCTTAAATCGCTTTAAACACACAAAAACCGCCTCTGACTTTCTTATATACAAACAAACAGAAATCAACACTAGGACGGTAATAAATGAAGCAAAAAAGGACTCATGGAGAAGATACTGCACAACGCTCAATCATAAAACAAATACTAAAGAAATCTGGAATAAAATAAAAGCCATGAAAGGCAAAACACCCACAACAGCGCCGAAAATCCAGGGAACAAAAAACAACATGGAAGTAGCAGAGAAGTTAGCCCAACACTTCGCTAACTCCAGCAGCGATAACAATTACAAACACGAGTTCTTACATCAAAAATCAACATTAGAAAAAGAATTTCCCCACATTTTCAAAGATCGAGACAATAGAGATTCGCCACTGAATGACCCTTTTAATCTGAAAGAATGGAGACAAGCCCTCAGCCAAAAAAAAAGGTACATCACCAGGAGAGGATAACCTAGGCTATGAAATATACAAACAATTACCACCCAATATGCAGAGCATTACCTTAGACTTAATAAATCTGATATGGAGAACAGGTCGCATCCCCACACTATGGAAGCGAGCCATAATCATAGCCATCCCAAAACCAGGCAAAGACCCTACTAATGTAACCTCCTACAGACCTATTTCACTAACAAATACAGTCTGTAAGGTAATGGAAACAATGGTCAACAATAGATTAAAACATCACCTAGAACAAAATCAACTACTGGCTGAAACCCAAAGTGGATTTAGGAATAAACGATCTAACTTGATCAATTAATCCGTCTGGAAGCCAACATCAAATTAGCATTTAATGCCAAAAGGAAAAGAGATAGACACCTAATAGCAATATTTCTAGACCTAGAGAAAGCCTTCGACCTAGTCTGGACCAATGGCCTCATATCTCAACTCAACCAATTTGGCATAACAGGAAGAATGCACCGCTGGATAGCAAACTTCCTTACGGGAAGAACCTTTAAAACTAGAGTAAGAGAGGCCTTGTCCCAAACATATACACTGGATAATGGAACCCCCCAAGGAAGTGTGATTAGCCCAACCCTATTCAATCTAATGGTCAACAATCTAACCAACTATCTCAAAAATTGCCCAGTTGATCTGTCACAATTTGCCGATGACAGTAGTATCTGGAAAGCAGGAAACCCGAATAGTCAAAAGAACATCACTCAAATTCAGAAAGGACTAGACATCATCGGCACATGGGCCAACAACTGGGGTTTCAAAATATCCCAAATAAAAACAGTTGCCATGCTCTTCTCCCCAACTAATAAACAACCTAAATACCCTAAACTATATATGCAGAATCAGCCCATCCAATTCCAAAAGGAGACCCACTTCCTGGGAATGCTACTAAATGAAACAATCAATTGGAAATCACACATACAACAAACTATTCAAAAATGTCAAAAAGATCTAAACATACTTAAAAACATCAAAGGTACTACATGGGGAGCTGATCAGCAAACTATGCTAATGATATACAAATCTTTAATTCGAAGTAAGATAGACTATGGCTCCCAGATCTATTCCTCAGCCAACAAGGAAACACTTAGACAACTAGATAGCATCCAATATAGAGCACTTAGACTTTGCACTGGTGCATTACCGAACACCTCCCTGGAAGAACTACAAATCCTCGCATGTGAACCACCATTACAACTGAGAAGAGAAGAACACATACTTAAATACGCCTGTAGAATCTCAATACATAAGGAGATTAATCCCACCAGAAACATAATAAGTAAATGTCAAACCACCTTTAGCTCAAGACTGGTACCACATCCTCCAGCAGCTAACAAAATACACACACTCTGCAAAGAACTCAATCAAATAGAACTCCAAGCAGAACAACTACTTATCAAGGACCCCACACCTTGGAGAAATAACCAACCTAACATCAACCTAACAGCACTCCAACTGGTACATAAGCGCGACAACCCCAATATCACATTAACACAAGTACAAAGCCTCATCAACAACAACTATGATGGATATGTAAAAATCTATACTGACGGCTCAAAATCTAAAGAACTACATAGAACGGCTGCAGCGGTAGTGATCCCAGAACATCAGATCACATTTACGACAAGACTACCGGATGACTGTTCCATATATACCGCGGAATTCTGGGCCATCAACCGAGCCCTAAAATGGATAGTAAGACAAAATCAAAAACAGTACGTAATCATAACAGACTCACTTAGTGTACTTGAAAGTATTGAGACAGGTAATTCCAAAAGTAGACAAAATCTTCTAGAGGACACTATGCTGACCATCAGGGAAGCAGATAAATCACACCAAACCATACACTTCTTGTGGGTGCCATCTCACATCAATTTGCCTGGAAATGAAAAAGCAGACAAAGCAGCAAAAAGCAGTCTGATGAAAGACCAAATTGAACCCGTACAGTACAACACTCAGGAACTATATAGTCAAGTCAGGGACAGAATTAATAATAAATGGCAACAACAATGGGAAAACTCCACAAAGGGTAGACATCTATACCAACTACAAAAAGAGGTCACTAGAACCCAACGTTTACCAAAAAGCCTTGCAGCCATTGATATTAAAATAATCAACAGAATCAGAACAGGTAAAACACTACTAAATGGCAGCTTTATGAAACATATAAGTACAGGACCCACGCCGGATAAATGTCCACACTGTCCAGAAACTGAAACATTGGAACATGTATTCAACATATGTCACAAATACCATCGACAACGTACCGTCTTCCAACTACAACAAAGAAAACTTGACTCAGTTACATCATTTCCCCAAATTCTAGATAAAAGGTATAACAAAAACGTAAATGCTACCTATATAAATATACTTAATTACCTAAAATCAATAGACATAAAACACAAAATATAAATATCAAAACCATCAAATAAGTAAATAAACATAAACATAGCCAAAGAGTTAATATTTATCAATCAAGGGGTCAGAGCAGATAATAACATCGCTAGCTCAAAAAACAGACCCACGTAACAATGCCTTAAATAAACGGACAAAAAAAAAAATTATAACTACCAAATAAATAAATAATTAACGAGGCCATATCGGTTAAAATGGCCAGAGCGGATAGTAATACCGCTAGCTTAAAAAAGCAGAACAACTTAACATTACCCTAAAATAAATATATAAAATAAAATAGAAAAGGGGAAAGGAAGGGATTTTTGTAATGCGAGGAAAAAAGGAAGAAACGGGAGAAAGAGAAGAAGGAGAAGAGGGAAAAAAAGAGAACATTACACTAAGTAGTGGCACAATGTAGGTACAGTAAAACCAGTCAACCGGCAAGTGGCAAGATAAGTGTGATGAGAACACCGGGATCAAATAGTGATAGCTCAAGGAAACATAACACCAACAAACCGACAAGAAAAAGTAAAAGGAAAGGGAAAAGAAGGATGGAAGAAGGAAAAAGAAAGAAAGAGGGAAGAAGGTAGTAGGAAGAAAGTGGGAAAGAAAAAAGGGAAAGGAAGAGAAAAAGAAGGAAGAAATGAAATACACCAAACTCTTTTTTTTTAATTTTTAATTTACTTTTATTTTTTTATTTTTTTTTTATTTTTTTTAATTTTTAATTTTTTTTAAATTTATTTTTATTTTTTTAAATTTATTTTTATATATATATTTTTTAAATATTTTTAACTTTTAATTTGTTTTAATTTTTTTAATTTTATTTTATTTTATTTTATTTTTCTCCCTAGGGTTCTAATTTGGTACGAGAACCCTTTTCAAACAATCTCTTTCTCGAAATCTAACTTGATCAATTTTGACCACCGCTCAAAATTAACAAGCTAAAATACCTAACAGTGACTACACTTATTTATGTCGCTAAGACATTTTAGCAATTAAATTTGTTAAGGACCTACAACATGTACACTATGTACTAGAAATATTTATTGTTAGGAAAGATGAAAAATTCTATGACTATATGGATTTGATATAATTGCACAGGTGGCTTACACAATATTGGTATTTGTTCTGCCTTCCTGCTTTGCCGTGACCCGACATTTTACTCTAAGGCGAGACTGCCATTTAACGCGGGTGGCGGGGAGACTGCGACAACACAGCCTAGTGTAGTCAAAGTTACCTTTGGTCCCGACCAATCAAATAGCCCGACCCTCGGGCATTAACTGGTCGCGAAAGCACATAGCTGCGCATGCGACCTTAATTCATATTAAAAAAAATTAGCAAACTGAATTATTAATTCTTTTCGAGAATACTGGGTAGCCCTGAAAAGGGCTGTTTTTTTGTATGTACGATTAGGGATGACAATTTTTTATCGTCTAAGATTGCGTCCTCGTCTGGCAACAGGATAGGGTCTGCTTCTTCGGAAAGAGAAAGAGAACTCTCTCGTGTCGACACGACAGTCGACAAAACTTCTGCCTGGTTCCTGCTGCTGTTGTTGCTGTTGCTGCTGCTGTTCTCTCTGCTGCTTCTGAAGTCTATACTTCTCAGTCCATTCTTCTTTGTCCTTTTGAATTTCCTCTCTGAAGAGTTCTTCTATGAGGTATTACATTACTTGCAGCATTCTAACATTCTCTATCTCTTCAGTCTTTGGCATCAGATTGTGTCTGATACGATGCAGAGTGACGTAAGCATCGTTCAGCTTGGCTAGTCTTGAGCACATCTTTGTAGGAGGATGAGTCAAACAATGGATGGTCAGACTGGTTCTGTTCTGTTCTCTTGGGTTTTTGGTGGTGTTCGTATTTTGTACATGTACCACCGGTTAATGTGTGCACAGCACACTTCTTAGATTATCCACTGGGACGGAATTGTGCCACGTCCCAGGGTGGTCAAACTGGTTCTGTTCTGTTCTCTTGGGTTTTTGGTGGTGTTCGTACTTTGTACATGTACCACCGGTTAATGTGTGCACCGCACACTTCTTAGATTATCCACTGGGACGGAATTGTGCCACGTCCCAGGGCATTAATGTGCTCATGGAACACTACTTAAATTCTGGCCGTTTAGGTTGGTTCTTGGCCGTCTGGGCTGGATCTTGTATGGAGGATGTTTCTGACGTTTCTGATGTGATAGGTCGGTGCTGCTTGACTCCAGGCTAGGTCTAGACATCGCCGTATATTGTAATTTTGAATGATCAGTGCTGTTTGATTAAAAAGTCGATAATGGAACCAGGTTTTTTTTTTTAATGTTGTTTGTTGTTTGTTGTTGTTAATTGTTTTGTTGGTTGTTGTTGTTGTTTTTGTTTGTTGTTGTTTGTTGTTGTTTGTTTATTGTTGTTGTTTGTTTGCTGTTGTTATTGTTGTGTGTGATATATATTTTTTTTTTAAATTTTTTTTTTAACCCTGGTTCCAATAGGTGGGAGTAGGGAAGGAAGAGAGAGAAGATGTTGTTAGGCATGCAGAGGCCATATGTTATGAGAGATGATATTATAGGGGTGGGGGATAGGCTTGTTTGGTATATTTTAAGTGTGTGTGAGTGTGTGTGTATGTATAGGTTATCCTACTTGTGTTAGTTAATGGTGTTATATTTTGTGGTGAAGGCCTGTGTCTTTAAGATATTGTAGGATATTCCGGTATGTTGTTTCGATATTATTGTTTGTGTTTTGGAAGATTTCCGGGTATGTATGAGGGGATCCGATTTCCGCCTGTTTTAATATTAGTTCCTTTCTTTCTTTTCTCAATTCGTGCAGTCGTTTATAATGTGTGATAAGTCTTCAGGGACTTTGCAGTGATAGCAATTTGGGTTATTTGGGAATGGGCCGAGGCATTTGCCGAAACTGTTGGCCAATTTTGTTTTCCCTGTTAGTAGCCGATTTATAATTATTTGCTCATTAGACTTGAGTTGAGGACTTTTGCGATTTCGCCAGACTTTGTTAATGATATTGAAAAGCCTTCTTCCCTGGGTGGAGGCATTCCATCTGTCTTGCCATTTTTGGTTAGACTTGAAATAAAGCCATATAGTTCCTGAGTACTGTAATCTAGGTGTATTTGTTCGTTTTCGGATAACGTTTGTTTCGCTGTTTGATCTGCGAGGTCATTACCTCTGATGTTTATATGTGAGGGGACCCACATAAACTCTATTTGTTTATTATTTTTATTAATATCTTTGATGATTTTATTTGTTTGTCTTAGGAAGTTCCCTCTGGAGGCTGTGTTGTTATTTTCAATGGATGTCAAAGCGCTAAGAGAGTCGCTAATTATGACTGTTTTTTCAATTTGGTTGGTTTGGGCTCATTTTAGCGCTTCTAATATGGCCCAGAATTCCGCCGTATAGATGGAACAGTGGTTAGGTAGTCTTTTGCCGAATTGGATATTTAGCTCAGGGATGACATATGCGGCTGCTGTTCGTGTTGGGTTAGCTATTTTTGCGCCATCTGTATATATTTTAGTGTATTGCGCGTATTTGTGATTTATTTCCTCAATAACTTGGGATTTAAGAGCGAGTTCTTGCCCTTGCTTATTTCCCTGTAGTGCTATGGTGGTGTTGACGTTTATTTTACTACAGTCCCAAGGTTCTGAGTCGTAGTAGGTGATTTGTTCCGATTTTAGTTCTTCAATAGGGACTTGTTCAGTTAGTTTATGTGTGATGTGGCCCGCCGGGATATATTGCGGGTTTCCTAGCGTATAGTTTCTTTAACATTTATTGTTGGCAATACGGGTGGGGTGCGTTGTTGGATGGATTGATATTCTCGCAGCGTGCCTCAATATTAGTTCCTGTCGCCTAAGATGCAGAGGGAGTTCTCCCGTTAAGATTTGTAGTTCGGCGAGGGAAGTGGATGGTAAAGTGTTAGTGCATAGTGCGAGCGCTTGCCTTTGAATTTTGTCTAATTTTTTTTAATGTTTTTTTGGGGCTGAGTAGTATACCTAACACCCATAATCTAATCTGGATCTTATTAAGGCTCTGTACAGGGTTAAGAGTGTTTCCTGGTTGGATCCCCAGGTTGTGCCTTTTAGGTTTTTAAGAAGGTTAAGGTCTTTTTGGCATCTTTTATCTAATTCATTTATATGATGGCTCTAATTTAGATGTCTGTCGTAAAACATACCTAGGAATTTGGCCGTTGTTACGAATTTTATTTTCTTACTCTGAATTGTTAACTTGGGGTATTCTGTGTGTTTTTTCCTAATTGGGGAGAAGAGAACCGCAACAGTTTTCTCGCTGGACAGTTTAAACCCCCACTTATTAGCCCAATTCCCTATGTTATCCAGGCTTTTTTGTATATCCATAATAGTTTTGTGGTGGGAGGGGTTGCCTGCTCTCCATAGGCCACTGTCATCAGCAAATTGTGAGATCTCCATTAGGTTCGAGGTTAGGTTTTTGTGAAGGTCGTTAATCATGATATTGAATAGGGTGGGACTGAGTACACTGCCCTGTGGGGTGCCATTTTCCAGGGTGTGTGGCTCTGAATGGGTGTCCCCTATTCTGGTTATAATTTTCCTGTCCGTAAGGAAGTTTTCGATGAATTTGAACATACGTCCGGTGATGCCATAGTGGTTTAGTTTGGCTATGAGGCCTTTTGTCCAGACGAGGTCAAATGCTTTTTCAAGGTCAAGAAAAACCGCTATTAAGTTTCTCTCTTAGCGTTAAAGGCATTTTTAATGGCGGTTTCTAACCGAATTAGTTGATCCGTAGTGGATCAGTTGTTTCTGAAGCCACATTGATTGTGCGATAGGCGCTGGTTGCTTTCAAGGTGGTATTTTAGCCTGTTTACTAGTATGGTTTCCATAAGTTTGCATATATTGTTGGTGAGGGAGATTGGCCTATAAGAGTTAATAATATTGGGGTCCTTGCCCTGCTTTAGAATCGGGACCATTATTGCGGTTTTCCATTTATGTGGGAGACGTCCTGTAGTCCATATTTTGTTTAGCAAGTTTAATACCGATTTTTTAATGTTGGGTGGGATATGTTTGTAGATAGTGTAGCCTAATTGGTCTTCACCTGGTGAAGTCTCAGTTTTAGAGTTTAGGGCTGTATCCCATTCGTATTCTGTGATTTCCTTGTTGAGTGGTGTGTCGGTGGGGCCTTGGTCTATAAAGATTTTTGTTTTATTTTCGGCTAAGTGCCGATGATTTTGAAATTCGATTGTATGGTTTGTGTTGCTGCTCATGTCAGAAAAATGCTGAGATAGTTTTGCTACCTTCTGTTCGTTAGAGATGGCCCCTGAGAGTTTAGGGATTGTGTTGCGAGTTTTCCCTCGAATTTGTTTGATCTTGTCCCAGACTTGTTTTGAACTAGTCTTAATGTTGATAGAAGAGCAGTAATCTTTCCAGGTTTGTTCTTTGGCTTGTTTAATTACTGTTTTTAAGTGCTTTTCTTTTTTTTTGTATGTTTGGAAGTCACTTGAGTTCTTAGTTTTCCTAAATCTACAGAGTGCTGTTGTTTTGGCCTTGTGTGCCTCTTTGCATTGGTCGTTCCACCAAGGTATGGGTTGCTTATTAATTTTACGTTTAGTTTTGGGTATGTTGTCGGTTGCTGCTGTCCTGATTGTGTTAATTAGTTGGTCGTAATGTTTCTCTACGTTTTCCCCCTCCATGTTTGTTATGTCAATTGAGGCAAGTTGTGTTTGGAAAGGGAGCTAATCTGCTTTTTTGTAATTCCATTTTGGGTTTAAGTTTAGTGGGTTATATTGGACCATCATCTGTAGCGTGGTTATTACAGGGAAGTGATCGCTGCCCATGGGGTCAGCTTGGTCCACTCGCCAACTGATCACCTGAGTTAATGCTGGGGTGCACATGGTGAGATCGATGGAGGTCATGCTACCGTCGATAGGATTTAGTCGGGTCTTAGCGCCATCGTTTAATATGGTCAAGTTAGATTCGACTATCCAGTTTTCTACCAACCTGCCTCTTTTGTCCGTTCTATCGTCTCCCCATATTACATTATGTGCATTAAAGTCGCCACAGATGACTATCCGCTCAACCCGTCTTAAGGTGTTGATGTGCCTATATGTGTCTAAGTTTATTTCGGCAATATTACCCCCTGGGTCATAGAAATTAACTATTTGAATTGATGTGTTACCAATATCGATTATGATGGATTGCATCTCGGTATGGTTATTGTTAATGGTTTGATTAACGGGTATGGTGTTGGGGAGCCGCTCATTTGTGTATATGACTAATCCCCCTCCTTGACCATTTGTTCTGTGTTGGAAGTGCCCTGGGGCGTAACCGGATATGGTAGGTAATCGCTTGGTTTTGTTTGATAGTTTCGTCTCCTGGATGCAGAGGATGTCAGGTTTGTTTATTGAGTTTTGTATTTTGATTTTTAATTCGTTTATGTTTCCTAGCAATCCTCTGGCATTCCACTGCCATATTGTAATGTTGCTTCCCCTGTGGTCCATAGTGACTTTGGGCGTTAATATGTTGATAGCTCCTGTCGTTTTGTTTTAGTTTTGTTTTAGTTCTTTTATTTGTGTTTCAATTAGTTTGAATTGTTGTATACTAATGAGGTTGTTGTTAATTATGCTTTGTTTTATGTCGTTTAGAGCTGTCTCTAGATAATCATCTAATTTGGGTAAGTTAGCTGGTGTTCGTTTATCAGGTTGGTTTACGGTTGTTTGCGTGCTTTTGTCTGTTTTGGGCGTATTGGCATGTTTGTCGATTTTCCCTCTCCCCCCTCTCCCTACTGAGTGGTTGAGTTTGGAGGCTGGTGCCAGTTTTTTGGCCAAGTGGTATGGGATGTTTTGTGCATTCATGATTTCTATTGTGTTGTATTCTTTTATCATGAAGGGACACTCCTGGGACTTGGCTAAGTGCGGTCCCCGGCAGTTGGCACATTTAGGGTTTCTCCTACACTCCCCTTTATGGTACCCCCCGCACTGCCTACAGACTGTTTCGTATCTGCAACTGGAGGCAAAGTGTCCCCAGTGCTGACAGTTGGTGCAGAATCTGGGTTTGTTAATATAGGGCTCGAGTCTGAGCCATGGTCCTGAGGGACTGAGCCGGATAAGGGGTTGCAGTGGTGTTGCAGATTCAAGGACTGCTATGTGGTTTTCACTGTTGTTTGATTTGAGCTTATATGCCTTGGTGATGTGTGTGCCACCTAATTTGATGTATTCGGTTAGAGTAGTGTTATTCATGTATTTGCAGTTTCTTGGTAGTTTTATTACTTTTTTGAATGTCACTTTAGGCTGGGTACTGGTTTTTTGGTTGTCGTTGTTGCTGTTATGGCGAGCGATGTCTAATTTGTCTGATTTTTGGTTGTTAATATGAGTCTTGTCGGTGGCATTTGGATTTGTATTACCTTGTAGCCCTGTGGTATGTGGGGGGTTTAGAGCTTTCTCCCCTACTTGCCTATGTAGTGTGACCTTAACTTTTATGTTGCATAGTATTTCAATTTCTAGGTATTTCGCTATTTGAGCCTGTGTACTACATCGAACAATGATATAGTTTGTGTTGGGTCTTATGACTTTAAATTCACCCCCGTGGACTTTGAGCAGTGCGTTGGTGATGCTGTTTAAACTAAGGTTGAGTAATTGAGATGAGTGGCTGGTTATGAAGATGGTGTGTGTCATAGGGTGGTATTGATATTTTGGGTTAGAGTTTTCTGATGCTAGGGGAGCTGTTTTAACCGGCGTTTTTGATGTGTCTTTTTTAATGTACATGGGCTTTTTCCCTTTGCCCTGGCCGTCCCACGGGTTTATTTGTCTTGTGGTGGTGGTGGTGACAGGTTGTAGTTTACCGCCTTTGGGGCTGTCGTAAATTAAGTCCGCAGCAGTGAGGGGTTTGGAGGGGCCGGGTGTTTGACTGCTGTTTACTTTACCCTGCTTGTTATCTGTCTTATTAACCTGTTGTTTTTGTTCTATCTTGCCTGCTTGATTTTTAATTGAAACCGGATTTTGCCCGATGTTCCTACCTAGCAAGAATTCATTGCCTTTGTTGTGCTGATTGCGTTTGGTTTTTTGGTTTGCGTATTGTGCAGGCACAGCAGGTTTAGTAGCCTGTTTTTGATTGGTAGTTGGTTCGACGGGTTGATTATGGTTACGTGTTGGTTTCGAAACCATTTTAGTAGCGATGTTCTGGTTGGTTGGCTGGTCTTTGCTATGTTTGGAGATTTGGGTTACAGTAGGTGTGCTATTGGGTAAAGTGCCCTGCATTTGGTTGGTTGTTGCAGTTTTGGGACTTGTAGGGTTCTGATTTGGAGCCGATGGTAGGTTGTGTCCTGAGTTTTGGTTGGTTAGGTCGGACTGTGATTCATTTAGAGCATTTTCTGTTAAATCGTACCCGAAATTCTGTGAGTTGTGGTAATGATAATCGGTCCAAACGGTTTTTTAACTGGTGATTGGCTAATTGTTGATACCGGGGTGGATTAATGTTGTAATCCCTAATTTGGCAGTACTTTTCCAAATACGAGTGATTCGGGGGTAGTGTTGTGTCCATCGCTACTTCCCCAAACGTTTCGCCTGGTATTTGAAATTGTATTGGAGAGTTCGGCGACAGAAGTGCCGCTTGTTGTCTGATTAGATCAGGGGTGGAGGTGAGAATGGGTGGACTGATTGTGTTACAGTTGTACCCTATCGTGGAGCAATTTAAATTGGTCTCGCTCAGTTCCCTGTGTATGTCTGATGGTCCTACAGGTAAGCTCCCTATGTAAATTGGCGATATGATGTTGTTATTAATGCTATTCATGCCAACGTGTTGCATGGCGGCCATTTTGGCTTCTAACTTCTTACGTTTTATGGTTTGCCACGTTTGTCTATTTCTTTTGAGCATTGCCGATTTCAAAGTAGCTTGCCTATCCATGTTTTGGGGTGAGGGTGTGAGTCCGGTTAGAATGTTTAGCCAGAGAGTGTTAAAAGTTTTGAATATGGAGGTATGTTAAAAAGGTAGTAGATGGTCAATTGGCAGCTTTATTTCGTTCAATTGAAAATCGCACAGTGGAGATCTAGTTATATTTCTTGTGCGGATTCAATCCAGGCGGTTCCTAGTATGTGTTGCCTAGGGCCTGTTTGCGGAAATAATAGACAATTGTAGAGTGTTAGATTTTAGTACGTTAAAGCGAGAGATAGTCTGAGTTTTAAACAGCACTGATTTATATGCCCGAAGGCTTAGTGAAAAAATTCCTACCTCAAGTATAGATTATTCGAGGTAGTGTGATCCTTACTGTTAGCTGGTTGGAATGGTTTGCGGTATGCAATGTGGGCCGTCTTGCCTGCTCACTGATGATGATCCTGTGACTGTGACAGTGATGCAGTGAGTCGTGGAGTGTCTGTGCTGAGCGTGGTGAAAGACGCGATCTGTCGGAGAGTGAGTCAGACTGGAATGAATGAATTATGGTTTTAAGTGAAACCGGCCACAAATGAATGAATTATGGTTTTAAGTGAAACCGGCCACAAAGGGTCATTTGTTCACTATTTTACACTACCAATTAATATGGTAGTGATTTAGATTTTCCCGTGAGGAAGGAATGGTGCCACATCCCCACGGGCGTTTATGCATACATAGTATGCTATTTAATTTGGTCGTCATGCCGCACCCCTATACGGAGCTATCGACATGAATGAAAGACCTAGGTGAGTGGGAAAATAGAACAGCCACGCACTCAACCCTATCAACCAATCGGAGGATGCAGAGCTAGAGGTGCAATGGCACCGAATGATGACTAGTGAAAAATGGTTTCCACTTCTAGTCATTTGCTGGTGTTGGAGTCAGGCAGCGGAGGAGGAGGAAAAGGATCTGTGAACTGGCACCTTGATGTCGTTCGTCTTGCACGCCCTAGCCTTATCAAATCGAGTCCAGTTGTTGCTAGTGGACATCCTATACCGATATTGTGTAAGCCACCTGTGCAATTGAGTCAATCTTTCAAGTTATATTTTTTCCTAACATCCTAACATTCCAATTTTTGTCTAGTACAGAGTGTACATTTTGTGTGTTCCCTATCAATTTTGTAAACTAGGTATGTCAAGTGACATGTATAGGTTGGTCAATGTCGGGTTAAATGGGTTGTTAATTTTGATAGTGGACAGCCAAAATTGATCAAGTCTGATTTTTGAAGAAAGAGAAAGGGTCATTTGTTGCTTTATATGGTTCAAGCGCGGACGCGATAGAAAACACCCCTCTACGGTTTAGGGTTGGAAACTTTTGGATGTTTTGATGTGAGGGATAGAAAGAAGTCAAAGAGCATCTATATTAATAAAATTGTAAAACAAACGACAGACGCATTGGTTTCAAACACAACATTTTTATTCAAATAACAAACAACTCACAAAACACAATTTTTTTCAACTAACAAACATTTTTTAATCACTAATATTTTTTTGCAAATAAAAAACATTTTTTTTAAAATAACGAACATTTTTTTCTTCAAATAACAAACATTTTTTTTCTTCAATAACATCAATACATTATCTTTGACATGGTTGATAACGTTGTGAATTAAATTGAGATTTCCACTGTTGGAAGTCATTGGGCCATTGATGTACACTACGTTTCCTAGCTAAAGACAACAGATAACCGTAATGGTCACAAAACCATTGATCTACTTTGTCATCGTTTCGAGACTAATGACGATCAAAATAAGTCACTAAATGTTCTAAAGAATATCCAAGACTGCGATGATGCAGATAATAGACACAATATTGTCCACACACCATAGAATCTATGCCTTGTAATTTCACATTATTGAATCGTGTCGTCTGGGCATTTCTTCTCATAAAGTCAATGATATCATCTTCGAAAGGGGGTAATCCATACGAATCAAAATACTCCACACAACCCTCTTGAGGAAAGTAGACAGCTACCCAGTGAGTTCCTGGAAGATGACTGTCATCTGTGCTGATGACATAAGCTTGATTCTCTTGAGGTTTGCGATGAGGTAGTTGATCTTTAGCACACACGACATGATTCCAAGAAGCTCTGTACGAGCTACGGCTCAAAAGATAATAAAGTTCCAAGGTATCCATGTTTTTGTGATCTTGTTTTTTTTTCTTCACAGGTGACAATAAGTCATTAATTCAATACAGACTTTTTGCTTGAAAAGGTCTGTCAAGTAACTGTTTGTTTGCTTCGTCTCCTTACTCTGTGCCAAGAGATCTTCGATGCGATCAATTTCTCGAGCAAACAATGGAGGAGAGGAATGATCCATCAAATGGAAAGCAGTACTGCTACGATTCAGTCTCAAGCGAATATCCACCCCGTTCAGCAAATACTTCTCTTGAAACCACATGTCCAAATGCAAACGATCGAACAGTTCTAAACTACGTCCTTGCAGAATTTTCTTTCGACGCTCGTTAAAACCTACATTGTGAGGATCGTCATCTACGGTCAAGGCTGTATCGTTAAACTTATTATCACCTGTTGTGTCAGGTTTCCATACCACGCAAGCATCTAAATGAGTTTTCTTGGCTTCTTTTCCGTACGTCAAGAGATTTTCGAGGTACGCTCGGTAAAGGTAAGTATCCATGCTAATACTCACCAATTTGATATTCATGTACAAATCCACATGAAATTGTTGACGGGAGCTACTTGGGCATCGGCTCCTGGAACGGAGTTGTCCATTGTAATCACTTTCACTTTCAAATACAAATAATCTTCGGGTTGCCCTTTGATTTCAAACTCGATGGGAGCTGAATCCGTCAAAGAGGAGACGGGATGAAATTCGATCCATTGAGCTTCTTGCATGGTCATCATCGTGGGTGGCATGGCAAAGAGATCCAGTTTCGACTTGGAACAGGCAAAAGATTCTTGGTGCATCATTTTTTCTCTCAGTCTCTATGTTTTACTTTTAATAATCAAAAATGTCTAAGTCTCGAGCGGTTCTTTTCTTCTTCGTCTTTCTAGCTTTAGAGGTACGGAGACTTTTGGAAGGGTGTCTTCGTCGACGCTTTCTGCCATGTCCTTGCTGTGTCCTTAGGGAAGCAGGAATGCCAGAGTCGGTACCGTTCAGGGCATTTATAGGACTTTCTCTTCGACCCAAAATCTCTTTACCCGTTTGAAGCAAGACACTTTTGCCTGCTCTCATAAAAGCTTCTTTGGGGTTTTATTTGTCAATGAGGACATTGTGAAGAAAATCTTTGCCGTGAGTCAATACGGTATCTTTTATGGCGTGTAATCCTTGTGTCACCATCGGTTTTAAAACAGGGACCACGGAACGAAAGGCTGATTTAAATATATCTTCTAAACCATGTCCTCGTTGTCGAGCGACTCATCTGTACACAGGATACATCACTTTTTCAGTTGTTAGAGAATCGTTTTTAAAAATGGAGTTTCACTGTGACTTTCTCTTTGGTAAATGGAATATTTTGTCCCAGTTCTCCTTTTATAGTAATGTTGACACTGTCGAAATACGACTTACTGACTGGCAAATAATGAGAATGTACCAATTCGCTGTGAACGTGATAGGCATTTCCCCCTTCCTCGTCAGAGGATGCGGCAGAATCCACTTTGAAATGAATGACACGCAGTAACGGTACAGAGGTGTGCCCTACCACTTTGTACTCCCCCACATCGGAATACACAAACATCAAGTTGAGTCCTTGGTTCATTTTTACAGTGAATCGAAAATATTTCGCAAAATCAGAGTTAGTGGTTATGGATGGTATTTCATTTTTCTTGACCGCCATCCTTGGGTCTCCACCTAAAATATAATACAATTCAGGACAAAAGCTAATGGCCATTATTTTATCCTCTGAAAATTTGATCATTAGTCTACGAGCCACTTTATGGTACTCAAAGGTAACACTTTTTTTTTGCTTTCTCCATGGCTTTACCAAACAAAAGTATTGAACCTGGTAGCAAGTGTAGTCACTAAATGTTGACCACTAAAAAAATAACCAGCAGGAATGGTGAACACATAAGTGGTCCCTTTAAATTTGGGGGTCCTCTGTTTTCTTTGTGTCACTGCCAGTGATGCCTTGTTCGTCTAAGGCTTTTTGCAATTGCTCGTCATACACTAGTACTTTGAAAGTGTTTTGATTTTCGACGATGTTTTTGATTTGTGTCGATGTATCATTTCCACTAAAGCCTCTTCCCAATGAGCATCTTGATTCAAATGAATGGTTTGAGGTAATTTAGCCGTGTAACAGCACAATGTGTTGTTAGGAAACACCTCCATGGAAATGCCACTGGGTAACGTTAAGTAAAATTGGTTAATAGTATTGTTCATAATTCCAACGTTCGTCTGTCAGAGGAGTCACTCAAGTTTAAAGGAGTGTCTAAAAGAGGATTGTGATTGGAATGGTTACTGTTAGGAGAATGACTAATGTTGGACGCAAACTCCCAATATTGTTAATGTTGTTCCCGTTCTATTTCAGGGAAGGATTGGGAAGAAGATAACCGATGTAACTGCTGAGTAAAATGGTCCATATTTGTTTGTCTCCTTGTTGTAAACACAAATTAGCAATGGCTGCACCGATGGCACAATACACCACAAAGATTTGACAGAAAAAGACGATTTGCGTTTTAGGGATACGTTCTCGACACCACACCCACAAGGGTTGCTTTTGTAAATCTTGCAGACAAGAACTGGGTGAATGAGTAGTCACTGGTCGCTGAAGCTGTATTAAAGGGGATGATGGTCACTTCTTTTTATGGTTGATGACTTGCGACGCGTCAATCCAAGAATAAAAATTAGGAGGATATCCTTTCCAACGTACTTTGACTTCTTTGACACGACGTTTTCCTACTTTACGGGTTCTTCGTTCGAGAATGCTTTCAATGTAGTACACGTCGTCTTCTTTTTTGGTGACACGTTGTAACTCAGGCAAGTAAAACGTTCCTTTTAATACTTCTCCGTTAATGTCTTCCAATTTATAGACGGTAAGATGACAATCACACACTCGTCCAGTAACACGAAACAATTCGGTGGTCAAGTTGGGTAAGTAACCTTTGTCGAAAGCGCGTTTGGTTTTGCCAATGCGAACCCATTCTCCAGGGGTTAACACTTCTCCAACTTTCTTGGGGGCAACCATCGTCCGGGACGTACCAAACAGACGCTCAAAAACAGTCACTTCGTTGTCAGGTGTCACATCTTGTGGGGTACGTCCAATGCTTCTATGGTAAGATTGATTGTAGGCTTGGACTAAGTGCGTTAAGACGTCGATGTACTTGAGAGTGTGTTGATGCGTAAGATATTTCCACATGCGTTCTTTCAAGGTACGTTGAAAACGTTCCACGATACTGGCTTTGGTTTAAGGATTTTCGGTGGTGAAAAAATGAATGTCACGTTTCTTTAATTCTCGTTGGAAAGCTTGGTTCAGAAATTCGGTGCCTTTGTAGGTTTGCCATCGAAGAGGGTGACAACCACTTTGTTCCTACACCAGTGCAAAGCTCGTACTAACTTTCCGCTCGATTTGGATGTCAATGGTACGACCCAGGCAAATTTAGAAAAGACGTTGATGACACAAAACAAATATTTGTAGCCACGATTGTAGGTGGCTAAATGAGAGACATCGGCTAAATCGGCTTGCCATTGATGATCGATGCCTTCCACTTGAGTGCGACTTCTGTGAAATTTTCGTCGAATGGGTTTGTGTAAAGCGTACGTAGCTTGTTTTTATTACCGTCGTTGTACTTCAGGCAAACGGAGATTTTTCAGGCGAGTTTTTTGTAGCACGATACAATTTCTGAATGCTTCCGTAACCTGCAGGGTGGGCTGAATCGTAGTAAATGTTGGCTTACCTTCTCCATGGTTTTGTTAATAAGTCACCCACTCTTCGATGATACTGCTTTGGGTGGGACGAAATGGGGCTTGTTTAGAAACGGTTTAACGTGTCCGATATGCAACAGGAGTCGACGTCGAGGGTACTGGTGGTGGTGGTAGTGGTGAAGGTGGTAATGGGATAGCTTTGGTCTTCTTTTCTTTTCTCACTTCTGGTTTCCTTTTTTTCACTTCTGTCGAAGGAGGAGTGGCCATCATCTTTTTAACCCAAGTTTTGAGTTCTCGTTGGGGAGTGGGGGAAGGGTCAACAAGGAAGCTGAAATTTTACTCGGAATGGGAGTGGCGGTGGGTGTTTGAAATATATCATAGGGTTCTTCTTCATTGGGTAATGGTTGAGTGAGGTTTGTTTTGGCCACCGTAGATTGTGAGAGCGACGGACTAGTCATCAGAGCCTTCAAATCGGTCAGAGTGGGTAGAGCTGTTTGTTCCTCAGCTTTTCGTTGAAAGAGTTGCAGTAGTTTAAAGAGTTGACTGTACTTTTGCGATTTTTTGGTTTCGGACAAATCGTGTCGATGCATCAAGGATTGCAATTCGTGTTGTAATTAGGACATCTCAGCCAAATCAGGATTGTGTGGTAAATGGGGGGTACGTTATATTTGCCAACGATGGTATTCCATCCATCGTTTGCAAAGGACTAAAGTCAGTTTTCGTCCTTCCATGGGCTTCCAAAGGTTACGTCTGAGATCGTGGTACTCCATGGGTCCCTTTTATCTTCTGGAAGGATCAACTTTGGGATATCCCTCGTGCCAGCCCTTGTACCAAACCTGGCAATATACCCATGCCGGCTTTAGTTAATCCTCCCATCAAAGGAAGAAGAAAGGGAAAAAATCCTCCTCGTTGCACAACATCTTTTTCTTTTGACGGACGGGTTTTTTCTTTTGGACCATTTGACGAAGAACGTGTCGATGTTTGGCTAAACATTTGTTCTGGTGTGGAGACAAAGATATCGTGCCTTTCAAGACATTCAAACAACATTAGCACACAGTATCGATGACATCTTTGGATTCCGTTTTAATGATTTGTTTTCGCATGAGTGGAGAGGCTTTGGACAGGACGGACAACACGTCTCCGTGTTTGGCTAAACGTGGAGGCAGTCCTTTCCTTTTCTTTCCTTTCTGGGGTGAATAAGAATGTTTTCTGCGAGGTGACATCTTTGCTTGTTCGTTCCATAATACCACTGACGTCAATAACTTGGAACACACACCCCTTTATCTTTTTTTGTTGTGCCATCACTTGATTTATAAGTGGCATCAGTTCTTTAGGAGCAAAAAGTCCTCCATGTTGCAATAACATCTTTTCCTTTTGACGGACGGGAATATTCTTTTGAGCCATTTGACGAAGAATGTGTCGATGTTTGGCTAAACGAGGAGGTAGTCCTTTCCTTTTCTTTCCTTTCTGGGGTGAATAAGAATGTTTTCTGTGAGGTGACATCTTTGCTTGTTCGTTCCACAATACCACTGACGTCAAGGACTTGGTACACACCCTCTTTTATCTATTTCTTTGGGAATTAGCGCTTCATCAAAAAGGTAACGATGTGTTTCCCAAAAATACCAAAGTAACCTCCTTTTTGGTGCCTCTTCCTTTTGTTTAAACGACTACGTCTTTTGAGGGGATGACGTCGGTGTTTGGTTTTTAAGCGTTTTGTTGGATGAGGAGATTGTGTATTTTCCTTTTCCTTTTTGAACAGCAGAACTCTGAGGGTTGTGGTGTGCACGTTTTTTGAGTAGGCATCATTGGGTTTTCAGCAGTGGCACAGAAAATACTGATTCACGTCGTGGTCCTCAAGTGATTTTCTTTATACTGTAATGCGACGCCACTGATTATCTTTCCATTGTATCAACTTCATGACAGGTAACACACGTCGTGAAGGGGTTCGCAACGGACTAAATGGGGACAGTTCTTGTTTGGACAAATCCAGTAAACTCTTTAACATGCCAGATCTTTCTTGGACTTTGACTTTGGGGGCAGGTACTTTGTGAGCAGCTGCTACTGCCGCTAACGTGGAAGAGGATGTCACCGGTGGAGGAGACCTTTTGGGAGACGCAGATTTCTAATGTTTCATCAAATTAGGAAGAACGGGTGTCAAATATTGGATTTGGCTGGCATCACCCGCAACGGAGAAGTGGAAGAACCTGAGGCTACTGGAAACGCGGTCACTGGTGTTGCAGGTCTTTGGTTTACGAAGGTAAGGTTGCGTCCTGGCCGACTTTTCTTATTCTGTGTTTTGGTCTTGGCACCATTGTTCTTTTTCTTTGGGGTTCATTTGGCTTTTTTTCTTCGGGTGATCTTTGGGAGCATTGGGATCCCATTTTAGTAGGGAACGAATGATGACATTTCTTAGAGAACCGATACCTCCAGGTTTCAAAATGATTTGCTTTATGTGTTGAGTGTCGATACGAGGATAAGCCAGTTGCGTCAAGGCTACTTTGTTTTTGTCAAAAAATGTTTGGTTTGATGTGGAATGTGAATGATGCCTTGCAGTTTTTGACGTGCTGTCACCGTAAACCATCGTAAGACTTCTTTGAGACTGGCTTCTAAGACGTGAGCACGTATTTGTGGATTTTTTTCGCGACTGATACCGTACAAGGCCCGAATCAATTTGATGGGAAGATGAGACTGAAGGGACGTCATGTTGACGATGTATGAGACAAGGTCAATGTGACCGAGGTTTTTATAGAATTTTTTAGTGGTTCATATTGTTATGTCGACGACGACGACGTGTACACGACAGGTCCTCCGTCTTGACATCAGTTGTGAAACAAATGGGTACGAAATCGCAAATAATCGGGAGTGGTGGGTTTTAAATCCACGAGTAAATAGGCGTGTGGAGTTTCAATGGCATCATCGTACCCATGAGTCAGCCAAGGTGTTCCTAACTGTTTGGCTAAGACTTGCACTTGTGATTTATCTCGAGGAGTTTTTAACAAGACCACGAACTGAGCATTGAGACTAATGGTACAATGGGCTTTACTTCGTTAAAATAAATTTTGTGTAATTTAAATGACACTGGCATTACGATGATGCCCTTTACGCGTAAACCACAGTTTAATTTCTTCTTCGTCTTCCCCTAACATGTTAAAAATGACCAAATGAGTTTGACTAGGGTCAGACACGATCCCATCGTCTTCGCTTGGAATACCTTCCACAAACACAATGGAATCACCTTGACTTTCATGCAAGAGGCTGTATGCCGATTGCCACTCTTTGTAGCACCACACGATGCGTTGAGGTGAACGATCGATCAAATGATGTTTATGTTCGATCAAACGTTTGACAAATTCGGTTTTGCCTAAACTGTTCGGTCCAGTAATTAACTTGTTAAAAGGATGACGAAGATACAAGGCTTCCCAACTAGCATGATCTAAGTGTTCGTCAATGACTTTGAATGTCGAGGAGGAAGGAGTAGAAATAGTAGAATTAGCCATAGTAGTGTAGGGTATGGTACTATTGGCACAAAAACAGACAAGACAAGAGGTTTTTATACTTTTTTCAAGACACGTTTATTTCAATGTATGTTTAAATTGGAACAAAACGAAAGACAAAAATACATAAAAGCCAAATGGATAAGTACAGAAATAAAACACACATGGAAACGATCAAAGTGGCATATAAACATGTCTCTGTACAACATTGTTTGGGTAACCAAGGTGTCTTAGAGGTAGTGTGTAATGTTCTTATAGTCTCTACAAGGGGTACAGTCACATAGGTGTCCTCTCGGAAGGGTCTTTGTGGGGGAATGTCCATAACAGTCCTGTCTTGAACAGGGTGATTGTCCTGGGTGACAGATTCTTTTTTTTTCTTCTGGCACTGTCACTAACACAGGTTTCAAAGTGACTTTTTTTTACTCGACGATGGATTCTACGAACATAACACTTGAGCATAATGGGATGCTTCTTTTGTCCAAGCCTCAAAACCCCAACTTTTCCAGTCACGTACATCTGTCCAATGAGGGTGTAAATCACAAGCTACACACAAATCTTCGTACACCACTTCCGTTCGTAAAAGTTGACGAATCTTTTTTCCTGTAGAGGTCGAGACATATCCAAATGAAAGCGTAAGGCTTTTAACAGAATGAGTCTCTCGTGGACATTTAAAGGAGTCACCATACTGTTTCTTTTGTAGGTAGTGTTCGTAAAGTGTCCACAAGGAATCGACAGGTAAACGAAATCACAGAAAGCAAGTCACTAAAACACGCACTACACGTCGACCCCAATTAATGGGACACAATTCTTTTAATAAGTGTTCGTAATCCTTCACCGTGTGAATATTCTCATTGATATCACAAGTGATAAAGACTGTGGCATGGTAGTTCTATTTTATACTTCTTTTTTTATGTCGAAGACCATAAGTGTATATTCTGCACAGAATTATTTAAAATCTTCTCCAAAAGCGAAAGTGATTAATATAACGTGTAATTTCGGACCACTGCCATTCAGGGTCACGGTCAAGAATGATCAAAAATCTTCAGATGTAAACGAACTAAATTCGAATCTGTGAAGAGAGAAATCTGACACGTTGGTTAATTTTTGTCACTTTCCTCTTGTGAATTTCACGCCACAAACGTTCTACAGTCACCCATTGATATTTTTCTAAAGCATTGTCCATGCCAAACGTCCTTGTAGATCTTATCTTGCAATTCGTGTGGTAATCCTTGAATATTATGTTTTAGAGAGGGTTTATATACTGGATTAGGTTTGTCTCCAAGCCAAACTGGTTTGTTGAACGTACAGTATTGTCACTTTCAGTCACTAGGCCCCACTAAAGGTAGGTACTGACAATTCGAAGACAGCCGAACATGTTCTAGGTAAGCGGAATCTTTCTGTTCCCACTCGTAAATTGACACACCACAACTGAAACACTTGACTTTATCTCCTTCGCCCAAGTAGAAAATTTCGGCCATGGCTAATTCTTCAGGAGTTGGTCCAGGCAGATATTTTGGCCATTTATCTTTGAAGGTTTGGAATTGACTTTTAAAGTGACAGTATTCAGGCAAGCTCGTAGGAAACGAATATTCGACTCTCCTCACTTCAGTTCGATGCAGGTACGGTGAAATTCCTAGGAGTCCACGATAACGCGTGGCACCGATTTCGCATCCCTCACGTATAACACGTACATAATCACTTTCCATGGTAGATATAGGGGTAGTAGTCATAGGAAAATTTCCACGACGTCCTGATGAATCGCTAAGGTCACAGCATCTGGCATCACTGCAATCGCAAGGTTTAACATCGTACTCCACTTGAGAATCCCCAAATTTGAATGATGTCTGTTTAAATGGATTCATCTTCTTTCGCTTGGTCGTTGTAGTTACAAATGAACTATTGGTCTTGGACGATGTCTCTTTTTGTATGCTGCCCAATCTCGACGTGACCGTACGGTAGAGTGAAGTGATTGGGAAGTCGTACTCTTTTCTTGTACACGATTTGATAGACTTTTTCCAAAGGTCGGCTGACGATTTGGTGTGTGGGTAAACGGACAATCTTGTGCGGTTCATGGGTAGTCACTTTAAAACTTTCATCCTGTTCAGACTGTAAGGCTTCTTGAAGCACTTTAAGTTCACCACTCGACTGGTGCGATAATTGAGAGTCAATCCTTTCACTTTACATTCGGTGTGCATTTCTCCTTGTGGGTCTCGGTATTCGTAGCCGTAATTTTTAGGACCGCCACTTGCAAAACATTGAATCTTGTCGTCGGGATGTTCATCGGTCCAGGCTTCTAAACGGTCTCCTTCGATGGCAGGGTTACACTGGTTCGGTCGGTGAATGTAGATGCAACTGTCTGTATCAAAATACAACACACGATCTCCTAACAGTTCTAACACTTCGTACAATTTTAAGCGAGAGTGGGCTGTCATGTAAGCCGCAATGATGACATTTCCAAATTTGTCGGCTTTTACAAAGTATAGTTCTTCTTCGTAATTGACTAAGATCAAGCTCTCACGAATGACGTCCACGTGTTTCATGTATTTGGTTTTGTCGTGAAACATCTGGAAGTAGCGGGAAGGTTCTGACAAATACTCCGTCTTGGGTAAAGACGGTCGTTGTGCCATTTTACCCCACAAGCAATTTAACATCACTTTGGCAAGCGATCGCCTTCCTTCGTTTTTCTCGATGTGGTCTAAAGTTATGCCTTCCTGCTCCCGATATTTTTCTTTGAATATATTTTGGTCTTCGGGAGTGTGGCACCAGGAAGGATAGCCGCCAGCTTCTTGTTTTAGTTTTAAAAAGTCATCCACGTAGTCTGCAATAATACCTTTCTGTGTCTCGTCGCCCCTGTGGTATTGTTGTGTCTTGGAAAAGTGGTAAATTTCGTACACTTCTAACAGTTGGTATCCCGGGTCCAGAGCTTTAAACAATTCAACGGTAACCCACGTTCCTGTCAAGGCACGTTCTTCCTGGGTGTGCTGACAAGGTTGGTCTTGGTTGCACGTTTCGACACAAGTTCGACACAAAGGAAACATCAGTTTTCCTTGGCAATGGTGAGGTAAAATAGGATGGTAAAAGTCTGTGGGAGGTAAAACTTTGCACTTGATCAATACTTCGTACTGGCGTATGTGGTCCAAGTCAATGTGTTCTGTCATCAATTACGGGAAAGTGACAATATTTGCACACACGTAAGGATACAGCGAATACACGTCCAAGTATTTGATTTCTTCTCCCTTCTCCTCGTCCACCTTGTACAGCAAACAGGTGGCATTCGTTCGTCCTCCGTACAAACTATCCCGTAGGTTCAGGGGGTCCACTAACTTGTAACTTTCTACGATGCGTTTGAACTCGGGATAGGTTTTCAAACGCTGATCGTACTCGTGTTCCCACATTTCCACTACCGGGTATCCTTCTGTTCTAACTTCAAACGTCGCTGACAAGTTGTCAGGTACAAGTCTTCCATAGTCCGTTGTAAAAACTGATTTTTGGTGTCACGTTGAGGGTAGCACATGGGACATCCGTGAAATAAGCATCCGTTAAATTCGTACACGATTTGAGGGTTTTCTAAGTCCCAGCCATCCACCGAATACGTTCCAATGGTCTTTTCGCCTCCTCCGTTGCGGGCGTGCTGGATCCATTTGTCTTCCTTGTCACACAAGTAATGTAGCCAACGTAGGGATTTGACCGAGTATTGACGTTTGACAAAGTTCGTCGTTTGAGGACTAATGACAGCTAGAGTGTTTTTCGGGCATGAAGAGTTTTCGGTACACTAAGGAACACGCTTTGGCGATGGTACAAGCTTCATTCAAAGGATCGTGCTCCATGAACAATTCTCAAAATTTTCCACACCCACGTCGTAAAATGTCCACGTCAGATCGACAATACTTTAACATTTCTTCTTGAAAGTCAAAGGAATCCGAGGCGTGAGTCTGGTACCAAGCATGGAAAGCTTCTTGTTGTTTGGTGCGCATGATATCGGGGTCGTAGTCGTCAGTCTCAGGCAAATAGGGTAGAACGGCATGTTGATTGGCTTCGGTATTGAAAAAGTGTGGAAAATAACCTTTGGCCATTTCTGTCATTCCAAACAATTTAGGCACGCGACTCAAAGGCATGGCCAAGTAACACATTAAATCTTTAAATTGTACTTGTCCTACTTGCATAGAAATGATTTTGGCTCCGTTTAAAGTCACTTGAGGACGTTCGGTACTTTGTTCCGTATAGTATCTGAGCAGAAAATGCCCATCGTATCCCTAGAAATTGTGAGCCATTACCGTGGCATGGCGATGACAATCTCCATAACGTTTGATGTCTTATGGACTCCACGTTTCGTCGATGGGGATTAAAATCCATTGGGCAAAATCGTCCAACGTGTTTGGTCCTCGAAAGATTTTTTCACGTCCTCCAGGAATCTTGCTGCAGTGAGGGCAATGACTAAAGATAGGCTCTTGGATGCACTTCTCGCACGCTACACAGAAATTAGGAATGTGAATACCGGTCTCTTGCATGCATTCGAGATCAAAAAAGATAAAATTCCCTTTCTTCTTGGTATCTTCTTGTTGGGGTTGGTATTTTTGAATGAAGCATTCGTGCTCCAAGTCCACTATTTGGTGACAAATGTGACATCGTTTCTTCCCTCCACAAACGTGAAACCTGACATTACTGGTACGTATGCCTTGTCCACAAATAGGGCACAATATCTGAAGCTGACAAGTACTTTTCTGCTGTGAACCTTGCATCTTCAAATGTTGTTGGTAACAGGTAGGACTGACAAAAGTGCGCTGACAAACAGGGCAATGCACTCGTACTTGTCCTTTGTCCAGACAGGGTTGAGAGGCCAAACATCCCTCACATTTCGATCCACAATGCTTGTGTTGTTCTCGATTTTTATAACCATAGTCACATTTTTCACAGTAGTAACCGTATCCCAGGAATCCAGTGATACTGGTAATGGTATCAAAATGCTCATCGTAATGATAGACGTGAATGTATTTTCCGTCTTCGAAATCGTGGCCTCGAAACGAAAGAGGTCTACGCACTTCTTGAGGGTGAACTTTCAAAGTGTAACGTGGAGCTAAGACGTCTTGCAATTTTTGCATTTCTGGAATGCTGCAAGGGGTGTCTTTGTATATCCCCGCTTGCTGTAACAGGAGTTCTGCTTCACTTCGTTGTTTGGCTCGGTCCGATCGTTGAATACTTTTTCAAGCTCTTTTCCATTCTACTGTGTCGTTCTTGTTTGCATACATTTGTCCCACGACGATGGCACGGGCTAAAGAAATCTGGTCTTGAGAATTGTTAATTTGGACGAGGCTTGTTTTGGTGTTGCGAAGGTTGTCGACCAATAACACTTTTTTGAGTCCTGTCCCCTGGGGAAGAGACACGTGAGTCATAAACAGTGTGGCTTTTCCATCAGTGATGTGAAACTTGTCGTTGGATTGTTGCATATATTGAATTATGTCGATGACTTTGGAAGGTGTCAATTGTGATGGACTACTAAACTCGATCCAAACGGGAGACTTTAAATTATCGTGATGAATAGAAAGTCTCAAGCGATCGTCTTCTTTGGCTTGACATTGCTGTTTCAGTGCAGTTAACACAGAATCCCACATCTCGGTAATGAACCCTTCTGTATTCTCCAAAGGTACATTGGACTTGAAATCTTTAAACTTCACGGCGTACGTGTAACCCGTAGTTCTAAATTTTCGAGAGGAACGCTTTTCCGTCTCTCGAATGTGATAGTACTTTTCAGGGTTTACTAAGGGTGGTGAACATTGCTTGAACGTCGATTGTCTGGGTGTGGATTCGGACTCACTCATGTCACCTTCAAAATCACTAGCATGAATTTGAGCCAAGACTTCAGCTACTGTGCGTGGCGATACATCACGTTTCTGTGTCTTACTGTCTACTTCTTTTCTCTACAACATGATGTGGTCTTTTCATCTTGTCTGCAAAAAGTCAAATGACTATATTTTAAAGAACATAACCCTATATATTCATGTTCGATCCATGCATATATATAAAGGATCAAAGTCTAACTTTTCATCAGAGCTTTGCGTGGTGTCATACGAAAGTTTTCTTCAGACAAGCCGACGGACTACTCTCCCTCCTTTCGAGATAAAAGTCAAGATACTTGCTATATCTGTAAGAAGAATGGACATTGGGCTACAGAATGTCCAGATCGTGACAAAAACAAAAAAGGTACCAGAAGAGACAAAAGTCAAGATACCTGTTATCATTGTAAAGAGAAAGGACATTGGTCTCCAAACTGCCCTAAGAAACAACAGGAGCAGGAGGACGAGTGGAAGAGGAATTATGAACAGGAGGAAGAGGAAGAGGTACCCTACCCCAAGGAAAACCCCGACACGTTCACAAAGACAAGAAAATAAGACGAATCGAAAGTGAGGAGGAAGAAGAAAAAGAAAAACCCGTGACAGTAAAGAAATTGAAAAAAAAACAGAGAGTGAACAGAAGAAGCCTATGAACGTTTAAAAGTGGTATTGTGTTATGTTATTTTGTGATATTGAATTGTAACATTTGTACCAGAATACATCAGATGGAAAAAATGTAAGTGTCTCTTGGCTTTGATTTTATAGAATATGAACCAACACTCACACATTCCTACACTCATACGTACATCATGGTTTTAAAAAAAATTATAAAAGGACTTTTGAGTTTTCATTGAATTAGGCAATTGAAATAAGATTTCTTTTCAAAAGATCTGAGTGGCCCTGAAAAGGACCGTTGGTTTTTTGTTTGTTTAAAACAAAACAAACCTCAGAAACGTGACGTAACCATCTTTAGCTGTCTTAAGCCTTTGCCACGGCCAAGGCCTACTTCTGGACTGGTGGTTCCTGTCAAAGATTTGGTAGAAATCACTAAAGGTGGTATGGTAGACGTAGTCACAGATAGATTGGGTTGTTTAGCTCGAGGTCTTTTTCTCTTCGGTAGTGATAAAGAAGTCTGATACATTTGTTTCAGACTCCTTAACTCTGCTAAAATATCTAAAAGTACCGTCGTGACCGTTTGATTTTCACTATTCTCTTTCTGTCCTTGGTCTTCTTTCTTCTCTGTTGCTGATACTGTTTCTTCCTGGTGTTTCCTTCTTGTTTCTTCTTCTTCCCGCTGTTGAATCAGAAAAGCTTGTTCTTCTACTTTCTGTTGTTGTAAAAATCGCTCCAATTCTTCTTTTTGTTTTTGCTAAAAATCATCGACGTGTACAGAAGGAGAAGCAGAAGGTAACGAAGGTTCCTGAAAAAATTCTTGTGAAGTTAGAAAATCCACGATATCCCAGTTAAAATCAACTTTTTCTGGATGTAGATTTGTCATGACTTTGGTAGTCACTGCTGTCCATTACGTGCTGTCTCCACTAATGGCTCACCCCAATTCATCGTCTTCTTAGTGTCCGACATGATTGACAACTATGTCGCATCGATTGACTGCGCACAGACGTTGGTACCTCTATATAGGGAAGGTGACGTCACAGACTGCTCTCTTCCGATTGGACGACTGTGACTGACTTTTGTAACGCACGTTTGGATTGGTGAATACACTCAATCCGCGTCGATCCGCTCTTCCCCTATAAATAACCGCAGTTCACGGTATTCGCTTCAACTGTTTCTCATCACAAGATGTGGACCAACGTAGAATCTTCTACCCTTGTTTCTACCATGCTATTTCGTACTGACTTACCCATGTATGTCAGATCATCGTGGACTATCACTCATATGACTGATACAGCCTTTTGGAAGAGAAGGATATATGTGGAGAGGCAAGGTCGTTTAAAGAGAGTTCTCCTCTATGGCCCAGCAGTGAGGAGAAGTTAATGGAGCAATATGACAATGCTTAGAATGGCACACCTACTGGAGATGTATTGAAAACTTAATAGAAGTTGGAACTACAGTAAGTCCTTATGTAGAGACAAATGTGGTCTGGCATCAACCAATGAACACGGGAAACTACATTCAGAGGCTTCCAACAAAGCTAACATACTGAATCCTCAATACCAGGCAGTGTTCACACAAGAGGATAAAAGAGATCATACAAGCCTACATGGAGATTGTCACCAACCAATGCTTGATATCCAAGTTACTAAAGAAGGTGTATACATCTTGTTCGGCAAATTAACCCACATACGGTTATTGAACCAGACATTATTATTTCAGCAGGGATCCTGAAAGATCTAGCAAAAGAGTGTGCACCATACCTGAATGATATTGACCAGATGTGCCTCTCATAAGGTTATGCCCCTGATGTGTGGAAAACAGCAAACGTTACAGCTAACTTCAAAATGGCGAAAGATTCAGGGCCAGCAGTTATAGACCTATCTCCCTTACATGTATCTGCTGAAAATGTTTGAAGACATCATAGTCGGCAAAATGATGCCACATCTACATTTCAGCATCCTAACTCTCAGCCTCTCAGCATGGTTTACTAACCAGAGGAGGCTGTGAAACACAGCTCATAACTCTAGTGGATGAGCTCGTCAAATCCTTAGACAAATGGAAGCAGTATGACCTTGCTATCATTGACTTCAGTAAGGCGTTGGATCAAGTCTCTAATGAAAGGCTCCTCTGTAAGTTGGACCACTGTGGCATCAGTTGTAACACCAGGAAGTGGATTATAGATTTCCTGACAGACAGATCGCAGAAAGTTATATTATATGGAACAACATCAGACCAGCACCGGTTGTTAGCTGAGTACTTCGATAGATTGATTTCGTTCCATCCACTTCATGGTGTTCATCATTGATCTACCTGTGAGTGTCAAAGTCAACACAAGACGTTTTTCAGATGGCAGATGGCTGTATAATCTATCAGAAATAAATGCATCAAAGGACTCGAAGATCTGTCAAGAAGACCTGAACCAATTGGCCCCTGGGAAAAAACTTGAGGAATGTCATTCCACCCAGAAAACAATGCAGGATCCTAAGAATTTACCTGAAGAAATTACCAATCTTATCCGAATATACTATTAGGGGCAACAGCTAGCCAAAAATCAGGCAGCAAAATATCTCGGGGTGGAATTGTCTAGAGACCTTTCTGGGAAAAGGCACATAGACAAGATAGTCAAAAAAGGTAACAGTAACTTTGGTTTCCTGCACCGCAACCTCCAAATCAACAATGAAGAAGTAAAAAGAGTAGCATGTATCCCTCTGGTTCGACCAGTCCTTGAATATTCCTCAATTGTGTGGAACGCACGTAATAAGGACCTAATAAATAAGATAGAGATGGTTCAGAGGAGAGTTGCAAGATTCACCACAGTTAGATATCGTAACACGAGTAGTGTTAGTGCAATGTTTAACCATCTCCAGTGGGAAATACTCAAATCTAGGCGAACAAAAGCCGGCTGACGATGTTGTAAAAAATAGCGAACAACCTAGTGAACATATCAGTTGACAAATACATGTTCCTAGCAAATAGCCAAACTAGGGCAAACCACAGGAAAAAGTTCCAATCAATGTCAGCATCGACAAATTGTTTCAAGTTCAGTTTCTCCCCATTTACAATATAGACTTGGAATAAATTACGTGTATTATTTACAGAAGATCCTGCCATGGTATCTCACAAGCAGGAGCTTTCCACAATCGCATTTTATGAACTAGTCAGCTACAATTAAGACATGGTGCTTCTCAGAGCTATGACGGTTGAGATACATCATCTCGTCGCCGCTACGGTAGCCGGATTGGTCTGAGTATGAAGGTACGAAAACGTACACTGACACTCTTACTTAGTTCGGGCGTTACTATCATTACTCTTCTGACTGTTCTATCAATTACGTCTTTAATTTTTCTTTGACCACGCACCACCCGTTGCTTAAAAGTCAAGCTTGATTGCATCAACGTAATTATAGATATACATAGATACGTCATTTCCCAAAACTGACCACAATAAAAAGTCACATGAATTTTCTGGTAATTTGTTTGCGAGTATGTTACTGTCGCGCCTAGATGATCTCATCATTACAGAACCGACCAGTCTATTTATGACAGAAAGTAAATACTAGCATGTTTGGTGTTGAGTGGTTTACGTAACTGCTCGATGACATGACACATTGTTTACGAAGCAAAGGACAAAAGGGAGGTAAATATTATTGTCAATTATGTAATATTGTGTTTTTCATTGTGTAGTACCCCCTCCCCCTCCCACGACCCCCAGTGGTGGTGAATTTCATTGTTTCGTGATTTGATGGCGTACAATATAATACAGAATTGATGGGTTAAAGTCTACCATTGCCTTTCCTTTGAGTAGGTTGCACTTTTCTTTATTTCATGGGAGAGAAACACACGTGAAATGACTGTTACGGTATAGTACATGCTTAGTCAGAAGAGTTCAAAGCAGGGCAAGTCCAATATTTCTGACGTCTTAGGTAAAATATAACTTTACCAAACACACCCCAAAACCCAAACAAATGTATTGCCTTCTAATATGGCGCCCTAGTACGTCTGGTAACCACCTAGTTTGCTTATCGGTTCGGCCTGGCCATTCTTCAAATGGCACACACACGTTTAATGCAGTTATCATGATTTTAAACTTAAAAAGATTAACACGGTCTTAAATTTTACGTCAAGGTATACACCAAGCGGTCCGCAGTTTTCGACTTATGTTCTGATCTATTGGGAAAACCAAGAGAAAAAAAACGTGTGACCCGTCTTATGACGTCGTGACATTTACCATTCTTTAGCAAAGTTTGTCTTATCCCAATAGAAAGTAGTTATTGCTGCCTAGCTGACCTTTACCTTCTCATTTGGGCTCTCACCTTGTTCCTGATAACATTATCATTTGAAGAGGTTAAGAGACATGTGGATGTTGGTTGCACTGTTTTGGTATCGTATCGGAACGTTGGCAAGTTGAAGATTATATCGTATTGATGTCCACGTAATAAAGTGCAGGGGCCCCGAGTGGCCGAGTGGTCTAAAGCGCTTTCCGTTACTGACCACTGCCATCTCACCTCTGTCTGCGTGGGTTCGAGTCTAATATTCGACTAATGTAGTTATCTGAGAAAACTTGCCGGTAGCTTCTCGTGGGTCGGTGTTTTTTTCCGGGGGTTTTCCCGGGTTCTTCCTCCACCAATAATACTGGCTGCCATGTATGCTGAAAAATGAATGGCGTTAAAATTTACAACAACAACAACAGTAATAAAGTACCAAGGATGAAACATGGTAGTCAATTTCGAAAGGGTTCTGGTTCGAATTTCACCCTCAGATCAATCTTGCTTCCCCATAAAAACAACTTCAAAAAAATTGTGCCTTAACGCCAATATGAAACGGTTATTTAACAACTTCAAACATGTTATGCCTTAAAGCCAGTATCAAACGTTATTTTAACAACTTTAAGCATGTTATGCCTTAAAGCCAATATCAAACGGTATTTTAACAATTCAAACATGTTATGCCTTAAAGCCAGTATCATACGGTATTTTAACAATTCAAAAATGTTATGCCTTAAAGCCAATGTCACACGGTATTTTAACAATTCAAACATGTTGTTCCTTAAAGCCAGTAACAAACGATATTTTAACAACTTCAAGCATGTTATGCCTTAAAGCCAATATCAAACGGTATTTTAACAACTTCAAACATGTTATGCCTTAAAACCAATATCAAACGTTATTTTAACAATTCAGACATGTTGTTCCTTAAAGCCAATATCAAACGATATTTTAACAACTTCAAGCATGTTATGCCTTAAAGTCAATATCAAACAGTATTTTAACAATTCAAACATGTTATGCCTTAAAGCCAATATCAAACGGTATTTTAACAATTCAAACATGTTGTTCCTTAAGCCAATATCAAACGGTATTTTAACAACTTCAAGCATGTTATGTATTAAAGCCAATATCAAACGATATTTTAACAACTTAAAACATGTTGTTCCTTAAAGCCAATATCAAACGGTATTTTAAGAACTTTAAGCATGTTATGCCTTAAAGCCAATGTCAAACGGTTATATAATAACTTCAAACATGTTCCTTAAAGCCAATATCAAACGGTTATATAACAGCTTTAAGCATGTTATGCTTTAAAGCCAATATCAAACGTTATTTTAACAACTTCAATCATGTTATGTCTTAAAGCCAATATTAAACGGTATTTTAGCAACTTAAAACATGTTATGCCTTAAAGCAGCAGAGAGGGTGAACAGACCACACTTTTCCGACAAAATTTTGATTAAATCCTTAAAACGAAAATTGAGCCTTCCTACGAAATCTCATATTTTAACCAAAAAAAAAAAAAAATAAGTCTCCATTTAGCAAACGGAGACTTTACGATTTTTCAATCAATTTTGGTCGCAACGATGTGGTCATCACCCTCTCTGCTGCTACAAGTTAACAAAAATAATAAATGATTTCAACCGAATATTTGATCGAGTCCGATACGATATCGTGTCCGAGGATCATGTAAATTTATTGTTATAAATCCGTGCGGGGTTGACTGAGCATTACTAAAGAAATTTTTAAATTGATTGAAGTCCATATCGGAACACCATGTCTGCCAAATATTTCGTAGCGTATGTGTATCAACGCCGTTAAACACAGCAAGAATATTACAGTTATCTATGATCACTTTTGGAATCTGAGTGTAGCGTTGAGTGACATATATCACGTCGGTGTTTTTATGCCTGCCTCGGGAAAATATTCTAGCTGGGTTTTGTTGATTGTCTAACATCACATCGTCGTATACGACTAAATTGTTAATGCTCCCATCAAGGTCATCCACGGATGGTGCCTCGTCAATATCAGTTATAAAATCAATGGCGTTCTCACCTTTAATTTCTGATGCATTCTCGTTAAAATCCTTTAACACTTCATAGCATCGTTGATCATCTACGCTAGGAGCAACTAAATACAACTTATCCCACTTCATCCATCTCAATATTAAATTGAGCAACAATTGCGTCTTGCCGGATCCAGATGGCCCGATTATAATTGCGCGGATAGAGTTTGGTAGCGCTGCATGATGCTTAACTGATTCTCTTGTTTTAGTCGCTGAAAAATCAATTATATCCATATCTCTATACATAAATTATGGATCTATATTGTGTGAAGTGTAAAACGCGTACTAACACAAATGATGTGACGACGATTACAACTAAAAATAACAGATCTGCACTAACTGGTAGATGTGCAACATGTGGTACAAAAAAAATTAGATTTGTTTCTATGAAATACGGAGATGTTTAAAAAAAAAAACGAGGAGGTGATATCGCAGCCAAATTTGCAAAACTCCCTGGAACCCCATGGGCAAAGTACCCCGGAGAAAAGCACCTTCCAGGATATAGCTACTGTGGCCCCGGAACACGATTAGATATCAGACTTGATGATCAAAATCAGCCCCGACCCGGCGAGTATCCGATAAACGCTATTGATAAGGCGTGTCATGCTCATGATGTTGCATATAAAAGCAGCAATCTGCAAAACAGGCATCTCGCGGATGTGAAATTAATTCATGCGTTAAATGCTATTCCTGATAAATCTTTCAAAGAAAAATTGGCTTCGTGGTTGGTAAAATCGGCTATGAAAGGCAAATTGATGTTAGGTGCCGGTAATTAATAACAATATGGAATCTATTTATTATTCTCCAAAAGGATACTGGCGGGGTAAAGCAGCAATCAATAAACTCGCCAAAGCCGCAAAAGTGAAAAAGGCCACTGCGGCTAATTGGATATCCAAACAGGCTATATGGCAAATTTATCTACCGCGTCCTAAACAAATCAATTTCTCGCATTTTGATGTTACTGTACCCAATGAAGTTCATCAAGCTGATTTATTGTTTTTACAACATGACAACGGTTACAAATACGCGCTAACCGTAGTTGACGTTGCGAGTCGATACAAACAAGCAGAACCGCTAAAAACAAAATCATCACCTGAAGTTGCTTCTGCATTTGAAAAGATTTATCGAAGAGGCTCACTACGCTGGCCAAATCTGTTACAAGTTGATCCTGGCAAGGAATTTCAAGATGTGGTTGCATCTACAATGAAACATCACAATGTCACCATCAGACGAGGGCATACTGCGTTACATCGCGATCAGGCAATTGTTGAACGATTTAATCGGACGATTGCTGAGCGGTTATTTGGATATCAATACGCAAAAGAATTCATCCAAGAAAAGCGATCCCGTGAATGGGTCAAAAGGTTACCAGGGGTAGTTGCAGCGCTAAATAACGAGATTACCAGAGCAATCAATATGAAACTTAACAACGCAATAAAAAAAGTATATACCACAACCACAGCGGGATAGCGTTTCTCAGCCAATTCTTGGTAGTAATGTCACTGTTAGGTATTTATATGAACCAGGAGAGCTTGAAGGTGGCACAAAAAGGGCTACTGATCCTATTTGGAGTGTCACTACGCATAGCATATCTACTATAATACGATCAACTGGTAGACCTCCAATCTATAAATTGGATTCAACTGCCCCTCAGCGGGGTTTTACACGCGAACAATAACAAGTGATTCCTGACGATACTCAATTACCACCGCATGGTCTTAACTAGCGCCGTTGCGTCTGTTGCACTCAAGACAAGTCAACATCACATTGTTTCTGACATGACCGAGACTGTTATTTTTTCTGTCTACGGTAAATTGGCGAGGATCTTTATCCGAATACTGCCAACGCATTATACAATTGCAACTTGCGCAGTGATTATTTTGTTGTTGCTTCAGCGTAATTATTAATTCAACATCAATGTCAAATTCTCGTTGTTTTTTTTGTCTTGTTGTTTGTAACCGGAGAGTTTTTTATCAATAATTTTAACATCAACGATGCTAGCATCATCCATTGTGGTGTCATCATCGAAAACAATTCTTCGAAGTTGATTTATTCTTCGTACTCTTTATACTGCAAGATAGACTAAATTTGACCATTCGATGTGATTATCCACCATCCAAACAATTGTATCTGATATAGTCAATCCCTGTGAAGAATGTATCGTCGCTGCGTATCCTAGCGTCCATGGGGATTTATTAGCACGCAATGCATCTTCATCGACGCTGATATCAACCAGCACAATATCATTTAATACGAGAATTTGTTTTTCACTTTGTCCTGGAATATCAACTTCTATATTCTGTTTTCGTGTATCCGAAGGTCTATAACACAACGGTACTGGAAGTGTTGCAAATTTTTCTTTATGCGTTTCAAATACTTTCATCTGAAGTGTGTCTCTGACTATTTTTCTACTTGCAATTATCAAATCATTTGGTCTCCACGCTTCCCAGAAATCAATCATTAGAGTTTCTGAAATTATTTCACGCGCTATTTCACACTGGATTCTATCCGGTTGTAATCTAATTAGCGCTTTGAATTCTCGTAATTGTTCATCAAGTGATCTATAATCAGTGGTAATTTCTTCATAATAGTCTACAAAACCCTTTAGCCATTCATGTGGGGATGCACCGATAAATGGTGGTGGTTGGCCGTGATCACCGCACATGACGACTTTTGTGTTTTTCAATAACAACCACTCAAGAAATGTTTGTAATATTTTCAACGATACTGTGCATATTTCATCCCAAATTATGATTTCAGGAATGAATTTATCACCCATTCGATCAGGGGTCCATTCATCGCCTTTCCATCGAAAGAAACTATGATAAGTACAGGCATTTATCCCTCGTTGTTTCATCTCTCTGGCGAGTCCGTGAGTTGGTGTTAGGACAATCATGTTTGATTTTGAAACGCTAGCGTGAAAATCCGTAGGATTTTTCCCATGATATAATTCAATTGCACGAGTTGTCTTTCCTGACCCACCACAACCGTTTAAATAAACTGTTTTGTATCTACATATTGGATCAGATACCGGTGGTGCATTAGAAAATTCGGATTGAATCTCATCACACTTTAAGTACTTTTCATCCATGGTAACATCTGCCGATTCACAATACTCATGTAGCGTCTCCTTTTTAAATCTCCAACATCCCCAATTTGCCTCCGGATCTGTGAATTTAGCTACATCTGATTTGTATTTCTCGTGGATATACATAGAATCAGTGGCTACTCTAACTGCGGTATTAGGAAATCTATTTATCATAGAAAATAAATTGATAGAAGCATAAGCTAGCATAGAACTTCTCAAATGCGTATATTGTTTAATATATCCATCACAATAGGTAACAATTGTACCTAATCGTCTTCCATCGGATAGGAAAGCGTCTTTACGATTTACAAGTTTTCCCTGTTTCGTTAAATCCGTTACTATAAAATCGTATTCAGCGATGTCTATGATCAACCGCGAAGAATATTTTGCATTGTCGTATCTTCCACCCTGGGTAAATTTACCGATTATTCTTCGTCCAAAATCTTTTGCTTGTTCTTTTTTAATTTCAAATAACTTCTTAGACCAATTCATGATTTGTTCTTCATTGAAATCTGGAAATTGTTTTCGCTGTTCGCTAATTATACGATCTAGATCGGGTTGTGGTAGCCAAACTTCTTTCTGAGCTCGATAGCATATAATAGCTTCGGAAACAATCAACGATATTAGCATACCACAATCAATCATATATCTCAATAGCACTATTGGCATCCAGGCCTTTTCAGATAGGTGTCTACCAAGCCAAAGATAACTACACGGATGTAACCCTGTAGCTAATTTGAATGATATCACACGAGCGAATCCAGTTAAATCAAAATCAGGCAATGGACCATTAATCGCAACACGAGTCATTTCATGTGTGGGGTGTCCAAATCGTTTAAAATAGTTACTACATTCTCCATACCCGAGGAAACTTCCAGGATAACACGCGGATATATCAATTGAAATCATACCGCCACGATGGTATTTTGTATTCCACAGTCCTCCATGACCAAATTCGATGCAACTCAATTTAACGTCCTCGAGAAAATCACTTCGTGTTGGACGCCATGAGTTTTTTTTCTCTTGCGAAGTGAGCTACCACTGATGGAATAGTAAAACTATCGGTTAATAGTTTTTCATGGGAACTCTCCGGTGAAAAATCACTAGCGATTTTTCTCATTCTGTTATCTAATTCTTCAACGCGATATAATTCACCATTTGGTCTTACAAATTGATCAAATCCTATTTCGGGATCTTCATCACTTCTAAGTAACCACACTGACACAGGATCATCTTTACACAGCGTGTGAATAGCATCGAATAATTTCTCATTATAAAAAACATCCCCGACGAACTCCTTAGGGATATATCTCACGGTTCTATCTCGTGGAAATATTGTTACTGCAGCCGTCCACGCGTGTTTGTTATGATCAATAATTTTAATTGGAGCCCCTCGCGATTGATATTTCGGTTCGTATAATACTTCTCCGGTTATTGTCGTTACTGATATTGGGAATTTTAATGATGCTTCTAATTTAGCTATATCAGAAATCTTTGCACCGTGCTGTTTCACTGTCAATTCCCATTCGGTTATTTTCCTACGTCGCAGATCAGTTAGTTTATTTCCTCGGGATGCATTTGTGAAGTGTTCCATTACCCGTGTTGCTACACAATTCAGTGAACTAGAATATTTCATAGGAGCTAGTTTTGCAATATCGGGTTTATCATTTAACGGATATATCCCATAAACAATTGCTGTTACAGGTAAGATCTCTCGTAGTATGGTTTGTCAATTCCAGTTAGAATTCCTGGTTTGGAATCTCTACTTACAATGACAGTTTTTTTTATCCTTGAGGATTGGTTCAAATTTATCCCTGATAATCTATTTGCCTTCGACTTCGATAATGAATTTTATTCTGAAAAAATACTTCTGTTGGGAATTGCTTTGCAATTTACCCTTGGATTTCCACCCCGTTGGCTCGCCAAGGTGTGAAATTATCTCAGCTGCTCTTTCATCGTTCATAGTAGCATCGATGTTGTGTACATTGACATCTTTATCAATAATTCGAAATGTCGACCAACAGTATACTGCACCGTCTCGGTAGAATTCATTAAAACACTCCCTGATTTTACTTAGTATAGTTCTATCACCGATTAGACGTTTTGGTGTATCAGAGACTCTATCGAGATTGAATTTAGCATTTTTCCAAGGCTTAATTTTCGATAATCTTTGGAACTCCTTATCAAGATTGAATTTAGCATTTTTCCAGGGCTTAATTTTCGATAATCTCTTGAACTCCTCCATATTATAATTAAAACAAGTATTTAAATAGAAAAATATAGTATAATGAATCACTGCAAGTGGCTAATGATTGGATCAACAACCCCGTGTAACAAATCATGCAGGAGCGAATTCTGTGGGTATCATTTACAAAGCGTTCGCAACGGTTCTTTCGGTCCACTCCCATGCCTCCAATGTGGGGTGGGCGTTAGAGGAAAATCACAATTATGTCTCAGTTGCGGCGGCAAACGATACAGGGAACTAAAACGCTATTATGACAAACGAATAAAAAATGCAGTCATTGACCCCAACGATGACAAAATCATAAAAAACCCTCAAGATTATATCAAGAGGTTTATAATTAAAGCAGATATAAATTAGACAAATAGTATTATTATACAAATGAGCCAAGATTTCAGACCTCATCCAGTGCTTGTTAATTACGATGCCTCCAGTGATGGTGTTGTCAGGCACCGCAGACTAAGAGAACCGGTTGGATGGGTAAATAATATGGGATATTTGATGTTTACAGCTGGGAGGAAGAAGTATCTCTGTCACAGAGCCATCTATGAAGCATTTTACGGATTAATCGAAGACGGATTTGTGATTGATCACATAAATGGTGTGAAGACTGATAATTGTCTTGGTAATCTTCAATCCATCTCGCAGCGCGATAACCTTTTAAAAAGCAACGCTGGTAGGCACTCAAAACGCCCTAGGGGAGTCAAATCGTTTGATTTAGAAACCAAAGAGGAGAAAATATTTCAATAAATAAATAAAGCTAGTAGATACTTTGACATTTGTAGGTCTTCAATACGATTTGTTGCAGAAAACATTACTAAATTAACTCTGTTGAAAAAAAATGGTCATAAAGTAAAATTCGTATACATCTGAAACGATTCAAGGGAGATAAATCCTTTATGGATAAATCCGCCGTCACTCATAACACTACTCACTAAGTTCCCTTGTATTATGACGTCAAAGGAAGTGTGCCGTCTGCTACACCTGTAGAGAGGTATAATTAACTAGGCGCGCGCACGTGAATGTAATGGAGTAGGTAGAGTTGTATTTTTATCAATTATAAAACCTTTTATTTTCGCTTGGCTATGCAATTTAAACAGTTGTATTTATTTACACCATCTACACTTTTAGTACAAACGCGGTTCTTTATAATCCAGCGTATTACCTATGTTCGCTCAGCCGAAACGAGCATTGAGAAACACTAGTGTTTCCCATTCATTGAAGTAGGTGGGCGTGGTTAAAATTCCTCTGTATACAGCTCTTTGTGATTTAATCGATAATGCATTTTGTCTAGAGAATTAGAACAGGGAAAATATACGCTGTTATCTAACAACCGTATTATTTTGTTTAGTGTTTTATTCAAATATTTGTCTGTTTTAAATATTGTGAAACAGTATTAATAAGTAATTCAAGGAAATAAAATAACACACCCGTGAATCAGCGCTGCTGTATTAGTCGCCTTATATACGTTTTGGCTCGTAATAAGCTTGGGGCTTTCGAAAGCCAATCGACCAATCAAAACTAACCAACGCCATTAACACGGGCGTGTGGTTGTCTTTTGTCAATCATGCAACCGGGTTAATTTAGTTTGGTTGCTTTTGATTGGTTGGATTGGCCGTAGAAAATCTGCCCCGTCGTTTCATGTTTGTACTGTCTTGTGCCGTCCCACATCATTACATCACAAATTCCATCATCGTTCCATTGAATTATAATCCATCCTTAATTAAGTTAATTAAGTATATGTATGACTACAATCTGCCGCAACACTCGAGCGGAGATTATATATGGCATTGTGCCGCCCATAATTAAGTTAATTAAGTATATGTATGACTACAATCTGCCGCAACACTCGAGCGGAGATTATATATGGCATTGTGCCGCCCATATCATTACATCACAAATTCCATCATCGTTTCATTGAATTATAATCCATCTTTAATTAAGTTAATTAAGTATATGTATATGCCTACAATCTGCCGCAACACTCGAGCGGAGATTATATATGGCATTATATATGGCATTGTGCCGCCCATAATTAAGTTAATTAAGTATATGTTGTGATGTCCCCCAAGCATATCTTCTGGGCGGTCTAAGATGGTGTTTGCCACGTTACCCTCCCTTTCGGAGATGTATGCTTTGGGGTTTGTTGTGATGCCCCCAAGCATATCTTCTGGGCGGTCTAAGATGATGTTTGTCACCTTAGACCTCCCTTTCGGAGATGTATGCTTTGGTGTTCCCTTGGGCTTGCATGGCACGCCCACCATCGCATCACAAATTCCATCATCGTTTCATTGAATAATTAACTTAATTAAGTATATGTATGCCTACAATCTGCCGCAACACTCGAGCGGAGATATATACGGCATTGTACCGTCCATTAATTAACTTAATTAAGTATATGTATGCCTAAAATCTGTCACAACACTCGAGTGAAGATATACGGCATTGAACTGTCCATAAAAAAACGGGTCAAAAACGACCCCCAATTTTTTTTAATAATTAGAGGCAAAATGTATTATATCTATATTTTTATAAAAATATAAATAATGGATATCAAAGATGTAAATTCTATAATTGCTGAAATTTCAAATTTGCAGAATCGAGGGATAATATTATCTAAAGATCTTGACTGTGACAGGATTGCCTCGGAATATGAAGACATTGAGTATCAGTCTAGTAAGGGTCGTTATGTTTTACCTAAGATGTACAGACTCGTGAAAGGAATTCAAAAGTCCATCTATGCTTGTTTGTACGGTAACGATATTGAGGTATTTATAACGCTATTTAGCACCGTTGAAGCAATACGTCAAAAGCTCGGCCAAGAGTATCAAAAACGAGCTGAAATTAGTTCTAAGGTTCGTGATATTAGAAAAATATTAAACGAGGAAAAACCAGTATCCTAACCACGTGAGCGTTACTATAAAAAATAGGCCTTCAGTAATTTTCAGTAAAAAATAAAAAAAATTTTAGCGTTTTTTGTAACACTCACATAGGATTTTCTCCTGAAAGGATACTCAGCAGTTTGGGTTTGCTCATGCAGTTATGTGCGTACTGGATGATCTGGTTGTGATAGCAAGTAATCACCGCGACGCCTCCATTTTCACGTAGTTGTTGTTGTTACCTCGGAGTTAACAAAAATCGTTCATCGCCGTTCTCAGATATTACAATTCTGAAACCCCCAGCGATGTTATTTCTGAAACATTCACGGATAGCGTCGTACAGTTTAACCTTGTCGGAGATGGATACGTTAGCTTGATGGTACATTATTTAATAACTCATCTTTTAATTGTGATAGTTTCACATTTGAAAATTCAGTTCACAAACGATATATAGTAGGTGAATCGCTTACAACTAGATTAGCCCGAGAGCGGCTAGCAGCAATTAAAAAGTTTATACCGGTTCGAGACAGACTTCGCGAGAAACTTCAACAACGACAACAAGCGCAGACTGACTTTTCTGTGTCAAGTGAACAACTGTTTACTCCGATAACAAGTGCGACCAAAGATGTGAAAAAGTTAACTGAAGCAGTGATATACGGAGATATTCCTGAAAAAGAACGAGCAGCGAAGGCGCCGCTGCTTGATACGCTTGAAAAAATTGCAGCAGAGACCGAACAAACACGCGCAGGGATAAAACAGCTATCCAGTGATATAAAAAGTCAACGCGAAATTAAAGAACGCGAAGAAGAACAACAAGGTGAAGCTGGAGGAAGAGACTATTCACCTAGAAATATATTTACAGTCGTAGCATTAAATAGAATTGAAAGACTCGGTACTGATTCCGAATTAGCTGATTTTGCAAGATACAATTTTCCAAGGGGTAAAAGAGAGACTTTATTAAAATATGGGTTTGAAGATTTTATAAAAACCAGAAGGGATTGGTCATCAAAAATATATCTAGCGAAACACGGCGGGAGTAGAATCAGAGCGTTGCAGCACCCTGGTTTTGATAACTTTCTAGCTGCGGTTAAGGGCGGTCCACAACCACCACGTTATACGGAGCATCCAATCCCGGAAGAAATAGACATAAAAGCAGAAGCCGGTTCTAAGAAAACAAGCGGAAAAGGATATTCGATTAAAAATCCTTTGGATTTCAACATCCTCAGTGATATATCACGGTTAGAGATTCTCATCGGAGGGAAACGAGCCGGAAATAACTCACCGGAAGTAATTAATGAAGCAGCTGATATCTGTAGACGATTATTTGCCGGTGGTATCATGGACATTAATGTATATCGAGAACTCATTGCTGAATTAGTTGAAAATCACAAAGATGCCCATGGTTATGATGAAAATCCTATGGATCTTAGCGATTGATCACTAATTGAAAAACTACTAGTTTTATAACAAGATGATTATACACTACAACCATGATAAAACCGTAAGCGTCTACGTGGTGAACTCACGATTGCCTGTTTATAGAGCATATTACGGAGATGGTTTCGGCAATACCATTGCGGGGCTATTTACAAGAATGGCTCCAAAAGTGGCGCCGTTAGCTAAACAATTATCAATGAAGGCCATTGATATTATTCGTGATAAGGGAATCAACGCTGTTGGAAATCTTGCCGGTAAGGCATTTTCCGCCGCGAAAGATAAAATAGCATCACTGGTGCGAAGACGAAAAAAACAACCAGTTGTACTGCCATCTACAACAGTGATGCCTGCAAAAATCAGCAAAGCAATAAATAGCGCTGTGGAAGAAAAATTAGCGTCGTTGGCGAGCAGTAACCAAGATGATATCGCAAACATGATAGCAGGAAGTGGTTTGAAACGAAAACAAAAACGACGATGATTACAAAGAATTTCACAATTGAAAAACTGATGTGAATAATAATAATAATAATGTTCAAAAGAACAGCTGATCCAGCGTTAGATATGGAAGCCCCAGTACGCAAAGATGATTCTGTCCGCGATTATCAATTTTATTCCTATCATGCAATACAAGCAGATATTCGATCGCGAATTGAACTTCAAGTCCATGATACCAGCAAATACTTTCTACCCGCTGAAGCGTTTATCGAAGTAGAAGGAGAACTTGTACAACTTACTGATACTCCTGCTATACCCGCACCGTATCCAGATGGTACCAAAGTCGGCTTACTCAATAATGGTATCATGGCGCTCTTTGACTCCGCGAAATATCTCATTGACGGAAAAGAGATTGAGTCTATAGAACGTGATGTTGATGTGGCTACAACAATAATTGGGTTAGCAAGATACTCTGACGATTATACAAGATCATCAGGTCCGTCTATGATGTTTGCAAAAGATAATAAAAACACTGCTGGACCCACTCAATTTATTGTACGACGACCAAATGATCGTGCTGGTCCTCCCGCCCCTGCTGGTATCGAGGATATGATTATAAATAATGATACCCAGTACAATCTAGGAGCTGCAATACGAATAGCAATGTTGGCAGGACAACGTAGATCGTTTTCATTTGCGATTCCGTTGCATCATATATTTGGATTCTGTAGAAATGTACGAAAAGTTATTTATGGAGCGAAGCATACAGTAGTACTCGTGCGAAAGGGTAGTGACAATGATGCAATCTGGAGAATTCCAGCGGATCCTGCAAATCCAGATGCTGACGCTGGTAAAGTCAAATTAACTAAATTGGTCTTGTGGATGCCAGTAATGACCCCATCAATTACCACGGAAGAGCGGCTACTTTCATTTATGGACACAGGTGGCAAATCATTGCTAAGTTGGCTAACAACAACAACGGATGCTAAGCAATCAGATATCAATGGTACATTTACTTGGAACTTGGCATCACAACAAGGCGTTTCAGCTCCACGTCATATATTTATCGCGTTGCAGGATATGACAAGAGTGGAATCACAATTGCACAGTCATATGATATTTGATCAATTAGGAGTTACTGAGGTCTCGTTGAGAATAAATGGCCAGCAGGAATCATCCGAAGACATACAACTTAATTTCGGTCAAAACCATATTGCGCGCGTGTACCATCGTATGCTGTCATATATGGGCCGTGATCAAAATGTTGATACTGGTTTGCAAATATCGCAACATGATTTTAAGAACTTGTATCCGATATACTACTTTTCGCTGGAACATCTTGATTTAACAAGGCAATCCGTCGTTGATATACACTTCAGAGCCAATGTCCTTCGTGGTGTTATTGCTAATTATAGAGCGGTTGCTGTTATTCTCAGCGACAAATCAATGCTACTTGAAGGTGTTGGTGGACGAATGAGAATCATTGACGCACCAGTGGAAAATATGTAAATGAAACTTGAAGAGTTTCCAATTAGGTCAATTGAAAGTATAAATATGTTTTACAATAAAATGACATATAGTGTTGTTAGTGTCAAGCTGACTGATGGTCAGGTCAAGAAATTGCGATCAAAATCCGCTAAAGAATGTGGAACAACAATAACGTTAAAACCAGCGCAGATGTCCGGCGGTACACATAAAATATCATTGACGGATCGTCAAATAAAACATTTCAATGATGCGCTGAAGAATAAGCGAGGAGTTCAAATTGCATTTTCGAAAGCTGCAGTCGCCAACATGATAAAATCAGGTGGTATATTTCCATTGTTAGCTGCAATACCAGCATTGATTGCAGCGGCTGCCCCAGCGGTGGCGAAAGCGGCGGCGTTGGGAGCCGTTGGGACCGCAGCAGGGATGGCGTTGAAAAAGGCAACTGGGAAAGGATATAAAAAAAAGGGAAAGGGTCTAAGACTACCAGGAACCCCATATTCATGGTACAGCGGAAAGGGTCTGAGAATACCAGGAACGGTTTATTAGTTGAAAGCCCAATAGTTCCCATGTCCAATTTTGATTTAATTGATGCTGCTAAAAAACTAGCGATAAAAAACTTCAGAGGGGTTTTTATGAGAGATCAATTACCGAGGAAACCTAAACGCGTCGAAACCGGTATCATCAATCTTGATAACAGCAGCGAATCGGGAACTCACTGGGTTGCATACGCGATCGATCCGCGTGGGATTGTCTATTTTTATTCATATGGGTTAGCTCCGCCAAGCGAGTTTATGCGGTATATAAATTCTTCGATGAAACTCAAAGAGTTTCCGATTTTTTATTCCACGCTGCCAACACAACAATTAAATGATCCACCGATATGCGGTCGTGAAGTATTAAATGTCCTCGCGGAGATTTCATCGTCACAGAAACCACCTCATCTGGTTGTAAATAAATACACGAGTGGGAAATTACAAGGTAATTTTAGAGAATCAATAAATTAAAAATACTAGAGTCTTTATAATAATGATTAATATTTGGGGACAATCTCTGTCAATGTCGGAGTCCACCGCGGAAACATCTGCGGGTTCTATCAAGGATGTAAAAAAAATAATTGAAGATGAAATCGCTGAGACGTTAAATTTAGCAAGTGTTGACCCGAACGAAATAGTTGTATTTCAAGATCGCCAGGGTAAATTGAAAAGCAGTAATATATCCGCGGGTGACATTTTGATACGGCAGCGCGATGCCGCTGAAAACTCTATTGCGCTGTATTCCAACGATGGACAACTTAAACCAGGCGAACTTGTGTCTACGATCACCGACGCGATTGACGCCCACGGCCGTGAGCTGGATGATCATATACGAGGTTATAATAATTTTCGCAAAAATGTCGTACATAAATTCTTTGGAAGCCCGCTTGTGGTTGGCATGACTCTCGCTGAAATTAAAAACTTTCTATCTTTATTCTTTTTTAACAAGGAAGCGGGAAGGATGATGAATGAAAATGAAATCAAGGCAAATTATCTCGATATTTACAATGATATTTCTAAACTAATAGAAAATCTTGAAAAGGTACAAAAACCCACTAACGACGTCATTGTTAAGTTTTTGGGAACCCCGCTTGTGGCTGGCATGACTCTCGCTGAAATTAAAAGCGCCATTGACAAACAAAAGCTCACCATCGACGTAGCTAATGAGTTCTTTGAGGGCAGTACACTCCAAAATATCACGACGAAACTTTCTAACATCGACTTTTATTTTAAAACCCAATCACAGTTTGGATTCGAAAGACTTTTGTCTACACTTTTTTTCAAGAGGGATGGGAAGATGATGAGTTCCGCCGATATCAGGACAAATTATCTCGAGATTTACAATGATATTCTTAAACTAAAAGAAGATTTTGAGTGGGTACAAAAACCCACTAACGACATCGTTGGTAAGTTCTTTGGAATCACACTTGTGGCTGGCATGACTCTCGCTGAAATTAAAAGCGCCATTGACAAACAAAAGCTCACTTCACCATCGACGTAGCTAATAGTTTCTTTGGTGTCCCAGCTACATCTACAATGACTCTCAAAGATATTAATATGTTTATGGTGAGACAAACAACACTTAATACCATCGTTTGATAAATTTTTAGGGAAAACACCTGTGTCTGAAACCACATCGTTGACAGGCATGACTCTCGCTGAAGTTAAAAAAGCTATTGACGAACAAAAACGCACCAATGAAATGGTTAATAATTTCATTGAGGGCTCTGAAAGTTACAATATCACGACGACATATTCTCAACTCAACGGGCATTATATATTCCAACAAGATTTGGGAGCTAACCTCCTTTTGGTTTCATTTTTTAAACGCCGCGATGGAACGATGATGAAATATACCGAAATCAATAAAACCTATCTCGACGTTTACGACGATATTCTTAAACTAAAAGAAGATTTTGAAAAGGTACAAAACCCCACCAACGACGTCGCTGATAAGTTTTTTGATGTCCCGGCTACATTTACGATGACTCTCAAAGATATTTACGACGATATTCTTAATCTAAAATTTTTTTTGAAAAGATAAAGATTCCGCATCCACACATAAGTATTAAAAATGTCGTGTATACAGTCGATCATGGAACCATGGATTGGATGAGAGACGTTTATACTTCATTGTCCACCGGTCTCTGGACGAGGGCGGCGGGGGGCGATGATATCTACAGTACAACGGGGATCGAAGGTATCTACAGGCTAACGTGGATCTCTATCGATCAATTTAATATGATCGCGAGCGGTAAAACCTACTCTGGTGGCACCGCGACGTTAATTATCAGGAGTAACGGTCAACACTTTAGCGTAGTCGCGGTTGATAGCTCCACCATTAGATCAAAAATAACTTGGTGTTTAGAACTTGTAGATGATTTTTCAGGCTGAAGCTCTATACTATAGGCCCGCAATTCCACTTAACGACGGCGAATAATTGAAAACACTAGCGGGTTTAAAATAACAATGACATCGATGAAATCAATTGAACCGATAATAGTCCCAGAGGTATCACAATCGCATCGATATCGATATGATACCGTGAAAGAGTTTTCCGCGAACTTGAAATCACTTTCTGAGCGTTATCGCGAAAAAATAAAAAAAATACCGCAGAAGAATTACAATCATCGATGTAACTGTGTACTCGGTGTCCGGTGTGATGGCCAGTGCCGGGGTTATTTTGTCGACGGTGACCATGATGGCTCCGATTGCAGTTCCAATCGCTATCTCCGCGGCAACAACAATTGCGGCAGTCGCCACCGCGATAACTAAAAAGTTATCATCGTGTTCTCAGAAAAAACTCAGTGATTATACAGCTCGCTACCGGGTGGTATTTTACGCGTACTCGAAATTATCCGAGTTGATTTCGCTGTCGATAGATAATTCGTTCATATCCGATGTTGAATTTTCCACGATGACCCAGTTGTATAACTCCGCGATGTTGAAATTGGAAATTGAAGACAGCGTTAACAATAATGTCATTCGAACTGCTTCAACGAATCGCGGAGAATACCACTCCGATACGAACAAGCATGATATCAATAACATCAATAAACCCTGAATTTAGTGTGAACTTCCCTTCTCCGATTCCAGTGCGCGAGATCGCGCTGGCAAAATTACGAGTATATCATAGCTGGCCTAATATCAGATCGGTTGCATTTGGCGGTCAGCAACCCAATAACGCACTGGTGTTCTCGTATAAGAATAAATCCGATGGTACTCCAGCGTGGGAAACTGTTTCGTTACCAACTGGGTCGTACCAAATTGAGCAAATCGATGCTGAAATTCAGCGTAGAATAAAATCAATCACTGGAAAAGAATCAAAAATAGCTATTAAACTTCATGAACCGACGCTCTCGTCGTCGATCGAAATAAGCACAGAGGGATACATTGTAGATATATATAACAGCTCGTTAAGAACAGTGTTAGGATGGCCTGAAAAACCACCGGAAAAATCCGCCACCGACTTAACCACGGACGTACAATCATATCATGAAATCAATCCCAGTTATCGAGATAATTTATCTGATATAAGAAAAGGAAAAATCGCCGATAGATTTATATTTACCAACAAAGACACATTGCAATGGGATTTTATCATTAAAAGAACAGCCGACTCATCTGTTACTATTTCATTTACGCTAACTGACATCCGTGGTTATTTTAATGAAATTAAACAATTATATGAAACACAACTAGAACAACTACGGAAAACAAAATCGCAAAAACACGTTGAAATAATAAATCAACTTATATCTGACATGGAATATATCTATGAACTAATTATTCAAACAATAATTAATGACAACAGCGACAGTAAACAACGATTCCTAACCGATTACAATATCACAGAAGACAATCTGCGTAATTTCAAGTTTCCCATATACAACGCTGATGAACTAGCAAGAATTGTTAAAACCGATATCAAGGCGCTACAAAAACCAGATTCAACTGTCCTCCTCAGGTATAATAATGATCCAGATGGTGGTGGTAGACATATTGCCCCGCATAATGTGAATATTTCAACGGTGATTGCGCTCAATTTAGTATGTGATGCAATTGAAGGAAGCTATCAAATTAATCTAGAGCAATCAAATCAAGCTCAGCAGGGATATATTCTTTATTCGTTTGCACCAACAGCTCCTCCAGGATTCCTAATTATTGAAAACCCAATTAATCCTGTCTACATGCGATGCCATAATAATTCGTTAACGAGAATTAATTTCCGACTCACCTACCAGTCAAATAATTTAATTGATCTACAAGATGAGGTGCTAGCGATTAGTTTGTTTGTGAAATCATAAATGATTTTCGTCCTAAAGACTCGATCAAATATTCGGTTGAAATCATTTATTATTTTTGTTAACTTGTAGCAGCAGAGAGGGTGATGACCACATCGTTGCGACCAAAATTGATTGAAAAATCGTAAAGTCTCCGTTTGCTAAATGGAGACTTATTTTTTTTTTGGTTAAAATATGAGATTTCGTAGGAAGGCTCAATTTTCGTTTTAAGGATTTAATCAAAAGTTTGTCGGAAAAGTGTGGTCTGTTCACCCTCTCTGCTGCTCTTAAAGACAATATCAAACGGTATTTTAACACACAGAGACTAACTTATCAATGTCTGAAAGTTAAAAATTGACTATGTGTAACTGGATCTAATATTTTACCGGAAGGGATAGTCGAAAACATAATAGCGTTGACTAGTGTTATATTTGTATTCATATTGATTTAACAACAAAGAAGCTTTCATCATTTTGCCTCTTTAATATACAAGAGAAATAATGTCATTTCTTAAAATCCAAATTATTTTAGGAGCTTTTCTTGAAAACTTTGAATAGACATCTAATGTGGCGTACCCGTAAATAAAACAAAATTTCACTTTTAAAGTGTCAACGAAATTATTTTTATTTACTTATATAATAAACAGTATATTTACAACATAAATATTATTAGTGTGTTAACAGCATCTTCAACACATGATTGGCTACAACATGCTGAGAAAATGAGAGGTTAATTTATTTTCCCAAGGAAACACCAATGTAGCCAATTATTTAGAGGAAAGTCCGATTCAATTAAATTGCATGCACACATGCTTTGCTTTGTGCGATCTTTCCGATAAGGAAGTAATAAAAGCGTTGGAAACTTTACAACTTTTGATTTTGTACAAATACGAACACAGCTCTCATCACCGCCCTTCCTTGCAATTAATTTTCTTATAAACAACAACATTTAGAAAACAGGTTTGAGAATTGTCGTCTACGAAAACTTCAAGAACATAATCCTTTGATGTCAGACATGATACTGTACTCAAAACAGATCTGAACTTTATTATCTTGACTTGATATGAAAATAGACAAGGTATTATTGCGTGTTAGACGGGTCCTTTGGTACTCTAGGACAGGTCAACATCATGTACAGCCTATTATGGGCTGAAAAATGGCGTTAACCCCCATAAAAGTAAACAAACCAATTCTTTAGGTCTCACTGGATAGTTTCGCATTTTAACACACACACACACACTCACACACACACACACACACACACACACACACACACACACACACACAGCAGAAATAAGCATCGGCCTAGTGTTTAAAACTTCAAACAAATGTTATATACGTTATTTGGTTTACTTTGAGTTAAGCTTCAAATTCAATTGGATACATGGTAACTAACTTTTACAATTAGACTAACACAGGAAAGCTAAAGCGTAACTCGGGGTTCAAATGAACAGGCAACTTGATTAATGTGTCCGTTAAAGATGTAAATATTTCAAAATGGTGATAGTTGACGGGTAATAAAGCATATACTTATTTCTATTATAACAGTAAACTTTAATCATGTATATAGTCCATGTTATTTATATGAGCCCACTCTTCGCAGGAAAAAGTTCAAAATAGCCATTAGCTGTCGAAATTAAACACTATCAAAGTGCGGTTGGGGTTCAGCATAAAATTACCAGTTTACAAGGAATTAACATAAATACCATCATTTAAATTGTATAGCATGCTTTCCACACACACACACACACACACACACACACACACACACACACACACACACTTCCAGTCAGACCTTAGTAGAAACTATAGAAATCATACACCGAAAAGCATGGCGTTGTACAGGACCCACACACGTTCACGTTGCTCTTGACCAAATTACATTGTCTGAAAATGTGCAGTTGCGTGTTTTGAAACGAAACATTAATGAATAAAAACAACAGAAAAAGGAAAAAGTATATACATCCGAGTCATATGCTACTTGTTTAGCATAAGAACGATAAAAGTAATAAAAAATCGCATGGTAAGAATTACCTGTAAAATATAAACACAACATCGAAGACGAGAAGCACTCGAAAATTTGGAGATGAAAATAGTCAAGGTGGTTAATTTCAGCGGTTACGATGACCGTAGCGTATTTAATACACTTCAAAGTTGAATTACGCGAGAGATAAATAAAGTCATGTCTATTTTATTATTGATATTATACAACAAAACTATTAGTGAATCAGTGAATACTCCCCGTGCATCCTTTTTCGGTCTAATTATCCAATTTTTAAATCTCATCTTGCATTCAGTTTTTGATACGTTTTCTACATTTTGAAAAAACTGCTCTTACAACAAGTCGTCTGCCCCTCAATGAATCTTTAATAACGGGATCCAGAGAGAATCACTTGGAGCACAATATGGACTGTATGGAAGATGGGGCAAAGTTTGAATTCTGTGCTTCTTTAGAATGTTTATCACGATGGCGGATTTGTTCACCAGTGTGTTGTTGTGGAGTAAAACAGATGCCTACAGTGCGCGGATAGACGGTTGGGTAGTGTTCAACTACTTTTGTCAACATTTAGGGGCTTGAAACTTTCCATGCAATGATACATGCAGAACTAAGGACGAGTATGTAGAATACATGTTTTTTCCCCGAAACAAAAATGCATACAAAACGCTCTTGACCGTCCGTATATTTTAAACGATTTTGTTATCTCTGCTCGTTGCTCCAAATCAAGCTTTATTATTTTCTCTTGAGTCGGCTTTTGAAATTTTGAAATGTTAATCCATATTTCATATCACCTATAACACTCTCTTTTAAATGTCTGCGGTGACTTTTTCCTGCATGGTGTTTAGTTGTTTTGCGATTTCAACCAGAGTCTGTTTATGATCAGCCATCCATAAAGTCGGGTCCCATTGTTTACAAACCTTTCTCAGCCTCAGATGACTTTTCAATATATTAAAAGGCTAACGAAATAAAGACAGTGATAACTGAATTAGCTTCCACTGTGTATCAAACATTCTTCATCAGTTGCTTCCTTCACAACAGGAACTACCATCATCAATAGCAGACGTGATTTATTTCCCCTGAATGTACGACCATTTTTCAAAACCACAATATAATTGTATAATACAACAGTGAATTACACCTGCAAATGTTATCCAAGCCTGTCTTGGTATCAAGTCTGAGAATATTCTAAGAGAGCCTTGATTTTTCAGTATGCTCTCTGCACATAAGCAGAATTGTTCTCCGTATCTGACATTTTAGGTCACTGTAAATATGAAACATCACATGCATGTATTTACAGATGTTTGGTATGCATAGGTTTATTTTTTCGCATCGATCGAAAAAACAATTGACTGGTTTCGAGTCGTGACAAAATAGTGTGACCTTTTAAAATACCCCCGTATTTATTTCTAACGATGTATTTACACCGCTATTTGTGATTCATCCATTATTATTTAATATAATACACTAATATAGGGAATATAACGGAGGATTGTTTCTTGCGACAAAACGCACGTGATGCGAAAAAAATTTATTTGCATATTCTGATACATTACAGATTGTATTTCAACTAATTCATTTCATTCGAGGAGAAAGCAGGTCCATAAACAGCGAATTAATTCGATGGCGAAAGAAATAACTGAAATTTTCTTCTCAAAGAAAATATTTCAGTGCACAGTGAAATTTATTGAAGCAATTTTATTCGAGGAGAAACAAATTTAATTGTCAATATAAACTATTTTATTCGTGCTGTAAATATTTTTTCTTGTTTTCTCTTTTTACCACTGAGAACGTAACTTAATGCTCATTAAAAAAATCACTTCGCAGCGAAAATTTAGCTTTCAAAGCAGGCAAAATAATTTATTGGAAAAGCGAATTTTTATTCACAACTAAGGTAGAATTTTCAGATAAATCAAATGATATTAGTAATGTATCGGAGCAGTAACGTAATTATTTACTGTTACTTGCATTGTATGTTTTCCTCTCTTTTATACAATAATATATGTATTTAAAAAAAAAACCTAGACAGACCAGTTTGTAAACGAGGCTTCATGTGGTTTATCGATCAAAATATAACTCCATGAAGTGTGTTATTAGTATATGACATATATCCCGCGACTAAAGGATCTTGAATAAATTCAGCACAAAAGCCCCTCCATTACGTTGGAAATGTTTGTTGTACTTTTGGGGGAATATAACTACGTGTAGACTTAGTGTTATATGCTGCGCAGAATTAGTCAACAAACTTCAAAGGGCATCTGAAACTTTTTAAATCAATTTTCTTTCATGGTTCTGCACTTAAACCGGAAACACGGGATCCTTCTACTTGACTTTTGTGCTATGGTGTATTGGTGGTGCACAGATCGCTATGTCATTTTTAACTGACTTTTCGACCCAACAACAGGGGAAATCCGCACGATGACCGGTAACTATGACGTCGTACAGGATGTATATTTTAGCTGTTCCTCTAATTCTTGACTACGCAAAACAACACGTGCAGTCGGGAATGTTATTGCAATACGCACAAATGAACATCATTCTAATCTGTTAGGAACTACAAACTTAAACGTTTTGAATCCCATACGAGTTCAATCGACGTCAGCTCTTTCATTATTATTTTCTCTCTGTTGTATAGACTGTAGTCCAAATTCTCATGGACCGTGCATTTGATATTTTGGTGGATTGGGGAATAGGGACTGGGAGTGGTGGCAGAAGTGCGGTTTGGTATATTTTTTTAACCTGAATAGTTTTTGTTAATTTACCTCACTATAAATTTGTTTACAACTAGTGTAATGAATACAGTAACATAAGTTCTTTTTTCACTAAAGAAAAAATCAGAGTAAGAATATTTTTGATCATGATCATGCAATTTGAGGACTGTAATCCACTTCACCCCACCCCCACTCCGCAAAAAATTATGAGCCTCTCCCCCCCCCCCCCGTACCCTTCAATATAAGTATTCTTTCCTTACGTACAGTATGCAGGATGTCTTGGTTTCATTTCTAAAAGGGTACCGAGTGGTCCGAGGTACTCGCCTTTATGGCTCATTCACGCGTCTCAGCTATTTCCAGTGATTTCTAGTCTTAAGCTTGGCCAAAAGAAAACTTGCCTGTAAGCTTTCTTAGTTAGGTTGTTAGTTTCAGTTCTTTTTCAACCAACTATACAGGCGTTAAACCCACATAACTAAACCACAGCATTTCACTTTTTGTGATGGTATTTATGCTTCCCATAGAAAAATGGCGACAAATCATACATCAGCCCTTCAAGTCCATCGTAAATTAAGCAATAAAGAAAATAATTAAAAAAAAGTGAAAATCGACACAAAGTACGGTGAATATTTTAAAATACTTGTACGCGTATATTTGAGATGCTAGTTATAATCTATTGCAAGTGGCTGCGTCAATGTCGCATGGATTCTCTCTTCCATTTACTCAAATATCTTATGTAGCGACTGGTTGGGAGGGATTTTTTTTGTCCGCATGAAAGGTCTTCAGGCTAATATGTAGTTTACATCGTTGGAAAAATAAATCAGATTGACATGGAGTTTTACCTTTATAGGAATCAATTTTGTATGTGTTTGGGATTCCTGTCTACTTCCATAGCTAGTCTTCTGTGTATGGCTGATATTTATGTCCACTTAAATCCACAGAAATAAGAATATTACGTATTTGCATGGAAAAGTGCTAGAAACAGCCATCATTTTGAAGCCAGAAATATTTGATGAACCGTAAAAGACGATTAAATTGTCTTATTTATATTTTTTCTATCTTCAAGATATAGTTAGATAGTTTCTGTACTTCTGCTAATAAAAGATATATGCAGTGAACAGGTAGCCTAGATCTAAGAAGATGCAATGACCGAGACAGCAGTTGATATAATACACTTTATAGATTTCATGCGTCCAGATCATATTGCTTTAGGTACTGAAACCATGTTAAAAAAAATTGCAGTTTCTAGACTTACTTTTGGAGATTATATTGAAATCAAATGAACAGATTATGATGTCTTCTGATAGCTTGGCTGCGTCTAAATTCTGGTCCGATAGCCCGGGTCAGAGTTTAAGATAACTCGGTTACGGAAAACTGAAAGTCTCTTATAACCATTCCCACCGGATAGTGGTTAATCAAGACTCAGTATCTAAGAGTATACTGTTTAGTACCTTGAGACATACTTTGTATATGGTTTGTGTCACACAAGCATGGATAACGATACATCAAAAACATAGTTCCATATATTAAGAGATAAGGAAAGTCGAGCGAATGGCTTTCGGGATTCCGCTGGTACAGGAAAATATTTATCTTTTTAGCTCTGTACTAGTTCATTTTGCATTATGAAAATAGTGTGTGGGTTGGTCGTTTATTTATGCAGTGCATGGGGGACATCATGGTAAAACATGCCCCTAGTTCCTCTTTTGCGTCTGACATATCGTGTACGATCTTCAGTGTTCTAAATTTACCTTGGCTGATTATTCTGATGATCAATCTCTAGTGCTCTATTTTTATAATGGCTGATTATTCATTTCAAATGATCCCTGGTGAAATAATTTGACTTTGGCTTAATTATTAATTTGAAACGATCCTTGGTGTTCTAATTTAACCTTGGCTTATTATTCATATCAGGCGATCCCAAGAGGTCTAATGTTGCAGTGGCTAATTATTAATTTCAAAGCATCTTTATTGGCTAATTATTAATTTCAAAGCATCCTTATTGGCTAATTATTAATTTCAAAGCAGTAAACCTTTACTTTAGCTGTTTATTCATTTCAAATGATCCCTAGTGGTATAATGTTACATTAGCTGAATATTAATATCGACTAATCTTTAGTGGTCTACTTTTACCGTAGATGATTATTTTATTGTAAAGGACCCCTAGTGGTTTGCTTTGACGTCATGATGCTAATAATGTGGAGAGTTATATGATAACAAGATAATTGAGATGGCCCACTGACCAAACGAACACTCGACTGATACAACGGACGGCAATTTACTGTAAACAAGCAATGCTGATGCAATCATATCGTCCCATTACTGACCACAGGTGGCTAACAATCATATACACGTCTTATAGATACTACATTGACTCCCGATCTGTTAACGGATGGTCTTAACACTCATTCCTGCATATTTAAAAAGACCGGGTATAATAGTGATGTACAATTTTTTTTTGTATCATTGACAGCTCGTTGATTCAACATTACCAAGATAGATTAGAATTGGTCATTTTAAAGACTGGCAGTGGTTTATATTTACTGTTTGAAAAGAACTACGTTGGTCACCAATATAGTGAAGGAATTTTATAACAGTCATAGTTTCTATTCCCTGATTGTGTGATATCCCTGGTTCATAGTAAATCACCGTTCTTGCAGTGTTTCGATTTCTGGCCAAAGGTTTGAACAAATGGGCATTTACCCGTGTAGTTTTGAGCACGATAAATACAGGATTTCAAATCATTATTAACTCAACCTTGTTTTTAGAGATTCCCACTCAGCGGGATTCTCTCCGTTATAGAAAAACACAGAACTGGACTGCTTCAATCAGTTGGATTATATCCGTATAAACAAAAGCAAATTAGACAGCATAATCAGTGGGATTGTCAGAAAAGCTCCAAATTTGTCAGCAATCCCTATGTGAAAAGAGTATGCGAAGCATTCTTTGTTTTCGAAGCATCGATTTCCGTTAACAGGATCGCGCAAGATAAGCTTCTAAATATTCGGATTATTTCATTTGTTCTCTGAAGAAAATTAAATGTCATTGCTATGAAATAAACACCCAGAGGAAATATTGAAAGTAAAATGTATGCCACATGGATCCATGTGGATACCAAAATAACATTGAAACTTTAGAAAGGTACTATTAAAGACGGAAAGTAAGATTGTATGAAACAGAGTTGTTACAGAGTTGTTACAGAGTTGTTACAGTGTTTCCGTTCAAGAAAACAACCTATTTTTGTATTCTTTCACACTTACAATTGATAAACATACGAATGTATTTGATCATAATGAAGCATGACATAATCATGTATGGTGTCTCCTCCAAGAACATAGCATAGCCAGCTTAGTAGGAAATGTAAGTCAATCGCAATTTACTTTTTGTATGTTTTAAGAAAATAATAGAAATGAATGCACATGTCACGTTTCATTACCATACATGCAACAATGTCTAGAAAACTGCTACGTATTAATTCAAAGAATTACTTAATTCATTAATGGATTAAAAGTATAGGAAACTTTTATCTTAACTCACCTTCTGCCTGCGATGATTGTTATTGTGAACAATTCCATTACATTTCATTATTGTATGTACGTAAGTGTATATCCTCACATGACTCTGAAAAATAGTTCATTGTAACCTACTTTTGTCCATTATTAGTACCTCCAAGGAAAATGTACTATTTTTAGCCATAGAGGTAAACTTTACAAGGTTAGTCAGATGCACAGGCAACACATAGTGACTATAACTAGCACTACCACCTTCAATCGTTTAAACGATCGAGCAAGGTTTTTTTTCAACGATAATGCATTACTGTACAATAACGGGAACGATAATCTTAGTATTCATTTTAGCAACAATATATTTAATTTCTTTGCTAAGAAACATCTAAAATATTGGATATTTGCTTAGGGCTTTACTGTCTAATGATCTGAAGTCAGCTATCAGGCTTTTTAAAAAAAAAAATAGTTTTTGCTTCTGATAAACTGAAATGTAGACTAACAATATTTTGCTGTCACTAGATCGATGAAGTACACTGCACAGGAAGTTAAATGTGATACAATTCAGTCTTCTGTACAAAGGCCCGCAACTCTTTAAAGCTTCTGACACTGATTAGTGAATGACGAGCGCTCGCGTATGCTCCACTGTATTTTACGGTCGTTGAGCATTATATACCAATCATGTGCAGTTTAGGTGGGTAATGGCGTAGTCAATACTGATATATAAGGAGCGGGAGCTACATTTTAATCTTCAATGCGAAACGTCGTCAGATTGTGAAAATTGAATGACTCAGCGCAAAACATAAATAGACATTTCAAGCATTACAACACCAGTGTCTGCCATCGTAAAGCAGTGTGTTAAGTGTGCTTACAACGCTTGTTTTCGACTGGTATCGGAGTTTACTACATGTTAACTTTATACTATCATTCATCATGAAATACACAGGGAAGCAGTTTCTTGCGGATGTAGTATCTTCTCTGGTGTTTGGTGAGTATGTTAATTTTTCTCCTACAGGTTCGATATGAGAACAAAACATCATAATATAACATCCATTGATAATATATCAGCCATTGCAGTAATATCGAGCGGTCGATACCATGGCGTGTGTCAACCAGAAATTAATTTTCTCGTGCAATTATAGTTCAACAAGTATGCGATGAAATATCAAACGCAATATTTGGCAAATATGAACATACAAAGGCAGCTAACCAATAGCAACATTATTTATATTTTAATTTCTGGCTGCAGTCTCTCGAGCGAAAATTTGGACGAAATTGAGGGGTACGACCATACCTGGCGAAATCTCTCATGGACTCACAGCTGGCAAACGAATTGGCACAATCAGAAACGATTGGAGGTCGTGATTTTGGTATGGTTAAAAGCCTATGCATACGAGTGTCTCGGTTTCTATACAGTGGTGTCCACATTGATGTATGAGGATGTGCAGATTATTATATAAGCCTGTCCAAATTATTACTCTGTAAATGTGCATAAGTTATTTCTCTGTAAATATGTCCAAATTGTGTCCAAGTTATTTCTCAGTAAATATGTCCAAATTATTACTCCGTAAATGTCCAAATTATTACTCTGTAAATGTTTCCAAGTTATTTCTGAAAATATGTCCAAATTATTAGTCTGTAAATGTGTCCAAATTATTACTCTGTAAATGTGTCCAAATTATTTCTCTGTAAATATGTCCAAATTATTACTCTGTAAATGCGTCCAAATTATTTCTCTGTAAATATCCAAATTATTACTCTGTAAATGTGTCCAAATTATTACTGTGTAAATGTGTTCAAATTATTACTCAGTAAATGTGTCCAAATTATTTCTCTGTAAATATGTCCAAATTATTACTGTGTAAATGTGTCCAAATTATTACTCTGTAAATGTGTCCGAGTTATTACTCTGTAAATATGTCAAAATTACAATATAAGGGCGAAATGTATTACATGTACTAGGTGGGGACCTAGGTGACTGAGGTCATCTAAGGTCCCAGCTGGTCGAGTGGTCCAAGGCGCTTGCCTTTATAGATAACTCACATCTCGCCTCTGTCCTCGTGGTTCGAGTCTCGGCTTGGTTAACGTGGGTATGTGAGAACGCTTGCAATTAACTTCCTGTGGGTGATTTGTCCAGGATTCTGACGTTTTATGAATAAAGTACGGCGAAATCTCTGACAAAATGATGAAATCACCTCATGGGTAACATAAATGAACACGATGCAAGCGTGACCATAACCAGCTGCATGATTTGACGTTTCACATGCGTCTTTAATCGCCTCAGAATCGCAGGAAGACTGAAAAACTACACATGTCCATTCAAAAGACAGTAACGTACCAACGCATAATTCTCATATGACCGTCGCATGAATCCATTCCGGCGAATTAACCTTTATTTTCACCATTACAGTCCCAAACTCAAACAGCGGCTGCAAAATGGCGTTAAACCCACAAAACATGTATTAGATTGTAAGATTTACCAAATGACTCGCCTTTTGTCACACAGCTGTATTTTTTGTCTCAAGAGCTTTGCAAAACTTTCCAAACAATGGAAGTAGGAGTCTGAAGTGCCTAGTGAAAAGTACGAGTTTAGCGGGGAATAACGATCATCGAGAATAAATATGTCATTGATCAAAAGACCCTTCAGTTATGTTTTCATTGAAGTTTACTTTATATTTGGTTTTGTCATAGAATCCCCCCAACCCCTAGCCATTATTAACGCGCTGACTGTTCAGTTGGCTGAAACACATATAAGGTGTTCATATTATTTTATGTAGCATTGTTCAATAATGATAAGCTTTCTCGACCTTTAGTCATAAATCTTTTCCAAAGATTTGCAAGAGAGGTAGATCGAAAATTTTTATAGGAAATCGCAGTTTTTTTCAGAACAGTTACAAAGTCAAACAGTACGCCTCAGAGTCAGAAAGAACTATTCCAATATCTGATTCCTTGAACATACCCAATATGACTGAAGATATTGTGCTCAAAGCATGTTGCACTCCAACACAGAACCGTAATGCCGTTTCATACTTTAATTTACGAAAACACCAGTATACACTGACGTTATTTAATGTGTAGTTTCAATATGGTACCATTTGTGGACAAGGCAACCCTATTTGCTGGGTGATATGGTAAATAATGATTGGGGTTGGTTTCTTGACCAGTCAACGAGTGAGTGACCTGTTAAGGAGACCGCCTGACATCGTTGTCCTTCTTTATCACTGACCTTTTTTCACTATTATTATTTTAAAGAAACATTGATTCTGAACAGCCATTAAAAGACACCATCAACGAACGTTATACATGTATAATATTCTTATTTACATTCATCCACAGCAAACTTTAGAAATGTAAAAATAATATTGTGTTGTACCGTACATATATAGCTATTTATCAGTATTAAATTTATTACTACTAACATATTTTTATCAAAATCTGCATTTAGGTTTATAATCTTTTTATAAGAACTTGCATACTTTATGAAGAAATTCAGTGTACATTATTGGGAATCATCGGAATAGGCTAAATGGAATCTCGATGCACAATAATCAGTTTAATTATTTTCATGTCTCCTTTTTTAGCTTCCCTTTCCGTCTGAAGTTTAATATCATAATATGTTGAAAATACATGAAAATACAGGATTGCAGTAAATGACCATATGAGCGCATCTGTGTAGTTTCCTTTTGAAAAAGTATGTTATTATTGACAGTGACGTCAACTGTTTATAGCGGTACGTCCTACCTGATGTATTTACGCCTTCTTTGCGTTCGAATCAAGTGTAATTTGTTGCTATTTCAGATCAAAGTTGTATTATTCATGAAGATAGATAACGATCAATGTTTTTTGTTTGTTTTTTGGTGTAGTTATGCGCTTTTAAAATCATGGTTCAAAACGTAATTAAAGAGAGATTACGCACTGACAATTGGCTTTCTCTAGGACGTCTAAACCTGACGCGACATCTTTACGTCAGCAATTAATTATCTTAAGTTATTATACTACGACTCTAAATTAAATTTCCAAACTGATCTGGCAGTTTAACTTTAAAAACGTCTTAATACTCGTATGCTTTGATCATGTCAACCATGACCTTCTTGTTTGGGGTCGAGTGCAACAATCCAGATTTAATTTTACACCTTCAGGCTCTTCGTGAAAAATGTGTGTTTGTCTGTAATCAACCAGACTCCACTAGACCCTACAACCTTCCGGTTCACATCACCTGATAAAAGTCCAAAATCACTGGTATTTTGCCAAAATTATTTGCACCGAATCTGCTCTGGCGGTAACATTGTACACTTAATAACTTATTCATACTTGTATATTGAAACCCGTGGCTTATTAACAGCAATCTCGGATTAAACAGAACTAGGCACCACATGGCTAAAGCTGTGTTTTTCTCGTTTGCTTCTACAATAACAACTACTTAATGTTTATTGCCTTAAGTTTTTACATTCAGACTGTATTTCTGCCCATTACGCGAGCGGCTTCATGTGGCAATAACCTTCCCTATGTCCATTTTTCCATTCGTCTCTGGAAAATTGTTAGAAAGATCACACACACACACACACACACACACACTATTGACATTAATAGTGCTTTTTCATACATCTGTAGATGGTCTGATTACATGTTGATACTCTTTGAATTATTTTGGATTTCCAAGGTTCCCACGCTACCGGAAAATCGGAAAAAAGTCGGGATAAATGAAATTTTTTTCTCTGACTGTGAAATGTCCTTGAATTTAGCAAATATTGATGAAGGTTGGGAAAAACGTGGAACGTTTCTGGCAGCATTTGACGCCCGAAAACATCACGTAATTAATTCGTAACTAGACTGTTCCTGAGTTAAAGTTGTCGAGTTCTAACCATAATTCGGAGGGTGCAGTATGGATCATTTGGGTGCTTGCAGTAAACATATATGCCGAGTACATGTACATCCAAACGGTAATTGGATTAGATTCGTCTTGTAGACTATTATTTTTAAAGTCAGCTCGATATCCGTATCATTCCGTACATGGAAGGAATGAAAACCAGTCTAGCATTACAAGAAGCCAATATGATGGTGACAAAGTGTATCCGCTTACCGTATGGCCTAGCAAACATTAAACGTTGTTAGATCGAGACATACATACATGAAATCGATTTGAAAATTATGTATTTTCTCAGAAATTATGACTGTTATAATTTTTGTCTTTAATCTGCTGAAGGACAAGACAAAACTACGGCGTTGATGAAATGTGACCTTGGTGGTGGTGGTGTAGGGTTTACCTTCATTTTTCAGCACACGATAGGCTATACATGGCGGCCAGCATTAATGGTGGAGGAAGAACCCGGGAAAACCCCAGAAAGAACAACTGACCCACGAGAAGAGTCTGTTTTTGAGATGTTGTCGTTTGAGATTTGTGAAATCATGTGACTAGTAATGCAAATGGCGAGTACCGGGTGATGTTTCAGCTATGCCGTGGTTTCATCTAGTGTGTAAGCAGATTAAAGACAACGAATATAATATTAGCCATTTCTGAGAAAATAAATCATTTTCCTATCGATTTCATGCAGGTATAAGTCGATATAGCATGGTTTAAATTTTCTAGGCCCGCTGGTGGCGGCAAATTCCAAATTTCCAATATGCAATTGCAGTGACTCCACACCACAACCAATGTGACTGGTGAGACGGTGAGACATTATGTTACATGTCCACGTCATGATGCTCAAGTGCTAGACATCACAATAAGCTGTCACTCTGCGGACATCGTAGCGATACAATCCAAATCTCTCTCTCTCTCTCTCTCTCTCTCTCTCTCTCTCTCTCTCTCTCTCTCTCTCTCACACACACACACACACACTTTTTATTTGTTATTTTTTTCTTTAGAAACATTAAAACTTGACGTTGCAAATATTGGAAGCAGATGACAATTTGTTATATTGAAATTGACTGTTTTAGAACTAGAAAAGGTCTTATCGATCCCTTAACTATATTTGTAGGTTTTATATGGTAAATCAAGGATTGAAATGACTTTTTTAAAATCCTTTTTATATCCTTGAAGCTTTCGTTTTTAAATTGTTTAGGAGTACAAACAAAATGGGAGATGTGATATGTGTAGTTCGTCCATCAAGTTGATGAGGATCACTTTAGTTATCTAGTGTTTTTAGCTGGATCAAGTTGTATGTGGGTGCGTAGGTGGCCAATGAGGTCGATGTGCGCCTTGAGTGTTCTGTGCCATTGTGGACATGGGGTGGTAGCAACGCTTATCGCGGGGCTACTGGCTCGGTATTTCCTATCCTGCCTTCGTTGTTCTGCCACGGCTGTCCTGGTGGCTTCGCAGGCTGCAGCACCTTTGGTGATAGAAGAGCGACACCGTGTCCTGGGCAGTCTGCTCCCACGTGTATAGGCAATGTCAGAGTTCTTCCATAACGTCTTCAGGGTGTCCTTGTTCTGGTAACTGGTTGATCTACGCAATCTAGAAGATTAATGAAACTTAATTTTAGGCGTGAGCTTCGACTTTATTGAAATGAACGCACGAAAGGCTGATGTAAATTATCTCATCAAAGATCTAAGAAGGGTGATACCTCGTCTACAATTGCCAGTTGTAGATACAGGTACTTGTTTCAAATGTAACACTCGCCTTTCACCAGCTATACATTATTTTCCTTTGAGATGCATGCACTGGTGCCTAAGGCTTGTTATTAAATATGATGCATCAGTGACGTGAGTGAAGTGCCTTCTGCTTCTGTTCCTTTACATCTTATGTAGATTTAGTGACGTTTTATTTCATCAGCTGTTATAGTTCATTTAATTTTATTTAAGCTAGTTTCTTTGTCAACAAAGCATGCCATATGACACCACTCAGATGTTATCCGTACTGTGCCGTTTAAACCTTCTTATATTTTCATGTCATAACAACCTTCCAAAGGTTACTAATCCGTGCCTAAAGAGCGCTCCCAACTTCGAAAGAGCATCGATCCTCATCCGCCGTCACGTATTGTGCTGACAAGTGTCACAGTATAATATGTGTGCTATAAATTAGACCCTTCAGTCGCCAAGTGCATCCGCCATTGATGCGAGAGGTCGCTGGTTCGAACCACTGCCAAGTCATACCAAAGACTTATAAAAAATGGTACTAACAACTGCCTCGCTTGGCGCGTAGCATTAAGAGGTTAGTGTTAGGATTGGTTGGCCTGGTGTCAGGATAATATGACTGGGTGGGATATGATGCTACATGTCCGCGGCACGATGCCCCAGTGCAGGACATCTCTATAACTGCGGACATTGTAGCAATATGACCGAGTCCATTTGTAACCATGCTTTTGTGAATAGGCTGTATGTTATACACGAGTAAATACGTTAAGAAATGAGGTATTTTTTTTATGAGCTTGGTTATTCTAAAGTTGTATCTCTATCTCATTGTTGGTTGAAGTTCTCGTTCATTTTTCTTTCAATATATGCTACCATCTGTCCTTCTTCGGAATGTTAGTTGCCATGTCGTTAATGGTATTATGTAATAATGGTAAGATGTCAGTATGTCTCGAGAGGTTTAACCGACTTCGAGAATACTTACTGATCAGCAGAATTTTCCAAAGATTCAAAGATAAGATATATTAAATGTTCATCAGATAAGGGAACTCATCAATTGATTTGTACGAATGTCCTTGTTGTTATACATTATGATCGAAACGCTATTGATTCATGCTGTTAATAATTTACTTCTACTTGATATGAGTAATGCACGTTATTAAATAATCAAGCCATCACAAATAGCAGGAGGGGCCCCGAGTGGCCGAGTAGTCTAAAGCGCTTTCCGTTACGGATCACTGTCATCTCACTTCTGTATGCGTGGGTTCGAGTCTAAGATTCGGCTAATGTAGTTATGTGAGAAAGCCTGCCAGTAGCTTCTCGTGGGTCGGTGTCTTTTTACCCGGGGGGTTTCCCGGCATCTTCCTCCACCAATAATACTGGCCGCCATGTATAGCCTATCGTGTGCTGAAAAATGGCGTTAAACACTACAACAACAACAACAACAACAAATAGCAGAAAAGAGTGGTACCCATCCTTTCGCAACAGTTCATTACAACATTGGTTATATATATATATATATATATATATATATATATATATATATAGAGAGAGAGAGAGAGAGAGAGAGAGAGAGAGAGAGAGAGAGAGATTATGTGACATGTTATATCAAATATGGGGTCACTTTGCTTGTGTTAAATAAATATTTTTATCAGCTGTATCACCTTGTAACCAGAATTCCGGAGAGCGAAAATTTATTTAACAATCGGTCAGTAGTTATGATTCCAGTGGATTTCTAATCAAGTTATATTTATGTTCTTAGTTACAAATTTCTGAAGGTATACTAATTTGGTGTACACATATCTAAATGAGAAATGTGGTGGCGTGAGGAAAAGTAACTTTTACTAATTTAGAGCTTTAGATTCGTGCAATAAAGGAAGATATACGGACATTTTTTAAAATAAATATATGGTTGTGAAGACTATTCGAAAGAAAAAAGATGTTATTAAAAAGAAACGCAATGAAATAATTCATCTTGGGTGAAGCATGTTGTTGACATTAAATAAATAGTTTAAAATTTTCAAAGGATCGAAATATATCGTTCTGATGATTTGGGCGAAGTTTTAGCTTTTTGTAGTTGGAGTTTTTATCCAGACCTACTGAATGTATGTCGACTATCAACGGTTTCTAGAACACCTGGAGCTTAATCCACGAGATTGAAACAAAACTCGAGTTGTGCAGAGGTTCAAAGGTAAACCTTGACATCGTACTGTTATTGATACTGAAGATTATTTTATCAGCATGTTCTGAATCGTTGAGCAGACGTATATTGAATATCTGTAAATACAAACCCATTTCTGGTATTCCTGTGATGTCAGCTGTTTTGCTGTAGAATAGATCTTACTTGTAAGCGTTCACAATTTCAAGACGTATTGTTAATGTTGTGGTTTTGGCTTTTGTATCAAGTCTAATGCACTTTATAGGGAGAGCAGGTTCAGTGCATGGAACAAACATTTCGTACTTGACATAATTTTACCATCTAAATGTAAAGCCAACACTATACTAATTGTTCAATACCCAGCATCTAATCCGCCCCAGCCGTTACACATTGACAAGGAGGCCATACCAGAGCAGGCTTTAATTAAACATCCCCAAGGTCATTAATGGATCATTCGTTAACAGTTACTGCCACTGCATTGATGGATGGATCGCATTTGTAAGGCTGTAGCCTGTCCCAACATTTTTCCATAAGGCAGATACTTTATGTTAAGTCGTTTCTATGCACACCATTTTTTATAACGCATGTTGTCCAAATGGTGTTCAGTGCTGAGTCACCCATCGATTATATTAATTACATCTTGTTAGTAGTACTTATTCTACCAGCGGTATGTATACTTTTGTATATAGAAACCGCAGATCAATGTTCGTCTGAAAGATTTGACGTAGTTTCTTTATCAAAGAGCACCTTACTGCCTCTATATTTACAATTAAAGATACCACTTTAACTTCACTTGACATAACCTCTTTAACTTTGATTAAACCAACATTGGGAAGTTCCAACAACCGATTTGTCATGGGATGGGATCGACGCGTTATCGATTTACATGTTTTAATAATTTAACGTCAGATTGTTACGCATCATTCTGCTATTATAGTTGGGATATTTGGTTAGTCTGACTCCATTATGGCCAGAGGATGGGCTCTGATGTAGTATGCGCGACATTTACAATTTGAGACAGCCTAATGGGATTAACATATGTCATTGCATTACTTAATCAATATTCGTTGTCAGTGCGCGCATTTAAAAAAAAATTGCCATAAAGATGATACGTTTTAATATAGTTTACAATACCTTTTTTCTTTTCCGGGTTTTTGGTAAGTCATGTATTGGGTTAGTGTAATTCTTTTTAAAAATGAAAATTTTCAATGCATCCTGCTTTTGGTCTGGTTTATTCCAGATGAGTGAATGTTGTCTTGAGTCATTGTCGATCACGTGCATGATATATTCGCCGTTAAATATTGTTCTTACCGATGCTGATATGCCTTTTCAACCATTCTGAAGCAATTCCCATGGGAACGGTTTGCCTAACTATATTGGAATAATATGACTTATACTACAAGATTTTACCACATTAGAAGGGTTTACAAAACTCTGTTGGAATAGTTTGACTGTTGCACCTGTGATTTACCTGTAATTTAAATGCGAAAGTTGACAGGGACCTGGGAAAGGAACACATTCTTGTTTAAGTGTCTGGATATGTATATAGTGTGAAATAAACATTTTTCTGTGTGACGTACATGGTTAACAATGATATTAGTAAGGCTATTAAAACATCTGCTTTTGCTAACATTGTGCAACATAACAAGGCTATGTGGTCGGTACTCATTTTTCGTTTGCTACTTTGAAAGAAATACAGTAAGTATGTAATTGTTCATGTCGCAGTTTTCAATCTTAAGGTATCAGGTTAACGATGAAAAACTGCTGTCGATGTTGGTTTTTGTGTGATAAAACGTTTTAGCGTCGTCAGTAATAAAGTTTTAAAAACAAGATTCACCTGATCATATTAAATAACAATCATGTGTCTATCGATGGTTACCATTCTCAGCAACACTTTATAGCTTTGCACAGTCAGTGTGTGTGTGTGTGTGTGTGTGTGTGTGTGTGTGTGTGTGTGTGTGTGTGTGGTTTGGATAGCCAGGATTTGTGGATGACTACTATTTTAAGAAAAATAATTTTTGAGAGTTTATCTTGGTTGTAACTGAAGAAAAAACCCATTGTTTTATTGAATTTTAGTCTCAATACCGACGAGTTTGAAAGACTCATTACTGAAATCAGCGCTCGACTCTTTGGTGCGGTATTGAAAGCACATGTTTCAAAGATATGTGGATCCAGAAAATGTCGCGGGTCATATGATTTTTTCTCAGAAGAAGCTGTCCTCAAAGATATGTCCATACTGAGAACTATAAGATGATCATGAGCACTCAGAACTTTAAGTTGTTGATTTTTTTTTAATATCATGGAGATTGCATAGGGACGGAGTTAGTACCGCGAGTCCTTTAAGCCATGCTTTTCTCTTTCTTTTTTGCTATTAATTATTCAGCGGAAGTTGTGATTATGTAGAAGTACCAGTCCACGTCTGATACGGAATGATCTTCTGCTGTGTTCACCATATTTTCTTTTATAAAGACCACCCATTTCTTCTGCACCATTTTCCAGGGCACAGTTCTCATGTTGATAATTTGACTCGTATTACGATTGACGCTCCACCCCACCCCACCCCCTTTATTTTCCTTCTTCTTCAAATAAAAGAATCTATGTATTATCTGCTTGTATGGTTTTATAAGAACCTAAAACCATCCGGCTTTTTGTGTGCAATTTAACCAGAAATTTAACCAAGCATTGGTTTCTTTGTCAACAATTAGTGTGATATGGAGATGCGCCGTATTTGGAAGCGATCAGAAAATGACTCAAAACTAATTTACATTCAGTATGAGCAATGGTCTGTTTCATGTATTTCATTTTGTGAACTGTCAGATGTATTAGACGTATTACATTGTCAAGGGCCGTTAGAAACATTTTATTTTTGCCGGTCTTGGTCTCCGTATACACACTACACTCAATCATGCTTAATCAGTTACTCTGGGTTTCTTGTTTAATATGATTTTTCATACACATTTCTATACACTATGACAATTTTGGAATATGAAAGTGCTCCTTATACATCTAATATAGCCCCATTCGCGAGCAGATGGGTATACATTTTGGTTGCTGTTTGGCGGCAACTTAGAGGGGAATGAATACGGTACAAATTTATTGTGTTATTGAGGAAGACAAGTTTCAAATTTATGTAGATATCTGATAAGCGGTACGTCTGGAGTCAACTGCTTAAATACAATAGCGACTCATTGAGAATGTGGAATCTGTTGCATGATCAGTGTGATGTTAAAGGGAAATTCAGTTTTTGAGCTTCTCACTTAACATTTAACAATGAATTCGAACTGTTCCCCTGACCATGACAATAGCTCTTTGTAAACGGCATCGATAACTGACGGACCTCAATTTACCTTTAGCCTGTATTATACCTTTCACAACCACACACATACACACTGTCAATGCTATCAGCATATCTGTATGGACTTGACTACTTCGGTCGCATTGAATTTGTCATATAAATATAGCTGTTTCAACCATTCGAAGTAATATGGACGCCAGGACAGAGTCCACACAAACATATCACTAAAATCAAAGTTTTACCATTCTTTTGAAGACGCTTTAATGCCAGCGTAGTTTCATCACACGTATTCTAGTCAACCACTCGACATCCCAACAATCCACCATGTGTGTGTGTGTGTGTGTGTGTGTGTGTATATATATATATATATATATATATATATATATATATATATATATATATATATATATTACATCCTGCATCAGAGGCGGACGCTCTAACCATTTTGGGTACCGAAGCAGTCATTGGAAGTATAGAGCACATACAAAGGCATCATTATTTGTGTAATACATAGGAAAGAAAGATTTGGAATTACATCAGCAATATTAACCCTTGTCATATCATGCTAGTTTATTTGATGAGAACCTGACTTTCTACTAAGAAATACGTGAATACCCCACTTTTTACTAACAAATTCACGCATACCTGGCTTTCTGAGGGAGGGATATATATATATATATATATATATATATATATATATATATATATATATATATATATATATGCTACCTCCACCTGCTATGGTACTTTGGTTATCCTTTATAGGGGATGATCGACCATTATGTTATTGCCCGAATAAATCAAATAAAAATTACAAAAAATACGAAATTAATGGAGAGAATAACACATATATGAACAAAGATACAGAATAGAACAATACGAGCCTGCGTATGCAAAATATATAAATTTAACGAATCACATAAACAAAAATGAAATTGAACGTGACATTTGAATGGTACACTTTCTCTAAGAATTAGAATTAAAAAATTTATGCGAAATGCAATTAAGCATACTGTTATACTGATAAAACAATTTTTATCATGGAACTGAGTGAATGATCGAACTAGCATTACCCGCATGTCAGCACAACCTAGTTGCTTCCAAATCACTGTTGTTGACAGGTCATTGTTTTCGTTATTCTCTCTCTCTCTCTCTCTCTCTCTCTCTCTCTCTCTCTCTGTCTCTCTCTCTCTCTCTCTACAGCCTCTTTATAACATGGGTGAAGTCTGCGCCACTTCCCACTGTGTAGCACAGGTATGGAGCTGTTTCCCCCCCCCCCCGGTCAAATAATAAGATACACAACCTAAATCTTTTTCAGGTTTCTCCTTTCCTGGGATTGAACAAACAATATTCCCGCTCTTTTTACGTCAGATATCGTCTAATCGTAATTCGACAGAACTAAGCTAATGTCGTCAGTTCTCAACATGGTACTGATATACAATCGCATTAGCATGAAATTGATGTCTTTTCTTCGTTGCTAGCCACATTCTAAACTGGAACAATGATGTAACTAAACCACTTATTAAATATAACTGCGCCCCTGTGGAATGTAACTCACTGATCGGACTGACTCGGCGCAAGGTGTTCTAATCATGTCACCAACGATTCTCTGTTGAAATAATTCACTACTTAATTACACTAATTAATTATTGGAATTCACTCCTTGTCCTAACTTCATTACTTTTTAACTAGCGATTCATTGTTATAGACATAGTAAAAACAATTCTTAGCATAAATAATGTTTTTATTATTTCAGACAGATAATTAATTCTCACAATACATGAAACGTATAACATTAAAAAAATAATGCATTATTAACTTGTGAACTCAAGAAAAACTGAAGTATGAATTAAAAACGAATAAATTTAACAAATAACTTCAAATTTACATCAGTGAGCTTGGATGTGATTGAGGCAACACCATTGTGCCATTTCGAGACTTGCTCTTTCTATGTAGCCGATTCTCTCTATGGTTTTGGGTCTCTCAAATACTTCCACATCCATGTCCCTTGGACGATTTATTTAAGAAGAAAAATTACTTGTTTATTTCATCGGAGATTCCCCGCAGACTTCCCTTTCGGCAGAAAAACTTGGAGAGCCAAACTTCGCACAGGAAATTATTTAAAACATTTAATTCCGTCTGCCCCCCTTCCCCCGTTTAACATAGCCAGTTAGAATTAACGTTCGAACCGTGAACCTTTTAACACTTTCATCGAAGTCAGAATAATTATCACTAGTCCGCCGTTACTACTAATTATTCCTGGACAAATCCACTTTATGATACATATTTCTAGTAGTCCAAGACTGTTTCTGGCTGGTCTCATCGTGACCTTACGTTAACATTGCTCTTTCGTATCTGTCACACCGTTATCTGAGCGGACTCTGATGAAAAAAAATTCACGCATGTCCCCCTCCCCCGGCGAGGTTAATCATCGCAAGCTATCACTGTATTGCGAGCCTATCACGTAAGTTAATCTTAATGGTTACTTGTCAATCGGACCACGACAAACTGTGCCCTGACCAAATATCTACAAAAACATTGCACCATTACATGATTTACTTAAACGTTGAACGAGAACCTGACTTTCTGCCAACAAATTCGCGAGAACCTGATTTGCTTTCTACTAACAAATTAACACATTTATGTAAACCTGATTTGCTTTCTACCAGCAAATTAACACATTTATGAAAACCTGGCTTGCTTTCTGCTAACGCATTCGTGGAAACTTGACTTTTACTTACATATTCATGAGAACCTGACATGCTTTCTACTAACAAATTGGTGACAAGCTGGCTTGGTGTCTTCTACCAAATTTACGAGAATCTGAGAACAAATTCAAGAAAACATGGCTTGCTTCTAGCAAATACATAGGTACCTGACTCGCTGCTAACATATTCATAAGAACGTGACATGCTACCAACATAACGGTAACTTGGTTTGCTACAGAGGGATTTGCCTGATAAAATGACACGATAAAGAGAAACAAAGCATAACGTGGCTTGACATATATAAACAAAAGCATAACATGGCTTGATACAGAGAAACAAAGCATAACGTGGCTTGATACATAGAAACAAAGCATAACGTGGCTTGATACAGAGAAAAAAAGCATAACGTGGCTTGATACATAGAAACAAAGCATAACGTGGCTTGATACATATAAACAAAGCATAACATGGTTTGATACAGAGAAACAAAGCATAACGTCACTTGATACAGAGAAACAAAGCATAATAATAATAATAATAATAACAATAATAATAATAATAATAATAATAATGAGGACTTTGTATAACGCCTAATCTTTCGAAGCTCTAAGCGCTTTACACCATCAATAATGATATGACTACACTACAGAACAACAAATGACAAAAACAATGAAATTGGAAAAAATAAAAAACATGCTGAAAACATATAAGATACAAAACATGATTAGGTCGCTACGTTTGTCCTTGCAGTCGAAACAGGTGAGTCTTAAGAGCACTCTTAAAAGGGACCACTGTGTCTTTGTGTTTAATTTCAATGGGCAATTCGTTCCAAGTCGCCGGGCCCTGGTGTGCAAACGAACGTTGTCCATATGACTTTCTTTCCACCTTGGGAACAATGAGTATACGATTATCAGAAGAAGAGCGTAAGGATCTAGCTGGTGTATACACATGGGTGAGGCTGGATAGGCATGTTGGACTGGAGTCTGTCATTGAAACATAGCACAGAGAACACATTTTATGTTTGATTCTGTATCGAATTGAAAGCCATTGTAGGGTACAGAGCAGTGGTGAGGTGTGCTCTGATCGAGGTACTCTAAAGATGATCCGTGCAGCTGTGTTTTGAACTTTTTGAAGTTTCTGGAGTAAATATTGTGACGAACCAGACAGAATTGAGTTACAATAGTCCAGTCTTGAAAGTACTAATGAACACACGTATTTTATTGGCATCAACTGAAAGATATTTACGAATGGAACTGATGCGTCTCAATTCAAGATATGCAGCCTTGTATATGTTCATGACATATTGGTGCAATGTGAAAGTACTGTCTTGAGTAACGCCTAGGTTCCGTACTGACTGTGAGAATTTAATGTTGGTGTTGCTGATATTTATTGTCTGAGGTAAAGGATGTGAATGAGAAAGTCTTTTTGTTGTGATCAGAATAGCCTCAGTTTTATCATCATTCATCAGCAACTTGTTACATGTCATCCATGATTTCACATCAGAAATGCACCTCTCTACTCCATGGATGGTAGCATCAACTTCAGTTGGGTGGCTAGGCTTGTATATTTGGGTGTCATCAACATACAATTGGTGCGACACTGGGTGATGATCTATGACACTTGAGAGCGGCTGGGTATACAGAATGAAGAGAACAGGTCCAAGAATAGATCCCTGTGGAACACCACAACATACGTCAACTGGGCTGGAGTGTATTCCATTTACAGATATAATTTGTGTCCTGTTGACTAAGTAGGACTTCAACCACTGTAAGGCTATATTCTGAATGCCAAATACATGCTGGAGACGGTAAAGTAATATATCATGGTCTATTGTGTCAAATGCTGCAGATAAATCCAGGAGAGCGAGAATTGTAATCTTTTCACTATCCAAAGCAGAGAGAATGTCACTAATTACTTTCAGAAGAGTAGTTTCCGTACTGTGGCAAGGGCGATATGCAGATTGTACATTGCTGAAAAGACTGTTTGAATTCAAATGAGATACAGGTTGAGTTAGAACAACCTTTTCTAAGATTTTTTATATGAATGGGAGATTAGAAACTGGGCGGTAGTTCTTTAAATCGTTATGGTCCAGTGTTGGTTTCTTCAGCAGTGGCTTTACGATGGCAGTTTTGAAAAATGATGGGAATTCCTCTGATGAGAGAGAGATATTAATACCATCAGCTAGTGAAGGCAACATTGGGTCTAAGCACTCAAGCAGCAGTGATGTCGGAAATGGATCAGGTTCAAATGCTCCTAATTGTTGTCGCTGAAATTCTGCATCATAACTGTATGGTGACGAATCAGTTGAAATTGTGCTGTCAAGCGAAACTCTAATGGTTTGTACTGTGTCATCGAAGAAATTTGCAAATTGGTCTGGTAGGTCTAGTGGAGAGAAGTTTGTTGGAAGTGGTGTACATTTGTTCCTTGACATTAGTTTGTTAGTTATCTCGAAGATCTCTTTGCAGCTGGAACTCTCCGTGATCTTAGTACTGTTGTGGGATGAGTTGGCTAAATGGACTATGTTTGTGACGTTCTTAGCGGCTTCGTAGATTTGGTTATGAATAGTGAGTCTGGTGGAATGCCAAAGCCTCTCTGCTTTTCGGCGATATCTTTTAGCAGTGCGAAGCTGGTCCCTAACACTGCTATACCATGGATAACACTTTTTTTTATTGATACTTTGCATTTGGTGGCTGGGGCATGTTTTTCAAGCAATGAACGCAGACAGTTATCAAATTGTTCCGCTGTTGGATGTAAGAAAGTTGTTAGGTTTTCTTGGATGTCATGCATGAATTTGGTTCTATTTATCATACGGAGGTTTCTCTTAGTAGCAAATAGAGGTGGAGGGTTAGGGACTGAAACGTCGAGATGGCATACAATACAGAGGTGATCCGATGCAAGTTCGTGGGATACAAGGGTGGATTGCAGAATATTATAATCAGGTCTATAAAGAAACCAGTCTAAAATGTGACCAAGTTTACGGGTAGGTTGGTTAACTGACTGTTTAAGATTGAAAACATGGATGGAATCTATGAGTTTTGACATGTATGGTTTACCAGGACAGTCAAAGTGAAAGTTGAAATCTCCAAGAATAATTACGTTGCCACCTATCGAATTTCCATACTCTAGAAGATTTGGAAACTGCTCCAAAAAGAGAGATTCAGTCAGCTTGTTTTTTCTACTAGGAGGAGAATGGTAGAGACAGATAAAATGGACTGACCTTTGTTCCATTGTGAGCGTTGTTTGGACTAGTTCAACCGATGTGTGGCCGAAATTGAAGGTTGTGTTGTACTTGAGGCATTTGATCATGGAATTCTTTGTAATTACAGCAATTCCACCTCCGCGAGAGTTGCGGGGGAACGACTTGATGGAGTAATCGCTGGGTGTTAAATCCTCACACTTAGATTCATCACCTGCGGAATGTAACCAAGTTTCTGTCAGGAAGAAGACGTCAGTATTCTGGTCGTTGATAAAATTAACAATTTCTGTGCGCTTTTCCGATGATCCTAGTGACTGAGCGTTGAATAATGCAATACGTAGTGGTATCCCTGGGACAGTTGACACAACGGTTGACGATTTAAGAGGAATTTGAACCAGGTTATTAAATTTAACGGCAGAATTTTTAAGTTGTTTATCCGTTACGGGCGAAGGGGAATAATTGGAATTCTTCCTGTTCTACGCCGGCCAGCTTTGAAAGAACGTTTCTTTTTTCGCTTCCGTTTACATTTAAGAAATGATGAATGTATTTCCAGTTCGTTTAGTCTTGAGCACAATGTAGTACCTAGAACCAAGGTGTGGTCATTGAATCAAATTAATGAGGGTCCGTCGTATTGTAAGCGGTGACGTGACGGCGGTTTATTTAAAAACAAATGACGTCTTAACATTGGGACAAAACAGCTGAGAAAAATTATAATTGTTCTCGCTTCCAAAACAAGGAGATGAATTAACACATACGAACGGAACAGCCAATGCATGATGAAACACAATAATGTAGACGATGATAGAGAACAAGCACAAATATCATAAATATAGCACAAAATCGGAAGAGCCTATCTCGAGCAGTTAAGCGATGGCGGCCATCTTTCCGGAAGTCTCCATCTTTCCGTAAAATCTTCACATAAACTAAAAAAGCATAACGTGGCTTGATACAGAGAAACAAAGCATAACGTGGCTTCATACAGAGAAACAAAGCATAACGTGGCTTGGTACCGAGAAATTGAAATAGCCTGGCTTACTACAGAGAAATTCTTAATAATTTGGCTCGCTAAACCCAAAAACAAATCAGATAATAAATGTTTATCAAGATACCGTAACATGTCACAATTCGTTCATGCTTTTGTTTGGTTACCTCACGACTCGGAGGGTTGCTAACGCAGTTATCAAATCTCTACATCAAAGGCAAATATTACTCATGTGTTGCGTTCGGGTTCAAGGGACACACAAACACCAAGTTAGGATCGTACAATTTTATGCAAAATTAATCTAAAATCTTCACATAAACTAGAAAAGCAGTATTGCTCACAATACCAAGACCAGTAAATGCTGCCTGCTCTACCACTCTCCTCTTGTTTTAGTAAGAGTTAGAGATAAGAGATCTTAATTAAATTAACAGGTGTGCCTTATCCAGGCTCAGCTAGCCATGGGAAGATAAACAACAGCACTGAACCTGTTGACAGCTTCTGGTATCAAATATCCAGAATGCTGGGATTAATGTTCTGATGCCACTACTAATAATTATAATCTGCTATTCTGATACAAGCACCGAGTGTGAAATTATGCTTATAACACTTTGTGGCTTATAATTGAGTTGATCGAAGATCAGTACATGTAATGTGTTTTAGTCGTTGTATTTGTCCAACAATTAATTAATTACCGCACCGCCCCTTGAAACGATACATAAATAACAAAGGCGTTGTTTAAATTCAATCAGTTATAAATGAAATTTATTTTTAGAAATCGAACATCTATCATTTAATAAGTGTACGGAAATCAGAATACATAGGGTTTTAACCAAAATATACAACAATATTTACAGACCGTTTTGGTGAACAGCGTCAGAAACGTAACTTGATTCAGCAAAGGGAACATTCTAGGCTTGGCCTGCAAAAGGAACGTTTTGACGAAATAAACAGTTTTCTCATCGCAACTTTACAAATGCAAAACTCGTAAGAGATCGTAAGAAAATGCCTTCAAAAACATGTTCATAATATTAGACTGACACCATTATTATGAGAAATCTAGTAGATGTTAGTGAAACAAAATTAAAAGAAATACAACAGACTTTCCCCCCTCTCTTTGGGAGCTTTAAGCAGACTTGTGTTATATATGTTTATGCTAAAGTCATCTACAGCGATTTGAAATTGTTATTAATTTATGCTAATTAAAAGATTTCAGTTTGTTTTGTACAATGCATTCGCTGCAACAAAAGTCAGTTGCAATCTATATAAGACCAGTTGAATATGTTTCAAAACCCGTCAGTAAAGCCCGGTAAAGATACAATAGTGCCTTTAAAATTGATATGTTTTGTATGTTTCCAGAAGAAAAAATATCACATAAAAAACGCTTGGTGTTACAGTGGTATAACTCTGCTACTAACTTTTTGTAAAAGCATTTTGACCATGACCTAGTAAAGCTGTTCTAGTTATATCCAGAATTCGTAGAAATCTCGGAACAAGAACAGCTCCAAGTTTGTGTCAGTTGGGATTGCTTCAATATGATGCCTGGACCGCCTGAAAGCGCCTAGCACGGTTTGCTCGTGCACAGCTGTTGCTTCATATATTTGATAATCGTTTGCTTTTTTGATAATGCAGTAATAAAAAGAGCAGGCGAAAGGTGAATCTATTTTGCCTACATCATAGTTATTTACAAGGCTCGCGTAAAAATGAAATAATGAATAATATAGAGATACTGGCATACTGAAACAATAGAAAAATTATGTTAGAAAGATAATCTTTTTTATGCACCATGCACACCAAATCGTTAAACTTGAACGCTGCTATTAGGAAACAAACCGCATGAATAATAACAATAAAGGGGCTAGAGGGTATAAAATTACCTCATTTATTAATATCAACCGAGGTCGAGTCCAGGTTTGTAGTTCACATATGCTGATACAAGTTCTTGAAATCCAAACCGTTATCTTTTCATTTTCAGTTTCAGTGATAAAAATGGAAATAACGTCTCCAAACAAGCCTGGTCGCTATCTCAAAATAATATAAATTAGGTTTAAGGAAGTATGTGAAACATATTGTTTCGTTTATTGGAATAGAGTAGGAAAGAAGTAAATACTCGGAGGCAGGAGGATTTGGTTCGATCCTTGGCCGAGTCATACCAAAAACTTCGAAACATGGTACCAACAGCTGCCTCGCTTGTCGCTCAGCATTAAGAGGTTAGTATTAGGACTGGTCAGCCTGCTGCCAGGATGTGACTGGCTGGGACATGATGCTCCAACGCTAGACATCACTATAAACTGTCACGCTGCAGACAGTGATATGACTGAAAAATTCTTAAGGCTACGTTAAAAATCCAAATCGCACACACACGCACGCACACACACACACACACACGCACACTGAAATAATCAAACAAGAGAGATGTTCGAATTGAATGTGGAATGTAATTTGGATGCTTTAGGTTTGTTACCATGTACTACGTTGCACACATTGGCATAACATATACGACATTGGCATAACATATACGACATGGGCATAACATATACGATATTGGCATAACATACGATATTGCCATAACATGTACGATATTGGCATAATATATACGATATTGGCATACCATATACGATATTGGCATAACATATACGATATTGGCATAACATATACTATATTAACATAACATATGCGAGACAAGGTCAAATGTTGCCCATGTATTTCATTGTACATGTTCTTCAAGAGACCGTACTAAAAGCCATGTAGTCGACAGGGAAGTGATGTGACGCTGACATCATACAACAATATGAAATGTTTAGATTCTCAAGAGCGTGTGTGAAGTTGTAGCAAGTTCTCTCTCTCTCTCCTCTCTCTCTCTCTCACTTTCTCTCTCTCTCTCTCTCTCTCTCTCTCTCTCTCTCTCTCTATATATATATATATATATATATATATATATATATATATATTTATATATGGTTACGGTCAGGTTACAAAAGACGATTTCCCAACTCTTAGAACTAGTCGAATTTTTAGTCACGAGATGAGCAACGTTTAAAAATAAGCACGTAAAACGGGTGCGTGGAGGTGGCCTAAACATTTTACGTGTTTCAGTAACAAATAAAAAACCAGTCTCGGCTAAAGTGGGTACATGAGCAAGCTTGCCAGTAGCTTCTCGTGGGTCGGTGGTTCTTCCCGGGATTTTCCTCCACCAGTGATATTGACTGTCATGTATAGACTATTGTGTGCTGAAAAATGGCGTTAAACCCTATAAAAGCAAGAACAACAATACAAGGAAAAACAGAACATTATTAATTTCAAATAGTGTAAACAACTTGTCTGTTTTATACTCATATTAGATGTGTGTGTGTGTGTGTGTGTGTGTGTGTGTGTGTGTGTTTTCACCCAAAAAAATGCCACTTGAAAAAAAAAAAAACACGAGACACACACGATGTGAAAGATAAATAGTATTCGCTTAACGTTACAATGCAAACTAGATTTACAATATTAAAGAAAAAAAGAAAAAAAGATTTTTAAAAAAACAAAATCAACGAAAACAGCAACATCTCTTCACAAGATACGATTTTTTAAATGAAATACGGTATACACAATAGAAATGGAAAACAATTTGTTGAGTGTAGTTTTTTGGTAGCTTCCGCTTTTACTAGTTATATATCATTCATAGCTTGTGACTAAGAATTATTGTTTGGAAATTTATTTGTGGTACATTTGTACGTTCAGATATAACTGATGTAAAAACAAATGCTAAAATTTAAATAGCAATTGGAAAAATAAAAGGCATGTTTACTATTGCTAATGAAATATAAGCATGTATGACCAGAGTTACAGTTAGTTTAGAGTGTTGTGATATTGTGTCCATTTTGAAAACGTAAGGAATGCAGGGAGCAGGTTGAATTTGTCCGTACTCTAACTTATCGGCGTTGTTAACTGCATAATCCATTATCTAATTTAGTCTATCCCAGGATGGACTTGGTTTGGCAGCATCGAAAGAAACAAGAAAAAATATCATGCGGACTTGCAAGGATTGGCGAAATTTGTATCGGCTTGATTTTAGATATTGGTCATGAAAGTTTTTCATTCGCTTTCTGAAGTCCATATTTTTACAAGCGTATTTTTACAAGCGTGATAGACAGCACAGTTCTTGCATGTCAGGAGATGGTGTTCTGTTTGAAGTGACATTATTTTGTATAGTGTAATATTTAAGGTTCCTAATATTTCAACAATACTAAACCATGTATTTTCTTGAAATAAGAGGGATATTCGAAAAGTTCTGAATATTTTTTGGCTATATTTTATTTCTTGAACGTGTAAATGAATGTATCTCCAATCGATATATAAAATAACGTCATAAAAGATGATCTGCACTGCACGTGTATCACACGGGACATCCACAGATATATGCTTGTGATGTAACATAATTAACAATGACCAAAAAATGTCGGAGAAGAACAATCCTGCTACTATGAAATGAATATGCTGTAAACTGTGGGTGCTATTACGGTACTCTGTTACTGTTATCATGGCAGACTTGGCAAACGTTTGCGGATGTGATTCTCTCATATCTTTCAAGGTTATTTTTAAGATGGTTTCGTTATTTCTGAAGCTTGTCGCGAATTAATGGAAGATAACCCAATTTCTAGAAGACCGTCGTCTTCGATTGGTGCGATTGAAGTGGTTGCTGTGAAGGGGACTTTTAATGATGATATTTTATTTTTCACGGGCTGTCAGCTGTTTTAAATATATTGAAAAGTTGTTTGAATGTCTGAAAGGTTTGTGGTACACATCTGTTGACGGCAGATCGAAAAAAGGCTAAGGTTGAAATCGCCAGAAATGAAAAGAGTGATCAGAGAAGTTTGAATGAGAGTATCCCAGGCAATGAAACATGAATGGATATTTTTTCGAGGGGAGAGAAAATAACTAAGTTTGAATGGAAATAAACCGCTCGTCGTAGTCGGATAAAGATCGTTTTATGCGCATTTTTTTCCATGTAAACAGGAAGGTGTTGACAAACGTTGTGGATTACTGCCTCACCACCCGTCTACACATTCATGGGTGCCATCTACGTCTATTCACCGGCACATAAATCCGCCTTGGTAACAGATTTCCATAGGAAGCACATCATAACTTTCCCACATCATCCATACAGCCGATTTGGTTGAAGTGATGCTTAACTGAATCCCGTTATCATTTATTCACAGACGGGGAGATGATTTTCAAGCGGACTTGCAGTTGTAAGGGTGGTTTTCCAGTGTATAAACAGCATACCAAAAAGTGAATACAAAATGCCATTTAATAATTGGACAACAAGAAAATGAAAGTGTGTAGTGGAGAATTGGGAGTACTTTGAGGTCATACACTGACATCCTATTCACTAATAAATAAAACTTTGTTGTACATCGCACTAATATTATGAAGCTTTGAAATGCCCATCGTAAGATCTTCAAACATTCGGAAGAATCGATGTGCTGCCATCAAGTCTGGAATATGTCATAAATTTGGTGCGTTGATGTGGTATATAACCCCCTTGGGGGGATACGCGGCTAGTAGTTTTTTTTTTAAATTAAATTTTATACTTCTTTTACCTGAAATGACCTTTTTCAGATTTTAGCAACATCTTTGTAACACGTTCTTCCAGTTTCACCCCTTCTTCCGAGTTACTTCTTTGGCTATCATGGTCTCTTTTCTGAAGTCCGAACGAAGAGACCACATGGACGGTTTTCGATTATATGCATTGGGTGTCAACTAGTTTGTGGCAGATACTGATGAGAGTCATATGGTTTGTAGTGCAAATCAATTCTAGCTTCCGGTAAATATTATGGATTTGGTATTTAGGAAAACGTACGAACTTGCTGATTTATGTAAATTTAATGATATGGTGAAAGTTCTTTGCGAATTAAGGAGGCTTTGGACGTTTATACCCCGTTTCGAACCATTTTGACTAATTTTTATCAATATATGGTACCATCGTGTGCCTGATTAAAGGAGGTACTTTGTGTGCCTCCCATATAAATATTAAGAACTACAGCTAGCATCTGGCGTGAAGATCGGATTATTGACAGTGTCATGTGACTTCCGTCAGGAAAAATATCTCAATTGAGAAATGTAGTTTATTCGGTACTCATCACAGACCTCATTGGACGTCATGCTGGTTTGACGTTAGACATGAGGAAATATTTCACCAAGGCAATAAAAGTAAAACGAATATTTATTCATGTTTTACATTCATAGTTATTTCTATAAATTACCTTACAAGACAGTTGTTGTTTTTTCTGAACTCATAATCGTGACCTTTCATATTTTCAAAAGTCGAGGTCGTTATAAAATTTGAACAAACATTCATATCCACATTGTATTATATTGGTGCATCGTTTTTACAAGTAGATATTTTGTACATTTGCGGCAGACTTTAGCTGAGAGATAAATAAATTGTATTGCCACTTGTTAGCTGATTTTGTTCGGTAGGCAACGTTTTTCACTTCATCACATGTTTATTATAAGTTTATTCATCTATCCACAAACACTTGGCATAAATGCAAATCGTTATCTCTATCAAAACAAGTTATATATTATAGGGCCTAACCGAGTAGATAATTTTCGCCGAGTACCGAATCCGAGTATTTGAATGTACTATTTGCCGAAACCGGGCGCGAACCGAGTAGTAGGTGAGACTCCGGAGAGTACCGTTTGTTTCATTATCGTATGCGAAGCTTAAACTTTTCATGTACCCTATACCATATATATATATCGTCTATAAGATGAAAAATTTTATTATTAACTAAAATTATTATGTATTAAAAACTTTTTTGTTTAAAAGTTCGATATTTATTGACTTATTTTACTTGTAACCATGCGTGCGCGTATTATTTGCCGAGGCGAATACTTCCGAATAGTACCGAAAAACCAGATATTCGGCCGAAGCGAATGTCCGAGGCAATTTCCGGTTAGGCCCTAATATATTATTTAACAAAGTTGAAGACAGTGATGACTTTCCTAATATCTTGGTTGAAGAAGAAAGTAACCTCATGGGGTTGTTCATTTGTTGTTGTTTTCTTCATTGATTTGCTTTCCTGTTGGAGACTTAAACACGCGCTGGCATCCTCGAATTTGAGCCTGTCCTTTTTTTTTAACGTGTTTGCACATGCGAACAAAACTTTGCACTTTTATGACTTCAGATCACTTCCACTTACATGCACAAAACATGATACTTGTTAGAGCTATTAATTTTATACGTTTGATTCAGAAATATTTAGTTGTGTGTTCATGTATTATGTCATGCAACCTGTGTTATGGACATGAGAAGCCGATATGAAAATGTAACAAACAATATTGTGTTTTATATTATATTTCTATGGATTGTTGGCATCAGCATCAAGAGTTTAGATTCAGTGCCATAATACTCGCATATGTATGTTGTCATAACTGCGTATACCAGAAGAAACAGCTAGCTTACCAGCCAGTATTGGTAAACACAGTGCCTTGTCAAGCAAGGAAATTAAACAGCTAGCTTACCTGCCAATATTGGTAAGCACGATGCCTTTCCAAGCAACGAAATAAAACAGCTAGCGTACCTGCCACTGTTGGCAACGCTGTGCCTTGCCAAGCAAAAAGATGACACAGCTAGCTTACCTGCCGGTATTGGTAAACACGGTGCCATCCCACACAATGGAGATGAAAGAGCTAGTTTACCTGTCACTGTTAGAAACATGATGCCTTTCCACACGAAGGAGATAAAAGAGATAACTAAGTCATGCTGTTTGATAACATTATAATGTGACATGTTCTTGTTGCACATCTACCTGTGCTAATTTTAAAGCTCTATCGGCAAATTTATTCCTGCTAACTATGCATTATGAACGTTTCATTGTTGACTAAACGATTTTGTAGATTTAAGTTGAATACGTGGTTCCTAGATGAATTGCGTTGACTCCTAAACAAAGTGCAACAAAATAATCTGAAGAGAAGAAACTGAATCATTCTTGATCTATCTACTTTGGAATATTCTCGTTCAACCAGAGCCTCTGCCTTGTTTCTCGAGATCATCGTCCAAAGAGCGTCTACTTCAAAATAGTTCTTAGTTTATATAAATTCCCTCAGATCGAAGCTTTCACAAAATTTGAAAAGGGTATTTGATTGGATGATAAGATGCGATGACCAATATCTAATTGTGATGATGGGCGGAAGTGATGTTTTGAGAAATATCTTTGTCGGTTAGCTTGAAAAAGTATTGACCAAAGTGCACTCTTTCGAAAACAGCAGTCAGTTAAGCTATTTACCAAACCTTCGTCTATCAGAAATCTCACGGAGCCACGCGAGAATCTGGTTGAACAACACTACTCCTGGAAAGATTGTTGGAGAATAGAGTAAACATTTTTAAGAAGATGTTGCTGTGAGAACTTGACATTTAAGAGCATCTATTGTGATATGGACAATCATATTGAAACTAGTACATGTATCGCATTTGCTTTTATTCCTACGAACATCGAAGGTCACCGGTCCAGTGGTATGCAGTCCAATTACAACATTTTTTTCTTTTCAATCCGTTTCTTTAAAAATAAGTCTTATGGTTTTTTTAGATGCAAGACAAGTACTGCATGACAGGTCAGCAATACTTTTCAAAACTGGTGATTCGTTTCATTGTAGGTTAGCAAGAATTCGTTGAATTTCGAGAAAGAGTAACATATTTTGGAGGAAAATTGTTTAGGACTTTTTCATTTTCTTTAGTCCTTCATATTTGTAAATTTTTGGAAGTCTCAAAAGCTCTAATATATGCTAGCCTGTCAAAGCTGTAGTTTCTTAGTATAAGATATGGATCAAGTAGATTTGTATCTAGTAACAATACCGATGAGTGGAATTTTTCTGCATTACATGCTCGCAGTGAACCTTGTGCATATACTAGTGTTTAAAATGAAGTTTTTCGCTTTAGTATGACATCTTAAGGATTAGTTCACACGGCGATTTTCCGATAGAAGCTAACGCCTTTCAAAGACCTTGAACACGTCATAGAAGGCATGCAAAAGTACATTAGACATGGTTAAGATTTGATAAGGATCACACTTTTCCATTCTGTATCATTTACTCCCCCCCCCCCCCAAGTTCTTATCAGTGTTCCGGTGTACCGCGTGAAACCAGACGAGTCCTATGACCGTATTTGCGCATTAAACGTGAGATAGCAGAGAAGCTGGTGAAAAAGACAGTTCTATAAAGTAACAAGCTAGCCGCCTAAATTTTGATATTCGCTGTTATTGAATGGGCAAAGAATTATCATGAAACTGACAGCACCAACCAAACATCTAACAATAACCAAAACATCAATCGTTTTTAGATGGAGAATAGTCGATATCATCATTTGGAATTGCATGCTCTCACAAAGGGTTACCTCCCATTATAGTGGTAACTCCACGGCGGCAACGATGCATATTTTACTTATTAAATGCCCCTAGAAGAACGCCATCACACTCAAATTAATTTTCAACTATCTTTTATCTAAACTGATATTTGCGCAGAATGTGAAAAGTATGCCTAATCCGTCGTAGGAAAATGCCAGAATTCTTTACTTGCTGAGACGGAGAGCAGGACCGACAACCTTACAAAGCACCATACGGCAGACGTCACAAGAATTAAGGTCTCACTTTACAGTTTGTTTGGTAAATTTTCCTCCAACAATGACCTATTGCATAAAAATGATGAAAATATTGCATTAGAGATGCAAATAAAAACTAACTAATGATTATTGTTGAAGGGATGCTTGTAAGATTCTGCTTGAGGTATTGAAGTTAATTCCTTATGTAACTAGTGACTTTGATACTAAACCAACACTGCCACCAACCCCTCTTTTTTTACATTTTACAATCATTTTTGACAGGAATGAGCTATTTTGAATGAATGTTTTCCTGTGACAAGACAGCTAAAAGAATCAGTGTGCCTTGTGCATGAATGAAGTTCGCTAGTAATGTAACAAATTAGCTTACTTTTCATTACCCCTCAACCATCAAGATTTTTAGATAGTTACCTCTGTAGCAGACACATGTAAATACGTAAGCCAAGTTAGCTGCTCGTTTGCAGCCCACGTTACGCATTTGATCTCCAGTGTTTGTCTACCTATGGCAGGCAGTCACCAACAAGTCAGCCCATTCCCAAGCCTAATTCAACGTAAATGTAAACCACATTACAGATTTAGCTTATGTGTGAAGTTAAAAATGCTAGGATTGTGATAATTAGTTTATGCATTCTACCTTAAAAATTGGGGGAGGTGTCAAAATACGAAACTATTCATTGAGACCTCAGATAGAGAATATTTGGTATCATCATTTGGAATTGAATGCTCTCACAGTGTAAAGCCACTGCGGCAACGATGCATACTTTGGTGGTAAAATGCTCCAAGAAGAACGCCATCATACTCTAATTCATTTTCAACTATGTTTTCTCTAAACTGATATTTGTGCAGAATGTGAAAATTGTGCTCTATCCGTAGTAGGAAAATGTCAGAATTCTTTACTTGCTGAGACGGCGAGCAGGGCCAATGACATTACAAGGCACCTCACGACAAACGTCACAATATACCGATTACGTCACATCGCAAAATATCCAAACTGAATCGTGTAGTCTGGATGTTTGTACCCCATCTTTGGTTGGATTTGAATCTGTGATAATATTTAGAAGGTAGGATCCGGTAAACGTGCTAGCATATTATTGCGTAAAGACAATGTGTACGGAAGTTTAGACGAGTCTCTGGCAAAACAACCTTCCGTTAGCGATCTGTTCTGAATGAACGAGTATGAGTTGACAGGAGCGTGTTGGAAGTGATCTCAAAACCGTGTAATGATTTAACCATTTGCTCCATCAAAATAGTTAATACTGGTTCAGACAGGGCTCTTTGCCTTTGGTAAGAATGTTGTTGGTTTCTTCCTTAGAAAATGAAGGGTAAGACTATCAATCAGCGTCTCATGTTTTTTTTCCCCTTCAGATGTACACTTTTAAGTATTTTCTGTTTGTTGTATTATTAGTGCAATATGGGGATGAAAGAAAATAGTATTACCCCAAATCTCGAGAGAGAAAAAAAGTAAAATCTGAGTAAACGTAGTAGTTTCTCAAGTTTGATGAAATCGTGAACTTATTTTCTAATGTAAGTTTGCTCTTGTTGTACAATTCAAGATTTTACAGATACGTTGTCCCTTTCTTGACATTTTTGTCAGAATCAGCCATATTACAACGTTTGACGCATGCTTTTTGGTCGTTGTGATTACTTTGTAACGATAGTAAATATGTCCTTTTCGTTTCGTGTATCGTTTTCCATTTCAAGAGGCTCCAAATAGAAAGAAACGACCTTGGTACAAAAATGCTTGATAATGAAAGGTATTGTATGTACTCTTGAAGACTTGGGACCCAATGGAACCGGGCATTATCTGTCACCTAAAAAAGCTGGTACAATATATTTTCCTTAGCCCTCTATCATTAGATAACGGCTATTAAATTTCTTCGGTCACTCATTCATTCACATCGAGATACCCATACGTTCTTGTACGATAAAACAAACGTCATAATACAGCATTGTATCAATTACGTCTTATACATACATAACAAATTACGTTCAGTGCATATACATAATAATGTTTTACTAACAATAGTACAATAATCAGACGGATTTCTTTACCTTGTATGCAAATGTTCAAACAGCCATGTTCTGATATATGCATACGTTGATATTAACTAATCTTACATACTTCAACCATGTTTACAAATTCACAATTCAAGCATGTGTAAATTATAACATAGCGCATGTGTAAATTATAACATAGCGCATTGATAAATGTACTTTATTTTACTAAGAAATAACTTAACATTGATCTACAAAAATAATTGTGACCACAAGCTAACAATATGCATAATTCCACATTACATCCAATAATTCTCAAGCCCATTTCTCAAATACTCATGTAATCGAAACACTACAAAGGTAATTATACATACTAAACGAGCCTAGTGATTAAGTGCACATACTACAAAGAATTACAATTGTGATGCCGTAATATTCTGCAAATATGGAGCAAAAACCTTACTGACATTTCGAAGCTTTGTCTTTCCTTAGAATCTACCTCAAAGTTCTGCCGCCAGAATACGAGTGGCTTCATTCTCGGAGTAAACCCTATTGATCTGCAATCTTTCAAGGAAAATACTAAATTACCCTTACGATTTCGGATGGTAGCATTCGGGTCTGAATTGTAATAATGCCTTCTATCTCAGTTTTGATCAAATATCGTTGTGGAGCGATCCGATCAAACTTAGCGGACAATGCCCCTCTCTCTGTCTGTCAACGTGGGAACGAATAAGAATACGTCCGTTCACCCCGTGGACTTTTCTTTTGATCCTTGAACTAACCCTTGACATATCAGTGTGATAACGGCAATCCTTTGTTAAGTGCCGCGACCGGTCGCTTTGCAAAGTTCCCGGTCTCTGGCTAGTCATGGTAACCTAGCATAAGAGTTCAACACTAACCCCGCGGAAATCTTTAGAGATCAAACACAAGGCCGCCGTAATATTAGATTAGATTATAGCTGATGCATGACTTTATCGGTGGGGGTTAGCATACATGAGAAGCTGCATGTGCGGATATGTCCTCATTTTTCATGAGTAACATAAACAAAGATTCATCATCAACCACACATTGTAAACTATTGCCAACACGTAAAGTTCTCTTTTTTATCGATTGAGTTTAAAGGAGAAACTTGATTGGCTCATTCATAAAGCGTGAAATGTTATGTTGAGTCACGAAGGCGAGAAAAATTTACTTGCTTTCACAGTGATTGGTTAAGCTGGTTTCTACATGTTCATGTAAAACGAGGAAATCTCCGCGCAAGGTGACATGGAAGATAAAGAAGAATAACGGATTTGTGCCAGCGATGACAATCTAAATTGTACAGAAATGAAACATATCACCCTTTTTGTATTTGACACGAGCACGTATTTAGTTCTTAAGTTATAAATACTATTTATACGATAGGTACGGAGCTTAGATTTAACGCGTAAGAGATGTTCCTTGTTGTAAAGAATTTAGTTTATAAATTTGATATGTTTACTCTAGGCGCAAACCGTATGCAATCTTTTGAACCCGCTGCCAATTTTGTTTTATTTTTCATGATCTTTTCTTATAGTTTTAATTATTAAGTTCCATGTAAGATGTAAAATTCATTTGCTATAAGATATTTAGCTCAGATCAATGGGTAAATTACGAACGTGTTCCATATACTATAGTATACTCTCGACATTTTTTGGGTGTATAATTATTGATTAGTACATGAGCGGACCTGATGCGTTGTATTTACTTTAGAACTCACGAGTGGTATTTTTCTTTCGTTACACACGCGAGAAGATACCACGTTTTGGAGGAAGTGTACACAGTAGCTTGTTGATTTTGATTGAAAGCAGTGGTTCTAAGGTGAAAAGTAAGAATAGGAAGGCAAAATGGTCGAAGCTCTTGTTGTTTTTGTTTATTGGGGCTTTTTAAACACATGATATGTATATACTTCAATAAAATACATTTTCATGAGAGCACTGTACTTTATTATTACATCCTAACTCAGTACCCTGTATTTTTAGGAAGAAGAAAAAAGTTTGAGTTTTTAAGTATTTCTTTTATGAATTAAAACATTATTTAATGCATTACTATGCACAGTACAATTTCTCAACTAGTAAAACAAATATTATTTAATGCATTATTATGCAGTGTACAATTTCTCAACTAGTAAAACTAGAAATTTTGACATTTTTTTTATTACTTACCTTTCCACCGATCACGTCTATCAATTCAGTATGCTAAAGCAGGAAGAGCGACAGTTAAAATTCGCTTTTCTTATGTTCGTCTTAATATCAAGAAAGCAAAACTTTTTCTCATGAACAGAGTTCAATTCATAAACTAAATACGTATACCAAAGGAATGTATGCATATCGAAATTAGGGTACATATTTGTGTATCACTACGAAAGACATTGCACATAATTCGTTGTTAAACATATGCTCCTCTGCGAACGAACATAATTTGTTATTAAAACCTATTACTTTACTATCATGTCATAAATCCAGATTTTCCAGGCTTGTGTGTATGTACGAAATTGATAATAGAGTAAATTGGCTTTAATGTCAGAACTAATTTGAGTAGCATATGCCGGATGAGAAGATGGATCGTAAATAAACCCTATTCTAGGGAGAAAACGGAAACACCCCTTTGTTCAGTAGCAAATGCAGTAACAAGATAAGTTAGAATGCTGGAGTAATTACAGTCTATTCAATTGTAAGATACATTTTAAAACCGTGGTAGTAAATTCAGCTCTATAAAAAAGATAAGAACGGTACATTATGTGTTCGTCCCGTGTTTAATATTCCCCAGTGTCAGTACTAGTAATCCGTGCCGTGTTTAATATTCCCCTATATCAGTACTAGTAGTCCGTCTCGTGTTTAATAGTCCCCAGTGTCAGTACTAGTAATCCGTGCCGTGTTTAATAGTCCCCAGTGTCAGTTCTAGTAATCCGTGCCGTGTTTAATATTCCCCAGTGTCAGTACTAGTAATCCGTGCCGTGTTTAATAGTCTCCAGTGTCAGTACTAGTAATCCGTGCCGTGTTTAATAGTCCCCAGTGTCAGTTCTAGTAATCCGTGCCGTGTTTAATATTCCCCTATGTCAGTACTAGTAAGACCTTTCTTTCCCTGGAGATTACTGATCAATTTAGGTCTAAATAATATTAGCCTATGATCAAGGTATGTTATTTTGAAAAAAGAAACAAAACATTTTTTAAAATAGACTTACCATGACCTTACCTTTCATCTTAGACACCCAAATATTTAAATTTATTTTTATACTACGTGCAAGTCATCCACAAAGTATGGTCTTGGAACTTCCTCCAGATGAAACGTTATTGTGTAAAACCCATTTTTGTTACATTGACTGTGACCTTTTACGTTTTGACCTCAAAGTTAACACACATTGGTCAAGACACGTGGCCTGGAATTAAAGTTACTGCAAGAAAATAATTTTTCACGCACAGTAACCTTGACCCTTGACCTTTAACCTCAGTAGCATAATGCATAGACTTTTCCTTATTAAGTGCAGGTAATCTTCGAAGTTTAGTCCAGGTTTGTGATGAACAAAACTATTGCGCGATAAGCAATTTTCTTTTCTCAGTAACGATGACCTTAACCGTTGTGCAGAAACCATTAAACTTCTTTCACCTGTAGTGACATTGACATTTGATCTTTTGATGTGAAAATCAGTTGAATTCTTCTTTCCCACAAGAGGACGCCGTCCAAATAGCCTGATATATATATTACATTATTTTACACTATAGATGTTGATCAGAATGTAAAAACGGTAAAAGACTGACAGATGTACAAATAGATGTATGTAAGGACAGATGGTTAATATCATACGCTTGGCATTTTAGTCAGCGTAGAACATTTTTTGAAAGCACTAATCAGAATTAGGGTTTTGAGCAAGTAAGTAAGTTAACAACGTTTGTTTCATTGAAGTAGGAAAGGGGCGTTCGTCTTCAATGTTGTGGCACATTGATTTATCACTACGAAGGACATCACCCCTAAATATAATATCAAACACTCTGTATCCATTCGACAGTGAAGTCAAAACTGATTTGCACAAGACGGAAGAATGAAAGGACTGGAATTTGTGTTCAATTTCTTAAAATGATTTGTTTCTCTTGTATGTCGACAATGTCACACATGAACACAGACCTTGTTTACTTGCTGATATTAACAGTCGGAATTAATGTTTTATTTGGTTATTATATGAATCAATATACGATTGTAAATGCTTTGTCATTGTTTGTTAAGATAAGTAACGATTGTTCTAAAGTTTCTAGCCTCTGTTACTCAACTAAAGAGTATAATTTGCAGTATCTCAACATTGGTTACAAATCTGATTTGTAACGTAGGTGATCTGTTGACCGGAAAGATCAAAAGCGGGGGTGGGGGGAGGTTGGACGGTTGATTAAGTCAAATTAAGATCATCATTAAAGAAAACCTTGTGTTACAAGCTGGATGTAGACTAAGTAGAAAATACAGTGGAAAATGTTTTTGATGCGCTGATTCGATTATTGCTATAGCCCATAGCATCGATCCAAATTAGCTACCTTTGCGTGTATTGTACAAAGTACTTTGCTAAAATTGCCTCGACATTAATCATCGAGGTCATATTTTGTAACACACGTTGCACGTACTGGGAAGTTGTAACAGTGACTTCGAGATTTTTCGAAAGTATAGGTATAATAATGGAATTTTAATGAAGGTAGAGATTTATCAATTGAATTTATTTGTGAACATAATGGACTTTATGCGGTTGTTTTTTTTTAAAAATGGTGTGAAATATATCTGATTATTTTTGCACGAGAATCAATACGTATTTCAAAAGTGGATACGAAATGTTAGAGTATATTAAAGTATTTTACACTTGTAATATTCTTTACAAGTATTTACACTGGTAATATTCATTACAAGTATTTACACTCGTAATATTCATTACAAGTATTTTACACTCGTAATATTCATTACAAGTATTTACACTGGTAATATTCATTACAAGTATTTTACACTCGTAATATTCATTACAAGTATTTACACTCGTAATATTCATTACAAGTATTTACACTCGTAATATTCATTACAAGTATTTACACTGGGGTTATTCATTATAAGTATTTACACTAGTAATATTCATTACATGTATCTCCACTGGTAATATTCATTACAAGTATTTCCACTGGTAATATTCATTACAAATATTTTACACTGGTAATAACCGCTCCTGTGGCCTAGTGGTTAGAGCGTCCGCCCCGGAAGCGGGAGGTCGTCGGTTCGATCCCTGGCCGAGTCATACCAAAGACTTACAAAAATGGTACTAACAGCTGCCTCGCTTGACGCTCAGCATAAAGAGGTTAGTGTTAGGACTGGTCGGCCTGGTGTCAGGATAATGTGACTGGGTGAGACATCATGCTACATGTCTGCGGCATGATGTCTCAGTGCTAGACATCACTATAAACTGCCTCACTGCAGACATCGTAGCGATATGACTGAAAAATTGTTAAAGCTACGTTAAAAATCCTAATCAAACAAACAAACAAACACTGGTAATATTCATTTCAAGTATTTTACACTGTTAATATTCATTACAAGTATTTACACTGGGGTTATTCATTACAACTATTTACACTGGTAATATTCATTACAAGTATTTACACTCGTAATATTCATTACAAGTATTTAGACCTGCAATGTTCATTACAAGTATTTAACCCCATTGCTCACAGCTTGAAGAAAAAATGTTAGCCCTAATATTAACATTCAACATCAAATTATTGGAATGAATTTAGAATCGATGCCTATTTGTAGATACAGCTGTAAAGGGATTCTTCCGGTTCATTAGTTATATGCAGTTTGCTTACTCGTAGTGCGTTAGTGAGCATGTGGTTTAGCGTGCCAAAGCTGCATAACAATTCGTACAAAACGTTTAGTTTCGTAAATGATGGCAGCCATCTAGACGTCGGATACAGTAAATCAATAGCTTGAAAAAAGAATTGGATTGCATGAAATACTTGTCGAATGAGGGTGGTGTGTGTGTGTGTGAGTGAGTGTGTGTGTGTGTGTGTGTGTGTGTGTGTGTATATTCTGTACGCCGTATCAATGATATACCATAAGATGTATTTTTTTAAAAAAATCCTTAGGTTGTAGGTCGCGAGATTTGTATAGTCACGTGACTAAGAATACAAATGGCCAGATCCAGGTCAAATTTTAACAACGATGTACTTTCGTCTCGTCTGTCAGCGGATTAAAGACATAACGAATGTTATGCTCACTATTTTTGAGAAAATAAATCATATTCCTATCGATTTCATGCAGGTATATCTCGATGAAAGATCGTTCAAGTTTGCCGGGCCGGCAAGTAAGCGGCTACCCCATGCCGACACCAACTTTTCGATAGGGAATGCGCTTTGACCCTACACCCCAACATGAATGTCCAAATATAAAAAAATGGGTTGGCAAGGGTCAGAGGAAACTCGGACTTGCTCAGCCTGGTGTCAGGATGATGTGTCTGGGTGGGACATAGTGATACATGTCTGCGGCACGATTTCTTAGTGCTAGACATCACTATAAACTGTTACACTGCACACATCGTCGCGATATGACTCAAACTTGTTAAAGTTATGTTAAATCCAAATTACACACACACGCACACACACACATACACACACAACTATGGCAGAGTTTTAACCACATATCATTTGCAGCTTTTACGTTGTGTTTCGATAATTGAATGTTACACTCCAGCAAGTGGAATGTATTACAGCACGTACACGAAGCTGGTTTACGCATTTTCTTATGAAACGAAGATGCGCCCTTCTCCACAACGATAAAATGAATGTTTCTGTTTCATCAATCATTTGACAGTGTTAGGAATAGATATCCTTATCAGCTCATTCAAATAGTGTCAGAAGTCTTACTGGGTTAAACTGGCGGGGGTTGTTGTTGTTGTTGTTGTTGTTGTTGTTGTCATCATCATCATCATCATCATTATTATTATTATTATTATTATTATTATTATTATTATTATTATTATTAGTAGTAGTAGTAGTAGTAGTAGTAGTAGTAGTAGTAGTATTATTATTAAAATGTTACGCGGCATTGATGCATCAAGTGTATGAATATGGCCGTATCTATATCAGTGCCATATTTCACGGGGTAATAATGCATTGGTGTGTTGTTTCAGTTATATTTAGTCTGAGCCCTACGCAAAAAGAAGTGACTTTGCCGTCTGTATAATTTGTGTATTGCCTGAAAACAGGGAATCCTGTTATGTTCTCTAGCCGAACTGAGAACGAAATTTTATAAGTGGGGAAATAAGACGGGAAATAAGTAGAGAGATAGAGAAATACATGTACATAGAGAAATAGAAACGTAAGCTGAGAAAAAAAGATTTCTTGTCTTACTCTAATATGTTTTTATTGAGGGCAATAACAATTTTTTTTTTTTTTAAACTACAAGAAAACAATGCACGCAAGGACATTTTTAACCTCTTTGGACCATAATAACCGGCGTGTATTGTATAAATATAAATCAAAACACGGTTTAAAATCGGTATAATTTCACGTGCTGACCTGTCAGTGGTATAGTTTCTTTATATCCCACAAGTGCATACATACTACGCATGCTCGAAAGTGTTCATGAAGTTGGATTAGCAGATTGCAAGTCAGATAAGATTCATCGCTGCTTCAAGCGAACCATGATATTTGATAAGTCTGCTTTTAAGCGTTGAATTCGATTTTTTACTCGGTCTTATTTTGAAGTTAAACAGGGCTGCTATCAGTTTCGTATACTGTGGTCAACACTAAACTGTATATAGTCATTTTTGTGTTACACGAACTATTCCTGTTGTTGCCATGACCGTAACATGAAGGCAGATTTTATCATTCATAAAAATCATCATCATGTAGATACAATGCATCCACGCTAACAAATCCGGTAAAGATAGACCATGGCCTGCGTGATTACAAATTGGAAAACATGATTTAACGTCAGCAAAGGAAAACCAATTTTTGTTCTATGGAGAAGGAAACTAGTACACCATTTGTAATCTTCAGACAAAAAAGCAAGTAAAGTTTCTGGATGCTTGCTTTTCCCATGAACAGTTTTAATACATTTAGACTTGGTTCCTATTCAGTAATAAGTGCTACGTAAGACGTTAAAACACTGAAAGATCATAACATTTTATTTCGTATATGTGGATTTCATGGTATAATTTTTTTTAATATATCATTTGTTTTATTTTCCTGAAAATGTTGGATACAGAGAGCCACCCCGACAATACAAAAAGTTAGCTTTTATATGAAACTTTTGGGTACAGAGAACCACCCGGACGGTAAAACACCAAAATATATTGTCCGTCATGTATAACCCATCGTGTGTTAAATGGAGTAAAAGTCCACACAATCAAGCCCTAAAATCAGGCCTAGTTCTCTAAACCATGTAGCACTGGCTTCAGCTATATCTCGAGTGTAGTTTCCACCGGAAATTAGCGTCTGTCATGGCAAATCATACCTCATTATGATGTATAATATTAATGAGCATGATCATTGTTTTAAAGGTGAGCTGTTCTGCATAACTGGAAAGACGTAATGTAAGCAATTTGATTACAACCTCATTTAGTACAGGGTTTCATGCGAAAGAAAAGTGGCATGCGCAGAGAGAATGTCTTTTTGCATATTACTAGTTGGCTTAATGCATGTAACAAAATAACTACGGAAGCCGTTCAAGAGTCCTTGATTTGCGTAAGTACAGGAGACTACGATCATTATTAAACATTTGTAATCTTGGAAGATAAAGACATGTTGGTCTGTTTATATTCCGTTCTTGTTGATAATTAACATTGTGATGTTACACTGGTCATTTCCCTGGCTACGCTTTCAGTTCATTCATAATTGTAAATACCCATCTTGTATCCAGACCTGAAACACCTGGACCGATTAACCTCTAACATGTGACTTCATTTATGACTCATTTTGGCAACATGTTCCTACCGCAATGCCCCCCCCCCCCCCGACCCGCACTTGTGCACTTTAATTCGTATATGGTTCCAATTAGAAGATATCAAATTTTGTAAATTAGGGTCGTTATCTAATTTATGATCCAGATCTGAATGCACGGAACATGTCCCTGTGCACTTGATGATTGCATTCACGTGTCTTACGCAGTGGCAGCCATAATAGACAATCAATTTATATATTGAACTAGATTTGTAATGTAATGTAAAGATATTAAAGTATAGTTTCCGTGCAATTTAGATTCATTAAAGGCCATTAAACGAATAGATTTTTAAAATTATGTTTAGTTTAATCTAACTACATTAGTATCATTGTGTGGGTGATTAGGATTTTTTTTTCTGCAGTCATATCGCTACGATGTCTGCAGTGATGCAGTTTATAGTGATGTCTAGCACTCGGACATCATCCCAGTCACATTATCCTGACACCAGGCCGATCAATCCTAACAATAACCTCTTAGTGCTGAACACCAAGCGAGGCAGCTGTTAGTACCAAGTCTTTGGTGTGACTCGGCCGAGGAACGAACCCACGATCTCCTGCTTCCACGGCAGACGTTCTAACCGCTAGGCCACCGGAGCGTTAATACTACTACTACTACTACTACTACTGCTGCTGCTGCTGCTGCTGCTGCTACTACTACTACTACTACTACTACTACTACTACTACTACTACTACTACTACTACTACTAATAATAATAATAATAATAATGAGGACTTTGTATAGCGCCCAATCTTTCGAAGCTCTAAGCGCTTTACACCATCAATAATGATATGACTATACTACTGAACAACAAATGACAAAAACAATGAAAATGGAAAACATAACACACATGCTGAAAACATATAAGATGCAAAACATGATTAGGTCGCTAAGTTTGTCCCTGCAGTCGAAACAGGTGAGTCTTAAGAGCACTCTTAAAAGGGACCACTGTGTCTTTGTGTCTAATTTCAATGGGCAATTCGTTCCACGTCGCCGGGCCCTGGTGTGCAAACGAACTTTGTCCATATGACTTTGTTTTCACCTTGGGAACAATGAGTATACGATTATGAGGAGAAGAGCGTAAGGATCTAGCTGGTGTATACACATGGGTGAGGCTGGATAGGCATGTTGGACTGGAGTCTGTCATTGAAACATAGCACAGAGAACAAAGTTTGGGTTTGATTCTGTATCGAATTGATAGCCAGTGTAGGGTACAGAGCAGTGGTGAGGTGTGCTCTGATCGAGGTACTCTAAAGATGATCCGTGCAGCTGTGTTTTGAACTTTTTGAAGTTTCTGGAGTAAATATTGTGACGAATCAGACATAATTGAGTTACAATAGTCCAGTCTTGAAAGTACTAATGAACACAGAAGTGTTTTAGTGGCATCAACTGAAAGATATTTACGAATGGAACTGATGCGTCTCAATTCAAGATATGCAGCCTTGCATATGTTCATGACATGTTTGTGCAATGTGAGAGTACTGTCTAGAGTAACGCCTAGGTTCCGTATTGACTGTGAGAATTTAATGTTGGTGTTGCTGATATTTATTGTCTGAGGTAAAGGATGTGAATGAGAATAGCCTCAATTTTATCATCATTCATCTGCAGCTTGTTACATGTCATCCATGATTTCACATCAGAAATACACTTCTCTACTCCATAGTACCATCTGTTGTAATGAAAACTAATTAAAACTATATTTAAATCAAACATTTTAAGTTTTTAAATTACTTAAACTGGAACATAACGTAAGAGAACACAAAATGCTCCCACGAAACGCATTCATATTTACTTACAGTAATTTATCACAACTTGTGTGATCATTATCGATAATGGCATGACTTTGATACTTATTGTCGATAAAGACATGACTGCTTATTGTCCATAAAGGCATGACAGTGCTTATTGTCGATAAAGACATGACTGTGCTTATTGTCGATAAAGACATGACTGTGCTTATTGTCAATAATGCATTGACTTTGATACTTATTGTCGATAATGGCATGACTGTGTGCTTATTGTCGATAATGGCATAATTTTGTGCTTATTGTTGATGTTTGAGCACTAGTAGAGTAAGGTATGGATGTGTGCTTATTGTTGATAATGGCATGACTGATACTTATTGTCGATAATGGCATGACTTTGATACTTATTGCCGATAATGGAATGACTGTGCTTATTGTCGATAATGGCATGACTGCTTATTGTCGTTAATGGCATGAATTTGATATTTATTGTCGATAATGGCATGACTGGGCTTATTGTCGATCATAGCATGACGTTGATACTTATTGTCGTTAATTGCATGACTGTGTCCTTATTGTCGATAATGGCATGAATGTGTCCTTATTGTCGATAATGGCTTGATTGTGTGCTTATTGTCAATAATGCCATGACAGTGCTTATTGTCGATAATGCATTGACTTTGATACTTATTGTCGATAATGCATTGACTTTGATACTTATTGTCGATAATGGCATAAATGTGTGCTTATTGTCGATAATGGCATGTGTGCTTATTGTCGATAATGGCATTATTGTGTGCTTATTGTCGATAATGCCATGACAGTTCTTATTGTCAATAATGCATTGACTTTGATACTTATTGTCGATAATGGCATGACTGTGTGCTTATTGTTGATAATGGCATGATTGTGTGCTTATTGTCGATAATGCCATGACTGTTCTTATTGTCGATAATGCATTGGCTTTGATACTTATTGTCGATAATGCCAAGACAGTTCTTATTGTCGATAATGCATTGACTTTGATACTTATTGTCGATAATGCCATGACAGTTCTTATTGTCGATAATGGCATGACTGTGTTCTTATTGTCGATAAAGATATGACTGTGCTTGTTGTCGATAAAGACATGACTGCTTATTGTCGATAATGGCATGACAGTGCTTATTATCGATAAAGGCATGACAGTGCTTATTGTCCTTAATGTCATAACTTTGTGCTTATTGTTGATGTTTTGGGCACTTGTAGAGTAAGCTAACGGATTTTATACCGTAGAGTAATTACATTAAACTGATCCACTTTATGTAGACCAGCTTTTACTGACCTACTTGGAACTCGCCCATGCACGTGAGGCCATGGTAACCGATCCTAATTTGTACAACTGGTTCATATGCGGTGACTAAGCTGTTTTCAAAGGCCAGTGTCTGCGTAGTGTAGTCTAGAAAACTATATAGGCTGATCTCATCGTTTGTTTACAAAAGTTTGAGAACCGAATACATTATTGAAAAGAATAAAATATCTGGCATAAGATGTTGTACAGATCTCAAAACGTAAAGCAAACAGCTTAGAAAGTTTTCTTTTTAGAGTGCACTTGTATCTGGTGACAATAACTCCGCTATTTGACATTTTTATAAACAGTATATAAACAAGTTTATACAACTGGATAAACGAATCCTGCAGAAATTACACGATGTTAGCTTTCGATAGAAACAAATTTAAACGTATAATCATTTCATCTGATCAGGGCCTTATCAGATTAAGTGTTGGGGTTTTCCCTCCCCAAAAATCAAAAGAACCCCGACTTTCCTCGATAGAGCACCAAAGCATAGGTCCGTGTGTCTATTTACTCAAAGTATGCATAATACGCAATAAACGAGCGCAAGAATAAAACAATGGTTAAATTTCATGTGACAAGTGACTGTGTGTGTGTGTGTGTGTGTGTGTGTGTGTACGCGGATTTTTAGCCGGGGAAAGGTTCCGGACCCCTACCACCATCTAGCCCTGCTGATAGTGCACAACTAGTCTTTTATAGTATCTTAGATATCGGCCTTTATGCACATCAACACATAAAAGGCAATGGGAGGAAGTACTTTGTCCAAGATACACCTCGGTAGCCGAACCTGGCCAATCCATCTGGTCACGAGTCCAGCAAATCATCCTCTGGAAACGTAAATTATCTATATATGATAATAGATGCAGCTTTAAGCAGTTTTATTTAGCATACTTGTAGGCACAATGCCCTGGCTGATAAACTTCCTGGATTCCAAATTGTTCGTTTGTTTTACGTCATTTGTTTCCCGTTATATTTTTGTAAATAATCATAAGCCAGTCTGTTACCAATGTCAACATGTCGCATGGGTCTTCTCAAGAGGGAAATGGCAGATGCGCAGCAAGTTCTGGAGGACAATTTTCAATATCAATCGATGAACTTTGAAACACACCTGCTTTGGTCTTGAGAAATACTGTTTAAAACAAAAACTGAACACTTGTCATTTTATCTGCTTTCGTTTCGTTCCGCAAAAGAGCTACATGTATATCCTCTTGGAAATTTATGTTTTATTTATATTGTGCACATGCATTTTAAGAAACATTAAAACAGTAATATTTAGATATTCCTTTAATATGTATGCATGGAGTAAGCTCAATAAGGCGAATAAAAAAGTTATACTTTGAGAAAACTTTTGGTTTGGGACCCTTTTGGTTTGGTAAAATACCGTTTTTGATTGCTTATAAGTAATGTCGGATCCATCTGCATAGACCAGGTTTCCTATAATGCACAAACAGGTGTGGATTTATGCAGTTTGCTGGGAGTAGAACAAATAGCACCAACTCTAATGTGCCGGCTTATTATGCCACGGCAGAGATCGGTGTATGTTTTGTTTGTAGTTTGATGGTGCCGATCTCAGAATGGAATTGACTTAGAAGATAACGAAAAGGCAGTACTAGTGTAAATACTAACAATTTACACCGAGTGATGGCACATTAATGTGAAAATAAAGAGATCACTAATTGTTTGAAGGGAAATACGGCCTGTGTGTTAATGTAAGTTCCCTTGGAAACGTTTGGCCTTCGCTTTAGAAGTCGATAAACAACTGATGAAAGATGAACAGATGTGTAAATGAAAATGGCTTGTGATGAGATTAATGTTGTTGCTGTATGTTTGCTTTGCACGCTTTCAGATCCAATAGTGGTTGCAACATTGTTGCCAGCATTATATATCGTTCGGTTGTGCGTTTCATTTTATTGTTTGAAAATTTGTTTGCATTAAATTTGTGAAAGATTATTTAATTTGTAATATCAGTTCCTTTTCAGGACTTCAAACAATATTAGTATACTTTGAAAATTCATTAAAATTGCCATATAAATTTCAGATAATCGATGTTAAAATTTCTCAAGACGTTCAAATTAATAGTCGCTCGAGTCAAAGAAATGGAAGAGACAAGGTAATCTGTCCAAACAAGAAAAGAATCAAAAGAACTCTCATCTCTCGTATCCTGATTTTCCAAGGTGATCTATCCAAACCCCGGCGAGAATCGAAAGAACTCGCGTCTCTGGGCTTATCTGGATTCTGTTTGAAGATTATGTGTTTTAAAGTAGTAAGCTTCGTTTTCGGTAATGATGCATAAGATACAAACTATATCAGCATGGATGACCCAGAAAAAATCAAACCAGTGAGATAAACGTCAACATCTGGATATTTTTTTGATGGTTTTTTCGTTTTTTCTTGGCATTTGTTTTGTATTTCTTCCAATCGTATTCCCTGATAAAGAATCAAAGGAGATGAATGAGCTGATCAAAAGGAGATCAGGGTTGGAGTGACATGTGGTTATGATGTTGAAGGATGCAACAAGGTTTAATAACCTACACCTGGGGCATGTACCCTTCTCCATATGTTGGGTTTGTTTTCTTTATTCCTGTTTCCCGCCTTTGGCAAGACATCCCATACCATGTCAATTGTCAATGTGACCGAGAGGGAAAGAAATGGGTTTTAAAAGTATGGAAATAGATAGGATACAAATGAACGAGAGATAAATATATTACTTACGAAATTCCGATGTCCGCAAGGTTGGATATATGTTTCGTGTGGTGTTTTGCTCAGTACGTTTTACAGCATGTTCTCGACAGCATTTTACAGTATACCTCAAACAATAAACTTGCAGTCTTGTTTTCCGTGCATATTCTGGATTAACCGAGTATATTCGGAAAATATCTTCAATCCATTCTACCGCTCCAGTGGCCTAGTGGTTAGAGCGTCCGCTGCCTCAGCGAGAGGTCGTGGGTTCCATCCCCTGCCGAGTCATACCAAAGACTTACAAAAATGGCACTAAGAGCTGCCTCGCTTAGCGCTCAGCATTAAGAGGTTAGTGTTAGGACTGGTCGGCCTGGTGTCAGGATAATGTGACTATGTGGGACATCATGCTACATGTCTGCGGCATGATGCCCAAGTGCTAGACATCACTATAAACCGCCTCACTGCAGACATCGTAGCGATATGACTGAAAATTGTTGAAGTTAATCAAACAAACAAACAAACAAAATAAATCCATTCTCTTTAAATTCGCTTGGCATTTGCAATGACAGGAACATTCATTTAAATACATGACATTTTTTTCTTGATTTATTACCTGAACTTGATTCTCGATCATATCCACCGTACAAACAAATGCGCACGTGTTTTAGAGGTTAAGTTTGAGGTCGGTCTGTTGTACGTGACAATTGTAACCGTGTTACCCTGTTATACGATGTAACCGATTCAATAATTTTGCTCTGTGTGTGTGTGTGTGTGTGTGTGTGTGTGTGTGTACACACACATACACACGCACACTTGTGAATATTCAACTAAACAGCTGACTGCATGAACCCAGATCTACCGTCCATTAAATCATTTTTGCAATTAAACCCAGTTATATCGCAACATTTTGAAACTGCTGGCTGGTCGGAGTTTCTGTTGTTTGCAGTTGGATATGACTTCTAAGATTGCATATTAGAAATTTCATACTAGACATGTCCTTGACATTGCTCATTGCACTCTCACACAATGTAAAGGATGTAGCTGTTAATTTCAATAAATCGGAGTGTTTTGATGTAATAGCGTTATTCTAAGCTCACTTTCGCAACATGCACAGTGGGAAGTTTTTATAGCTCTCTTAATGATATGAAATATAAAACTTATTTCACACTTTACGCGTACAAGATTAAAGATTTATCTTTGTTGTTGTTATTGTAAATTAGGGAGTTACTTCGTGTAATGACAAAGGTCCAGGCAGTATTTCATAAAATGATCAATCGCATCTTTTGTGTATTCTATGCATCCAGCGTAACTCAAATAATGATCAAAGTCAGGCTTCAGGCACTTGCTTTGAAAGATGGCATGGAAACTCGCGCTATCAGCGATTAAGGTTTCTTATCACACTGGAAAGTATCTAAGATAAATATTTAATTAAACTTTTCAGTGCCATGTTCCTACTCTGTCAGGTGCCCGTTAATTATATTGTCAATCATTGGTCCAATGCGTCAATTTGTACCTTAGAAGACATCGTTTGAGTGAAATTCAGATATGTATAGCGTAAGAAAAACGCCTTAATGTTTGGGCACAAGAAGTATTGACACAGCTTAAGAACAACGTTTTAAGGTTTGGACACAAGAAAGATCGGTATCGCGTAAGAAAGACATCTTAAGATTTGGGTATAAGAAAGAAGGGTATAGCGTAAGAAAAACAAATTTAAAGTTTGGGCACGATAACAATTTATCGTAAAGGTAACGTCGTTAGGTTTGGGCACAAGAGAGGTAGGAAGTATGTAAGCCAAACATCTTAAGGCTTTTTTAAAAAACATTATATGTTTAGCAGAAGCGAAACGTCTAAGATTTATACACAAGACACAATATGAAGCGTAAGCGAAACGTGTAAGGTTTAAATACAAGACATTTGTGTAGCGTAAGCGAAACGTTTAACGTTTAGGTACAATACAGAGATGTACCGTACCGTAAGCGAAACTTCTTAAGGTCTGACAACAAGAAATGTTATTATATCATAATCAATGCGTCTTAAGATTTATGCATAAGAAAGTTAGATATTGGGTTTGTATAATTTTGCGAATAGAAAGTCCTTGCCATATGCACTGGCTAAAACGTACACACGATTATGGTCTTACATTGACATTATAAAGTACTATTTGTGATTCACCTCGGTACCAACAAGGTTTATGACTTCGCATACATTTTTCAGAGAAAATGATAATGAGGATTGAATGATATCCTTGAAATATCAATTGACGTCATGCAACGTAATCGGATATATTTCTCAAACGATTACGCCTTGTCGCATGTACCATATTTCTGTTTCCAGTATTTGTATTATATTTTATTCAGAATTTAAATACTTCTGTATTGTATAGTCTTTACAATTGCACCTTTAGTCTAGAGTTTAAAAGCGAGACGCTGAACACCGAATCTTGGAGACTCAGAGACATCTTTTTCTTCAGAAAGGTGCGATTCTTACGTCTTGCTTAAATTCATCTAAAATATTCCAAGAAATATGACATGGGGTTGGGTTACATTGCTTAATTACATAAATAATTTGTACATTCTTCTTTTTTTGTTGTTTTTTGGTTAAAAAATACATTACCAATCCGTCGGTTATCTTCCTTTGCGGTTCTTCAGTAAACTGTTCGAGAGATTTTCAGGAAGCTTCGTGAATAGACTGTGTCGCATATAATAACAATGTTCCCTGCCCTAATATGAACGTCACGCAAAGGGTAAATGTTAGCATGTGGCATGTATACTTGTCAGTATTTAAGGTCAGCGTCACGTGAAATGTATACTTGTCAGTATTTAAGGTCAGCGTCACGGAAAGGGTAATTGTTAGTATGTGAAATGTATACTTGTCAGTATTTAATGTCAATGTCACGTGAAACGTATGCTTGTCAGTATTTAAGGTCAGCGTCACGGAAAGGGTAATTGTTAGTATGTGATATGTATACTTGTCAGTATTTAAGGTCAATGTCACGGAAAGGCTAAATGTTATTATGTGAAATGTATACTTGTCAGTATCTTTATTTATATCTATAGCGTGCGCTTATTTTGTTTCCGTGATTGAACGTTATATAATGTGTGCTTATCCTATTTTTGTAGTGAATTTTAAGAAGCAAACAAGATATGAACTAAACTTTTAGTTCGAGACCCTACCTTGTTTACAATCTTATGTTCTGCAAGCGAACTATTTGATAATTTGGTAGAATGTTCCATCATAAATATGTCAATTTCATTATGTTGCGTCGCAGGTCAAGTAGGGTTTTATATAAGGAAGTTTGGTAAACAATTGTTCATTTCTGTTTGATATTTGTCTTTTGGAATCTATTATCATCAAAGTTAGTAGTTATGGTCAGATATAATTTAATTTTAATGACTTAGTGTCTTGAGTGTGACGTTATAATGACTTGTGTATCCTTGTCAGGAGCATGACCTTTCGATTATGACGTTTAAATGACGTGTACCCTTTTCAGGAATATGACGATGTTATGACTTGTATTCTTGCCAGAAGTATGGTGTTTTAACGACTTATATTCTTGCCAGGAGTAAGGCGTTTTAACGACTTGTATTCTTGCCAGGAGTATGACGTTTTAACGACTTGTATTCTTGCCAGGAGTATGACGTTTTAACGACTTGTATTCTTGCCAGGAGTATGACGTTTTAACGGCTTGTATTGTTGCCAGGAGTATGACGTTTTAACGACTTGTATTCTGGCCAGGAGTATGACGTTTTAACGGCTTGTATTGTTGCCAGGAGTATGACGTTTTAACGACTTGTATCCTAGTCAGGAACATGAAGTCTGCGCTACTGAATATCCTATTGAAACTTCAAACATTTAGTTTTCCTCCCTTGACAGTGTGCCACACTATAAACCACGCCTCCTTCCTCAACGTCACACTATTAGCCACGCCTCCTTCCTCAACGTTAAAGTCACGCCAATGGAAAATACACATTTGCGACGTCTAATCAAACATGCGTATAATCTCTAAACGAATAATAACATTTTCGTTAATCTTTAGCCGTTTATATATCGCGACTTGACAGAGTCCGTCTGATTTACTGTCATACATACTCCTTACGTCAAGATCAGTGTTACGGAATAATGAAAGTCAGCACGCTGTTTCGTATCCATGATATCACTTTTTAACCCTTACTGATTTATTCCTCAAACTGTACCCAGATCCACACCTTTTCATCACGAGACGGGAATATCATGTGACGTTTGTGGTTCTCTTGTTTAAAATCAAGTATGAATTATGGCGTTTCTTGTATTCTGTTCCAATAAAATATGAATTACGCTGTTGTGGTACTCTTGTTTTAGAAAAGTATGAACTATGTTACTCCAGCCGCAGTTTGGAGGTTATACATTTGGTTCTTTTGAGTAATGAATGACTTTATACACTGGTTCTAAAAGTCCCCATTTTTGGTTAGAAACGATTCGTAATACATGAATAATATTTGCAAATTAAATTTTATACTAAACTAACAAAAATTCAAGTATTATACTACTGAATTAAACAGCTTTCTTCAAATGGTGCACTCTTTTCTGTCAAATTTAAATTTATTTTACTTATTCACTTACAATGCGATCAGTTATATCACATTTTTACTAACAGGTGAATCAAAATATTGTCTGGACATATTTGCCGATAACATTCGCGATATTCTCATCGTAGATGGAGTTAACCAATTTGTTAAATCATGCATTGTCATTCCGTCTAGATGTCTCAAATGCCATATGGTTTTTGTAACAAATGGCATATAGCCTCAATCAGAGAAAACTAAACTAAAGTGGTATCTTGAATTGACCTACATAATCGTTCGTATCTGTGTTTCCGCTTCAGCTTACGCCCCAATTATAAACAATAAGTATTGTATTTTAATGAGCACCACACATAGCGGAAGTACACTTTTCGGCAGCTTTGGTTTAGTCTGAAATTACCCATGCTTAAGCATTGCTGTCATTGGCATTTCCTATACAATTAAAAGTGTATCTTTTACTCAAGACAAATACGCTGCACTTATGGAATGCTTCATAAGGCAGACCTATCTGAGTAGTTTTGAAACTTAGTGGTCAGAATACTATCAATGACTATTTATAAGGCAGACCTATCTGAGTAGTTTTGAAACTTAGTGGTCAGAATACTATCAATCACTATCTTATAAAGAGACTTTAAAGATTTATTTCTCTATCACATTCTTGAATTAAAATAGGGTCATAAATAGACATGAGAATCGTTAATCTCAGTACCCTAATAGCAGCAAAACCATGCTAATTTATTTTCTCAGGGAATGGATAAAAAAAACTTCATTTAGTTTCCGCTGTCTTAAGTTCTTAAAATGTTTATCTCGTATACGAAATCATTCAATTGCAGTAAGGTTTCAAACTATGTAATTCATACGAAGTCATCCAAATTGCCTAAACTATGTAATTCATACGAAGTCATCCAACTTGCCTAAAGTCTCCAATGTATACATGGTATTTTAAATCATCCCCATTGCCTTGAAGTCTCCAAATGTCTACCTCGTGTATGAAATCATCTCAATTTACTTCGAGTCTCCAAAATGTATACCTCGTGCATGAAATCATCTCAATTTACTTCGAGTCTCCAAAATGTATACCTCGTGTATGAAATCATCTCAATTGACTTCGAGTCTCCAAATGTATACCTCGTGTATGAAATCATCTCAATTGACTTCGAGTCTCCAAATGTATACCTCGTGTATGAAATCATCTCAGTTGACTACGAGTCTCCAAAATGTATACCTCGTGTATGAAATCATCTCAGTTGACTTCGAGTCTCCAAAATGTATACATCGTGTATGAAATAATCTCAATTGACTTCGAGTCTCCAAAATGTATACCTCATGTATGAAATCATCTCAGTTGACTTCGAGTCTCCAAGATGTATACATGTATGAAATCATCTCAACTGACTTAAGTCTCCAAAATGTATACCTTGTATATGAAGTCTTCCAAATTGCCTTAAGGTTTCAAAATCTGGACCTCTTATATAAAGTCAGTCGTATTGATCTCAGAGAAATACTATTTTAAACCAAATAATCCATTTTGTCCTCCAAACATCGGGGATAGATGACGGTGCTACAACACTATTCTGCATTTGTCCTAAATATGATTGAAATCACATTTTCCGGGTGTAATTGAAGAAGAAAATCCACCCTGGAAGACAAAAGAAAATCCCCGTTCAGAGTATTTGTACAGAAGAAAGAACTAATGCCATCGATTTATTATAGTTCAAGACATTTGCTTTTCGAAAAAATGTGGAAATTGTTAAGTGTGCTGGATTTGTTTTAAATGCGTACTCCATTAAGAAGCGTTATGATGATGTATCCCCAGAGAAAATGACGGTTATACAAGTTTCTACACTGTATTTTACTCTGTAATTTAAGGATTTTAATATTTTACTTGTATCTTTGAATTTTTCTAACTTCCTAAAGCTTCTTGTTGCAGTGCTTTACAGTTTTAGAACACCTTTGAATTAGCACTATAAACCCTATACATTCATCCATACAGGCTCAGAGAGGCCGAGTTGTCTAATGCACTCACCGTTACGGACCATTGTATCTCACCTCTGCCTGAGTGGGTTCGAGTCTCAGGATCGGCCAAAGTGGTATTTGAGAAACTTTGCCAGTAGCTTCTCGTGGGTCGGTGGTTCTTTCTCTGGTTTTCCCGGGTTCATTCTCCACCATGTATACTAGCCGCCATGTATAGCCTATCTGGTGCTGAAAAATGGCGTTAAATCCTATAACAATAACATGCACACATATATATTGTTTTGTGTTGGATTTAATTGGATACGATAGTTGATATGTATAGAATATTAGTTGTTTATTGATATATGCATATTTTAAAAGGGAGAAAAAGCCAAACATTCAGATGCATTCGAGTTTCACGTTTGATCAGAATTGTAGTAAACTAAATTACACATGAAGACTAGTGCCATAAAGACCTTTCTTACGTTTAGTTTCAGTCCTTGAAGTCATCATCTTAATTCGCAAATCTGCATGTCTAATGCATTCCACTTTCGAAACCTGCCTTCAATTCCTGCAGATAATAAATGAATCAGTATCACACCAAAATTTTTATGATGTTGCACTGTCAAAAAATGGTAATTTATCATCGTAGTCTTTGGAACTTTATAAAGTAGGAACCTTTTGTGACTAAGTGTTATAGTGCTTCAAGTTGTCTGACAAGCTAACTTCATTCTGTGCTTCAACAGGTACTTAAGAAAACCCAGTTATGCAGTAGCCAAGTTAAGTGACTGTCTACATGCACGTGGTCTATATTATTTGTGCCAGGTTGTACAGACTCTTGCGTGGTACGCCCCATTTATGGGCTCTATAATTTATAATAGACGGTTACATTAAAGGCCAAGGTTGTCATTGGCACTACCCAGTTCCACTTATTAATCTACGCTATCTTTTCCTACTAAAAATTAGGTTTTTGGTTATTTGATTTTTAAGTTCATGTCATCTGGCAAGAAAGACAATGTGGTGTAGGATTTTGGCATAGGAAGCAGACTGACAATGAAGACCGACCTTGGACACGCACCATGAGCGCCTGCCCCATTAACCAAATTTCTGTTCACGATTTAAGTTAAGTATCCTTTAAAAGACTTGTGGTTGTTTTCTGTTTGTTTCCTCTTGAACGCCTTCATAATTACAACGGTTTCTTTTGGATTTTCAGGATAATTTTCAGTCGTATCTATAGGGCAGCACACTGATGTCTTTTTGTAACGGGGTAGTCGGTATCAAGCGTTATTGGTACAATATTGCACAAGCCCACTGGTCAGAGGTATTGCGCAACTTGGAAAAACAACACCCGAAACCGTCTCCCGGTAATACTCGTTATCTAAGGAATGACCTCTACGGTGTGATTTGCCCGGTTATAGAATGGATATGGCAATCTGAAACGATATCTTGAACAAAGAGAACACACGAGCCCCCGTAAAGATAAATAAAGAATTTAATCAAAAGAATCAAGAGAAGAAAAGACACAGTAAATTACAATTTCTTGCCTTCTGAATACTCTTAGTTCAGAAGCACTCTAAACGCGAAGTTTAAAATAATTGATACATTAATTAAATTTCAAACACTAATAAAATAGACAAATTTAGCCGTTAATGGCTGATAGCAAACTTCATCACAGAATCGAGTGTTCATTAACATTTGACCTCTTGGTAAATTCACATGACCTGGTCGTCGACTGTTTTTTTTTCTTTCTCTGCTTTCGTCTCGACTTTAACTTGTCCTCTGGATGACCGTGGGATTCTCACAACTCTGACTTTGGATCTCGACCTCCTCGCTATCTCTCTCTCTCCAAACAAACTATTTTCCTTTGAAAAGAAAAGGGTAAAACGCCCTAAGTATCTCGTTAGGTTTTAAGAGTTGAGATTGTCCGTCCGTCTTTCTGGTTCGAACAATCAGATCTTACTATCAGTGATAACCTTTATACGGCTAGCAAATACTACACAAGTCTTCAGATCAATACAGCTATACTGCTAATTATCGACATCAGAATTTGGGGAAGTCACATATATTCCCGTAAATCATTACGTAAAGTGAGGCAATAAATCATAGCACACAATCAATATTCACTAATATGATAAATTCAAAATTAATGTAGCACTTTCCAAACATAAATGTACACAGCGGGTTTTTCTACAACACCCATTAGCCTACCTACGTATATAAGGTGAAAATTCTAATTCAGAATTCAAAAGTACATTACTAAATCAATGTAATAACCGAACTATCCATACAAAATATCAACACATCATGCATCTGTAACGAAGAAACATTATACAAATTACATCATGATAAATGTGAATTTGAGTTAAATACCTTGTGTTTTTGGCGTCTTACAATCGTTCCTGGATTATCAATTTTCCCTGGAACCACGATTTTACGGACGTCCTTCCCTAAAGTACCGGAGTCTCTACTATAGTCGGAATTAATAATAATGTCCTCTCTTCCAGAGGTCCTTCCCAGACTGACTAAAATTCATTGGTTTGGAGTAGATATTCCCCTCAGGTTCAGGGATCGACCCTCCCCTCCTTTCACATTTGACCAATTGGAATAAATGCTATTCCTACAGACATTTGGGAAACTGCTTAACAATGTGCCAGAAATGCCACCTGGGGTTGTAATAACACCATACCATTTGTCTCAAATAACTTTTGACAGTTTTCGTGTGAATTTTGCCCTTTCTAGCCTGTCATACAACTAGTTCGTTTTTACTATAAACATACTAATAGTATGACCTGAGTTAGGAAAACATTTCTCTGTGCAAACTCTACCACAAGATAACAGTTAGTTGTTGGCCAGACTAAGAATTAATTAATGGATTTTACTGACGAAAAATTTGGCACTTTACACTTTTAATAGGGAATATACTTTTTGATATTATAAACTACTGACATATAAACAATTACTTGATGGTCCATCTTTAAACAACTTTTTGTGTTGAATTTAAAAATTAAGTTATTTCACTATTTCAATTTATTTCACAGTAATTCTTATAACTCGTTAGTCCAGTTCACAGCTATATAAGCTTCCATGCAGAAAATGAGACTTAAAAAGTGATGCTCTACGCCTTTCGTTAACGTCACTGAAGTCAGTTAGCAGCGTACTATGGGCAACTATTCGTGAAAATTACTAATGCGTTACTTTAAGAAACTGCATTTTACTTTTGAACGTTATTTTAAAAACCCGGCAATAATGGTGACGAAGCATATCAATCGGCAGTAATCGTGATGAGGCATATCGTTTGGCAATAATCATGACGAAGCATATTGATCGGCAATAATCGTGACCAAACATATCGATTGGCAATAATCGTGACGAAGCATTTCGATCGGCAATAATCGTGACCAAACGTATCGATCGGCAAAAAAGTTCCTTCTTATGCAATGTAAATCTCTTATATACTTAATATGGGATCATTATTTTATTTGGGGGAATTACAATTATTCCAGCCTCCAGATAACTTGAAAAAATATGAATATCTTGAGGTAAATGAAACCAATAGTACCTCGGTTTAAAAGACACCCTTTACGTCCCATAAATTGAATAGTTTGTCCCTTTTTCCCAAAGCTTTCAGTGCATCGTCTGGCCTGCTAAGATTTCCGTATTACCATCCTTATGTCAGTTGAGATTCTTATAATAGTATACCTTTTTACTTTCAGTATTGACAGTAGCCAGTGCTCAGTGTCCTCACAATGCCCTCCACAAGGTCCAGTTGTGTACATCATCCATCTTGCCCAAATGGAGTACGGGAACCAACTTCGGGGTTTCCCGCCATCACACTCGGGAAACATGCAGGTAACAAGTGACGGCTACGTACCAAACAGAAGTCAAGCAAACTAATTGTTTGAAATGACATAAGATTCTAAGTTTGGTGGACAGCTCAGCAAATGAGGTGTCGCTGTTTTGCGGTCTTTTCGTTTCCAGCTCATTATTGAAGGCCCAACAAATACTACAGTTAGATAGGATTTTCTGCATGCCCAGTGTGATCGATACTTACGTTGTGAAGACACGAAAACAATTAAATGGTAGCATGATTTGAACATTGACTTCAGCTGTATAATAACAACAGCAACAGTAATACTAAAAAAAAAACGTTTATACGTTAGATCATTGTAAGATATAAAGAAACAAAAAGCATAAACAGAAGACCTTTAAGACCAGTTACAAACGAGTAAAAATCACAATAGCGTCATTCCACTACGTGGCATAGAACATTCTGAGAAAGGTTAGTTTGTGCGCTGTGACCTTCAGTCATATTTCTCCATTCACCGTTATTAAACCTGGTCGTTTTAGTATCAGAAATAGAGGTAAATATGAAGACTTAGGGATGATTGATATATACAATAATTTGTCCATGTTGGTAACTTCTTTTTTGTCATTTTGATTTTTTTCTTCTTCTTTTGTCGTTTACGTTTCTTTATGCAACACAAAATGTAGTAGTGGCGGGTTAGGGTTTACAACCAATGACCCCGAGGACGGTACAAAAATTTCATTTAAATGAAGAGCTTCGTTGTCATTTAAATCAATTTATCAGTTAATTTGTTTTGGATTGATGAACCATAAATCGGTAAATAGTTCAAAAGATAGAACATTACACAGGATGCACGTTTGCGCTCGGTTTGTTATTTACAAACAGGACACGTGTTGTATCAGTCTCTTAAAGATAGACGCAACTAAACCGCCTTTTCTTCCCATATTCAAAATGATCATGCATTGAGTAACTGGAAAATATGCCAAATGATCGATATTAGCAACAGTAAAACAGCTAAATCAATACGAACTTGTGGAGAGTAAATGAGCCATTCTTGGTGTAATCTGTAGTTTGCTATCTTTTCAGTTTGAAGTAATACGATTGTCCTGATTGTTATTGATAGTTATGTACTCACAAATTCTGCATCTAATACTTGGCAGTATGAGGAACATCCACCATGCCTTGATGCTGCAGCAACGTAATTTACATAATGACTGAGTGCATGTGTCCAGATGCCCTCTTCATTTGGGTCCAAACTTGTTTGTATTAATAAAGTTATGTGTGGTGCCGATTTGACGTCGGGCACAGCCTCTATCAGTTCTAGACAACATTTATCTACATGTTTCGCTTGCAAAACCAAGTTTCGAAAACAGTTTAAAATACTATTGACATGTCATATTTTAACGGGTCATGGTGAAATAAAATGGAATATATGCAGAGCTCACGCCTTTTTCAATTACTATATCTCTCTCCAGTTTATTGTAGTTTCAAGAAATGGTGTTCTTATGTTCTTATTTAGTAAATACAAGCACAAAACAAATATAAATAGTCAATACAGTTTATTATATGACTTCCAGGCTTGTATGTGTTCTCTCACAAAATTAAGTGCTCAAGATGGTGGAATATAATATTTACCAATTTTCAAAACAGATGTTTGATAAAGCCTGTTGAAATGACAACACTAGTATCAGTGGTATATTGCATGTAAAATTAGCATATAATGTTCACGTTGTCCTAATTAACATGATCTCTTACTTAGAAAGTTCAGTTCCCCAAACTAATCTTGCACAGAGAAACAAGTTAAAATGTCTCAAAATTTGTTCATATCACTTACCTAAGTGGTAAGGATTTTGTGCATCTAGTGAAGGTTCCCTACCAGACTCGGGTTTGTGTTTAAGAGTCCAATGATACATAGTTAGAGGCACAGTCAGGAACCGGGTGTTAAAAGTGAGTCGCGGAAACGGATGTCAATAGTGTGTCGGATATACACCACAATTAATTTTACTGTATGTTCTCAACATTTATTTCTCTGTACTGACCTTTCTACTATGACGATCAATTCAAATCATATGTTAATCTAAAATACCTTTAAAGATGATTTCACGGTGAAGTTCTTGTCAAAAGTTCACCGGCATTCTTTGAGAGGCTGCACTGTAAACAGAGCAGCATGTAAACAGAAAACACGATTTCAATTCCGGATCATCACCAAGGCCTTATTACTAACTGTGCAATGTCGCCGAAATACACAGACAATCACTATCTGCGCTCATATTCTCAAGAATAAAACATTTACATTTAAATCCCTACCAAAAAGGCATAAATATAATTCTTCAATCACCACGAAAATGAGAGAAGAACAACTGTTCTAAAAATAGAATAGAACTACATTTATGGAACTGGAAATACTAATTGTGATACGATTCCTGTCGCGTTTGTTAGATGAGACAGTTAGTCGTTTAAAGCGACACAGTCTGGAACCGGATGTAATTAGTGTGTCGCTTGAATTGAATGCGACACTGTGTCGTTTTGTAGCAACAAAATCTGTCGTTGTGTCGGGTATATGACATCAATCTAAATGACAAAACCACTACAAAATGTATGGACATTTCAAAATGATACATGAAATTGGCATTATCGAATTTCCTACTCAATCTGAATACTAAATTTTAGGGCATAACCGACTTTTGATCCGGAAATCGGATTCCACCGGATAGTATGAACTTCCGATTAATTGGAGTCGGACAAGGCAGGAACGACCGATTCGGATAATAAAAATAATAAAGTTGAATTTCTATAGCACCGTGTCTAACACTGCATGTCATTCGATAGTGCGATAATAAAGTTAAATAATAAGTCAGAAAAGTCCAATATGGTCAACACAACCACGCTGTGCGACAATCTATTTGAACTGGAGGGTAAAAACCGGAAATGAATCCGGATATGGTAGAGTACTAAGTAACATGCTAGACACGGCAAAACCAGATACCAGAAACCGGTAAACGGAAGATTAAATTTTTTAGAAAGAAAATACGGATTTAGCATTTCGGATTAATTGAATCGTATCCGGAATCGGAAAAATTTCATGCCCAAAATCCGGAATCGGAAATCGGTAGAAAAATGCTAATCGGTTATGCCCTACTAAATTTGCAATGGATAGCAGACGGCTTTGTTGATGACACGGCGACAGTATCTTAAACTAAATCCTTTTATGGGAACTTATTTTATATAACTAGGAAATAAACATTTCAACAATATCAGAGAAACATTAGAAAGATTATAGTAGTCATTATGAGTACTATTTAATGTGTCGGTAGTAACTAGTCTACCTTGATATTAATGCTTAAAATTATCATTTGAGATGACTAGAGACATTTACATGGAGTACAGTAGAACGACAATTGCAAAAACGGCGAATCTCACCACTATTTATAGGTTTTGGGAAAACACTCTGGAAATTAATTAGAAAGTTTTCACTGAATATGGAAGAATTCGGAAAAAATTAACCTGAGCGCCTCCGAGTGGAATGCCGAGCGCCCAATACACACAGTAGTAGTAAACATGGCGCCCGATTTCAAACGACAGAAATAACAATTATTTCACAATAAAATATACAAAGATTCACATAGGTGATGAACAGTTTCATCACGCCGGTGACGAAAAATTATAAACTTACACGAGTATTACCTTAATCCTGGATAAAAATGGATACAATTACACATTTCTCTCGCAAAATAGACGGTAAGTAATAACAATTTACAATCATATCATGTACACTCTGGACTTCAAAAATCTTTACCCAGATGATTAATATTTAAACAGATAATTTTTGTATGATTTATATATTGTATCAAATTACTTTTCTTGTGTACAAGGGTCATATATCAAAAACTGTTACAACAGTTATTATTATTTGCATTGGAATCAGAGGTACAGCATGAAGGGAATGCAAACAATAAAAGGAGATTATAAATTATTTAAAACATTAATGATATGTTGAAATGCACTTTATAAGAATATATGTTCATAGGTTGTCAGGATTGTTTCAATATTTCAGCGAAGTGGTGTCTTTTCAGTTGATTATTCTAGTTACTATTCATTTTAATTTTGCCGTTAAATTTGGTGGGGTGTTTTTCCTCCACAAAATAAGAACCAAATTGAGCAAGTACCTGCTGATTGGTTTAAGCAGAGATACTTCCTCAATGGATTTTCGCATGCAGTATTATTAAAGCAACAGTTGATTACGATATAATGCAGATTAAACACAGGCACGTTGTTAAAGCTGCCGAATATATACACAAGAAAATAAACCCTTACGTGTACGAATTACATATTGAATGCAGGAATACAGTCAATATCACTGATGTTGAATTTGATGAATGCATCTCTTATAAGACAATTTTAACAGTCGATTCCGTTTTGTTCAACTGCTTCTAAGCGAGTTTCATTGCCGCAAAATTTACAATTACGGTTCATGCATCAAACCCAGTTTAAAAGTATCCCAAAATACGAGATACAGTATTCAGCTGTGTTAGTCACACTGAAAAAGGATTGTTTCAAGGGATCATAAAACTTTGTTTTTAAGTAAGCAAGACAAACGACATGAACAACATCGAGGGCAAGCCACGAATGATTGATTCCGTCTAGTTACATTCATCACGTTGCCGGAAGAGCTATTTTACGTAGATGTGTATTACGACAGCATAAGCGCACGCAAACGAAACAACTCTCCAGACGCAATATTTTATACCAAACTAAGCGACATATGTGGCATACTTTGTATATTCCAATTTTGACATGAGAAAGAAAACATCAAAATTGTCTTGAAGTTTTTTTCGTTGCAAATTTCGTTTAATTCAATTTATACTTCAGTTACGTGTTAAAATGTAGATCAAGTTCTATCATTAAGCACCAGTGTCATATATCGAAGCACAAAAGTTATGAAAACCAGCAGAAATGCCACGAAACTAGGCATAAACCAAAAAGATCCATTTACACGCGTATTCAATGCTTTTGTATGCAGATACGAAAGATAACTTTGATCGTTAGATTGTACAAATACGCTCAGGTTAAGCGTCCAAAGCGTAAGAAACAAAGTGTATGTATTATAACTGAAATATAGATACAGTTTTTGTATGCTTTATAATATGCGCTTTACATTGTGGAACGTCGAACTTGTATGAGCACAAGTATGTTAATTTAAAATAACCAATACGTTGATAATCTTAAAAATTTCAACATGCATGTTAAGATTCACGTGTGCACGGTAAAGACACGATTATTTCATATTGCATATGGACAACATATCAAGCGGTTCATTGTTTTACTGTTTTCTAGGACGAAGTTACACGACTGTGCAGACTGTATACAGAAAATAATGGACCAGTGTCAGGGAACAACAGAGCAGGAACAGATTCTTCAGAGGCTGATTAACAAGCAGAAACTTTTGGAGACTGTAGAATACTTCTGCCATAATTTTAGAGGTGCGTCATCATCATCAAGAATTAATAATAAGGCAATGTCGTCCAGGATAATACACTGCCAAAATCACCTGCAAAATATTCAGAATATGCGTATTGGTTTTCAGGTTTCTAAAACGAATCAGAAATATTGTTTTTGTTCTTTTGAAAAGGCATGTGTTGGTTTTCTTTATAAATGTTGACGATTTTAATTTATATGCACATGTCTTAACTACTTTTGTAACATTTTCAATCACTAACAATTTTTAAATATAGAGGCAGCTGAAAAATAGTACGAAGTTTGACATTACATTATAACTAATATCACCTATACTAATGGTTTGTTGTGTTTAATAGTTGTATCTAAAGATACGCATAAATTAATGCCAGGGTAACTTGCCCGGAAAACTTGTTGGGTTCTAACATATCTGCATTCCAAATGACATCCTGTCTGTAGGGGTTGTTGAAAACAATTTTACCCAGTGTCAGTTGGTGCGTTAAATTTTGGACGGCGCATATGCTCTGAGAGGTTTAATTAATGGCGTGCAAAACGTTTGGGATTGCATGTTTCCTGCCAGATTAACTAAATCGTCGTCCACGTGTTGATCAATATTTTTGGGAATTAGTAAACCTGTCTTCTGCTGGTTACAGCTGAAAATGTACACATTTCAAAGTAAGAAAATAGCGATATGGAGCTCAGAAAATTTACGTTAAATTAAATATCCCATGTATTTTGTCTTTGATTTATTTCCACAGGCCCTGGATTGGTCTCTGTTGGGGATGCACAACTCCAGGCGCTAACGTGTTCTGTCCGGCCCTCATTGCAAATTAAAACAACATATAAATCTGGCCCGTGAACAGTAATTATGTGAAAGAAATTAGTGTTTGTAGCCCTGGAGTGGTCTTAGAAAATGCATTCTGGCCATTGGCCGAAAAAGGGGTTTTACACCCATCATCTACGTTTGCGCATATAGTGTTTTACAATATTATTACGAAATTCAATAAAACAAATAATTTTGTTTGTACATGGCATATATAAATTAGCAATTCAAGGGCGAAGTTTTGCGGATAAAGTTTTATTTTAAACTTTTTGGGCACTTATTTCCCGTTTCTCTCGCTGATAGGATTTTCGGTTGCTTACCTATCATAAAGAAGCTGTATTATAAGTCTGAAACAAATGTAAAAATTTGAGCAATTTGAACAATAGATTGGTGTCTATCCTTCCCTCACATATAGATTTAAGCCAGTGAGTATAAAATTACAGCTATCGGATACAGTTCCCTATCAAGCGTGTGCATTGAAACAAAATAAAATAATTTATAATTCTTGCTTCAAAAAATTTAAAAATACAAACAAGCAACTAATATTTAATTATCAAGTTATAGCAATGACCTTAATGTATCAAATACAAGTAGCTTTGTTCATCTCTAGGAATGAAACACTAAGAAAACGGGGAGGGGATCATCATTCTAAGAGGCTCATGTTTCATTGGGGATTTAAATTCGTGGTTCGCGTCAACAACGAAAACCACGAAAACGGGTCCCCCACGCATACTGATGGTACTACAGTATAGTGTATAGTTGGTCCTAATTAAATGTTGCCGCTTGCACATCGAATATAGCTTCCGCTTTTATCTTCTTGAAAATCTTGCTGCTACTTCTGAATTGCTGGTTAATGTCAGTTTGGAGATTTTGCTTTATGTCTTTTTGGTCCTAAACGAAAAGGGTGTCACTCAAACATCCTATGTGGTAACCACAGAAGCCATCCTAAAAATCAATATATCTCCAGAAATAAGGATCTAATCAATATTGGATTTTCACTGAAAAACTTATTGTAATTGGTTGTAGACGAAAAGAGCACGGATCGGACCAATACTATGGTCGTCATAATAGACCAAATGATGGATGTATCATCATGGGATATTTGCCAGTATACGTCTTAGGATATTTAGTCGGTCCTAAATAAAAAATGGTGCAAATCGTAAATCTAGTGTGGCTCTATTGAGATGTTTTATTGTCGCCACTCCATCGGAATGGATGGTCATTTAGACATGGGGTTTCCACGGAAAGTCTTATAACGAGATCTAGGTCCTAGATGAAAATTGTGTCAATGTGACATCCAATATGTCCACCACAGCAGCTAACTTGAAACTCATGTTATCGCTGAATAATATAAGAGATGGTTTCAAAGCTCAGGAGTTAAAAGGGTACATAGTCTTATTTGCAATTCCTGGACATTATTTTCATAAAGTAGAGCATCAATCCCTTTTATTATGTATCCTTTGTTAGCATTATTCAACTCAGAATATAGGATGATATAAGTAGGTTCTTGTTATATAATGTTTGTACATGTTGTTGTTAACTGATCATATAAGAATTATTATCATTCATGGTTTGATTTGTCAGAGCTCTACAGAAAAATAGCGGTTAAGTCAGAGTCAACGACAAACAACAAAGAAACAGATCTACTGCCACACATTGCACCGGTAGATCTAGGTTAATGATGTTTGTTAGCAGTAATCATTTGAACATAGACGATGAACTACCAGGGTCTGTTGTTGTTTCAGTTGGATACGTTTTATACGCGAGTTAATAGTATTGCATTCTTAGGCTTAAACTCTACGCTAAAGCATATCGAAAAACTGATCTGAACCACGATGCATTTCAGCACCTCGATCGTATGATAAAATCGTTTCATTTGATGAAAGGGAATTGTGTCCCTGACTTCTATCTATAGTTACACGACACATTTCTTCACAAGACCAAAACATGTAAATTACACTGTAATTAAGGCACCACAGGAAAACAGACATGATGTAAGAAGACCAGGTTTTTCCGAATGACAATCAGTAGTGTCAGAATAAATATAACTTACAAGACTGATTCCAAATAAGTAAAATTGTATGTCATAAAAAATTAAATAGCAACCCTATCTAAAACTAAATTGTTTCTTACTGGACAGAAAAGTGATGTATTTGAAATCACATTTTTGTCACAGATTGTTCTGCTAGAAATTGACAGCAAGTCAATAGGCTGATTTAAATTATTGCGCAGTGTTATCGTTTCTCACATCGTACTGATCAAACTCTTACGAGTTTCATTACGAAGAAAATTTTCAAATCATTGACGCAAATGGTTACATATACTTGCAGGGTTAAATGTATAGAGATGAATCAGTCAGATTTCCTGTTTTCTGATCATAAAGAATAAACGCCATGTGAAGGTAGAATCATAGATCTATGTGTGTGTGTGTGTGTGTGTGTGTGTGGTGTGGTGTGTGTGTGTGTGTGTGTGTGTGTGATTTGAATTTGTAACGTAGCCTTTAAATTGTTCAGTCATATCGCTACGATGTATATAGTGTGGAAGTTTTATAATGATGTCTATCACAGGGTCATTACGCCGCAGACAAAGCACGATATCCCACCCAGTAACATTATCCTGACACTAGGCCGACCAGTCATAACATTAACCTCATAATGCTTAGCCATTCTTTGATATGACTCGGCCAGGGATTGAACCCACGACCTCTTGCATCCGAGGCAGCGCTCTAACCATTAGGCCACCGGATCGGTCAGTTTTCTTATATATAAACATCAAGTCTTTATATGAATTTGGAATGTAATTTATGTTCCTTGTAATTGATTATGGAATAATAGTCTTCATGCATGGTTCACTGTGTGCATACATTTGCTGTAACATGTTAGTGATCTACTTGCTGACGAATACTCGCTGAATGGATAACCTGAGTCAGACTCAAATGGTTAATACTGTTTTGCATATCAGATATGCAAAACAGCATTAACCATTTCTCTACAGTTATTGACACTTTAGGTCAAATAATCATTATAAAGCAAACAAAGACGATGCACCAACGTGCACCAGTAAAGCCTTACATGCCATCACAGTAAATAAACAAACTCGTTTAGCAGTGGACACGTTCGCCTATATCGGCAGCACACTGTCGCCTGCAGTCCCAATCGATGATGAAACCCAACGCCAGAATTGCTACAGTAAATATGGTCTTTCGCAGACTCCGTGCAAATGTTTGGGACCCCTAAGATATCAGTCTACAAGCCAAAAGGTCTGCAAAGCCATTGTGTTGCCGAACCTGCTGTATGCATGCGAAACCTGGTTGCCGGGAAAAACTGATGAGGATCAGATGACACAACAGGGCCCTAGTCTTTGAGCTTCTTAAATGGGTACTCAGTCTAAATTTTCACACACTGCTGATAAAATGATAGTCGAGATGGGGAGGCCATGCCACCATGATATCAGAAGAGCGACAACCAAAGGAGATCTTCTACAAGCTGAAGGAGGGAAAGCAATCTCGGGTTGGTCAGAAGAAACGCTTTAAAGATTCTTTCAAATCATACCTGATATAATACTTCATTATTGATCCTGAATCTTGGGAAGATCTCTCACAGGATCGCTTTACCTGACGGAGTTTCGTCCACACTGAATCTACAGACTTTGAACAGAAAGAAATGTCGAGGCAGTGCAGAAGCACGAGCATTGGACGTATGATAACTAAATACAACCCTCTATCGAGTAAGCAAACCAAAGTGGCATCTCCTGTCAAGCTTGCTACAGACAGCCCAGAACATAAATTGGCTGGATTAATCATTAATGTACTCGCAGAAACCAAACCAGTTAGTGATGACATTGTAATCATCGAATCAAAGGACGAACAGTAATAACAACGTCGGAAAGAAAGATAAGTTGTTTGAATGATTCTCCGTTGGCACTATCAGTACCAGGTTGAATATTGTATGTAATCAAAGACTTTAGCATATCCTTTAAAAGTAATTTTCTTTCGTTTTAAATAAGATATACCCTCAAATTTGTATCTCGCATAGGATGTAGATGGTTGACTACGGTAAAATAAAGTTCACAACAGTCAGGTTTGATCTTGTAAATACAACTTAACTCTTGAATTGTGCATACATACGTGCATAAGATATGATTATTTACAAATATTTCTCTAACCACGGCATATGCTAGCCAACAAACATTATATATATATATATATATATATATATATATATATATATATATATATATATATATATATATATATATATATATTTCGCCTACCTTGGAAATGCAAACTTAGTTATGCTTGCTTAATAGCTCAATTGAAGTTGAGGCGACTTATACAATTTAACATTTACTGCATTTTCAGTGTACGAGAAAAATGTTGATTGTATTAGTAAACACCATACCGACGTTGCAGTGTGCACGGAACCTGCTAGAATAAGTTTTCAACAAAAGTTGGTTGCTGGGGCAACGATGGATGTGTTAATAACGGGAACTTGCAGGTAAGATATGAACTGTAATTCACATAATATTGTAATTATATTTGTCTTGTACCAAAAGGCATCTTATATTTTACGATATATATCCCAGATGTTACTTGAAGATTTACTTGTGGTAGCCGTAAATTTGCTAGCATATTTAGATGTTGTTTAAGATTACAAGGCATGTGGTTTTGATTAGCACATTGTAGTCTATCTATATATTTACATACTTTTAATAATGTTACTCATAAAGATGGTGTCTAAGGACTAATATACTCATTGCCATGCAGGGCTTAAACACATCAAGGGCTCTTCCTCTTTTCTTAAAACACAAACTCGTGCGCGCACATCACAGCATGGGCTCAATCCCTAGACCATCGGTACATGCATCTCATTGGCTGATATATAAACCGAACGAGACCGTATCTACATGGTTCTAGTAGCCGAAAAGCACTCGAATTCAATTCGTCGTCGTATCTGTTACATCAGTATGTACGCTTGAATTCAATTCGTCGTCGTATCTGTTACATCAGTATGTACACTCGAATTCAATTCGTCGTCGTATCTGTTACATCAGTATGTACATTTAACACTTCCCAACAGCTCGGGTCTATAAGCCTTGGAAAATTTGATAAAAGCAACAACAAAACAGAGCACACAAAAAATACTAGAAGAAAAATTAACTATACTAAAAAAGGAAGAACAAAAAGGGAGAGATATAAAAGCAGAGAATTTCACACACTTATATAAACACGCGGAAGGGCTTTATAAACGGGAGAAATTAAGAGGGGGGAGGGGAGAACCTTAGAATCACTTAACATAGGGAAGGGAGCACGACAGATAAAATTAAAATACTAGAACATATACAAAACTATTACAAGGACCTATATACTTCACAAGGGATAGAAGACGAACATATAGACAACTACTTACGAGAAACAGTGCGAGATGATAACCACAGAACATAGTAACATATGTGAGGATTTCATCACGCAAGAAGAGATAGTGGAGACGATAGGGAAACTATCTAAAAATATATCACCGGGAAGAGATGGAATCTCGGCAGAATTCTATAAAAAATATTCTGCGGAGAACTGTCGCCAGTATTAGAATAGTTGTACAATAACATTGCACTAAGGAATCAATACATGTCAAACACAATGAGGGAGGGTATGATAACATTAATATACAAAGGGAAAGGAGATAGGGAAGATCTAAAAAAATTGGAGGCCCATCTCCCTCCTAAACATTGACTATAAAATTATTAGTAAAATTTTAGCAGAAAGGGTGAAAAAGTGTCTTGATAAAATAATTACCATAAATCAAACCAGTGGACCGAAAAGGCGGGAAATACAAAATAACATACTTAATATTAGAACTATCATAAATATTACTGGGAAAAATAGTGCCATGGTTCTAATAGACCAGGAAAAAGCTTTCGACAGACTTGAACAAAACTACCTATGTACAAGACGCTAGAGAAATTTGGATTTGGAATAAATTTCCAAAACTGGACTAAAATCGTGTACAGGGATATTAACTCATGCGTACAGGTAAATGGAGCCCAAACGGATAAATTTGATATTAAAAGATCAGTGAGGCAAGGATGTCCACTATCTATGCTATTATATGTAATAGCTATAGAAATACTAAGTATTAAAATAAAAAACAACAAAAGGATTAAAGGGATTAAAATTCCAAATATCAAAGAAGAGGTGAAAATGCTACAACATGCAGATGATTGCACTAACTTTATACAAGATAAAAATTCCTATAAAGAACTGTTACAGGAATGAACAATTTGGAAAAGTTTCGGGATCTAAAATAAATCCCGACAAAACAGAAATATCACTAATAGGAAACTGGGGAGGCAAGCAACATGGACTACCACCCCACTTAATCAAAGACCATGTAAAAACTTTAGGAGTAAATTTTGGGAGGGATGAGGAGAAACAAAACCTCAAGGAAATCAGGGAAAAAATAAATGAAAATATCAAAATCTGGGCGCTAACGCCACTATGCCTATTGGAACGGGCTCAAGTTGCAAAAAACTATAATGTATGTGCACCTAAACTATAAATTAAAATATTTAGACATACAAAATGAAACTTTAAAGACGATAGATAACGAGATTATAAAATACCTATGGGGATTTAAAATGCACTACATTAACAAAGAAACTCTATATAAGGACGGGAAAAAGGCCTAGGCCTCCCCCACAGGGCCTTCATTAAAAGCACCAACATACTAAACATATTTAATGAAATTAAAGCAGAGCCCAATATACCTTGGCAAGGACTTAATATATATTATTTCGGTTTCTCTATGAAGCAGAGAAATGACATAAAAAATAATAAATTAACAAAATTAATAGAGGTGCCAAGAAAATTAAGACCAATAAAGGAGCTATTACATAAATATAGGGACGCTAGGGAATTATGGGAAACTGACACAAAATCAACATACAAATGGATCATAGAACACACTATGAATAAGGATAAAAACAAAATAGAGCATGAAAACATAAACATTAATTGGGATAGGGCCTGGGGAAACTTGGTCAAATTAGGGTTTGAAAAAAAAGCCTCCTATTCAAATACATGCATGATGCGTGATTGACAGGAGAGTTCACAGTGAGACGGCATATGATCAGAGTGTCGCCCAAATGTCCAATGTGTAAAAATTATAATTTTACAAAAAAAACATACAATGACTCAATGTGAAATAGACCAGAGAGAGAGAGAGTTGCCTTGATACTAAAAATTAAGGCAACTCTACCATACAACGGAAAACAATTTCAGTATTTAGACGGAAACTTTAGTAAGAGTCTACTATACGAAATAACAGATTTTATAGTTTGAAATAAGAGAGCATGCGACCAAATTATCATATTTGGGAAACACAATAGATAGGGATAAAAAGGGGAAAACAGGGATCTCAGGAGGAGAAGTACTGGTAAGAAAAACAAGGGGCTAAATCACAAGGCGACACACGAAGTGGGTAGGCCCGTGGAAGAGCTGGGAAAAGAACTCACCTAGAGAAAAACCAGCACAACAACACAGGTGAAACACATTAGATAGGATTAGGAAATGTAAAAATGTGTTTTCCCAATAAGCATGCTCTCAAAATATAATCACTAGTGTCCTATCATCACAACCGCTCTGTAGAGAGCCCTTTTTACGAGGGCAAATAAATAAAATAATTTTTGGTTTTCTTTGGAATAGAATAAATAATATAAAATAAAGAAAGGACGAACATACTCGAGACGGTTGAAGTACAAATAAAATTTTAAAAATGTATAGATCCCCCCTCGAACACAGGCGACCTAGTTAAATAAATAAGGAATTATACAAGCCTCAGAACTAAATACCTACAATCATTAAAGCACTAAGAAAAGGGTGAATAACCCAAGTTAATTATAAAGATGATAAATAAGATTAGATACACCGGACTTGTAGCAAATTCAAAAAATATATAAAGATAAACGGATGTAATAAACTATATAGCAAACAGGTGAAGACCGTTTAGGGTCAAATCACTGATATACAACTAGGAAGTATGATTAATAGAAAGGCTATCCTAACAAAACACAATGTGTGTGTATATATATATATATATATATATATATATATATATATATATATATATATATATATATATATATATATATATATATATATATATATATATATAGCAATATACAAATAGTACAACATCAATAGCAAACACAGGATGCAAGGAACCCCTAGCCAGGGTTAACTATGGAAAAAAAGAGAGGAGGGAAACAGGACGGGTAAATAAAACCCGACCTGAAAAACCCTCTCATTAGAAACATTAGGGACCTAAAAAAACCTATTTATGATATAATCCCGATGGAAAAAAAATTATGGTTCGGATAAAATTAAAGAAAACAGATAATAAAAAACACAAAACAACACATCAGGGGGAACACACTCATACATAAACACACTTTTTCTAGTTTTTTTTCAAAAGGTGGGGGGGTCATCTGTCTGGTGCCCCCCCCCCCCAAAAAAAAGGCTCTATCGCACAACAAAATTCAGTAGACCACTATAATGTTCCGATCGCCAGCTAAGTGTGAGTCGTTGCGTAATAAAGAGTGGCCGAAGTCCATCTTGTCCAGCTGAATATGGCAAAGGGAAAGGTTGGCAATGTAAAATGTAAAATTGTAATTAGGGACGTCATGGGGGGGGGGTGCATTAACATTTTTCATATTTAATTGTGTTGATATACCTAGGAAACTTCTTTCAATCAGTGGGATCTTTTTTTCAAAATGAAAGGCGCTTGTTCTAAAGAGATCAGACTTTTAGAGGCCGACCGAAATTCGGTTTCGATTACGGCGCCGAAAGATGGCAAATGGAATCTTTCGGCATAGTTTCTGTTTCGGCTGAAGCCAAAATGTTAGCTTTCGGTTTGCTCTTCGGCCGAAACTGATATTGACTTTCGGTCATCAGCCGAAGATCAATTTTAACTTTCAGAATGCAACGCTAGTGCAGTGTCGGCCGGTTAGTCGGCGCTAGGCATTTTGACATTTAGCGAAGTCATCTTACTGCATGCTCGGAATGATTACTTCTAGATTCGTTTTTAATTAGTGTAGCATTGGATCATGACCCATGCCTATTGAATAAATCTTGTATTCGGCAACTTTGGTTTATCTTTCGGTTTCGGCCGAAGGTGTAGTTAAACTTTCGGTTTCGGCCGAGTGACTTTCGGTCTGGTTTCATTTTAGGCCGAAACCAGAAATATAGTTTCGGTTGGCCTCAGAAAAGTGATAGAAATGCAAATTAATAAGAGGCTTTATCCGTTGAGTCGATGAGCATATCTCAACGTTTATACACTAAGATTCATTTACATTATTCATTAACAACTAATCATATTTAAAATAATGTAACTTATTTTATTTGCTTTGTTTTATCTGAGGCCCAGTTTATCATGGTCCCTTGTGTTTTAGGTTTCATGGCGTAGCCAGAAACTGCCTTACCGACATTGTAGACAAACACTGTGGGCAAGAGCCAGCCGCTCTAGTATATAATCTCCTGACGGGCCTGGTGCCGCCATATTGTAACACAATTAGCCCCGAGTACAGTCCGGATTCCTCGTCTAAACCAAATGACCGTTGGCCTAAGTGGAAAGGGACCGGAAGTACCACATCTAATGGAAATACGCTGTCTGTACGAACTGTTTTCATGCTAATTTTGACGATATTTTCTTTTGTATCTATTCACATTTCATATTGACTATTCTGGTTCGAAGTTGAATATGTATAAATGTCCATTTCTGGTAACGAATAAACGTTATATATATATATATATATATATATATATATATATATATATATATATATATATATATATATATATATATATATATATATATATAATAAATGAAAATTTTCCTCCCACAAAAGGAATATTTGCCATTTAGGAAAGATAAAACAACAATAACACTGATATTTACCTTTTATTACCGTGTACTACAAATTTACATTTGTTTGGTAAGGTGTATGTTCCGATTTTTTGGTTGCAGATTCTTTATATTTACGTTTTTACAACTTGCTTTTTTCTGCACCATATAGCCGTGTATTGGACAGACCTGCAGTTAAACCCTAAGCATACTTATGTCCATAGATACAAGCCCGATGCAATTTCTCGTCGTACAGGCATTTTATATTCATATTTTTTTGTTTATATTCCGGAAGTATAACGGAGATTACTTAAGGTAATAATAATAATAATAATAATAATAATAATAATAATAATAGTAATAATAATAATAATAATAATAAGAAGAAGAAGAAGAAGAAGAAGAAGAAGAAGAAGAAGAAGAAACATTTACAAACCTACGGAAACATATTTCAAACCTACGGAAACATATTTCAAACCTATGGAAACATATTTCAAACCTACAGAAACATATTTCAAACCTACGGAAACATATTTACAAACCTATGGAAATATGTTTGAAAGCCGGTTCCCACAACTGATTGATTTTATGTAAGCAGATCTATCTACTTTGAGGATATTAGTAAATAAGTTTTAATATTGTTGGTCTTTTGTTGTCTTTTTTGTTGTTGTCGTTTGTTTTAAACGATCTGAAAACATCTAGACCTTCATGTTTGACAGATTGTCTTTGGCGGTATCAACAAGCCAGCAAGACTTCCATCTACAACGGGAACATTTTTCAATTTGCAAGAGTTTCTTCATTTCTTTTCAGCGTGCGAATGCTTTTAGAGTTGGCCATTCCTAATGGTGCTTCAAAACAGTTTCTTTATTTACAGTGTCACCATGTGCTGTTTTAAATCGAAGTTAGGTTTTCATAAATTCTAGTTTTGCTTTGTCGAATCATTGTAGAGTGACTGTGTAAAACTTTCGAGGTCTTTTAACATGTGCTGTAAATTTTATCCAGTACATGTTTATATATTTATAAACATCAAATACGTAGTTTATTACTTTATCTTACCGTATTCTTTAAACACTCTTGCTGGCAGAGTTGATGATGCTTATCTCATTGTTATCAACATTGAATATAATCTCTAAAGAGTTGCAGGTTATCATATTTGCCTGTTTGCATTTTTTTTAAAAAAACACGATTTTACAACACTTTCTCTTCATCGAAACTTGTAATGAAATTTACGTTATCTTTTAATACTGAGATTGTTGCTTTTAGTTTACGCTCATGAAATCTTATTAGGGCCACAAAAGACTGAAATCAATCACGTATATCTCTGTGACGTTATTTATGCACACACATTTTTCATATTATTTTGCGTTGCATTCTTATGTTACAAGTATACGATTATCATTTGGATCTAAAGCCTCAAGTTTTACTTTTTTCTCTTCAAAATCTTATGAGTGTTTCAGCCCTGAAATACAAATTTGGTCTAAGGACTCGGGATATATTTGTTTTGAATAAAAGCGAAGTGACGTAGAAATGATATTGTATGCGGATACGTGATTATGAATTCTTTTTTTTTTTTATAAATGTAAAGTGACGTATAACTGTCTAACCCCTTAGTATTAGATGTTTGGATTTAAACGTCACGTTCAACACATTATTGGCTTTATTATGCAGAGGAGCTGGGAGTTTTCTCAATGCCACACTGAGGCAGCCGACCCGGTGGGTATCGAACCCTCAGCACTTAAATTACATGTCCAACGTTCTACCACGCTTTCCCTCTTATAAGAATCGTAAAGGTAAATACTGTACGTATCTCGCCATGGCTTTTAGAAGGTATATTTTCTGAGTGATATTTTCCCGGTAAATTTCGTCTTATTGTTAACAAAATTATGACCGGCAACAAATGTTTTCAAAGTTGCAACCGAGTTGTATTTGTGTTTTATTTGTGTGCAATATGTCGTATACATACCCTGCATATGTAAAGCAGATAAGTATGTATATGCGGAAGACGTGTAGACATAGTTCGATCTGTATGAATGCAAGTGTGATGTCAAGATGCATTTATATTCAGACCAAACAATTGATAATTTTTAACAATTTGTATTTTTTATACCTGTAAAATGATAAAATGTTTTCATTTCAGATGTAAATATTTTTAATTTTGTAAATTCTCATACAGTTTTCATAACTTTTGATATGCGCATTGTATTTGATATTTAATTTCAAACTGATCTTGATAATTGTATATGGAGAAATCTAGCCAACGTAAAGAATCGTGTACCGTTTATTTATAACGTCAACTTAACTATAGGCCGCATGGATCTAGATCTTTTGTCATAAAATGTAACGTTTATTTATAACGCCAACCCAACTATAGGCCACATGGATCTAGATCTTTTGTCATAAAATGTAACGTTTATTTATAATGCCAACCCAACTATAGGCCACATGGATCTAGATCTTTTGTCATAAAATGTAACGTTTATTTATAATGCCAACCCAACTATAGGCCACATGGATCTAGATCTTTTGTCATAAAATGTAACGTTTATTTATAATGCCAACCCAACTATAGGCCACATGGATCTAGATCTTTTGTCATATAATGTACCGTTTATTTATAACGCCATCCTAACTATAGGCCACATGGATCTAGATCTTTTGTGATAATGTACCGCAGGTCAGGGTATATACTGTACGCAAATGGGCGCGCTTTGATAAGTACGCTTAGTTACTTTAATCCGGATTTTCGTGATGTAGGAATGTTTTAATCTGTAAAGCTTCAGTAATCATTCTGCTTAAGAGTCTAATCAAATTACACTACTGACTACAGCTGACTTTCTTATGCATTACCTTTTTCTAAGACAACCAGTATCAATGTCAATCTCTTATTTTTTTCATTCTCTTCTTTTGAAATTGATAGACGCGTTTTCCCTCAAGTTCCATATAAAAAAAGGAATGTGGTATGATATTATAAAAATAAATTCTCACATTACAACAAACATTCCTGAGAAACAAAACTAGAAACAAAAGGAATTTGTAAATAATTTAAATGTTTCGAAGCATTTTAACGGTATGTTTCAAAATTTAAGGAATATGGTTATGTCGAAAGATAGTTGTTTGTTCTTCGCTGCGCCACATACACACACACACACATACACACTTAATACAAAATCTTAAAGAAAATAATTGATATAAAGGTGCTAAACTTTCCAAGAACGATGCTTTGGGAGAATGCTTCTTGTAATGCACTAAAGTTTAACGTCAGTATTACGTATACATTCTTCGTCTGCGTTGATTATCGCGACATTCCGTAATCCACCAGTGTCACTGAACCTTGTCAATAGGCTTTTGCCATTTAATGCGCTGTGGTAACAAGTAAACTTTGTACGGATGATACATGTACTGATATAAAAAAAGATGTTATTAAGATACCATTTTAGTGCAAGTGTTACGAGTAGTGAAATACAAATTGTACTTGAAGTTATAAAATGTATAAGCATGTAATAAGAATTACTTTTTCCCAGTCATGTTCATTATTTTTTTTAAATTGTTCCTGCGATTGTGACAAATATTTTCGTATTTCAGCACAGATTCGACAAAAGTAATCTTGTCTGATTGGTTAACATCAACTCACTGATCAGTTCAGCGTCACGGTTATAATAAGTATTTTCATGTGCAAAGTTACACTCATTTAAAAAAATTGATATTCTTTCTCGCTAATGTCACACGACTGACACAAAGACGCAATAATTTAGAGTGTGGTCTAGTTTTGCGCTTGAGAATGTCTTGGCTAAGAAGATATTCCCGTTTTTCCCAGCATTCCATGTATTTCACTAAGTAACAAAACAAAAGCAAACACGCCCCTCGTCCATAAAGTGAACTTTAACTTTAATATTGAGGTAATCGCGCGGACGTACACGCACCAAATTGTGCCGATTAATGAATGTTTCTTTAGAAAATATCATGTTAATCTAGGTACGCATTAAATTGATAAACATTGCTCCAAATATATTAAAGAACAAAATCTAAGCCATAATTTAACCAAAAATAAGCATTTAAAGTAGATTGCATTGACTAATTCATTTTGTATCCTATATATAGAGTCCCATTTGAATGAATGAGAGCGCGCAATTTACAACCATCCATACATATAGGACAGCTAATCATTGATCGAGTAGTTATGGTCACCCATTTGACATGGCCTAGCTATGTTTTGATACTTCCATTTGACATGGCCTAGCTATGTTTGATACTTCCATTTGACATGGCCTAGCTACGTTTTGATACTTCCATTTGACATGGCCTAGCTACGTTTTGATACATCCATTTGACATGGCCTAGCTACATTTTGATACATCCATTTGACATGGCCTAGCTACGTTTTGATACATCCATTTGACATGGCCTAGCTGCGTTTTGATACATCCATTTGACATGGCCTGGCTACGTTTTGATACATCCATTTGACATGGCCTAGCTACGTTTTGATACATCCATTTGACATGGCCTGGCTACGTTTTGATACATCCATTTGACTGGCCTAGCTACGTTTTGATACATCCATTTGACATGGCCTAGCTATGTTTTGATACATCCATTTGACATGGCCTTGCTATGTTTTGATATATCAATTTGACCAGCATAGCTATGTTTTGATTTATCAATTTGACTGGCATAGCTATGTTTTGATACATCAATTTGACATGTCCTAGCTATGTTTTGATACATCAATATGACATGGCCTAGCAATGTTTTGATACATCAATTTGATATTGTCTAGCTATGTTTTAATACATCAATTTGACTGGCATAGCTATGTTTTGATACATCAATTTGTCATGTCCTAGCTATGTTTTGATACATCAATATGACATGGCGTAGCTATGTTTTGATACATCCATTTGACATGGCCTAGCAATGTTTTGATACATCAGTATGACATAGCCTAGCAATGTTTTGATACATCAGTTTGACATGGCATAGCTGTTTTTTGATACATTATGCTTCCGATTTTGATTACTTTTGTTTCTAAAACCATGCATATTGGCGATGACCGTTCGTGATTTTCTGCCCCACTAATTTCATTTAATCAAAATTGTAGACCATATTTTTTTAAATGTTATTTACATTGTACCTACCATAATCTAATTTTACATTATATTATTCTATGGTAATTTTAGATGATCAGTTAACTCATTTAATGCCTGATATGACAAGGATGATACTATATTTATGCAATCTACTATTATATAAATGTTTGTCAATTAAATCAAGGGTACATATATGACTGACTTTACTTACTAAATACAAAAATGGAAACCAGTCTTGATATGGGGGAACGTAAATTATATTTGGAGTCGTGAATGATTGAGAATGAAAATTAACATTTTAGTAAAAAGAATCATATGAGGACTTATATTTTTATAACTGAAAAGATAGAGACAATATTTTATGGATGCAAATTCTGTGTCTTTAGTGATGGAACCATTCAGGACAAATCAATACTGATACACCTGTTTATTCAGGTGCTAAATTTGAACAACATATTTCTTACAAATCTAGATAAAAAAAATATATGGGACGACTCTTGTGGGTTTTTTTCAATCATACAAGATTGATACGTGATATTGATCACTAACATTTGAAAATTTAAAGCTACTGAACAATTACCTTCAGTGCTGGACCAAGCGTATTCTGTCACAAATTAAAATCATAAAACGGCGTAAGACTATTGATATGTTAGTTCTGTCGCAAGGTAAGCTGTATATTTAAATCTGTGATACCTGAAGTCAAATCCACACTTATATATATATATATATATATATATATATATATATATATATATATATATATATATATATATATATATATATATATATATATATATATATATATATAAGTACACCAAGACAATATTAATGTATATGTATAATTTAGCTCTTATCTATTCTTGATTCCCGTAGTCTATTTCTAAACTGTTTCAAGTAAGACGCGCTAATAAATAGGCCGTGGTTTATTTTCGAATTTGTAATGAGTCGATACTAATTAATATACCTATGACTATTATTGAACCATTTCTTAAATCCCTTTTTGGGGGGATTAACTTATCAGTAACAACATAATCACATAATAAGGACCAGCAAAGATTGTTTGTTTGTGGGTTTTTTCTTCTAACTGTCAGTAAATCATATGTAGATTGATAGATCTTATAACTGTGTAAATGATTTCTGTAAGAAAATGTTAACCACGTTTTTCACGTGAAATGAACATGTTCATACTTATTTTTGCTAATATGATTTCGAAGTTGTACTATAGTCAGATATGCAATTACAGATTTTAATATTTGTAAATGTTTATGAATAAATGCAATTCAGTCATTAAAATCAGTGTGCCTCTTTTGTCTTGTTTTATTTCGACTGTACTTCACATATCGCATTGCATGAAGATGTTTAGTTTCTAAAAATTAATGGCCGTTTTCAGCTAAGGGTTTTGTTGTTGTAGTCTAACGGCTCATTAGCATCAGCAATGTGCCCAAGCATGTAGCGCAATTTGCCTTGCCCGTTAATGCATAACAGAAGCCAACAGGTGGTTTGTTCCGGTGGCAGGATTCAAGCCTGCACCATTTTGTACACTAGTTTGGCATGCTAATCCACAGAAACAATGCTGTTCTCGTCCTCGATGTGATGGTAATTAACTGTTTTTCATCAGTTAAAGTTAACATTACTATGACGTTATTTCGTAATATTTCTAGAAGGAAAGGTTATTTTATCATTACGATAAATAAAAGATGCGATAAGGTTTTTATATTTGGTTAATATCTTGATCAAAAAATATATAGATATCTATTATCAATAAAAAAAATTGTATATAATTCATATTTCACTTCTAAGCCTTGGTCAATAAAAGAATGGTTATACTTTATAGTGATATGTAAAATTTGTCCCGCAGTCCCACTAACAATTTGACAAACAAAAAAAAAACCCCAAACAACAACGGGATAATCCTGCAGTTCTCCAAGGATTATAAAGGATGAATATTTTTATTCCTTTTAAATAGTATCATCCAACATTTTGGGAAATCTTCGACTCTTTAAACGTGAGACTTATATATGCGGTACAGTTAACATCCAGCATTTTGGGAAATCTTCGACTCTTTAAACGTGAGACTTATATATGCGGTACAGATAACATCCAGCATTTTGGGAAATCTTCGACTCTTTAAACGTGAGACTTGTATATGCGGTACAGTTAACATCCAGCATTTTATGAAATCTTCGACTCTTTAAACGTGAGACTTATATATGCGGTACAGTTAACATCCAGCATTTTGGGAAATCTTCGACTCTTTAAACGTGAGACTTATATATGCGGTACAGTTAACATCCAGCATTTTGGGAAATCTTCGACTCTTTAAACGTGAGACTTATATATGCGGTACAGTTAACATCCAGCATTTTGGGAAATCTTCGACTCTTTAAACGTGAGACTTATATATGCGGTACAGTTAACATCGACATTAGTGTTACGACTCGATGGTCTTAAATTAAAAAACAGAAAAGATCGAAAACCAATAAGTTTAGTCAAATTGAACAAATAATTTTTTCCCAGGAATACAAAATAAGCATTTTAAAGGAATTTCCAGTATTGTTAATCCAATATCAAATAGTAGTAAAAATCCTATCACAAGTCCAGAAGTAAAGCGTGTTTTGATTGAATTAGTGGTATTCTGAATGAATTACAATATAGTGTGCTGATGTGCCGGTAACATTGAATATGCTAAGGTACCAACAGTATTGATGTATCATAATATAATAAAAATGTCTTTATTTCTGTACCGTACAATGCTGAATCAAAATAAAATCCATTTAATTAAAAGCTGAGTATTGAAATCATGAACTTTTTCTGGAAAACGTCCAACATGCCGAATTTGGTAAGTAAAATATGTTCTGAGCTGTTTGAGTTAACATTCTAACAAGGCAAGGACAAAGCTCCTTGTCATTGCCCTCTAATTTGTACATGATATAACACACACAAATATTGAAATTAGCATGGGGGAGGGTAAGTTTAAAAAAATTTCAACCTCAGTTAAAAGCATGGTCTTCACCAGGGGACACACACACACACACACACACACACACACACACACACACACACACACACACAAACACACATGTTGATGTTCAACATCATAACGGGTGAAGGGATGATTTGTCGGCCTAACACACACACACACACACACATTTGCCTTTTGGCACAGGAAAGTAAAACTATCCAGAATAATAAAAAGTTTTAAATTAAAAAAATAGTAAAACTAATTTCATTACTAAAATATGAGCCTCTTTCTGTAAGGCAAACAAATTATGATGCACGCTAGCAGCACCATAGTGTGTACAATATTGTTTTGCCTTGCGAAGTGGATTCACATCATTGCGACGAGAAATAGGCAGCGTGTGTAGCGATATATAATTTTCATTCTAGCTTTACCCCTTTGGATGTAATTTCCAGAAACAATCTAGTCCGAGTTTACTCTAACCATTGACACCCCATTTTTTGATATTTGGACATTCATGTTGCAGTGTAGGGTCAGAGCGCATTCCCTGTCGAAAAAATGGAATTCATGGGATAACCGCTTACTTGCCGACCTAGAAAACTTGAACGATCTTTCATCGAGATATACCTGCATGAAATCGATAGGAACATGATTTATTTTCTAAAACAATCGCGAGCAGAGCATTTGTTGTCTTTAATCCGCTGATAGACGAGACGAAAGTACATCGTTGCTGAAATTTGACCTGGATCTGTCCGTTTGTATTCTTAGTCAGTTTCGCATGTCCTGACATATACATACATGCCTACCTGCCTGTCCACCTACGTACATACCTACCTACCTACAAACCTACCTATGTACATACCAACCTACATACATAAAAACCTACCTACCTAATTTTTGAAGGATGTTATAAATCCATTTCCTTTTCAAATTTCCGTTTGTTTCGAAGAGTTTACCTTTCTAGGGTTTTTGTGCAATTCGAAGCTATTACATGTTTAAACTTTAATTCAACTTATGGCCACTATGGTACTGAGGTACCATCAAAGTCTAATTCATACATACGGATAATTTCATTGGTACCATCAAAGTCTAATTCATATATACGGATAATTTCATTAGTACCATCAAAGTTTAATTCATACATATACGGATAATTTCATTGGTACCATCAAAGTCTAATTCATATATACGGATAATTTCATTGGTACCATCAAAGTCTAATTCACATATACGGATAATTTCATTGGTACCATCAAAGTCTAATTCATACATATACGGATAATTTCATTGGTACCATCAAAGTCTAATTCACATATACGGATAATTTCATTGGTACCATCAAAGTCTAATTCATATATACGGATAATTTCATTGGTACCATCAAAGTCTAATTCACATATACGGATAATTTCATTGGTACCATCAAAGTCTAATTCATATATATACGGATAATTTCATTGGTACCATCAAAGTCTAATTCATATATACGGATAATTTCATTGGTACCATCAAAGTCTAATTCATATATATACGGATAATTTCATTGGTACCATCAAAGTCTAATTCACATATACGGATAATTTCATTGGTACCATCAAAGTCTAATTCATATATACGGATAATTTCATTGGTACCATCAAATTCTAATTCATATATACGGATAATTTCATTGGTACCATCAAAGTCTAATTCATACATATACGGATAATTTCATTGGTACCATCAAAGTCTAATTCATACATACGGATAATTTCATTGGTACCATCAAAGTCTAATTCATATATACGGATAATTTCATTGGTACCATCAAAGTCTAATTCATATATATACGGATAATTTCATTTTTAATTTTGGAAGAATGTTCGAAACGCACGTACCAAACAAAACTGAACAAGAGGACAACATGTTTCTCATTTATTCGAGTTTTTGCTACAATTTGCATTGAAATTCATTTGGCATAAGATGCTGTTATGTATATTGAATGTATATTGCATATTTGACCTATTGATTGAAACTGGAGTATTTGCCTAACTGACATACAATTGGAATTGTGACCTAGGATTGTATGGGAGGTAATTCACAATACTGAAAGTGTCTTGAATTTTCACTAGGAAAAAAATATTTGTTGATTTTACTAGTTTTTGCTACTTTCTGTTACATACCTTAAGACCATGGAGTCGTGACAATATAGGTATCAGAACAATGATTTCTTGAGAAGACGTTTTAGAGGAATGCTTTCATTCTTTTGTGGAAAATTGTATCAAATGAGCATTTCCTCTGACACCCAAATTTCTATAAATTCCTAGATATTTTCAAAACCGTAATTAAATCGAAACTTTGCAAGTTTCAGTAAAACGTGTTGCTCACTATGAATACTTACTAGGAATGTAATATTTAGTTTAAGATTACAAACTACTAATTTGTTATGAGCTTTGAGACCAAACTAAGTGGCAGTATTTAGAATAACGAATATCGCCCATTTTTCAGAAGAGCCTTTGTATGTGTATTAGTAGGTTGGAACCTAAAACAATTTTTCTTTTCTCACTGTCGCTACACAGATACTACTGAATGTAAAAGTAATTTCACCCGGCTTCATTTTTCTACTTGGCACCTACAACGAACTTTTTGTCAAAAACGTCTACTGGGCACCTTTAGCGAACGTTTTGTCAAAAACGAGGTCGTATCATCAAATTTTCTCATCAAATTTTCGCGCTTTTTAAATTTTCCTTTTAAATAGACCATTCATAAGATGTAAGCGTGATTCGTCAATCTTACCACAAAAATAAAAACAATTGGACAAATGTTTATATTAGGACATATAAAACTGAATTAGTCGGTTGTCCTAAGACTCTTTGTTTTGCGTGTTTTGCGGTTGGGCCTTAGCTTTATTGCTTATATAATGTTTCCCTTACATATCTGATGGACTTCATCTCCTAGTCTTCACTGTTCATAATTAGGACCTTAGAACCTTTATATGGTGGTTCTATGAGTTCTGTATTGTACTGATTATAGTTCCACCTTTATCTTATTCAGCTCTTTAACTTATGTATGATATAGCCCAGATTTGCATTGGAGATTGTGTATGGGTCTCATAAATCTTGTATGATTTTATCAGAAGGTATCTGTTCTATTTCCGCTTCTGATTTTTAAGCAAAATATTTTTTAAGTATCTCTTTTTGGATAAATTCATCAGTTCCTTATATAAGGTGCCCCAAAATGTAATATTTGCGTTCAGGACAGAAACTGAAACCAAAAGAGTAGTTTAATCTCGGCAACCAAAAGGGAACTTATTGAAGGATTAACCGCATAGATTTGGTCCGTTTTGGGCCAATGTTGCTTTTTTCATATCTGCGTTTCAGGGGCGACCACATAATTAATTTTATTTATTGTTGGAGGGCTGGTTATTACAATCGTGTAGTGGTCAGCTAATAAGATTCATGCTTGTAGACCAAAACATGTTTAGAGGTGAAATCTGAGGAGGGGGCAAGTGCTTCCTCCCAGGGCTTTCATAGGCTCTTACTTCACCAATTATACTGGCCACCATGGAGAGCAGCACATCGAGTGCTGAATAATTTCCCCAACTAAAAAAATAAAACAATAAAAAATAAATAAACGAAAAGACCAGCGGTGGATGGGCTTGTATGAAGTGATACTGCCACAGATTATTGCTGCTCATGCACTTGTGTGTTGGTGGGTTTGGTATCAATATGATGTCACTCTTGCTAGCGAACCGAAACACTTTACAGCATAACACAGACATCTGCTTTTATTGTTAAAATGCAACTGCAGTATCAACACGATCTGTTCTTTTAATAAATAGAGCATGTAAAGTACATATCTGTATGATCTGTTTTGCTTGACGAGTTTTTACATGGATATCAAACAATATTTTGGAATATGTACGTCCGCATCTAAGTGATACGCTTACACTAAATATCTGGAGTTGTAAAGCCCTTTGTTCAAGTCTTTCTATTTTTCACGAAGATTTTTTTAGATATTTGCTTTATTAGGCTTGCGCGTCTTTCCGGAAATACAAAACTGTGCACAAAAAAGCTCCATCTGAAGTCAAATTAATAAAGAAAATGGATTGATAATTGGGGATGTATGTTAGAGTTCAATTCTGCTGTGCCATACATATTCGTGTTTATCTTTAAGTATTTAAAAATGACAAATATGCATCAGTGTATCTTTTAAGTGTTATTTAGACAAGCCTGTTGAACGGTATCATTAAGGACTGATTTATGCAGAGAGTAATCAAACAAGTTTCTGAATAAGACGAATATTCAACGAAAGTAGCTTATTTTGAAAGTCTGATAGTATGGAAAGCGGAACTCTTGGCTCAGTGGTCGTCAATGTCTTCCACGAGAAAAACACTATTATAATAACGAAGCTCTAAATTAGTGATCGCAGTTTTATGAGCGTAACTTCTGGTTTATTTGTCGTCAAATCTGTATATGCGAAAAACCCTTTAATGAGAGAATCCTTCCTGTCATCCTTATATTGTTTATAAGAGCAAACTGAGGTGTTTTCAAAGTAGTTGCTACAACAACAATCACCGAACCAGGGTCACACACACACACACACACACACACACACACACACACACACACACACACACAAATAAAATGAAATTTTAGTGCCTATTCAGACAATCGTATTAATTTCACATTGATCACAAACATATGTGAAATATAGGGTTTAATTCCGTGTTTCAGCACAAAAAGGCTATACATAGCGACCAGTATTATTGGTGGAGGAAGAACCTGAGAAAAACCCCGAAAAGAACCACAGACTCGAAAAACTACTGGCAAGCTTTCTCACATACCCACATTGGCCGAATCTGAGGCTTGAACCCACGCAGACAGGTGATATGGCAGTGATCCGTAACGGATAGCGCTTTAGACCACTCGGCCACTCGGGGCCCCCGTATATTACAGTAACTGCACCTAAGCTGTATCCTGCAATTCACTTTACTGACTGGCTACGATGTTGGTAATTTTTCATACCCCACCTTTAGAGGCCTACCGAAACTAAATTTCTGATTTCGGCCGAAAACGAAACCAGACCGAAAGTTATAAATTTACTTTCGGCCGAAACCGAAGCCGAAACCGAAAGTTTAACTACACCTTCGGCCGAAACCGAAAGTTAAACCGAAGTTGCCGAACACAAGATTTATTAAATAGGCCTGGGTCATGGTGCAATTCTGCACTAATTAAAAACGAATCTAGAAGTAATCATTCAGAGCCTGTAGTAAGAGGACTTTACTAAATGTAAAAATGCCTAGCCTAGCGCCGACTGACCCAACGACAAGCAGAGTAATAGACGCGGCACTAGCGTTGCATTCTGATAGTTAAAACAGATCTTCGGCTGATGACCGAAAGTCAATATCAGTTTTGGCCGAAACTGAAAGCAAAAAGAAAGCTAACTTTTTGGCTTCAGACGAAACAGAAACTATGCCGAAAGAGGCCAATTTTCGGCGACGAAACCGAATTTCGGTCGGCCTCTACCCACCTTCTAGGACCATTAAAGAAAAACAAATTACTACTAACACTATCACATTTCGGCGGCCACGTTTAGAATAGATGCCCCAAGAGGAATCGGCGTAAAAATCTTACGTTTGTCGGAATCTTACATACTTTTTACCCCACAAGGGATCGTTACAAATAATTTAAGATTCTTTTCAGCAATCTGTTTGTACTACCCTTGCATACTTTTCACCCCACAGGGTATCGTTACAAATAATTTCATAGTCTTTTCAGCATTCTATTTGTACTATCCATGCATACTTTTTCTGGTATGCGAGTCCTACAAGTGCAAAGCTTTCTTCAAAGGCCTCGAAATTCTTGCCTTGGTTTGTCATTCTCATATCTTTCCACAATCGAACACTTTTCCTACTTTTCTGTTTGGTATTCTATATGGTATTATGTATTGTATGGTAAAACTGTAAATTCTATTTCATACTGTACAAGTTATGTTTCAACACTTCTATGTATCAGCCATTATAACATTTATTTTTTTCACCAAAATAGTTCTTTATCTTGTTGCTATAAAAGTCATACCTCAGTAACGAATAGGCTATCATACATTGGTTTGGCTAATATTCTTGTTCTTTAAACCAATGCAATATCTTCATTACTGTTACGGCTATTTGATTTAATTTATTTTATTTTTTATTGTTAAATCCAAATTTGTCATTTAGGGTTTAATATTTATTAATTGGGAGATTTTTTCTAGAAAATTGAGTTTGACCTAGACTCTTAGTTGTAAACAGGCTGACCTTGGCTTGGTTACCTCAATATCTGACCTTGCTTTAGACATTGTAAACAGGTCTTTAATACTATTGGTCAATTTCAAGGATAACTTTTATTTTTAGTTCTTGAGGGTGTGAAATGAATGATTTCCTTCTAGAACATTCCATTATTACGTGACTTGGAGAAGGTAGCTTCATTCTGTGACCTTCCAGAATCACATGATTCCTCTTGTTTACGAGGGAATTACACACATATATATATATATATATATATATATATATATATATATATATATATATATATATATATATATATATATATATATATATATATATATATATATATATATATATATATCTGTGTTTTGGAGGCTAACTTTAGTAGAATTTGGGCTTATTTTAAAAGTTAAGTTGTGTATTTCATGTTTGAGTGTTATAATTATTCTGGACTTTGTGTCAATTCATTGAAGAAAGAGGATTTATTATTTATTTGGAGGAGAAAACATGTGCTCATAATTCATGTGGATGATAAATTAAACAAGAACTGCATCACGTGACATTGTCAGCCATTTTGGATTACATCGTCAAGATTCGAACGTGGAACTATTAGAACATTTATTTATCAGGACTATTACAATTCCATTAGTGGATTATTTTTGTGAATTCTATATTGGATTAATGTTGGATTTGATTCTCTAAAACTGTAAGTTTATTTATTTTATGAAAATAATTGTACCAAATAAATCATTGTTAAAGTTTTACAAGCTTGTTAGTTTTCACTCTTTCTGTGTTGCTGCTTATTCGAGCCTAAGCACGTAACAATTACTAATTATTCTTAATAATAATAATAATAATAATAATAATAATAATAATAATAATAATATTTTTAATCTCTAGAATAATAATAATAATAATAATAATAATAATAATAATAATAATAATAATAATAATGAGAACTTTTGTAAAGCGTCTAATTTTTAGAAGCTCTAAGCGCTTTACACCATCTATAATGATATGACTACACTAAAGAAAAACAAATGACAAAAACAATGAAATTGGAAAACATAAAAACATGCTGAAAACATATAAGATACAAAACACAATTAGGTCTCTAAGTTTGTCCCGGTAGTCGAAACAGGTGAATTTTAAGAGCACTCTTAAAAAGGACCACTGTATCTTTGTGTCTAATTTCAATGGGCAATTCATTCCACATCGCCGGGCCCTGATATGCAAAAGAACGTTGTCCATATGACTTCATTTTCATAGTGGGTACAATGAGTATACGATTGTCAGAAGAAGAGCGTAAGTATCTTGCTGGTGTATACACATGGGTGAGGCCGGATAGGTATGTTGGACTGGAGTCTGTCATTGAAACATAGCACTGATAACAAATTGTGTGTTTGATTCTGTATCGAATTGATACCCAGTATAGGATACAGAGCAGTGGTGAGGTGTGCTCTGATCGAGGTACTCTAAAAATGATCCAAGCAGCTGTGTTTTGAACTTTTTGAAGTTTCTGGAGTAAATATTGTGACGAACCAGACAGAATTGAGTTACAATAGTCCAGTCTTGAAAGTATCAATGAACACACACGAGTGTTTTAGTGGCATCATCTGAAAGATAGTTACAAATGGAACTGATGCGTCTCGGTTCAAGATATGCAGCCTTGCATATGTTCATGACATGTTGGTGCAATGTGAGAGTACTGTCTTGAGTAACACCTAGGTTTCGTACTGGCTGAGAATTTGATGTTGATGTTGCTGATATTTAGGATGTTAATGAGAAAGTCTGTGTTGTGATCAGAATAGCCTCAGTTTTATCATCATTCATCTGCAGCTTGTTACATGTGTTACGTATATAAGTCATTTATATTTATTTGCATTGTTTGTTTGTTAGATTTAAATTTGGCATTTTAAGTTTTAAGATTCGTTCATTGAAAAGGGGGTGGGGTGACCTGTACTTTTACTGTGTAAACACCAGGTGTTGACTCCATTTCTGACCTGGCTTTAGAGTTGTAAACAAGCTTTTAAAATGATTGGTTGTTTCCAAGGACAAAATGGAGTAAAATATAAACATCTTTCTAATTTAGCTGGGGCATACGCTGTTTGCGTGATTTCTTGAACGTGAGATTGTTCTGAGAGATTCTGGAAGGTCGTGACCCCTTTCTTGTTTACGTAAAAACAGGTATATAAGTGATGTTTTGGAGCGAGATATTTAGTAGAAGTTGGGCTTTTATAATATTAAGTTGTGTCTTCTTTTTTTAGTTATTATAAATTACCTTGTACTGGAAATTGTGTCAATTCTTTTGGATTCAGAAGGATTTGTTTTATTATTTATCTGGAAAAGAATATGTGCTCATAGATTTTCATTAAGAAGAACCGATTTCATCAAGTGACATCGTCTTCCATATTGGATACTTCGCTGGAATTCGAACTTAGAATTGTTTGGACATTTTATTACCAGGACTTTTGCAATTTCTCTAGTGGATAATATTTTTTTGAATTATTTTGGATTAATTTTGGAATTGATTCTTAAAACCGTAAGTTTATTTTTCTTTTCTGAAAAATATTTGTACTCAATAAATTGTTTATTAAGTTTTACAAACTTGTTATTTTCACTCTTTCTATGTTACTGTTTATTCGAGCCTAAGCACGTAACACATGTCATCCATGACTTCACATCAGGAATGCACCTCTCTACTCCATGGATGGTAGCATCAACCAACTTCAGTTGGGTGGCTAGACTTGTGTATTTGGGTGTCATCAGCGTACAATTGTTGAGACACTGGGTGATGATCTATGACACTTGAAAGCAGCTGAGTGTATAGAATGAAGGGAACAGGTCCAAGAACAGACCCCTGTGTAACACCACAACATAGCTCAACTGGACTGGAATGTATTCCATTTGTAGATACAATTTGTGTCCTGTTGACTAAGTAGGACTTGAACCACTGTAAGACTATATTCTGAATGCCAAATACATGCTGGAGACGTGATAGAGGATAGGTTGTGTGACGAATCGGAATTCGTCTCCGGTACAGAAATGTCCGTTGAATATTCCCATTGACTTAGTGAAAGAAGGTATAGAATAGATCAATGTATGCCCTGATTTATCGCAGGGTCAGCGTACGCAGATCTTGGAGGTTTTGTCCCAATACCCAGACGTGGCTGCGGTTAATCCAGGTCGTACTGGATTGATTCAACACTAGATGAAACACCTCAGAGTCGGTCAGAATTAAACGATATCCAATACACTTTGACGCGCGGGAGATGATCAGCGAAGAAGTGGGGAAAATGTTAGACGAAGAAGTGATCGAGCCTTTCAATTCCTTGTATTCGTCCCCCCTTTGTCTTTGTCAGAAAGAAAGATGGGTCAAACGGCTTTTACATTGACTTTCGGCAAGTTAACAAAATCACCGTGTTCGATGCAGAACCAATGCCAGACAATACATAAAAAGTCTATTTTAATAGTTGGCAGGTCTTAAATACATTTCCGAATTAGACTTTACCATGGGATATTGACAGATACCAATAAATGATAATGCCTGCTAGTTTACGGCATTCCCGATTCCCAAAGGTCTTTATCAATTTAAAGTGAATAGCGGAGAACTCGCCTGGGATAACTCATCCCAGGTGTCAGTAGAAGTCGCCCCATAGTAGTCGGTGAACTCGCCCCACTTTGCCTGGAGAAGTCGCCCAAAGGATAATATATTATAATTCTGAGATTTCCCCACATGGTTGTCAAAGCTTTATTTACTGTTGTTTTTCTTCAACTTAGTAACTTATTGAATCTATAAAATTTGCAATTTTGTTTCAACTTTTCCATTTGATCAACTCCGCTTGTGTACTTAACGAAAAATAAGTTATCTGTCCCTTTCGCTCTGCTCTTCAAATCATTAGATGCGTTTTATTTGGAAAAATAAGAGAGGATGTAAGCCTGGTGAGATGTCTGCAGTTTTAGATATAAAATTGTTCCAATATAATAACCTAAGTCATCCTGAGATGACGTTATGACATTGACTTTTATAACCCGAAATCGACTGAATTGGCGCTGACCGTCAATAAGCCGATTTTTCATTGAGATTTGCTAATCATCAACAAATGATACTTGAACTCAATAAAAAAAAATAAAATAAAAAAAAAACATTATTGATGCCTACTCAAGAAATGCGGTCACTATCGAGTTAATCGTCATGGCTAATGCGCAGAATTCGGACGATTTCTGAAAGATCAGTCGTACTACATCATTTAGTTTATTTCTTCTTTTTTGTCAGTGTTCGTAATTTTATTATTTCTTAATAATAACAAACTATTCAAGTTAAAGGAGAAGTTTTAAAAATATTTTGCTACTAAATTACCGATGTAAAATAAACAAGATTACGTTATTTATTAATAGACACCATGAAGAACACAGGGTACAGATGAGAAACCTAAGTGGGGAAATCCGTAGGTAACACAATGCATGCTATGTGCTGTTATGTTACTTACCACCACATGATGAGACCTATGGAGAGGTTGAAAGAGTTTTATCCGACTATGAAGACAGAAATAAAGAAATCATAAAGCAAAATATAGAAATCTTTTTAAACAAAATTAAAATAAAATTAAATGATGTGCTGAGAGAAGGAAGGATGGGGGAAGGAAGGAAGGATATATTTAAGACAGCACTGTCATACCAGCATGGTCTACTAAAATAAAGACCACATTCTTTCTTTTCTCCTTCTTACTCAACACATCTATCCATCCATATTATACAATCACAACTATGTGCTGGCACTGAATTTAAAGATATTTTTGCTTACAGCTTGAAAAACTCATCCATTGCAACTTTTATATGGTGTAGCAATACATTTCTGCTAATAAAAATGAGTGTCAGATACTATTTATGCAAATTTACTGACTGGGGTGGAGAATCATTTTAAAGTTATTTATGGTTTTAAAAAATGTAAAAAACTTGAATTAAATTTTTACCAGTTTTCAAAAAAATTACATTTTCTAATTGTTACAATGTACACAAGGTGTGAAAATTTCATGTGTATATCATTACTAGTAACAAAGTTTAATCAATATTGTCATGACAGGACATAGAACAATTACTTTTACTACATCTTCACATTTGTTTCTCAGTACTGCCCTTTCCACTGTGTGACAATTAGTACAATTCATATGCTAATATAATATACCTTCAATGATGACTTCACGGTGAAGTTCTTCTCAAAGGCTCACCAGCATTTTTCTGAGAAGATGTACTGTAAACATACCAACATACAATTGAACACCGATTTCACTTCCAGATCATTATACATGTACCAAGGTCTTATTACTCACTGTGCCCTGTTGCCGAAATGCTCAGAGACAACCACACTATAAGCTTACATTCTCAAGAAGAAAAAAAACAATAACCTTTAAATCATTACCAAAAATGCTTAATATAACTCCTCTTATCACCATCAAAATGAGAAGAAAAAAATGTTCTAAAAATAGACTAGAACTACATTTGTGGGTACTTGGCTGGAAGTACTACTTGTGACCCAATTCCATACAAACTCAGGCAAATGCTGATGTCATAATGTCATGTGATAAAGTAAAATGTCCACATTTGGATATTTGGATCAAATAACAGCTTTTTATTCCTTTGATATTCTGTTTGAGTGACACAATGCGAACTTTACAAATACTTTCGGTTTGAATCATAGCAGCATTATCTTTAAATGTGTGCCAAGTTTATGCAGCAATTCAGCCATATAAATATTTTTACAAATAATTCATAAAAACAATTCCTTCTCCGACCAAGCCTTTACATTGAAAATCATCGTGTATGACAGCCTAAATTTTTCCCAAGATTAATACAAAAATATCACATATCTACCATGCGGGATTGAGATATTTAAAAAATGTTTTGCAAATATGAAAAATTTCCAAGCTGTGTAATTTATTCTAGTTATAATGAATTCCTTGCTCAATTTTACATTGTTATTGATATCTCGTTATATATGGCACCTGATATTTTGCCAAATACAAAATAGGTTCTATTAATCAATTTTTTTACAATGCAAGAAACACTTTTCAAAAGTTGTAATCAAAACATAGCATATCTTAATTAATTAGGTTCTTGTGGATATCAATGTGCCAATCAATCGACTCTTTTCATGTTTTAATAGAAGAGAACATGCCATGATTATACTGTTTACACTGAAACAGAATTGAATATTAAAACTTTAATTTCACCTGACAAGACAAATTAACTTTGTTTAATCCTGTCAATGTTGCTATCTGTTTGCATTTATAATATATATATATATATATATATATATATATATATATATATATATATATATATATATATATATATATATATATATATATATATATATATATTACTTTATACTTGAAAAATATATCCCCAATAAATTCAAACAAAATATCTGATTCCTTATTTAAACTTGTGAATTTCACGATGTTGATTCTTTTCGATGATAAACCGAATATATCAAGGTTTCACTTAACAATTCTGATCTTGATTCTCTTCACATTCAACAAACATGTGCCATGTTTAAAATTTGCTCTGAAAAAATCCCCGGCACGTTATAAGTGGGTTTGCATGTTATTAGGGCACAATTTATTGAGAGAGCTGTGTATTAGAATCAAAATACCCTCTTCCCGGTTGGGTGGATGTGACGACGTCTTTCTTGTCCAATATCGTACATTCCGACTGCATCATGTAAAAATATTTCATTTTCAATGAATCCTTTTATGCTGAAATTGCTATAAGGTGACAGATGGCAGCCTTAATTTGCGAAAAATTATGACCAAAATACAATCGTTCTTCTACAAAAATAAAGGTGTGTGTGACGATATTTTGTAAAATATTGCACATTTGAGACTATCACTAAAAGTTCCATTCGCAATCACTTCCTTGATAAATTTTATATTGCATTAAAGGCCGTATTTTACCCAAGATTAAGACAAAAATACAAATATTCCTCTTGAGGGAGTGAAGGTGACGTTTTGGCAAATTTTTGGACATTTGCAAATACCACAAAATTATTCCATTTGCAATTGATCATTTCATTCCTTGTCATATGTAATTATCCAAAATAGTTTTTTAATTAGTTTTTTGTAGCACGTGTCCTCTCACTGATGAACGAGTCACAACCCAAGTGGTACTGGTTATAAACAAGATCTTTTTGGTGACTTCCATGATGTCAACATTCCTAGACTATAAAGAAAAATCTGGTGTAAATGGTTTAAGCTGGAGAAACTGACATGCAGCATGTGTTGTTGTCAACAGAGGCTACAATTGATTATTCCCAACATCCACTAGTTAAATGTAATAAGCAATCTGATTGGATCACTTTGCATTTACTGCAATGAATCAGCAGATCAACAGTTTCACAATACACTTGAAAATTTATAACAAATGAAAATCATGCAAATAAATGATGCTGTTTGATAACCACCAGACTGCTGTCAAACACCAATGCAGTCTTGATTCATGTCTCTGTCATTCTAAGGATACTTATTTTTCCGACTCTGTAACTATCTCTGTCAAACACCAGTGCAGTCTTGATTCATGTCTCTGTCATTCTAAGGATACTTATTTTTCCGACTCTGTAACTATCTCTGTCAAACACCAATGCAGTCTTTATTCATGTCTCTGTCATTCTAAGGATACTTATTTTTCCGACTCTGTAACTATCTCTGTCAAACACCAATGCAGTCTTGATTCATGTCTCTGTTATTCTAAGGATACTTATTTTTCCGACTCTGTAACTATCTCATAATTTGCTAGGGTCAGTGCATACCAATGAAATAAAGAAGGAATGAAAAATTGAATTGTGCTGATTTATAACATGTGAACATATCTTCTTGTTTTTATCCTCGAACTAAGTAATTTACTTGTGTTACCCCCAAAACACCAATCCCTTTTTTGCAGTAGTGGGTTGGGAAACCAATGATGGTTTATTAAATGCCCTAATTACAAATGTGAAAAGTAATTTAATTTTTTTTCCATGATCACCAATCATATTATGTGACTATTAAAAGTCATAAACTTAATACCCAACAAACAATGATTCTACTAAATAAACTATATGACCCATTCTCCAATCCATGAATTTAATTAAGTACTCATGAAAATTCAAAACCACCACAGTTGATACTCACAAATAAGAAATTTGCACTCTATGTGATTGTCCATTCACATGCATTATTACTGATTCATGTTTAACAACACAACACACATGACAGACCATTACACTTAGGGGCAATGGGATTACAGTGCCCTGTATTGAGATATACCAGGACCTGTTATAACGGTCTGAGTAGTGTTTAATAGCACATCAGCACATGACAGACCATTAAGTTGGGGGGGGGGGGAAATGGGATTAAAGTGCCCTGTATTGAGATACACCATGACCTGTTATAACGGACTGAGTAGTGTTTAATAGCACATCAGCACATGACAGACCATTAAGTTTGGGGGCAATGGGATTAAAGTGTCCAGTATTGAGATACACCATGACCTGTTATAACTGACTGAGTAGTGTTTAATAGCACATCAGCACATGACAGACCATAAAGTTTGGGGGCAATGGGATTAAAGTGCCCTGTATTGAGATATACCATGACAAACTACTTTAGATGTGCTTAGTTTGAATATTTAACCCATTGAATTTGATGAACAATGAATGGCCTTTATACAACAGATTTTTTTTCTGTTACATTATCACTCTTAGTCAGAAAAAGCATATTAATTATACATAAAATCTGACTATACAGCACTGAAAAACTTAAGATTTAAAACACAGTGCAAGGGTAATATTATATCTACAATACACACTAATACACTAACAAATATTCCTCTATGACATTAAATTAAAGAAAGGGGTATATCCTTTAAAATAATAGAGTGTAAAAATCTGTCCTTTCTGTTACACATTCATTCCAATGACAACTCTAGTTTCTATGTGTAACATATATAATGACACTCTTCATGACCTCAAAGATGACATTATCCTTTGATTACTCTCAAACAAAATTGATGATAGAAAGAAAATCTTGGTATATATTTTGCCATAAAATCTTCTTTCTCTCATCTATTGTTTTACAATAATCACATGGTATATAGTTTATATATATATATATATATATATATATATATATATATATATATATATATATATATATATATATATATATATATATATATAGAAAAGCATTGGCTCAAGGTTTCTTCATATAATCATTTTCAATTTAATCAGGAATTTTTTTAGTACTCATAACATACTGTGAATTCATTATCCCCACAAGGAAATGTGGTAGTTGCATACAAGTGGAGTATGATTTCTGTGTCCCTTCCCTGAGCTAATAGCTAAATGATAACAAGAACTGCAATTAGTGAAATATATTAATATTTTTTAAACAAATTTTATACATGAATTTGTAGCTGAAGGACACTTAACAATAACATACCAAGCTGAAAAATAATCGAAACCTTTAATGTATACTCTATATTATCTCTTTCTTAAAGATTGGGCATTTTTCATTCTCACAGCTAAATGGGTCATTGTCAAGATAAAACATTTTTACAGGAAATGTATTGTGGTATTAGAAATATGCATACTTTTTAATCAGTATCCACATGACTGGACTGGAATGATGACCATTGGGTTACACTTTGTGGCGCATACATTTGGAAAGGTGGCACAAGGGCAGAGGCCTGGCAATTGTCATGGCAGGCCATGGAAGAAACTATAACTTTTTTATCTGTATTTTTTTGTGTATTGAGTTGTCGCTAACTTGCTATAAACAAGGGCTTTAAAAATTAACATACAATCTTTCAACAAAAGATATTTGTATCACAGGTACATTAACAAATTTAAATACCAATGAAAGTTTGATCTTTTGCAATAGAACAAAAATAAATGAATTTGCAATATTTAAGAAGGATAAAAGATATAAGTAAAGAAGTAATGAGGCTTACATTTTTAGGCTATAAACATTTTTATCCAAGTATAATTAAAATGTTGCACAACACACTTTCCACTTGTGAAAAAAATGACAGGATTATACACATCTCATTCTCTCTTTCCATTACAATGTGCACATCACAAAAAATGCCTATATATAATTACAAACTTGAAAATTGACTACAAGCACACTTGTGGAAATTTACATACTGTTCTGCATCAAGTGATAACTTCAATTTTCTTTATCATATATTTCATATAAATAGTTATTAATTCATCAGTTTCAGTTTCATTTCCAGGTTCACTTTCAACTTATTAATGAAACCTGTATACAAATATTTAAAAAACAAAGCTTCTTCTTCCACAAACTTCATAATACAAATATATTCATGTACAAAAGTCATCCTTTATTTTATTTATCCTTATTTAAGATTTGAGACAAGTCTATATCAAATAAACAGCTAAATCATTAAAATTTACTAAATGTCTGAGACACATGTGGCAATAATTATTGAAAATGACAATAAATATCAAGATTAATAATAACAACCACCAATAGTAATTACAAATGATTGCCAAACTATATACACCATAAAAGCATTATGATCACCCCCAAATCTTAACAGAAAGGTATAAAAGCTGATTAAAAGTGCCATAAGATTTATCACACAGAAGAATAAATAACTAAGTGCTTACGTTTTAGTATAAAACTAATGGAAAGGGTGAGGAAGCAAAGAATAAACAGGGTAATTTCTTCAAGCCTAGTAATGTTTCCCACAACAAGGGGAAAAAATGTGCATCAGTGCAAAAGATATATCCTTATGAGGTCTGTTCCATAAGGCCAACAAGACACAATTTAGAAAAAGCTATCCAAAGTTCCTATAATGCTGACATTGATGTTGTTGGAGATGGAAAGCTTGCTGACAAACTGCTGAGGCCCAAGCTAAGAAGCTGGAGGTGGAGAAATATGAGGATAATGTTGTGATGCCAAGGCAAGTCCATATTTCTATGCAATATTCAGATACTGATATAACTTATTACTGCATAAGTTACTTGATAAATAAAAAGTAATAGAACTGAATTGCATAGTAAAGTTGTTACATACATAAATGTATACCTAGATTTATCCCAAATTCATAAAAAGTTAAGAAAAAGCCTCAAAATCATTACTGTGGCTACTTTCCACTACAAGCAATGTTAAATTCTTTACTTTTCAATAAAAAAAACTGAATAAAATGCATTAAAATTATTGAAGAAAGAGAAATAAAGCAAAACATTGCAATCATTCAATTAGTCAAAGGGGAGGTAATATACCTTAATTTGGCATACCAAGTAACAAGCTCTAATTTACAGCTAAATGATTCTATACTATCACTTGATAGTAAGTGCAGAGCAATGTTGCCTTTATAAATAGATTTTGTTTCAAATCTAAAACCATATTTCTGATATGAAGCTTGTTTTTATCTATTCAAATTAACAGATCTGGTGAATTAGTGCACAGTTTAAATTCAGAGATCTGGAATATTGTGTTCCAAGAGCACCAATTCCAACATCCTGTCATGGTTTTCTATCATAGGACTTGAAACAAGAAGAGAAAAGAGGCAGGGTGTGGTGGGAGAGAGCAATATGTTTGGCATGCAGATATACATCAAGAATGTTTCAACTGTATGAAGAAATAATTTGCTGCAGATAGGACTTTCACAGACTTCTATTGGAAATAAAAGGCTGAGAACTATTTTTTTAAGTGTGAATGCTCCCTCAACAAAAGGGATGCAGAAAAGTTCCAATACTGTTCACCAAAATATTGAATGTATCAACATGAGAGACATGGCAGAACATAGTAAAGATGTCAAGGAGTTTAATTCTATGATAGGAAATTAGACATATAATTGATATTCAGTGTGACTCAACATATAATGCAATTTATAGTGAATTAGGTAGGACACCCTTTCAACCAACTACCCAGTGCACACAAATTCTAGTTGAAGACACTAATCCTGAGAAAACTGTATTTAATATAACTACAAAGAAAAAAGTATGCACATTGGGTAAAATACATGTATCTGATAATAAAGCCCAATTGTGTCACTGCTCTGTAAATACAAGTTTACAAATAAATATTGGAGACGAATATACATTTTGTAAGGTAAGGGCTTACACATTTGAAGAAAACAGACAATCTGATCTGCTAGTTACCGCGCTAGCCTGGACCTTCAGATGGAAGGAATAACTAAAACAGTCCCTGTAATTCATACAGATACATGCCATCTGGCTCAAACTCATAGAACGTTTATTATGGTCAGAGCAAATTAACGGATTCGATGCCAGGAAGAACTACAAAACTGAGGGAATAGATGCGGAACATATTTGCACTTGACAGAGGTGCCAGGCTGAGTTTGAACAATCATTTAAACAATATGATACATGTATACCAAAATTAATAAGTAATTTTTCTTATTCAAGAGTTGCAATAGTTGCATGCTATCAAGGTGATCATAGTCTTTGCCACAAGCAGTCTAACGAGTCTATTCTCATTTTTCCATAACCTGAGCTATCTACTGCCCCTGTCCAGTGTATACAACACTTTCCATCTGTGTTTTGTATAGATTCTTTTCTCCTAAATCCCATGCAAACCATGAAACAAAAATACTCCATTATGATTGTCATATGCAAAAACCACCAAAATGATACACTGGATGCATGTGGTAGCAATGGAAACAACAGGCTCCTATTATGGTATAGGTCGCATATAGGAATGAAGGTACTAATTTATCTCCCATAGTAAACATATGGAAACACCATCATATAAAAAATTCAATATCTTAAAATTTCTGGGTGCTAGATATCAGACCTATATTTCTCCTAGCACAACTATCCTTGGTGCAAGCATCTGTATGGAGAACACCATATGAGCCACGGCTTTTTTATCTACATGTGTATGAAGCACATGATATTGATTCTGCACCAAATGAATCAGGTGCTACTTTCCTAAGTCATGCCTGTAAAAGTACTAAAATTGCATTAATATTGTCCATATTTTTAAAAAATTACTGATAGGATAAGCTCTCAAAAGATATTTTTACTAAAAATTTACTTTTCATTATTAACCACCAAACCCATGTATACTCTATTATTTGTTCTTTGATATAATTAGCACCATGTGTCCTGCAGTGCAATGTATGTTGACCAAAAATGGTGGAGGCAATTGTCTTCAAATGGATACTTTGTAACATCGAAGGTATGACTATCCACCAGAAGTTATTACTGGTGTATTTGAATTAAACGATATATTTATACAAACACAGACTGGCAGTGGAAAATTAGTCCATTCCAGATGTAGAAACAGTGTTCAAGACTGAAATAACTCGATTTTGACTGGACGTGGTGGTTTGTGAAGCATCAAATGAAATTCGCAGACCCGAAGCACCCAGATATCTTGATGATCCACGAAGGTGAAGATGCTATTGTAGAAATTTCCACAGGTAACAGACACTGTCTCATGGATATCCTTGCTCCAAAATGCATGTCAGCCGTGTCTTGGCATGTTGTGCAAGAACTGAGATTCTAAAATTTGAACTCCTATTTCACACATAAAATATTACTGAACATACCTTCCATCATGGTGTCGTGTTGTCTCTATTCCTACACTACCAGCCATCAACTGTGAAATTCGCATTCAATTTTAATTTGTGCACTCGTGCTCTGGCTGTCAACTTTTTTTTAATATTTTCATCAAGAAAGAACAAGACATTAGAAGAAGTGTCATATTGATATGACTTTTCATTTTACTAGAGTAATAAAAACAATATTTTTCAAGATGGTTGCCATGGTGGCCATAATGGATATCAGATTCACGATATTTCTATTTAGACATCACAAGTATTGTGGTGAAAGCATAATGTTGATATGACCAAGCACCAAGCTGCCATTAGAATTTTAAAGATGGCCACTATAGCAGTTTTAATGGAGGTCAGACATGGCACCATTCTTGATCATGACCAAGTAGAAATCATACAAAGTCTTTCAATAAAAGCACTGTGGTGATACAGCCATTCAGGAAAACTAGTGATAAGGTTTTCAAGATGGCCAACAAAGTGACCATAATGGAGTGGCACAATTTTTATATTGGACAAACTAGACATAAAAACAAGGTCTTAGCAAAAAGCAATGTTGATAGAGACATTCATTTAGGAGTAGCAATGCCAAGATTCTCACGATAACTATTATGGCAGCCACATTGGCAGTGTCAACAGCAGAATGTTCATTTAGGACCAACTACTAATGAAAAACCTTGTGTCAATGGGACTTTTGTTCAGGATGAATAGCAATAACACAATTTGTAAGATGGCTGCCACAACATCATACTAGCACCTTTTAAATTAAGGATCTTCTAGACATCATAAGAAGTCTTTCAGTGAAACCCCTGTGTTGATATGACCATCCTTTTAGAAGTAGTAGTAATAACAAGATTTTCAAGTTATTTGTGATCAAGTTAGTTTTGATACTAATTATAATAACTAATCATAATAAGAAAATACTAATCACCAGATCTGCATAATTTTATTTTAGGACCAACTAGACATTGGTTGAATGCATTTGTTAAGTTCCATGGCAATCTCCCAATAGAGCCAATAAAACCAATCAGATATTGTTTGTGAAAAGTAAATTTTGCACTGAGAAATATAATGGGGTAAAGTTGTGCTATTTTCTTGTGAAACTTTTTTAAGTGGTACATAAAATTAACCTAAAGTTCTGAATCTGTCTACTTAAAAAATTTAGAAATAAAAGTTTGATACTGCTCTTTGTTCAGAGAAAAGTAACTAAATTGTTGCTTAGCAACATTTATTATACTGAATTAATTTGCTCATTAACGTATTATTAATTTGTCATTAACATGTTATTAATTTGCTTTTCTTGTTTACTTACTATTTCTAGTTTGGTTCTATACAACAACTTGGCCATAATTAACAAAACAAAAAGTTTAAGAAATTTAACGCATTCCAAGTCACATGAGCCAGCATGGCTAAAATAACCAAACTAAACACATTGATAAAATTTGTGATAACCCTTGAATTAATTTAAAATAAACAGGATAATAATCGGGATTCAAATTTTTTTAACCCATTTAAAATATAAACATTATTTTCATAGCAATCAATGCAATCAGAGATGGGTTTAATTAATCAAAGACATGTGACTTGGCAGTTGTGAGTGATATACAAGGCATTACTGATAGAATTCATGCGTTCAACTTGTGCACTATAGTAGAAAAGAACGAGAGAAAAAAGCTGAATAACAAAATTTTGATTACATGTAGCTAAAACTGATGTACAGAAACCAAAGGATGTTTATTGTACAGCAAATACAATCATATCCATTAATGACAGTGATGTTACAACTAAGTTTGCATAATAGTCAAAAGATGATCACATGATGGCTGTCCAGCCAGAGAAATTAACTTGTACTATGACACTGGTGCCAACCCTTTTTCTCTAGAGTGTACATGAATAATCAGGCATTTAACTTTGCATTGTTATGATTTTAAACTTAGTTTTGGTTTCCCAAGATTCAACGTTGTCTGGGTGATTATGCACTTTCACACTGTTTGCCTTGCTAAACCCTGTCTTAATATGCATTTTATCTTTGTGTTATCTGTATTTCCGAAAACTTTTTTAAATGGATACATGAATCCAAATATAACATGTTAGTTACTCTGTCTTGGTACGAACAATACGTCTACAGAAAACATGTTTCTTGGTCCGTGATGGGCAGCAATGTAGAGTAATTTCCACATTGGAAACGTGGATTTTCTATAATCGGCAATATATGCAATATATTATATGCTAGGTCCGAGTTGCATTGACACATACTAAAACACTGTAATCAAAGATATTCAATCCATATTTATGATTAATGAAAATCACATGACTGCAAGGAACTTAAATTATTGTCTTTGTAAACAGTTTTCATGATAAAAACAAAATGCAAAGACTAATTAAAAGTTAAACTTGAAGGAGCTTACACTGCATAAATATTAAAAGTCACTAAAATTTATTGAATATTTGCTGTCATAACATCTGCTGATGATAGTATCCATGAGTCGCATGAAGTCTTTTGGCTGCCCATCTTTCTATATCATCAAGACTCATATTTGACAGCTGCTTTTCAAGATCCTACAAAGAAAATAGTCAACAATAAATGTTTCATACAATCAGAAGCTATTTTGTAGGAAAGGTTTATAACACTCAATTCAAACCATCATCTAAAGCAATGACCTCCATAAAACTTATTTTGATCAAAACAATACGACCAATTTTTTGCTCTTGACCCATGATTAGGCGTGCTTCAACAGTTTTTGGTTATTTTTCTTTTTAAATATGTTGTAAACTTATAGATTTTGAAGTACAAGATCATTTTTTTGGTCATAAATCCATGTCCAAGATTATTCTTTATGAAAAGTACTGATAATATATTCAATTAATTCTCCTCTAGTCTAACACCATCCAAAGGCCTTTCTTTCAACTACAATGGTTAGATGATCAAGTTAAAATGATGGAAAAATAACTGGTGAGAGAGAGAGAGAGAGAGAGAGAGAGAGAGAGAGAGAGAGAGAGAGAGAGAGAGATAATCAATGTAGAGTAAAATGGTCACACGAAAAACAAGGGAAGGTGCACAAAACCTGCAATAATTGACTACTCCCTGCCTTGAAATAAAATGATGTATCCCTCCTTAATGTTTATCTTGTAATTACATTATATTTGCAATACGGGTACCACTAAAACACACTATTTTAAATAATATTTTTAAATCAATCAACATATGTCATTTGATGAATTTAACAATTTTAAAAAATGCACATTTATAGCTAATTCCATCATCATTAGGATGTACCTTTCTAAATTCAAACAGGACCTTGTCTGCATCTCGTTCTGTGAAGTGTCTCTTAAGAAAGTTCCTCATACTTTCCCAAAAACCAGTCACATCATCTCTAAATACATATGTTTTCGGAGGAATTTGATGATTAGACTCTGGTGAAGTCTCCACAGAAATGATCTGTGGTGATATCCTATGTGATTCCTGAAAAGCTGGTGTTGTTTCTGTTTCTGAAGTGATTGAAGGTGTTGAGAAAACTGAAGAACTCGGACTTCCATCAGGCTTTTTAAGCACAAGAAACAGTTTACTGCCATCTAGGATTTTGTAGTACTCTAGTCGCTTTTCATCTGAAATTAAAGAAACATGAAAGATTGATAAGTTGGTATATGTCAGCATCAGAATTACTTTGCAAACTTGGGACAGCGATTTAAGATAAAGGGTTACTTTCTAAATGTGGGCAGCAATTGATCTTTATACAGTACCAAATGTAAGCCAGAGTATATTATATGCTGATACCAAATAACAAAGTAAATGATAAACATATTTTATTTTACCACTTCATGGCCTTATAATGGGAACCTTGTTAAAATGAAGGGTCTTATGCTGAGTGAGTGCTAAATACAGTAAAACTTTAGTCAAAGATTTTATACAAACTGCTCTGTACCAGTATAAATCATTTTCACATCTACAGCTGCCTTAGAAAATTCAATACACTGAAACCAACTCTTCTGCCAACAAAATGTGGTCATTTTGATGTGGTCTATCATCTATGGTCTTAAAACTACATAAAACTATTCATTTAAACAGACACTGTGTGGTCTTTCAAGAATTTGTTTAATATATTAACCAAAACACAAACCAATTTTCTTTTTGAAGCTTTACATAGAATTTTACTTAACTGTTGGGGTGGCTGTGTATAATTGGATCCATATAGTTGTCTCAATTATTATGATAATGACTGTTATGAAGCTAAGTTAAATAACAGACATACATGTGTGTGTGTGTACATGTGTATTTTTTGGATTTTTAACACAGCTTTAATAATTGTCAGTTTCTAGTTATGTCAAGTACTGGGGTATTATGCCACAAACATGTAGCATCATGTCCCACCCAGTCACATTTTCCTAACACCAGTTGTAATACTAACCTTTTAATGCTGAGCCCCAAGCGAGGCAGCTGCCAGTACCATTTTTTAAAGTCATTGGTATGCCTCAGCTGGTTCAAAACTATGACCTCCCACTTCCTAAGCAGATGCTCTATGTGTGTGTGTGTGTGTGTGTGTGTGTGTGTGTGTGTGTGTGTGTGTACAATTATTATGGGAGAGTAAATAATAACATACATATAACATCCACTGAATGGGAAAATACAAGCTATAACCCAAATAAATGTGACTGATGTAATTAAACATAATTTTAGTGTTTCAAAAGAAATCAATCAAGATGGTAAGATTCATATGTTGCACATGAAAACCTTGTTACGCTTCTTATGATTCAAGTTATCCTTTGACTCGAAACATATTCAAAATGATGTCACAGTCTCCTTAGACCATCAAAACCTCAACTTTTTAAAACAAACTGCATGTACTCTCTTGTACTGTTTTCTCTATTTAATATACCATATATCTACTGTTTTAAGTTCAAATCTTTTGCCTGAAGGTCTGTCTACTCCAGTCAAACACACAATTTTTGTGATCAAGCAAACCATAACTTTTCTTACACAAAAATGTCCTTTTCTACCAACTTAAAACTCATTCCATACCAGTATCACTACTATAAATGTTGCATAAGCCCTTTCAATTTTTTTTCTCCTTCAAATATTAGTTCCCTTTTCTTGCCATGGCAATAAATAGCCTTACAGTCCTGTTGCACCATAAATTCAATCAATCAAAATTCTTTTTTGCTTTTACAACAGATAAATCTTTCTGCTTTTCAAAGTTTTGTAATGAATGTTTTCTCTTGTGTGACAATAATGTCTTGGAGCATTTCAGGCACACAAGCTATTTCTACCATTTCTATGATTTCTAGTTATAAAATTGCATTTTCCATTGTTTTCTTCCTTTTCTTTTCAGATCATCTTTCAGTCTGTTTCTGATCGAATAGTCATAGTGGACAGCTCCATGTTTCTGTCCCTCTAGTTTTTAAATTTTCCCCATCAAAACAATTTTTGTATGTCTGGGCTAGGTTGCTACCTTCATATACAACTCTGATCATTTCCTTCAATTATGAGGCAGTTGTACATCTAAATTTACAGCTGATTCTAATAGATTATTATTTCTCAAATGTTTCTGCCTCTTTCTTTTTATTTGAAATAAACCATAGAAGTTTAACCTGGTCCAATTTTAACTTATTTCTTAATTGTGTCGTAACTTTTCATCTCAATATATGAAATATTAATGTGATCATAATGACACCCTTTGTTGTAAGGGTGTGGTACTAAAAGGAAAAAAAGGAGTCCCAACAGCAAAAACTGCAGACCATACTCAAAAGCATATTGGGCATACCTGAAGTGGCTAAATTTCCAGATGAGAAGAACCAGCTGTTGCCAGTGTTTAATTTTCTATATACACCACTGATATATACCTCTTGTTTTTCCATTACAGTAAGACTGAAATACTTCAGGAGAAGGAAAGGTCTTATTCCATGTACTGTACTGAGTTAGGCATCAAACTTTCTTACATCTGGCTACTATTCTATTCAAACTATCAGTTCTGGCAACTTTAGCGCTCTTCTGAATCTCATTATAATCTTTGTCAATTTGCCCTTTAACCCCCAAATACTTATCCAGGTTTACAACGACATTTTGTCTTCTAAGTCTCAATGTATCCTGATTTTGATTGTCACATGCACTACTTTTTGGGCTACACAAGGAAATGAATACAGTAATTAAAGCAAACGTTGCTCATTTGATATACCAATAATCTTATAATGACCACCTGTACATCACTGGGTCTTATTGCCTCTGAATTCAGTCATTGTAATTATCAGTACATTTTCCCACCACTCAGCAGCTAGTCAAAGTCTTTGAGCTTGCCACCCAGTTTTGCATCATGTTATTCTGATGTACTCAAGTGATAGCAAACTTCTTGAGATGGACACTGATTACCATGCTGGAAGTCCAATCAGTACCATTTTAATTAAGGACCTGTTTCGAATATAAATCTAATTGATTGGTGCAGAGGGACATAACCAAATGGCTTGGGCCAGCTTAAGTTTTCAAGCCATTTGCCTGTAGGCAAGCCCAAACAAGGGAAGGAGAGTGGTCATGTTTAGTTCATAACCTCAATCATTTTCTTATATATTTGCTGTGATATTATTTTGTCGTATTTTATTGCAAGCTCAAATCTCCGAAGGGCAAGTGTAACTTTTCAGTCTTCTGGTACAAAATTTGTATATATATGGAGTTGTGAAAACATTAGGGTGGTATCCCGTTTGTCCAAAACTAGTATTATTTTGAATAGAATATTCTGGTGATCATTGCCACTTTTCAATTGGTAAACATTGCAGAACTTTATTTTCATCAGTTGAATTCAGTATGGGTTTTCAATAATATTGGTGACCTAAGATGCCCAGAATAGCCTAACAGCAGTGAAACTCTTGTTAGTCCTTCAGGGTGAGACTGAATTTTGTCAATCTAAGGAATGGTCTTATTCCAAACACTAAGATAGTCATCACCCACTTTGTTACACTTGGCTACCATCCCATCCAAACTATCAGTTATAGCAACTTTAGCACTTTTCTGAATCTCATTAAAATCATTGTCAGTTTGCCATTTAACCCCAAAATACTTATCCAAATTTGCAAAAAACAATTTGTCCAAGTCTTGATTTCAAGGTTGCATGCACTATTTATTTTGTTACGATCAGAAATAAACACAATAATGGAAGCTAAAGTTCTGATGTAATCTTATAATAAGCACATGTACATCTCGGAGTCTTTCTGCCACTGAATTCAGTCATTATAAATACCTGCACTCCAGCTGCTAGTTGAAATCTTTGAACTTGCTGCCCAGGTATTGCATCATGTTCTTTTGATGTACTCTTATAAATACAGCAGGCACATCTGAGGGTATTTTAACCACTGAATTCTGCCATTGTAAATATCAGCACAGCTAAAATGATCAAATGATCAACACATTCTCCAACTCAGTAGGTTGCTGAAGTAGGACTGGCATAAGTTTGAATTTGCCGTCCAGCTATTTGCGTGTGTACGAATGACTCCTGCAAATGTTATTTTCTGTGTCTCAGATATATGAAAAATGCATCCAGATATGTGTAATTAAGAATTTCCAAGACCTTTGTGTATATCTCATATTGCATATTATGTATAACAAGTCAAAAATTTCAGTCCAACAACTCCATAAAACAAATCAATATATTAGTTTCATCACAAACCTGAAAGAATTCTGCCCTGGAAAACAAGTTTTTGTTGTTCCACTGGAATAGCTACCTGGTCTTGAAGAAGAGTTTTGACCTCAAGAATGGAATGACTTGGGGACACCTATGGAAAAAAATACAAAATAAAACACAAAACCTTGTTCAAACTTTTCTTGTATTGATTGTACCACATATCATGTCCTGAATAAAATTGTAAAATCTTGTTTGCAAATCATCATGAAAAGTATATTCTATGGTTTGCATAGCCTCATTTAAGTAGTTTCAAAAGCATTTGGCAATATATGTCTTGCAATTACTTGCTATAAGGCATTTATACTTGGAAAAAGATGGCATCATGCCCTTATTTGTCTTCAGAGTAAATTCTGTTTGCATACTGCACTAAAAATATCTACTATTTCTTTAAATATACAAATTATTACATTTTTTTAGTGACAATTTAGGCAGACAGCATACCCCTCATGCTGTAGCAAATTCAGTTTAGCCTCATTCTGCACATGCACTGTTTTACTTTGATATTCAGACTTCATGATTGCAGATAAAAAGTTTCCTTAACAATACATTAACCCCTAGCAATGACTTTACAGGGCATGAGGTAGTGGCCTACTTCCAAGGTCTGTAGTGTCAAGGTCATGCATGATACACTTAAATGGGTGGTATTATAGAAAGGTTGACAGATTTAGCTCTACAATGATACCAAAAAATCTGGATATTTTAGTTGCACTACAAAATACAGAAAGAAAAACCTAAGATTTTGGACCTGTTTTTTTATGCACCCAAAATTGATCCATGGTCGGAATTAAAATTTTTGTCCAGATTTTAGACTTTATGGCCCCAGATCTACGGCAGGTTGGTCTGAAGCACACACAGACAGGTGAATATGTGCAAAAAGAACGATAAGGTGGACATTTTGAGTAAAGAGTCTTCACCATATGAAAATTATGGGTCTGTTAAGCAAAAAAAAAAAAAGAAAAAAGAAATGGAGTCCAAATTTTCACCTTCTGCTCATGCGCCAGCAAACTAACCAATGAAAAACATTTTCTTTAGCATTATTAGCCATTTGTCTAATGGAATATTACTTGGAAGTTGATGTATTAGAGTGTATTCAGAAATAGTCCCCAAAACGTGTTTCCTACTCACATTTCATGTGAAAACAGCAAAAACCTCCAGGGGTTAGGTTAATGTGTTAAATCAGTCAGTAGTATGTATGTCATTGTGTTGTAAAATTGCAAATGTCCATCTTCGTCATTTACAGGATAACTACTAGCTGTAAATTGCACTCAAGAAAAACAATTGACACTGACTGACCGTACCATCATATTTTCTAACAATGGAATAGCCCGTTTTTGTGAAAGGAGTTACAAAGTTATTTATAAATAAAATGCATCCTGCAAATGGCTTTTGGTCTGCTGCAATGTTAAAGAGATTTGGCGCATTATTTTTATTCTTAAAATCAAGTGTTAATGATTGATCCAACAATTTTCTAAAAAATGAGAAGCCTAGTTTATGTGATTCTAAGGTGATAAGAAATGCATCCTGCAAATTTGGCACATTATTTTTATTGTATAAATCAAAGTGTCAATGACATATTTTCTTAATATAGAGTAGCCTAGCTTATGTGATTACAAGGTGATAAATAATACATCCTGCAAATGGCATTTGTTCTGCTGCAACAATGAAATTATTTTTTCACCTGTAACTAACCAGAAGCATGTGAATTAACAATTTCAAGATACAATGACATTTTAAAAAATATAATTTTTTTATATGGAATTTGGTTATCTAAAATAAACTAAAAATGTTAGAAATATGCAACACTGGATGTGCAGGATTATCCAATGCACTGAAATGAGCACAATGGGTTGTATAGTGAAATGAACACAATGGGTTGTATAGTGGCACAGCATGCTTATTACTACTCCTGCATCTAATTAATTTTTGTTCCATAAAATAACCGGCATGTTGTTGTTTAACACCATTTTTAGCACAAGATAGGCTATACATGGCAGACATTACAAATGGTGGCAGAAGAACCTGGGGAAAACTCCAGCAACAACAACTGACCCATGAGAAGCTATTAGCAAGCTTTCTCACATACCCACATTGGTCAAACCCGATACTCTAACCCATGGTGAAATGACAGTGATCCATAACAGTGAGTGCTTTAGACCACTTGGGGCCCCTAACCTGCATGGAAAGCGCCATATTAGAAAGTTCACATAACTATGAACATTACAAATGTTTAAAGAATAACTTGATTCAGTGAACACAAGTACAGTACAAATTTAAGTGATAAAATGCCATTTAAACTTGGTTATTAACTGTCTTGCATGTACATAATATTTCTATATTTTTTTCTATAAATTTACTTACTTTTAATATTGTACTGCTGATTATTTCTCAATGGCCATAGTAATATGACAATTTTTCTCATTTTTGATTCTGCTCAGGATATCCAATACTTTGTCAGTCACATTTGTCACAAATTTAAATCATTCACCATGAGAATGTATAAACTTTGATTAATTAGACAAAGAAAAAGTTAACAAAGTGAAACTGTTATGGGTATTTTTTGCTTGATAGTTTTTGGAAGTGCCAGCCTACTAATAATAGTATGCTTACCTCCTTCAAGGCTAGGACATCACAGATTGGTGGAATGGACAATTCGGCCCAAATTTATTTGTAACAAATACGTTCAAATACGAGAATATCTCATGTTTTGCTTGAGAACTAAGTTTTTGAGACCAAGCGTACAGCTCTACTATACTCCTTTCTTCCTCCGGTTTTTCCTAACCATTATAACTTCGGAAAACATTTATCTTGTTCACAAAATGTTCCAAATTTTATTGTAAAACATATTATATAAGAATTGTCAAAATATATGTTACAAATAAATGCTTGTTAGTTGTATTTTAAAATTGGGCCGAATTGTCTTTGGTTGGGCCGAATTGTCTTTTGAGTTGGGCCGAATTGTCTTTAAAGTTGGGCCGAATTGTCTTATTTTCGGTCCAAGTTGGGCCGAATTGTCTTGGTCCGAATTGTCTTTGGTCCGAATTGTCCAATAGCCCTAATGAAACATGTTATCAAGAAGATATACATGTACATGTCATACAAAATGTCATCTTGTTAATCAAACTTACCCAAAAATCACCTTCATAAAATTATGTTAATGTGTCAATTATTACAAAAAAATTAAGTTTATTTCAACAGGCATGTTAACCTGAAACTAAATTCAACTAATTTTGTTTTCTAGCAGTGCTAAACAATACAAATTGTGATGGAGAGATCAACAAATCAAGAGAGAGAGAGAGAGAGAGAGAGAGAGAGAGAGAGACGTACTGTTACTTTAGTTTCCGAACCCTTTTGAATTTTAACATATATATGCATTGTAGTTGTTTTTCCCCTTCTCAATGCCAGTTTTGTGTCGAGTATCAATAGTAATGAAAAAAAAGATAACCTTGACCTTGCAAAGAGAACCTTTCCAAACTGAAAACTTGAGACAATCCTGGGATATTAAGCAGTTTATATATATAGATAGATTTTGTGATTTACGTTACTTCCCACGCTTATCTGTGCATACAAAATAACTAGCGCTGAATTATATAATGTCTAGTATAATCTAGGTCTCTAATAACCTCAACACTGAAGATAAACAATGCAACGGTGTATTGATAAAATTCATACCTTTGAATGATTGCCCCAAGACACAACAGTGTACGCAAACACGAAACATCAATTATGAAGAAATTTGATTTTCTTATATGAGGTTTTCCTTGCATCTTAAAAAAATCAAATTATAATTTTAATAAACATATTTATTTATGCTGCAAAACGTATTAAGTTGCCCCATAGAATATAATCACTAAGGAATATTCTGGTAATCAAAAATGTCCAGATATATATCATTTTGTTGAAATTCAGTTTGACACCTACACAAGAAAGGATAGCCACGTTGTGATTATGCATCATTGATAAAAGTCGGTTAAAGAAATGAAAATGTTTCTTTATATCCACATTTTTGTTATTTATTTCTTGATTCCCTGCAATTTCTTTTAGAAAAAGATGAAATGGTGAATTGATTTAGGGTGTTGTAGGGACGAATGCACGTGAGTAGTTGCTGTTCCAGTAATTAAACTACTGGACGACAAAATAAAAAAGCGAGTGCATTTTTATGTTTTATTCTGGTAGTAATTTCCTACAAAAATAATGTTAATAATGACAAAATGTTTATCTGTATCATACTGACAAATATGATAACTTTGTTAACACTGATCAATTAAACCACACGGATTGTAGTTGTTTTTCTTCATCTAAGCTTTTGATAACACTGAGAATGGAATAGCTGGCATGCTTAACAGAACTTTCTGAATGGCTGAAGGTTGCTGAAATTTCACTGGTTCCTATTGACCAACCAATTTACGCAAGTTCGACTCAATCATAGAGGTTTGTAGATAGTATCCTATGGCCAATAGTCTTCATGTGTACAGTTTTTAAACGACTGTCACCACTTGTTATATGTTTATGACAGACCACAATTTTTTTTAAATATGCCTCACTTAGCACATTTCAAAGTTCATGCATAGTCCGCCATGTTGTTTCAGTCTGATAGGAAGGCCGACTGTTGCGTGGAACTGAAACTAATAATGTCAAATTAACTTCCTTTACTCGCACTTTCATATGTTAATATTTGACTTGACTGATGTCGTTCTTTAATTGGAGAATATCGAAATGAATATATTTTGTTATTGTGAACTTTGCGATCTCTTTGTCTTCAGATATGTTGTTTATTTAGTTGTGGATCGGAAATAAAATTGTATGCATTCCTCATTTAAACAGTTAGCAAGTCCCAGTTTTAGAGTGTGATGCTATATGACTTGAATGAAAATAAAAACTTTATAAAGACCGTTGGCCTCGGACCAGAGTTAATTTTTCTATATAGTCTCTACAATTATTTGTCAGCACTAAACTTTCTAGTGTTAAAAACTTGATCACACTGATCAAAGACGAAGTCACTGTAAAGTTTTGTTAAGGGTTAAACAGCATTCTTTTGAAAACCTGTACTGTCAGGGCTTGAATTTAACTCAAATTTCTTTGTAGCCAGAAGGACTATTGTACTGAGAAATTTACTAGTCCTGCCAAACATTCACTAGTCCTGTCGACTATACAATCTCACACACTAGTATTGCATTCCTCTCTTTTATATGATTTTCATTCAACTTTTGCTTTTTCGCCAGAGGCTGAACATCTATAAGATGCCACATTTTGCCTTTCTTATAAGGCGGGAATTGTGCCTTGTTTTGAAATCCGAGACGTTACAGTATAGCTGACACGAATTATTTAAAGTAAGAAAAGGTATGGCACAGTGCCCTTTATATAAGAAAGTCAGAGCAAGAAACACATTTAAAAAAAATGAGCATCTGCCCCTCCCCCCCCCCCCCCATTAAATGGCCTCTCCCAAATGAAGTCTTTACTTCAGTGGATGATCAAAGCAGTGGTTTTTGTTAACACTGTTATAAAATATTAACATCAAAAGAGTAAACAAACGCTGACGTTGATAAACAAAACTTACTAGCCGTTCGGACTAATAACATTATGATAGTTACTAGTCCGACAGGAAATCTACTAGCCTTGGGTTAGCGGACTACTGCTAATTTCGAACCCTGACTGTACATAAAGCAATGTACAGAGGTCACATGTTTTACTTCTCAATCAACACTTTAGTAAAAGTCATAGAGGGCATCTTTTATCCAATACATGAATATTTCAGTAATGTCACATTTTAGAATTTAATTATATATGCCTCTAAACGGCAATTTTTCACTTTATTTTGATTCTTATACATGTATATTCCTTTAAAAGATAATACATCACATGAAGTACATTTTGCAAAATGGTGATAAAATTAAAAAGCTTCAATTTTTGACAAGAACAACCTGAACATGTGATCCAGTATAGTCTCTATTGAATGTTGTGTGCTTTGATATCACAATAATAAAAAAAAAAGACATGCATGCTGATAAATAAATCCATGCAGCTCTATATTATGACAATTAGACTCGTGCTTTTTTCATTACCCAGTTGAGCACCTGGCCACCATTGTAAAAAGTCCATTGCAGTCAATTGTTTTCATCTGAAACTTTATTGATTACAGTTGAGGTACAGAGCATTTAAAAATCAGGACTGAACAAACTTTGGTTAAGCTCAATTTGTGTTCGATTTTAAAACATATATATATAAGATGACTAAAAGCGCATACATGACCTATATTAATTGTATGATAATGCCTCAGGGTACTATAATCAAAATACATGCTGACAAATAACCAAAATGTTCTAGTCCAAAGAATAAACAATTCCTTTTAAATAAATATCAAGAATGCTTAACCTTTAATTACCAAGACAGCAACACATCAAAACAAATGGAATTTTCCTTTTATTTTAAGTCATGAATAGACATAATTGGAAATACAGACTGTTTATAATATCTTATAAAATATTTTCAATTTAAATGCTAAACCACTATTGAACAATGCAAACACACCACCTTGACTTTTGAAAATGTATTACTACCGGTTTTAAAAATATAATTCTTTGGTGTTATACTCGGTAACAAAAATAAGTGAAACCAACAATTTATTAAAATCAACCAATTCATTTCTCTAAATTACCAAGTAAAAATTTTAGTGGAACTTACTGTAACATGAATCCCAAATAATTATACAAGTTATATCACAAGTACAGACATATAGTGTTCTAAATGAATTCTGTATTAAATGTGCCATAATCTTGAATATGTTAATGTACCAATAAAATAAAAAAATTGGCTAGATTATGAACTTTTATATTGGTAAACAGCTTTTTGATAAGGTGACATTCAGGTAGGCTATGTCTATTATCCACTCAATCATGGATAAAATTCAAGCACACAAAATAAATAAATATAGGACACTAAAATATTTAATCTTGAATTCAGTGATTTCTTCTGTATTACTTTTGGACTCTGAGGTAAAGTCTTTCAAATCTGATGAATAAAAATAAAAGGAAATTACTTTGAGGTTAAGTACATTTTGTATGTTAGATAATATGCTCTTCGTTCCACTATGAAATTTAATTGTCTATGGCACTTGCTATTTTAGATCATTCATATCTCATCACTGTTCAAGTTTCTCAGCTTGATCATTGTATGTAAGCAAATTTGCCAGAAGCTTATCATGAGTCGATGGTTCATCGTGGGTTATTTGTGGGTTCTTCTTCGATAGAATATACAGTCTACCATGTACCATATACAGTCTGAAAGAATTATGATAAACCCATCAACAACATTCAACCTAAGGTCAACAAAAATTAGAAAAGAAAACTGTTGGAAAGGAAAAGTGATTGCCTCTCGAAAACATTAGGAATATAGAACAATCAATCTTCTTTCTTACTGGTAATAATTTGTATGGACTTGGTATGGACACACCTTTCTCCCTTGGCTGATTGTCGTAGTAATCAGATACATATTAACTCTTTAACGGCCATTGCTGCTATAATGATCCAGTGCAAAGCCTAGCAGCTGCCATCAATACTGCAGCCAGTTTTCAGGGCTGGCCACCAGAGCCTGATGCTACTGGAGCCCAATTATAAATTTCAACTGCTGGCTTGTGGATATTCATGTAAGATAATTTGTTGTCATCTTTGCAATTGACTGATGTTATATGCTAAAGCAATTCATATTTAAAAACAAAAACTACTTTTTCTTTGTATTCTCATCCTTATGACTTCAACAAGACTGGTAAAGAAAATCCATTTCATATGAATTGAACAAAACACACTGTAACACAAACATTTATCTGTTCTTCCTTTCATGCATTTTTGTACCAAGTTATAGGTAAGATTGACCACTTAAATAGAATAATATTGCACAAGTGTTTATATTTTTTCAACATTGGATAAGAGCTCATAGACATCAGTTTGCAGCATGAATAACAAACAATCACAATTATAGTTTGTAACTTGAAAACAAATTACTCCTTCCTTTTAAAATCTGTTGAGAACCCTGGAATCTGACGTTATTGGTAAAAATTGATGAAGAGTTCTTGGATGGTCGTGAGGAAAAGGGAAGGAAGCACATGGACTGAATTTGGACATACATTGCTCTACCTTTTTTTTTTTGTTTAAATTTTCATTTAAATTGTTATATAGACTGGGTAGTCAAGAACATGTTTGTGAATTTGCACCTCCTTTGTGATGTACAGGAATGACATTACATAGTTCGTTTTGTTTCAAATAACATTTCTCATGGAAACAAATCCTGAGATGAAATGACCAGATTTGGAGACATAAGCTCAATTAAGGTTCATGATTCCCCTTGGACTTGTAACACCCCTGGTGATCTGTCCTGGATTTGGCTGTTGGAGATTCCCTGTTACAAATTCTTTGAAGAGAAATGAATTGATCCGATTGACAAAGTAATGAAAGCTACATTCTAAAGTAGAAGGTTGATTTTGTAAGAAATTGATTGGGAAGGCATGGTTATGTCCACTTTGATCCATCATTGATTCCTTATGTCAAGTTGGAAGCGTGCATACTCCTGCTTATTACATTAAAATGTTTCCTATTTCAGATTCAATATGGAGGGGGCATCAGTGGATGGTCCTGGTGATAATAGTCAGCTTGACAATTCCTATTTACAAGGACAGTATGTTGTAGAGGGTGAGAATTAGCATGTTTAACCACATTTTCTTGTATTTAGCATTGATAGTTCATTAAAATTGCAAAGCAATCTACAGCATTCAGAGAATTGTTTTTCCAGACAGGCATGTCAGCTGTTTTTAAAACACTTGCTCAGAGTTGAAACATTTTTGCCATAAAATGGGCCATGATTTTAGCTCTTTTGGTCTTAAACAGAAGCACTTACTGGATGGCCTGTTGTTTGTTTTCTTCTGATTGTTTATCAGTATTCCGCTAAAATACTTGAAAAAATTAAACTTGTGCTTATTTTAAATGCAGTATATTTAAAAAATTATAGCTACTCTGTCTCGACAGTCAGATCTAAATGGAACAAAATACTTAACAACAATGTCTAGTTGGTCCTAAATGAAATGGTAACTCTGTGACATCCACTATGTCTAACAGGTTGAAAATCTCATTATTACTACTTTTTCTGACTGGAAAGTTATATCAGCATGGGGGTTTTGCTAAATCACATATGATGTTAAGTTGGTCTCGAACAAAAATCTCAGTCTGACAGCCAATTTGGCCACCATCTTGAAAATATTATTGCTACTTTAAAACATAAGACTTTCACCAGAAGACTTTTTGTAGCGTTCTGTTGGTTTTAAAGGAAAATAATGCCAATCTGTTGCCCAATTTATTGTTACTCCTGAATGGATGGCAATGTTGACAGGTGGTTTTACACCAAAAAACTTCTTATAATGTCTAGTTAGTGCTCAATGAAAATGGTGTTCTTCTTACAATACATCCTCACTGACCTTAAAAATCTTGTTGCTTTTTCTGCTGATTGATGGGTAATAAGAGCTTGGTTTTACAACTAATTGGTATTTATTAAAGTGTTGCTGCCAGTATGCATTATTGAGATTGTCATTTATCAAAATTTTCTCAAATATTATGTACAGTGTACACTGAGAATGTTGTTTGGAAAGAAAATGTAACAAAATTTAGGACTTATATTAAAAGTTCAGGATTTCTTGATGTTGATTCAAATTTATGGGTGCTGGCAGCCATTTTTGACAATTAACCATGCAATGCGTGATATACCAAAATTTTATATACCAGTTTTGATTGTGAACTTTATCACATTAAAAAAGTAGAAGCCAGTTGTTTTGGTATAATCTTGTTGAAAAGATGGGATCCGTACCATTGCGAGTTGTTGAGGGAGTGTTATGTGTGTGTGTGTGTTTATGTATGCATGTATATGTTTATTTTTGTTTGTATGTATGTTAGAGAGCCTGAAATTCTAATGGTAATTGCTATAATTTGTTACAAAAAATTTATGTTGTGGCCATATATTTGTGAAATTAAATATAAATAATAATCAGTGAAGATTCAACAAATTGTGATGAAGAAAAAAAAACATATAACTATCGAGTTGTTCTAGAAAACACGATTTTTTATTTCAGATTTATTACTGATTAAGGTTGGATAATATAGCATTTCATCAATACACTCAAGAGTTTTGTCAGGCAAATTGTAGTCCAGATTTTATTTATTGACTAAAGTTAACACACAGCTCACTTAGAAAACGGGAGAGGCCCAGTCTAGCTTTTGAGAGACCCAGGGCATCAAGCTATTTTATTTTATTAGAAGTCGTCTGCAAAAATATAATTCCTATGTAGATTATTACTCTTTTCTGAGTAATGAATAGTTTATGGAGGGTAAAAATGAGATCTTGCATACAATACAAAACAGAATGCCGGTAAAAGAGAAATGAACAATCTTTTGAGTACATGTTAATCTAATATTAATATAATTTGTTTTGGACAACACTTGCATTTGCTCTGTTTGTTGTTCATTAGTTGGCTTATTAATTACAATAGGTTGAGATTTGCACGCTTGTTAGATGGTATGTTTTCCATACTTTCTTGAAATATGATTTCACAAGAACCTAAAAATTGTGGTTTTCTTCTTAAAATTGTTTTAGCATTTGTAATTATTTAAAGATGTAGCTTTAAGAAGCATCTTTTTTTTGTTGAACATTTAGGTACTGACGATGATGCTGTCGCATCAGGAGACAATGAGGAGGAACAAAAGGACAAATCCCCTCTAAGAGAGCAGGCAAGTTTAGAATAAAAGTACACCATTGGCTTTATCTGTATCAATACAATACAAATATTTAATTTCAGTTCTTGTATATCTAAAATATCATTTGACCATTTAATTTGATTCAGATTGAATCAATGCCAGTATTATATCCCAAACCAGAAATAACACTTTGCATGAAATCATCAAGACACTTTGCATGAAATCACCAAGCCTTGGTTGGAACTGTTTCACTTGACGTACCCAGTAGTATGTGCCCTGCGTTTAGATTTTATGTAGAACTCCAATGCAAGTTATGTACTATTATCATAGTTCTTTACGATTTATTTGCCCCGACTTGGCAAGCTGGACATTAGACAAAGTTGGAGCAAACCACAAAAAGTGGTCAGAGCCCCAAGTGGTCTAAAGCACTCTCCGTTATGGATCACTGCCATCTCACCTCTGCGTGGGTTCGAGTCACAGATTCTGCAAATGTGGGTATGTGAGAAAGCTTGCCAGTAGCTTCTCATGGGTTGTGGTTCTTTCAGAGGTTTTTCCTGGGTACTTCCTCCACCATTAGTACTGGCCGCCATGTATAGCCTATTGTGTGCTGAAAATAGAGTTATGACTCCTGTTTTTCTGAGAACTTTGCCTTCAGTATCATTTTCTACTCAGTAGGGTTTCAAAGGACCTACAGATCGATCTGAAATTAAGTATGAAGCTTTTAATGTAGAATACCTTAGTCATCCAAGGATTTCACCATTTTCCAGCTAATATTACATAGTTATATCCCCTGTTGAAGAACTTTTTCTCTCAAGATTTTTCGAGGTGATCTTGATTAAAAAACCTTATGATGATGTGGTGTCAGAGAAAATGCAGAACATTTTGAGGTAATGTAATTTATATTACATGTTTGTTTTAAATGGTAACCAAGGTAGCTCAGTTGGTTTGTCATTAGTCTTTCAGTCTAAGGTTTGCACAGGCAATACTGGTGAGGTTAGCTCGTGTTTCTGCCTAAGTGTGTCCTGGAATGGCACTTAGCTCCCATTCTTCTATATGATATTGGTCAAGAGTGTGTTAAAAGTGCTGTTTTAAAAAATATATATACATTTTAAGGATATTGGGTATTTCACTTTTGTCTTTTATTGTATATAACTTCTAGCAAATTTTAAAATCTTTTCATTTTTCTGGTTATTATGAAGGATATTTTTCATTTGTAATTCCTTATATTTACATTTTTTGATCTTTAAATGTTAATCAGCATCATATAGCCATTATTATCTTGATATGCCAAACATAATCACTGCTTTATAGATTCATTTATTGCTTTAAACACAACATTATGACTAGGGATGATGTTTCTACAAGTGACATGCTTCCTAAAATATTACTGTAAATCCTCACTGAGGACAGGAATGGCACTGGCTTTAATAATGTTGCCATTTTCATGATACAGTACTATCCATTTATCTTGATATCCTGTGACCAAGGCAATATTGTGGACTTAAGCTAATGTTGAGATAAGTGGGGTAAGTTGGGGTGTGGATGGGGTCTTCAAAAAATTTAAACATCACATGGAAGTGAAATTTGTAAGAGGTAACCTGTTGTCATTGAGTAGGATTTACAGTGTGTATGGACAAAATACAACAGATGTGTAAAGTGCAATATATGTATATGAAAAATTCCATGAATTCGAATATGGATTATATGTTAGAAAATTTATATATTATTCACATCCCATTAGAAAACACACATAACTTGTATAAAAAAAAATGTTAGTCCACATTTGATCTTTATCGCATTGTCAACAAACATGTCACTAAGTAATTCACATAGAGATTCATCGTTGCCAGTAGCACATGGCTTTATAGTTTACATGTTACATGTATATAGTTTTTGGTCAGCTTTAGACAGCTATCATGTTGTTAAGGCTGCCAAGAGAATGAGGCTGTTAAAAGGGAAATGAAAGCATATGAACAAATTAAAAAGTTTAACAAACATCAATGGTTTCAAAAGATTTGAAATTTAATTTTTTTTTTGTTGTTTTTGATAGCCATTATAGGTGTAAACATATTTTCCTGCAAAGCATAAACTCTCACAGCACATTATGTTCCAATCACATTGGAAAACACATCACTCTATCAGATTCCATTGCTTTTATTCAAGTTCAGTGCTGACTACCTTAGATGAAAAGTGCTTTGTTTTTATTAAAGATTGTAGTTGACTTGCTTTCATGAAGGGTGCAGGTGTTATTGAAGTCAATGCTAAATGCAAACTTTCAAGGATCAACCATGCCAGTTTCTTATTCCTATAGATACAAACAAACAAATTGTCATTTGGTCGATTGTAGCCTTTCCTGTTCCTGTCTTCAGAAGTTGACCGATTGTATCTAATCTGGTAGCATGATTATATCTGTGTATCACTGCCTACAATACTCAGGCTTGATGTCTACAGAAGCAGATTATGATCTAAAAATGCACTGTTAAGATGCATTAATCAGTATGAACAAAGGATCTGTTTATATAATAATAGATTCCAGTGCATTTTATATCTGAGTTTCTGGCTTCCTTTCATAGTGCCTTTGAATTTCATCACCCTAAATCCAAGATCATTGTATATATACAAATGTAAACAGCTAGAACACATTGTCGCAAAAAAAAATCACCATCTAGTATATTTTGTCACCAATAAATAAACAAAAAAAAGTAATTTGCAACATTGTTGAAGCCCAGTACCATACTGGTATTGAGAACCTATTAAAAAATCCTTGATAGAGTTAACACCCACATTGGACCCCAGATAACACTAGTTCAGAATTATAATGAATGATATTGTGAACTCGCATTATCTATATTTTTCTCTTTTTTTCAGGATAGATTTTTACCTATTGCAAATGTTGCCAGAATCATGAAAAAGTCGATTCCCAAAACTGGAAAGGTTTGAACTTGCCATTCATTAGGTTTTATCTTCACACTACATTTGTGCTTACTTCTGCAAGCATTTGCTGAACAAAACTTTTAGCAATAAAACTGATGAAAATAAACCACCAGCTTTTCATTGTATGCACAATTTTAATCAGTTGGTAAATCTAACCCTTGGAAAAATGCTAGTACAATATTATATGCATGTTAGAATAGTCATTTCCTACACTGAAATGTCCATGAATGAGAACTTCAAAAACTATGCATTGCCACTCAGTTTTCAGCTTGAAGATTGCTACCTTTATTATTTGTGATGAATATGCATAATATACCTTTTTTATCTTTCCTATTCATGCGTCACGTTTATGCTAGCAACATATTTTTCATATCATAGTTGAATGTTTTTAATAGACCACAAAAATCTATAATAATTTTCATATCAGTAGAGTCTTTTACAACCAAATAATTTGTCTATAGCAAAACCTGCAGCATGTATCCCATCTTACAACAGTCAGACTTACGAATTATGTTTCTGCATATCTGATTTTTTTAGATTATTGATATTTTTTTCTCAGATGATTTCATAAAATTTTTACAGTGTTTATTTTTTGGTTTTCATTTTTTTTTTGTTCTACTGATTATACACGAGAAGAACTTATGCCAAAGCCTGTTATAAGGCAACCATTGCCTGTCATAATTAACACTAGTTTTCTATCACTCCTCCTAAACTCTGGATGATTGCAATTAGACTTTGCTTATGCATTCATCCCAAGGTCTGTTGTTCCTAAAGTAAAATGTTACCCTTGTACAATTAATACTGTATCACCATAATTATTAATTTGTTTTAGCTCCTACTGTGGAATGAATGATCATATTGACATGGGGGTTTTGCTAAAAGACTTCTTACAGTGCCTATTTGGTACTAAATGAAAATTCTGCTTAAGGTTAATATGAATTTTTACTTGTGTATCTTGCTATTTCTATTCATCCTAAATAGATATAACTATCAACATAGGATTTTCATAAAACACTTTTTATGATGTCTAGATCATTAAAAATGATATGGTGCTAATCTGATATTCAAGATGACCACTATGTTATCCATCTTGAAAATCTTGTTATTGCTGACCTCTTGAATTGATTGTCATACTACTTAGAAATGGTGCTAGTTTGATCTCTGTCATGGCCACTAACTCTTGTTAGTGCTACTTCTGCATGGATGGTCATAGCTACATAGGATTTTAACAAGATTTCTTATTGTGTCTGGTTTGCTCTTGAGGAAAATGTGTTGATCTGACAACGTGGTATCCATCTGGAAACTTTTTTGTTATCGCTGCTTCATTTAATTGAATCACCAGTGAATTTCACTACAAGACTTATGATGGTGTCTAGCTAACCCGAAATGAATACAAAACTAATTTGACATTCATTATGGCTGCTGTGTTGGCCATCTTAAAAATTGTTTTTTGCTACTTGTTTTCAAAGAGTGGTCATATGAAAAGGATGGTTTTCACTATTTAAAAAAAAGCAACCTTTAATATATTTCTGATGAATGGAAATGGTGCTGGTGAGACTGCTAACATGGTTGTCATGGTAACCATTGTGGAAATTTGTTGGTGTTAATTCTCCTGAATGGATATTCATACAACATGAGGTTTTCATCAACAGACCTATAATGATATATAGGTGGTATTAATTGAAAATGGTACAGTCAGATCAACATTATGAATGTTGTAAAAGTTTTGTTATAGCCACTTGACAGATGGTCATGTAGACATAGTGTTTTCACTGGTGTGAAGCGATTCATGAGTATTTTTGCTATAGATATATACATATCGATACCTGTAGTGATGAAATGATATAAAATGATTCTTTAAAATGAGAATTCATCACACAGAGCTGTAGTGGGTATAAACACTTGTTTCTGTTAGTAAAATCTTTTGAAAATTGACAATACCCTCTCCCCTTGTACAAATAAACACAAGGTGACTGAATCATATGGAACAAAATCTGCTTATGTGCCACCCTCCACCCCCTTCCACTGATCATTTAGTAGCCAATTTTACATGAAGTTTCTCGGTTGCTTTGTCTCTGCTTGGATCGAATACACTTTAGATGTATTGTTGAGTGAATAAGTTCCATTGAGTTTGGATTGATGATTATTATTTCCCCATGACTACCATCGGAATTGACTCTTGCATATTTCATTGTGTGAAATAGTGTTGTTTCGATTATCGATTATAATCGATCATCAGTTGGTTGAGCAAATCAATAAGATAATCGATTGTGAAACTCCATAATCGATTGTATGCAAAGATGACTACTTTTATGTGTGTATACAAAGCACAAAGGTTAGTAAAACTCCCAGTCACTAAAGTTGACCTGAAATTTATTATTCCCTTCACAACTACAAATAAAAAAAACTTGTGATTCATAATTAGAAATATATAGTTATTATTACACGGTCAAGATGATAAATTGTTGAGTTAATAAATTTAAACACATTTTGTTGATTTGTTTCAGATAAATTGCAACATCTTTGTAGTATTTATAAACAATGACAACAAGAAAATCATGTCCTTCTATACTTTAAATTATAGACACATCACATATGAATGAAAGAATTTCGGGGGATTGTAGCAGTATTTCAGTTACATATGACTGATCAGCCATAAAAAGTTGCGTTCATTTAACAAAGTTATAGAACAAAAGAAACACACAATGTAATATTATTTTCAAGTTAAAGAATACATGTCATTAAAAGAGATTACTCCTGTACATTGATAAACATATTGAACTCTTGATCAAAGATATAACTAACAAAAATTTTAATTTTCTCTTAGTAACCGATTATAATCGATGATCAGTTGGTTAAGGGGAACCAATTATCGATTATGAATTTCTGACCGATTCCCATCACTAGTGTGAAACACCAGAAATGTAAACATCCAAATTCAACCCAAGTAGACGAGATACAAAGTAACAGTGAAACTTTATGTAAAAGCTGCTATGAAATGATTCAGTGATACACTGGGAACAGGTTTCAAGTGCCTCCTTTACATACTATCAGTTAACTGAATATTCTGACTGGATACCAACATTTTTAGCACAGAATCAGTGAGGAACAGATTTGTAATTGCACTAGTTAGTTGCCATACATTAATTCGTAAACCTGGAGTAGATGTTATTAAAATTTGCCCATTTTTACTGAATCAATACAAATGAGTGCCTGTGGTCACAGCAGTTATTTTGCATCTGCAGGAAATAAGAGAGACTTTTTTTTAGTCATCTCTACTGCTGCACTTAGATCTATTCTAGACAAGATGTCTTTGCACAATGAAATTAACTCTTTTTCTTTTCTTAAGATAACATCATAAATGACTTCATTATACAGGGTCTCCTCGTGGAAATATTTTTATTGGCACCATGAAATTTGGAAAATTAAAAACTTTTTTGCTACTACTTTAAAGCTGTATGGGGCATTGTATGCCAAGATGCACGGACTTAAGTTAATGCATGGTATTATATTGTCGCTTCTTTTAATTTAAAGCTCCGATGGCTAGTGGTTAGATAGTCCACCGTGGAAGCGGGAGGTCATGGGTTCGATCCCTGGCCGAGTCATACCAAAGACTTACACAAATGGTACTAACAGCTGCCTTGCTTCGCGCTAAGCATTAAGAGGTTAGTGTTGTCGGCCTGGTGTCAGGATAATGTGACTGGATGGGACATCATGCTATATGTCTGTGGCATAATGCCCCAGTGCTAGACATCACTATAAACCGCCTCAATGCAGACATCGTAGCGATATGACTGAAAAATTGTTAATTTATCAACTACCAGTATGATCAAAGAGAGTTACCGAAATGACGGCTGGTTAAGAATGTTTATAGGTGACCTGTTGACATTACAATTTGCTTTAAACTGAAATACAAACCTAAAAATGGATTATTGATGATCCATGAGTAGTCCCTCTATATATCTGATTTCTGTTTACTTTAAACCACATTTATTTGAGAAACTTTCACAAATACAGTTATAAACATATGATTAGGGGGATTTAGTAGAAAGCATAATCTATGGTACATGTATTTAATAAATAATCATAGAACGCTCTAGTTAATATGTTAATTTAAAAAGAATTTGTACTTCTATGTGACCTGTTTTTGATTCTGCCAATTATAGAGCAATTTTACTAGCATACCGAGTTCTTTAATCCATATACAAGTTGATAAAATTTCAATGACATAATCTGTATATAAGTTGATTCGGAGTATAAGATGAAGACCTGACTTTCAATTAAAACAAAGAATTGGACTTGTTGGTCGGAAAATATGGTACATGCAAATCTAATTGGTTACATTAGAATTGTTGCCAGTGGGCTTAATTCAAATGACAAGTAAAAAAAAAAAAAAAGTGCATTGGGTAAATAAGAAGGGCACTGAAACCTAGCATCATGATCTTAAAGTCAAACAGCAAAACAGCTGAGTTCTTAGCCTGAAGCACCACCTGGTACGAACGAGTATCAGCTGAGCAATGTTATATAAACGTTCTTCAGAGTATCTTTAATAATTTGGAACAGGAAGGCCAGAGGAAAAGTAAAGCAGGCTATATCTTCTGATAGTGTTCTTTTCACTAATCAGACTATAGTGAACCCATGGTTTGTAACAATTTAGCTTTTCAGAATTAATTTTTTGTCTGTTTTCATTGCTGAATTAAGGTTTATGTGAACTTCATTGTTTTCTCACTGTCATAGTCCAGATTAAGACAAGTTGAAATATGATCAGTATATCTTGCATGTCACAGATCTATGCTGCATGCATTAAGTTATTGTAGCTAAATAAAGTTTTTAAAAATGAACAGTCCAGACTTTCACTATTCTTTTAGCTATTAACAATTATCAACATGTTTTATTATTTGAACAGATGATTCTTTTCTTTTTTTTATCTGTGGACAACTAAATTTTAACAAAATTTCTGTCTGATTGTGTATGTACATATTGCTTGCATTTGACTTTCCAATTCGACAGTCATTAAAACATCTTAAAAGCCTATCTGTTGTGAAAACTATTTTCTCTGCCCATCTTTTCTTCATCTATGCTCACCAACTATCAATGAAAGTCCTTCCTTTTTTTTCTCTTCTACATCACTGTCTGCATGTACAACTAAATACATCTTTCATGCACTTTGTTACTGTGCAAAAAAGATAAATACCAAACAAAATAAGCTGTTTACACCACATCCTTATTTTAGCATGCCCACAAGAGAATCCATGAACTTGTTGCATGAATAGGTGTCTGTGCCATTTTTTCTAATGCAAGAAAAGTACCCCACATAACACCATTTTAAGAAGACCTCCCATAATTGGTTAATGTATTGTTTAACTTTCATTATACTAGTATTGTATCGTATTTTTGTGCAAGTTATAATCTCCCAGATGTAATTTAAATTTTCAAGTCTGCTATCCCTAAGGCAAACTTTGCTTTGTAAAAATTTGTCCAGCCCTTTTAGTTATATCTTGATACGGTCTGAAATCTTCTATCCAGGTAAAAGATCAAATCTGGTAAACATTTTGACTAGCACATGAGAAAATACTGTTTTGTTTCAAATTTTTTTATCCTTGGAGTTTCTCAAGAATGTTTTAGATGACTTAAACAAACAGATGTTACAAAACAGAACTAGACTTGTATAGGATGCTTTGGGTTATCTTTTAATGTTGTCGCCATGGTTGGATTTGTATTTTTTTAATTTTATCACAATAACAGAAGATAGAATCCTAATGGTACAGAAATATCTTTTTTGTGGTATTCTTAGATAATTTTGGAAGAAGTTGTCATCGACATAATTAGTTGCAAATCTCCAGTTAGTTTTCTTTTTTCTTCAGATTGCCAAAGATGCCAAGGAATGTGTTCAAGAATGTGTCTCAGAATTCATCAGTTTTATAACAAGCGAGTATCCTTTCATATGTCATGATGTTTAATCAGGCTGATTCACAGCTATATTGATGAGTGAATAATTTTGCTGTTTTGTTCCACATTGACATGAATAGCTGAGACTTGATTCAAAATGATATTTACCTCATAAATTTACTTTTCGTTATCAAGTGCCATAAATGATTAATTAGTTGTTTGCTTCTTTATTGTGTATTGTATCTATATGTAACATAGGTTGTGTGTCGAGATACGCATATGCACATTGATATATGGCATTAGTGGATCATTTTGTCAATAATGTTGAAGCAGTATTTCCTACTTCCTTGCCCACTCCCAAGGATTTATTCTCAGATGTGGAGTTGTTGGTTGTACACTACTTGCTAAAACAAATTGTGCAAAAATAATAAAAACAAATACATGATGATTAAAAAAAACTACATATAGAAAAAATTGCCCCTTTTTCAGTCAGATACATTCAACAGTTAAATTTATTATCCTGCTACCTTGTGAATCCATCCCTACTACATGATAAAAATTGCCGTATACTATTTTTTCTAGACAAAGGGCAGTAACTCTTGATTTTTGCCTCCTCTTGGCACCACCAGGTGTCATTTAATTTTAGCTTTGCTGCTGTATAGAGCACACATATAATAGACTATTTCATACCGGATTTAACCGAGTTTCTCCATAATTATCCGAATAACCTCCAGAGTCACTTTATACTCCAGCCAATCAAACACTGGTGGGTACATGTACATACCAAATTGGCGTCCAAACCCGCTACTTGTATCGTCAGATGTTGCAAAAGTCGCTCCAATCAAGGATGTGGCATTAAATTCCATCATCTGCCATGGATTGATGATTTGACATGTATTAGTATTGTGACTTGATAAATAGTTTTGTACTTGTTCGTGAACGTTATGGAGATCGAATACCGGTGACACCGATATTTTTAGCTTTTTCGAAATCCAGCAAGTGGAGCTAATTAAATGATTGAAATTTACATGTAAATTATTCACAGACTTTCAAAAACAATATTATAAATTCACTTATTACCGTGACATTTCGTATGCATAGAAATAGTTTGAATAACCTGCTCTTTGATTGTCAGGATGTAATTTGTTTACTTTTACACCATTTTCTTACTTACATGTACATGTCCAGATGTAAACAACTCAAAACTACTTTCTCGTATGGCTTTGAAATCCGCCCTGGTTTCCAGAAAATAAGACCAGATGGTTCCAATATTAAATTTCGTCCATATCTGCGGCAGCATCGCTGTTGAATAGGCATTTTCCAACTCTATAAACGATGTTGATGTAGTTTGAAAATTGATGCTGATTCTGAAGCGTCTGCCATATTTTGCCCACCACCTATTGAGTGGCTATTGCGGTCAGCTGTCCACCCACCACATTGTAAAAATTCCCAAGCAAATTATGAAGTTCGCCGAAGTCGCCATGAAATGGTCTATTCATCGTCTGAAAATCTTGCTGCTTTGACTTTGTTTACTTGCCCCATCAGTTGTGGAGCTCCAAAGTGCTGCTTAATATTTGTGCTTTGTTTATTTGTATTTCATGCTGTTTTGATAGAATTTGTGGTTTAATTATTAACTAAGTGTTGTGCAGAAGTTCATAACAAGCTCATAGGTTTCTGATACGATACTTTAATTTCTCTGTCTGTTACAACAATGTTTTAGCAGCTTCAGAATTTTAAATACATTACTAGTAATTGTTTTTTTTTGTTTTTTTTGTAATTTCAGCAGAATGTCATTTAAATGCTGTAAATGCAGCTTCAGAACATGGAAGTATATCATGACTCTTGTTTTGTTTCTTTGGCTAAGCATACACCCTCTATGATATGCAGTCTCAGTGATACATGGTCAGAGGAAGTCTTGGATACCAATTTAGCGAAATCGGTTCGTTCTGCCAGGCCTTTGGAGCAGCTGGTACTGTTGATTGCTGGACTGTCTTATAAACCACCAGCTCCCAGTTAGACCACACACCGTTCACACCAGCAACCAGTGTCATCTGTGTTGGATTTTAGATTTCTCACTGCCTACCCTCAAGGGAGAGCTAGTACCATTGCCAAATATGACTGACCAGAGTCATCGATGCTATCCAGCATAACTCGTGCTGAGCTACAAGCCAACCCAGATGAGGACCCAGCACACAGTGAGTGTGATGAGACCCATTATTATTCTGGAGCAGACAATTCAGCTTTCAGTATGCCATTGAGTAAATCTATCTAGATTTGACCATTTCAGAATGCCTTCCACTCACTACCACTAGTATTAAGTTAAGGCATCTGTTGATATTGGGGAGGAGGAAAAGATGCAGTCTTTCTGTCTCCTTCCCCAATCAGCAAAGATTAGAGAGATTAACAACTGGCTTTTATGTTGGATTGGTAATCCAGACACCTGTAAGGCATTCATCTCAGAAAGCCATGTTCCAGTTCTTTCTCTCGCTGGGAGCAGATGCAGTCCAATGCCTTCAGTATGGACCATTGTGCTCTCTGCATGGCTCTATTGTACTACAAAGTGGACAAGAGCATGTTTCATGCCACATCTAAGCTGTTTCATCTTCGTAGTGGAGCATGACGGCCAGGATTGCTTGGGTCCTCAACCTAGCTGCTCACCATACTATGAGTAATATCTTGCCAGCTTTGGCCAATTTAGACCAAATCTGACGAGGCGCATGGATGTGGTCAACATCGCTTAAATTGTACCATACTCTTGCTTTACATACAACCCAATTTTGGGTCTCCGTTACATTTTAGAGGATGAATTGAAGAAGTTCAGATGCAGGCAACTTGGGAACTGCCCCATCAACTCGCTGCACTCCTTGCACAAGAGTTTGGACCCTCTTAGTCTCTGTCAATGAGAAGGGATGCTAAGCAGTCTCAAACCAGGGATTTCCTCAGTCGGATATACACCAATTATGTCACCACAGAACAAGTACATGCAGAATATGCTTTCTTGATTGGCAGAGAAAACTGTGATATTATCTTTACCCTAGGCAGTAGACATGGTGAGTTGTGCACAAAGCATAGTTTAGCTCCACTGTTCTTGGGTAGGTGACAATGTGTAATTACTAAATTGTCAAGGATTATCATTTTATAAAATACTTCAAGGCCAAAGTCTTAATTTTATAGATATATATATAATTAAAAAGTGGGGGAGTGAAAGTGAATATGCCATATTTGAATTTGAACAAGAGCTCTGATTTGTTCAAAAACAAACAGCAAAAATATTAGATGCTATTGAGGTTTGAAACCAATGAATCCAGTATTATGAAAGAACAGGTAAATAGTTCTACAAATGCACAGTGAATTCAAATATCAGCTAGAGTGGTTGAATGACAACAGTGTTGTACCTTGTCAGGGAAGCATATGTACTTCTGTTCCAAGGTACAGCACTGATGTCCTAATTGTAAAGGTATTGACTTTGCATTATTAATAATGTTATCCTTAGCACTGAAATAGAGCTAGTGAACGATGTCATCAAGAGAAGCGCAAGACCATCAATGGGGAGGACATTCTTTTTGCCATGTCTACACTCGGCTTTGACAGCTATGTTGAACCACTGAAATTATATCTCCAAAAGTACAGAGAGGTATGCTAATCTTCCACTGAGAAAGTTTGCATGATTTGAAAACACATCTTGACATCTATATCAAAATACTGCATTTAAGTCTTTCAGGTACAATGCCAGATTATATGATACATTGGGAGAATATTTGCCACCTCATAAATCCAGTCCTTTCATGCCAACATACAACATCTTTTCTCTTTTTTTTTTTTTAGCAAAAATATCATAAAATGTCATCTGCAAGTCATAATTGAGGTCAGTCAAGAGTAGTTTTGTCTTGGATTGGAGGATTGGTACCAAATTCCATCATGCCTGATTCTTAGTTCTCAAACTTTACCTTTTATTCTGGCTTGTACGTTGTCTCAACTATAAGTAAACCTCCCTCCAATTTAAATGCTTCAGAGATCCAATATCACTTTGACCTACTTATAAGATGGAGATGTATTTTGCAAGTCAGTCTGACTCAAGGGGGGACTTGTTATCAGTGAATCAAGAGTTGCACTTTGGAAAAATAAACGAGTAAAACTGGATAGATAGAAGGAAATAATAAAACAAGTGCAAAATATGATTATATTCTTTATTAGAATGTCACAGATAAATAGGAAACTTAGAATTTGTTTTTATTATATCTATTCAGATCTGTAATGCTTGATATTTTAAACCCATTTATATGTTAATCCATGAATTCAGTTATAGGCCACATACTTGTATAAAAATAATTCAGAATGATCTGATTCCCAATATCCTATAATAACAATTCCACATTTTGTATGATTCAGAGTATCCTGTAAATTCTGCTATCTAATGTCATCTGTACAAAGTCTAAGAATTCATCTTCATTTATGTGATGAAGTTCTGAAGTCCTCCATCATCATCTGTTTATTGTAAAGCAGGATTTATGAGGTACTTGACAATCTCTTAAAGTTTTAGGATCAGGTTAACTATTGTGAAAGAAATGTTTTTATACAAAGGATTGTTCATTATATATAAATCTACACTGTGACATATGCTTTTATTGACATTGGGTATTCACAAAAGCACTTCTAGCAATATTTTGCTGGTTCTGTATTGAAATGATCTAACTTCCAAAATGAATGCCTTTATTGGCAATCTTGAAAAAATTTTTGCAGCTTTTCCTGAACAGATATTTGTATTGACATAGATTTCAACAAAATCTGTATGTAACGGATAATTCTAAATGAACATGATGCTAATCTGACTTGAATGAATTATGTTATTGACAACAGTTTTCACTAAAACGTCTCATGCAAGATATAATTTGTCCTCAAATGATACAGATGTTACCAACATGTCCATGCTATTTTGAATAATTTTGAAAACCAAATATGCATGGCCTTGGGACAAGCCAAATGTCACAGTTCGCATTTTTTTTAGCTTCATAGCGCATCATTTAATTTATTTTCTTACTAGACATTGTATTTAATTGCTTTTCAGTTGATAGGCAGCTTTTGGACATTGTTTTCAAGTTAAATCTCTTGGATCATGGTTTTATCTGTAATGGCTTATGAACACTATAGTGAACAAGTATGGAAACATTTTAATAAGACCATTTTCAGAATAATACATTGAATACTGCAAGTTAAGTATCCTATGGTTTTGTTTAATAGAATTATGGATAAATTAGACTTAGCACATAGACATTTCTCAACATGATCTGAATCTGTTTCATTTATATTCTGTTCATTTTATCAGTTACGGTTATAGGCCATGACATTTTATGTACTGCACTTTTTTGTTAAACATTTTAACTTGAGCACTGAAAAATTATTTTTTGTTACTAGCTTGGGTATGTTGGAGTTTCTAAAAAAAATGTCAGAGATTACTTCAATATTCAGAAATTAAAGTGGACAGAACAATGGAAGAAACAGACTTGTAGCAAATTCTTTTTAGCATGTGTAGCACAAGTCCCTTCAAGGTGCTCTTGTTTAATTATGGTAAATTGAATGAATGCAAGTTATGGGTATCACTGTTTGAATGACTGGTAAATTGTGTCATTGTCAATAATGCTTAAGTTCCATATTAAAGCTTTTGATGTCCATGTATCATTCACATCATTTGATGTTTTTTGTAATCTAAATCTTTCAGATGTTATTGCCAAATGTTTAAATTTTGTACCATTATAATCTTTGGAGTTTTTGGCATGCCAGCATTAGTAGAATAAATGTTCATTATAATACCATGTCAGGAACTGTGTGTCAAGTTTTTTTTAAAGGTTTGATATCGATGACTCTCTGTCATAAAAAATTGCCTGGCTGTTGATGCCACTGCATTAAATTAGGTCCATACTTTATCATGATAAAAAGGGTCTAGCTGTTTGACACCACTTCATCAAATGAGGTCCACTTTTTCATAAAAAAATGTTTTAGGCTGTTTGACACCTACATTAAATGAGGTCAATACTTTGTCATCAATAAGGGGGTCATTTTTCATGAGAGATTTGGTTCCATGGAATATTTATTTTTTATTTGCAGGCAATGAAAGGAGATAAAGGGGCAACTAACAGGCATGAAGAAATGGATGAAATGGGAGATGAAACTTATGGACTATGTAAGAATTATGTTATTGTCTTGCTTAAATTGACCATGGAAAGAACAAATTTCTTTTTAGCTATTGGAAAAGTGAAACATTGTGGTAACCTCTGGCAGCATTGACAGCAACATGTTTTTGATGTGAAAATACTGACTCATGTCTTTAATATGAAGATAAAAGAAAATGGAGATGACATTTACAAAACTATTAGTCATGTTTTCAAGACACAAAAACAACATTTTGTAAAATCTCGTCTTAAGTGTAGCAGACCTGCCAACTCTTGCGATTTTGCCCTAAGTCTTATAGAAAATTACGCTTAAAATGCAGACTTATGGCATACAAGAAAAAACTATGGGAAAATTATCATTGCAGAAAAATAATTGGTGGTTTGTCCATGTTTGATTTGGATCTAGGTTTCATATTAGAATTGGTGAAATTGGCCAGGGAAACAGACTAACTTTACAGCAGCATACCAGATGCTTTAAACTGTACCTATTTATTCATGTGAAGTGTCTGCATTATCAAACTGTTGATTGTATAGTTATTTTTTTTTTTAATAATAGTCCAGAAAGTGATGCATGTTAATGATGAAAGGGAAAATAACGTCTAGAAAAGTGTTAATAATCAACACAGAAGAATAAAAAGGAGTATTCAGATTCTTGTGAATAAAAGCTGGAAAGGCCACATTTATGTTTATTGGACATCACATGTCAGTTTGGGTACGTCTCATGGTGGGAGATATGACTGCCATCATCATGTGAAATGGAAAAAGAATTACCAAAAAATTATGTCAGGTTGAGAGCAACAAGCCAATGAGTTGCATAGGGTTTGGAACTAAAGTTTGTGCAACTGTACTAGTGGTTAAAAAAAGTCTATGTATACTTTGCAACCTTTTAATTGAACCTAATGTTTGTTGTTGCTGTGTTGAACTTTTAATTACATTTTCCAGCTTTACAATAGCAGTTTTTGGTATTTTGTTATACCCTGCTGAAAACTGGTCAATCTTTCGGAAAAATTCAACTGTCTTATCGAGACAGGCTCATTAGTTTTGGCAGGTCTGGTATAGATGCTTTTCATAACACTTTTTAAAGTATAATCCATGTATAAACACTTGCTATATTTAACCAGAAACTGTACCGTTTTATTGTATCTTGTTTTCTCGCATGTATTGTCGCCTGCTTTTGTAGAAAATAGATGATACTAAAGTGGATCTAATATTTGTTCCTCTTTTCTTTCTGGCCATCCATCCTACTTACATGTCAATACAAGAATTTATGATTATTACGTTTTCAGCCAGATTTGCTATGTAGCTTGATACTGACAAGACTTGGGGTGAGGTTAATTTTTAAAATTCTCTATCATTGTTGAACAAAGTTGTAGCCCCTGATGGTCAAATCCACTCACTTTTGTTTCCAAAAAGTACCTCCCATAGTTATTACTGGATTTCAATTAAATTTGGTCAGCAGGTTAAAATTGATGAGACCTTTGCTGAGTTCCATTGTCAGCACTGTATGTCATTGTTTTATGGACCGTTAGCCCCAGATTGCCAGACCCATTTTTTCTGATTGATTTGATATTTGATGAGGCCATGACTGAATTATCTGTGTAATTGTTAGTAAGTTGTTGGTTTTTTTTGTCAGACCCACCCACTTATATTTCCATGCAATAATAATACCCTTTATTAAAACCCTACTCAACGTCTGCCCATCAGCAGTTTGGTTTCCACAATATATATTTCCAGCAAACAGATGGATATTAAAAATAATTAGTTTTAACTTTGAATTGATGAGACATTGAATCACTTCATTCATTTTTTAGCTTATTATTATTAAGTCATGGTTTGAATTGGTTGTCCGTAATTGCCCTACTTCACAGTGTTATTTTACACAGGATTTTTCAATTCTAACCAGCTTTGGCATGCAGATTGTGTATATGAATGAAACTCTGAAAAAGGTTAATTTCCAGTATTAACAAGAGTTGTGTCCCCTAGATTGCTGGTTCTCCTAATTTTGGGTTCACAACTTGAGTTTACTAAGGAAGGATTGTTTGGTTTTAACCAAACTCGCATGCATCTTTATAATGCTAGATAATGCAAGAGTTAAGATGGAACAAATTCATTGATGACCCGTGGGTAGCAAAGATAACACCACCAATATTGGAGTTTAAATTTCTCTTTGAATAATCAGCTCAGCCCACTGGCAGATATATGTTGCTCAGCTTTATCAAAAGAAACTGAACAGAATTTCACCAACTTTTACAAAGTTTCCTGGTTTATGCCCTTTCTGTTTCAAAAAAATATTGCTGAGTTGCCATCCCATTGGCTGAAGGTACAGGAACTAGAAAAACCTTGAAACTATTGTCTGCATTACAAGTCCCCTGTGCTGGAAAACATGAGGGGAAATTTCTTGTAATAATGATTTGTCCTTTTTGTGCCAAGAAAGTACATATGTATGTATGTGTACATGATCTTGAGTGAAGTTAAATCACACAAACATCAATAAACAATGCTGATCAAGTTGTTTGTACACTGTATATGTCAACAGTAAATGAAACTATGGTTTGTTCAAATTCAATCTTTGCTTTGCAATGATGGTTTTAAAAATGCATTTCTTTCTAGTACAGTATTGTGCTGGAATGATGGCCTTGTTCAGTGCAATTTCCAGTTACAAAATTCTAACTTTGATTTTCCACAATTGGGGCACAGTAAACAAGTGTTGGTTTTTGCTTTAAGAGTAGACCAATGTCATTACTCATATTCTTGTACATCGCAGCAATATTTTTTTACATCTTTCCCCCATTAACATAACATTTTAAAATTAATCCAAAAACAACAGGTTTGAAAATAAATTGTGTTGCTACATAGGCTTTTAAAAATTGTTGTTTAAGTATGAAAAACTATAAAGTATTTTGAGTGGTCATTACTAAATACTGAAACGACCCAAAATTCTGGAACATACCAGATGTAACAATTTCACTACAACAATTTTTAAAAGCCTATGTAGCAACACAATTTATTTTCAAACCTGTTGTTTTTGGATTAATTTTAAAATGTTTGATCTGTGAGATTTTGGCAGTTTTGGTTAGGTCACAAGAAATATAACTTGTTTTCTTGTCTGTATCATGTCCAAAGGGAATGCACATTAAATTCCTTACAGAAATCTTTCCTAGATTACCGTTAACAAGTATCACTTCAAAAAACATAGTGGCTATGTATGGGAGGTATTCATTGTAATGCATGTCAGCATTGAAGTAAATCATTTATTTTTGTAGATTGTCTGCATCTTTGTACCCAATTTAACATTTTTAGTGGACATGTAAGCAAAGCTTTTAGAAACAATAATTTACTAGGAGAGCTATAATTTAGGTCAAGCTTGTCCTGGTAGAAGCTTGAAAAATCAATCATTTGGGTATTTATATGGTTATCTTCCAGAAAATGTGACTTGAAGTGTCAGGCAGATATTAAGAACAGCCAAGATGATTGATGGGAATTTTTAAAATCCTTGTAATGTATTTTCAGCCCTTTGCAATGACTGTACATGCAGCTATCAACAAAGGGTTCTAAAGAACATCCTTTTTGCATCCCCAAGGACCTGTGTGTAAATAAAGAAATTCATTCATTTGAAAACCTATTCATTAGAAACATTTCATTTAAACTACAAGTTGTGATATTGCATTGGACTAATTGATCACTTCTTTCCATCTTATTACATACTTTTTCTAATTTTTTTTCTAGCACAAGGATTAACAGCAAATATCTTGTCCACAGACCAGGGAGCTCAGCAGGGCGTCATCTTTACAAATTTCACAAATCAAGTAAGCCATTCTGTTGCTGAATTTTTATGTCCATAATCAATCTAATTTTTTTCTACATTAAAGGTTGGGTGGGGAGCTAGTAGCAAAATAACATTGACTTTAAAAAATATGCATCAGTTTGCATTAGACAATGGTCAGCATTTTTTAACCTAAAGGAATAGTGTATGTCTGAATGTATCTGTGAGTGAGCTTGAATCTCTCACATCCAGCTGTAAATCGGGGTACAATTTTGGATCCACGTATATTGTGAAGTAATTTTATATATGATCACATTGACTAAAAACAGGACTCAGATTATCTATCAATCCAGAACAGCTTTTTGATTTATTAAAAAAATTCAGAGTATGATTGTTTTCCAATTTAAAAAAATCTCGGGCAAGTTCAGTTTTCAGAGTGGTACTTCCATAATTTCTTTGTTTCACTTAAGATTCCAATTAATATGTTTTAATAGTAAGTCAAAGTGAATTTCCCAGTAAGTAAAACTCGTAGGTCCGATTCATGCCATGAATTTGTAGACATTATATTTCTCTTAAATACTTTTTATAGTGTATGTCAGTGTGGTCATGTAGGTGCATTTACTAAAATATAAACTGTTATTCTGAAATTTATTACAAAACTTTTTGTTTAACCAAAGTCTATTGAATAGTTGTTGTGGAATGCTTTGTACCTTCATTGTCATCAAACACCCAGATCAAATTTATTGATTGCTACGGATTTGTACCTGGTGTTAATTTTTGTCAAGAAAAGAGGATATTCATTATGTAATAACAAATAACAGGATAGTACGAATGTGACCTCACACCATGCAACATTCTATCCAGTTTCTACTGGATAACATGTTTCGGTTGATTTCATCCAACAGTGTCGACATAATTTAAGAACTTTGAAAGGGATGCAGAGGTATGAGAATTTAAATAAATTGAATAGTTGCCATTTATACATATGTATGGTCAAATTCTAACCAAAAAAAACAACCCAGCACTGAAGTATTCTAATTGCCTGCATTTCTCGACATTTACTATAGACATGGATATGTCGTGTTTCATTTTAAGATTTTTCATTGATTGTTTTCCAAAGTACCAGATCATCATGTCACTTGAGGAAAGTAATCAATTCTTTCTATTACAGAGCTATGCTATGTGAATTATTCTATGAATGAAGAAAAGCAGCTTGATTTTTATGGAGATGAAGTCATAGTGTTTTAGCAGAACCGCAGTTACTCAGGCCATAGTAAAAAAAAAAAATCTGTTAGAAGCAGGACTTGACAGATGAAGACGTCAAATGTCCCTTTGTTACAAGGATTTTATTTGTTAAATAGATTTCTTGTAAACTAGGACAACTTGCCATGGAGAACTAGCAGTCAGAGAAGTCATTTTGTTTGGATCATGAAATGCTCCAACTACATAGGTCAGATTTAGTGTTGTAAGACATTTCCGACATAAAATGTTTTTATCACATTTACATATTTATTGATAAGAAGGAGCAAAATAAGTGAAATTAAAAACTAAATCATATCTTACAACCACAAGTTTCAATCTGTCAAAATGAAATGAACAATAGTTCATTTTCTTAGTTAAAGATGTTCATGCAAATGTGGACTTGAGTGATGATTTTGTAGCATACTTGAGTGCCCAATTGTTTATTGATGAGAAGAAGAAAAATGTAAGAACAAGATTTCTTGTATCCTGGAAGCCAAATAGAAAGGTTTTTCTTATACTATGAAATGATGAAAGTCTTTCTTCAGTCTTTTCTGCACGTAAGAAGTTTGTTTCTCACCTGAAGCAGTAGTGTTCTGTATGTATAAATAATAGTGTATAACAAGACTGACTTGTGTGCCATTTTATGTATTAAAAAGAAGTGGGCTGTAAAGAACAGTTTTGTAGCAATTTACATGTTACATACAGCATTTAATCTCATTGCCTCTTGGTATTTATTAACTTTTGCAAGAAACGAGGAATATATCATTCTAATGTGAACAAAATTAGGAATTGCCAGTGGGAAAATTAGTCACATTTTTTTGCATCATTTTAAAGGACATGTATGATACATATGTATATTATGTATGCTGTATCTTTATGTGTCACAGAATGTATATATTTTTAATTTAAAGAAAATTACACTTGTTGCTTAAAAATCAAATTGAAGCATCAGATCAATTACTGTCAGTATGAGCAACAGTAATACCATCTCATCTCACCAGCTTCAAGCCCATGGTATTTTGTAACACTGTTGAAAAATCTCTTGAAGATGATACACATCCCATTATAACAGTTTGTGTTTTTGATGATACATTATGCAAGTTAATGGTCGTGATTTTTATTTGGTGCAAACAATTTTCTCTCTCACTTCAAAAATGTAATCGTCTTTTTATTTAAACTCCCTAATACATGAGAGAGAGAGAGAGAGAGATTATGTATCATAATTAATTTAGAAAATATAGGTTATACTGGCATTATTAAACCAGTTTTTTAATAAGTAAATTATGTGGTGATTTGTCACTCGTGATCTAAATGAACACTCACAAGGCATGTTATTTTGTGTGTGTGTGTGTGTATATATATATATATATATATATATATATATATATATATATATATATATATATATATATAGCAAGCAAAATTGTTTGTATAGCTTAGCTTATCTTTTGGCCTTAATTCAGCTATTTATTATTTCCTATTCCTAGTACTCCTCTCATCATGAGAGTTAGGTTTAATTCTCAATTTTAGACAATCAGTGGTATTTTTCTTTTCATTCTTTGGGGAGTGTAGAATCTTCAAGCATTTGTGAAAAATGAATCTCAGTAACATTCTATATGCTCTAGATTTTTAGTTCTGAACTTTTTACATCCATTCATATCAATAAACATTTTATTGAATATGCCAGAGAAGCTTTAGATAGATATCTGCATTATACATTTCTTTGACCACTTAACTGGATGAGACTTTAATGTACCGCATATGTTTCTCATCTTTTCAAAAGGTGTGTTGTATATAAAAGCATTCAGATATTCAAAATCATGAAAAATGAGTCAGGTGTTTGAAAACAGGCTTAATTTTACTAACAAAACTGAAGTCTAGATTTAAATTTCAGTTTAGAATCCAGCAACCTGATTGGCTGAAATTATGTCTTGTGTCTAGATTCGAGACTTGTTAAGTGAAGTTGAGTCCAGGTGTAAAGTGTTAAGCACTGTAAATCCACTTGTATAATTTGGTGTCAAATTGCAGTTGCTAGTTTATTTTTTTTGAATATTTTTAAGTTGTGAATTTTTATTGATTGTAACCTACTGGTGTTATTAAAATGTATACTTTTACACTAGTGTTAACTTGTACCTTTTGGCCACCCTGCCTTTATTGTCTTATATGGCTGATGTAGAGTTCAATACCAATGTTCGGTCTTTAGTGCCTTATTGCACACCTAGAATTTCCATATCACACGCTGAACCTGGAACTTTATTTATAACTTGAAATATTCAATAATGACACACAAAATACTTGGTTTACTTGCTTAATAGTCGATAAAGGTGTGACTGTCAACAGTCGCTTCAAAACAAAACAAGTTTTCTAAATAATGACAATCAATGTAAAGTATGTGTTCAGTGGAACAAGTCAGAAATAAATTGACAGTTTATGGTTTGACCTAATTAAATCTATTAAAAACCATTATGCTTCACATTTTATATTCATTTTATGATAAATCTATTAATTCAAATCTAGTTCACATTCAGGTATAAAAATAGTTCTTATCTGATTCACAATATCCCTTATATCATATGTCTTAGAAATAAAGTAAATGTCGTACTTGTATGAAGACTGCTACTTAGAATTAATACAATAAAAAAAAAAAAAAAGCTTGACTAGCAAGTGTATATGGTAATGTGAATGATGTAGTGCAGTACTTTAACCCTTAAAGTGCGTATCGCGGCTCTAGCCGCGCTGTTGTATGTGGGCCCGTAGTGCGGGTCGCGGCTCTAGCCGTTTTCGACATGAGCAATAGTGATCGCATCATATAACTTCACCCAGCCATAAATGCTTGTAAAACTATATTTGATTGGTTTAAAAAGGCCCGGAAGAGGCATACTGCAGTACTTTACTATATTGTTAACGATGTAATTTTACAAATGCTCGCTTCTAAACATGTGGTACTAGTCCAAAACTAAAATTTTAGTAAAATGGCCGACGCTGAATACGAAGGTGATTTCTGGCAACAAATATTCGCGTCTGATAGTGATTCTAATAGTGATTTTGAATAATTTGAGAAAAATGACATTATTGGAGCAAGCGAGGTATTGATGGAAATACACATGAATGATTTTGATCCAGTAATTTACGTCGGATGTACATGCTCGCTTGACGTTACAAGATTTCGCGCCTGTCAACCCCCATTCACTGGTAGTTCAAAATTAAATGTTGAGATGGTGAATAATGAACAATCGGACTATTGAAGACTTTTTCTTAGATGACGAGTTATTGAATCTGATAGTAGATCAAACAAATCGTAACGCAGATCAGAGAGTTCATGGGCCAGACTTGACGGAAAAAAGTCGCATGAAGAAATGTCACACCTGAACATCGAAAACGTTTTCGCATCGATTAAAACAATGGGTTTGGTACATATGTCTGTTCTCGATTCCTAATGGGCTATTGATGATGTGATATCAACCGCATACTTCAGCAAAAAAAGTAAGATATATTTGAACTTTTCCATAAAAAACAAACAAAATTACTGATGAAATACAATTTTAACTTGTCATTTTACCTGTATTTACACCTGTACCTGCAAATATGTTAAACCTACACATGTGTCTTGATGCCAATCTTAAAGTATAGACACGCGCCATCATTTTTCATATAGGGTTTGTCTATCAATTGTGTATATTTAATGAAATACATGTAATTTAAAGACTGTGGAGTTTTCTTCTTTTCTCTCCTGAAACAATTCAGCACTGAGGGACCTTTTACTGCAAAACAATTCAGCACTTTAAGGGTTAAAAATTATTCAAAAATGACATCTTTTGCCACTGAGGATAATGGGAGAGTATTGTAAGTAGTGACAAGCAGTTCACCTGCATTTCACAGTATCTAGGCCAAGAAATTTAGAGTTGATGTAGACAATGTTTGACAAATATGTTCTCAAATGACGCTGCAAAGTGATGTCAAATCTGAGGATGAGCAAGTATCTGCTGCTGAAATCTTGTATGGAAAGTTTTAAACATCCAAATAAAGTAAAAATATTCAGAGAATTGTATCAAGATTTAAGACATGGGTAGATATTCCCTAGATTTGGAGAAAACTTTACCCCATGTTTCATTTCAATGTGAATGATCAAAAATATTAAACTTGGCTAAATCCATGTCATCAGCTGAATTATAATTTATAAGCAGCAAGTTTAAGTGGAGGGACTTATATTTCATCAATTAAAATTACTAAATAATCAAATTTGTTTAGTAAATCTAATTATAAAACTGACAAACACTTGCATCATAAAGGTAGACCCATCACAGTGTCAGAGCAGCAGCTGTTTTGATTGTGATGCGAATTTAGAAGAATTACATTTTGTTACAATGCTGTTGATACTTTTTCAGCACTGTCCCATACAAGATTTTTTAAAACTAAACTGAAGAGTAAATACATAGGTGTTCTTTGCCAAAACACCTTTCTTCTAGGTCAAGGTGGTTTTGTTATTGCTACTTCTCCAAAATTACTTAGAATATTCTTTTTAAACTTTAGATACACAATCTGCATATTATCTAATAACACTATGGTGGCCTAAGTGGTTAGAGCATACACATCAGATACGGGAGGTCAAAACCCAAGCGAAGGCATACTAAAGAGCTTTAAAAATGGTGCAAACATCTCCCTTGCTTGGTGCTCCGCATTAAGAGGTTTGTGTTGGGATTGGTTGATCTGGTGTCGGGATAATTTGACTGGGTGGGAACATCATGCTATATGTCAGTGGCATGATATCACAGTGTTAAACATCACTATAAACTGCCACACTGCAGACATAGCAATGACTAAATATTTGTAAAGCTACGTTAAAAATTGAAATTTCATACATACTGTTATGTGTTTAGGCTTTAATAAACAGTAACATAGAAAGTGTGAAAACAGCAAGCTTTGTAACATTTAATAAAATAATTTATTTCCCAGGAAAAACAATGTAAAAATGAAAAGATTAACTTGCTGTTTTAACATTCAAATAAAAATAATCCAAGAATAATCCACAAATTAAATTTTAGAAGTCCTAATGATGAAGTGTTTAAATGAATTCAAGTTAAGTGTCCCAATAAAATCCAAGAACGAATGTGGTGATGTCTGCTATAACCTGTATAGTACTGTTGTCACCAGTTCCTTGTAGAACCACATAACACTCCTGTGTTTGAATTCTTAAAGAATTTTAAGAAATTATAAAATGTATCTAAACATCTCTATTAAATCTAACTTTTCTGCAATTATGGAAAAGTCTGGATTGCAAAATATAGCATCATGTGATCATGTTTACATCTTAAAAGTTACATGTACGTACTCCCAATATGACCCTGATATTAACCAATCAAGATACTCTTTAGAATTATTTTTTAAAATAAAGTTCCTCCAATGAGTGATTTCCGAAACAAAGGTCGGAAACTTAATTCAAAAATGGAATTATTAGGTGCTGATGAAACGATAAAGGTCAAACTGAATTTTCTATTTTAGAAAATGCCAAATCAGGTAAATAAGATCACATTACAATAGCATGTAATAGAATAAAAAATTAAAACCAACAAACAATTAAATAAAATATAAATTAAATTATATATATGTAACAATACACACAGTCAAAATGAAAATGGTGACACTTGGATATCTGATGTGGCTACTACAAGGGCCATCTTGAAAGCTTATACTACTCCACCTAAATGGTCATAGTAGCATGGAGTTTTCACAAAACACTTCTTATGCTGTCTAGTTTTTCCTTCAGATAAGTTCTCATATCACATTATATTAGGAATATTAGCCTGCTACCTCGCGAATCCAGCCTTAATAAAATACGAACAAAACCTTTTCTCTCCGTCTCTTTTACAAAGGGCAATAACTTGCGCTCAATATCTCCTCTTGCTGTCGCCATGTGTCACTAGTTTTAAGCTGACCTTTATATTAACGACGATGCTCGCATGTTGGGGTGGTTGGTTGAGTTTAAATAATGTGATTGGGTATGTATTCTCGGGGGAACGTAATTTACTTCAAAAGTTGTTTCTCCTTCAAATACGTTCCCCAATTACAAATTTGCTTTCTCCTTCGAATACGTTTCCCAATCAGAATATGTTAGGATAATGTATAAAAGGAGGGAATGCTGAGCATCCGACGTCTACCTTATGTATCTTTGTAGGAAATGACAGCTGGTATTTATTGATTGTGATCAAAATTGGTTAAAAGATCTAACAGATCTTTATCATGCCTAGTATCACGTATATCATGATCCTTGCATATGTCTAATATCATGGAGCGGTCACCATTGATAGTAATTGGGGCCAACTGTTTCTCCTCGAAGAGTCAAACTAGAACGCCAGTAAGTTGAGAGACTGGGCACTTGGTATGGCACCAGTTCCAGAAAACGAGCTACTTTCCCTCGTCTGACTTCAGAGTGGAGGGCGTTTTTGCCCTCGAAATTCTCTCCACAATTGAAAGATTAAATTGTCTCGCTAGGATAGCCTGATAAAAGCCAAGCGTGCACTAGGAGATGGTTTGGACATGGATAGCCCGTGACCGTGATTGCTTGACACGAATCGGGTTGGCTGGAATCTCCATAGGGCAGATCTGTCGCTAGATCGAGTCGACGAGTGACCCAAAATTGTTTCCATCTGTGAGGAGCTATCAGAGTCATCTTGCATTTCTGAATTCGCAATTTCTGAATTAATTTTGGTATCAGGACCGTGGTAGGGTAGGCAAATGTATACGAGACAAAAATGGACACCTTGTGATTCCACCTTGTTGCAAAAAGGTCAATCGTCGGTCTCCCCCAAAGTGCGCAGATCCGAGTGAAGACCTATTGATGGAGAGACCATTCTGTGTGAAGGAATTGTCCTTTCCTGGATAGAGTGTCGGCCAAGGCACTGAGTCAATCGGGAATGTTCCTGATTTGTATGTTGATATGGAGATTGTTGTACCAACGTGGAAACTGACAAATCAGAGCACACAGGTCGGGCGATATGGTGCCTCCATATGTTAGGAAATAGGTCACCACCAGAGTAGTTCTGAATTAAGCTACTGCGGGACCTGTATCATATGTTATAAAGAGACCCAAACTGAAACAAAACCCACACTACTTTTATAATTTTTTTTTATTTAACTTGCTTAGTAAAGTAATTGTATTTTATCATTTGCTGTACAGCCAGATAATGCGACAAATATATGACATTTCAGTAATATTATTTTTTACATGTAGGTAATTGATAGCTTGAAAGCAATTAGCGTGAGGTCCTTGAAAGTGTGGGGCTTGAAGCATATGATACCTTTGCTACTAGGATAATCTGGCACTGTATCAGAGTTCTCGGACTTAATGAAGATCGTTTTGCTGGAGAATTGATATTTCCCGAAGTGAAAGAGCACTGATGACAAACTTCCTTTCTAGAAGGTTGATGCGTAGATGCATCTCCCTTGTTTTCCACGTGCCGTTAACGGTAGTGAAGTTCAGCAACATGTGAGTACCCAACCGTACGTACTGGGGTCCATACATACCGTTTTTTTTTGCTTCGAACGTCTGCAGCGGGATCCATATGGTCAGCTGACCTGGGTTGGGCCACGGACGCAGGAATGATAGTGTCTCGAGCGTGATCAGGTCTGTCAGATCGAGAGGACTTGAAAAGGGACACCATTGTGTTGACTTCATTTGTAAGGGACGCATCGAGTTCGACGATTCTGATTACGCGATCGCAAGGAAGATGCACCAGATTGAAGTTGGTCAATACCTCCATACCCAGATGGACAAACGTATGCGATGGACGGAGGTCGAACTTTCATTAGAAATATTAAATGATGTAAAAGAGATAAGATATCGTTCGTACCTTGGAATACCATGTGTTTCTGGAGGCTGTCGTCGAGATCCGCTCTCGTCGTTGTTCATTATGTCGATTGGAACAGGGTTCCTACGGAATCCTTAAACATGGTAAAGGCCCAAGGCTGATATTGAGACCAAAGGAATGGACATTTAAAAATTGTGCCGCGGTAAGCAAAAACGGAGACATTTATGTGACACTGAGCGAATTGGGACTTGAATAGAAAGACGGATTGATCTCGTCGTCTCCATCTTGAATTTCGGAGATAGAATGAACTAGTTCAGGCAAGTCGGGTCGATCATGGACATCAATTTGACGTTCGCTTTCCGAAAAAAAGAAAGGAGATTGTGGACTTTGCACATTCTCCAACGTATTCTCCTTTTTTTATATTGGTGAGCGAATCTCCAGTTGTAGAGAGACGCCCTTCTTCCGATCTGACTGTACATTCGTAAAGAGGGGAGAGGACGAAAGTGGTGGTGTTGGAAATATGAACCCGAGGCTTCAACGAAATGACCTAGATCACCCAATCGTTCCGAGGTAATATGGATATCCAATGAGCCCGGCATTGCACGAGTCGGCCACCTACAGGTAGATAAACATAGTCAAGTCGCAATTGTTAGTTCCTAGTGAAATTTGATACACTTGCTTGACATTTGGGGGAATTTCAGACTTTTTTAAAATATTTAATGACGTGACGTCTGCTACCGTATTGGTTGACACGATTTTACTTTCGTTTAATTATCACCGCGATTAGTCCTTATACGTGAAGAGGATATATCGTAACGGTTTAGATAATATTGTGAAGCATTATGTGAAACATATCGGTACAAATTGTTTCCTCTGGAACTCATATTCAGGTATATCACTTCAGTAGCTGTACTTCGCCGATTTTAGAAGGCTAACTCGGGCCCCACATTTGCTAAGGCCGGTGCTGAGAGAGAGAGAGAGAGAGAGAGAGAGAGAGAGAGAGAGAGAGAGAGAGAGAGAGAGAGAGAAAGGTTCAGTTATATTTGAAGCTTCATTGCGCCAAACTCCCCACCCCACCACACCCGACCCCGGAGTCAATCGCCCTTGTTTTCCGTGATTATCTGGTTTACATAAATCTGCTGTTAGATCATTAAATTTTTATGTATATGCAACTGTATCGACATAATATGTTCTTCTACTTGAGACAATTTACAAATACATACTTCTGATGTTTATTCTGTACGGTCTTGCTTTATTCTTTTTAATCAAAAGCTAGAAACGAGTACGCAAAGATCTTGCAACCCGATTGGGCGTTAAAATAGTAATATTATGTTGCCAACGGTGTGGCTAGAGGGAGAGATCTGGCAATGAGATCCCCGTACGTTCTAGCTGGCTGGGCCGTTTAATTAAAATGGTCCACATGCTGGGACGGTCAGTAATGGTACGGTATCATCCAGAACAAACCTCATGCGCTCTGACTTGCAAACTCGATGTCCTTGCTCAGACATGCGGCCGGTCTTCAGCCCACTGGGTTGCCTAAAATGGGGGAATACGTCACCAATAATGATAAAGATCAACTAGACAGTGTTATAATTAGATATTTCAAGTTTCATGTGAATCTTCCAAGTAGTTTGAAGAAGCAACAAGAACACATTTACGCTACCAGTGGAAATAAAATTTGAGCTGTGACCTAGAGCCAGAAGATAGGGCCCTATTCTTGCACAGAACACACCTTATATATATATATATATATATATATATATATATATATATATATATATATATATATATATATATATATATATATATATATATATATATATATATATATATATATATGTGAAGTGCCAAATTTTCGGTCGAATCTATTAAATAACTATTAGTTCTAGCCAGCAGCCATTTGTTAGATTTATGAGACACATTCTGCACAGAGAGATACTGGTATAATAGGATGTGACCGGTTCGCCAATTTGCTCTGTTTGTTTAGAGTAGTACTGACCGCCGTGACACGAACGTGTCAGGGTTTGATTCGGAACAGGCATAGTTGTTATTTAAAACCAAAGCGTGTCATCTTGACACGCTGATGTAAGCGACTTTCAAAGGAAAGTGCGAGAAAATATATTTGTTCTGATGTTTGAGACGAGAAATCTTTAGAATATAATATCATCTAGCTGGAATGTACTTCAGTCTAAAAATTCCTCTGCAAGAGAGGACAGTGTAGTATTATTTTTAGATTAAAGACTCCGGAGAGAATTTTAGAGAAGTACCTCCGTAAAACAATAGATCAGAAAGACCGCCAAAATCCAACGGTTAAGAGATTCGCCAAAAACACGAGGTATTTGTTTCAAATCCAAGCTTTATATGATGTAATTAATATGTTTCTTCGTTACATATCTGCATGATTTTTTGATACATTTATATGATTAATTTCATTTGTTACATTAATTTAGTAATGTGCTTTTGAATTATGAATTAGAATTCTTACCTTAATTCGTAGTTAAGAATGAAGTAGTTTTAACTGATGTCGTAAAACACTATGTGGAGTTATGGATCGGAAGTGTTACGTTAATTCTTGAATTTATCATATTGTTTGAATATTGATTGTGTTCTAATATTTAATGTCTTACTTTAATTAATGAATTACAGGAATACATGTGAATTCACCGAATTTTGATGTCGTAGAAAATTTAACGACAGTGTATAATGTATTAGGTCAAGGCAAACCGAATTAACAAGTGGTTTAGCTGTGTTGATCTGAAGACATGTGTAGTTAATTACTAGCCGTAAAAATTGTTATCACTGATAGTAATATCTGCTTGTTTGAACCAGCAAAACGGACAGTCTCAGCTGTTACCGTGTAACAAGAGATTTAGGATATTTTACTTTTCTTTTGAAAGGAAGAAAGAAATTAGCTTTTCATTTGGAGAGACGTGCAGTATCAAATAGAGGACGTACAAGACGGGAAAAGAATATTGTGAAGTAGAAGTTGCGAGGGGCATACATCGATACAGAGGACAAGTCTGAGTTCGAGCGGAACATCCACGAGGGAAAAGTATCTCGAGAGACAGGAACCTCTGGGTCAACATTTTAGTGAGCAGAGAACGCAATCCGACGATAACAGATCCTGAAAATCGAACAACGCGGATGAATTTTATTGAACTCTCGATTCTCTGATGAAGTTAACTATCAGTAATAAAACGGCTAAATTTTTTTAATTCTATATTCAATCTATTTGTAATTCGGTGAAAGTTAATTCTAAAACCACGTGTATTCCGAATGAAAGGAAATTGCACTGTGTATGTATTTGATTAAATTGTTTATATATCTTTACGGGGGCTCGTAGTTTTTTGTTCAATATATTAGCTCAGTTTACCATATACATTCAATACTCGAACCGGGCAATTATACCGTGGGCGGTCATCTCCTAGATAGCGAGTATCAGAGGGGAGTGGGTTAGAGTGTTGTTATTATATGTTGTGCAATACCCTTTGACAAAGTGGGACGTAACGCTGACCCTTTGACAAGTGGGGCTTATACAATATTATGCAAATAACCCTCATGACCCGCGAGACTTTGACAATATATATATATATATATATATATATATATATATATATATATATATATATATATATATATATATATATATATATATATATATATATATATATATGTGTGTGTGTGTGTGTGTGTGTGTGTGTGTGTGTATGTGTGTGCAGTTGCATTATGCATTATCGATCTGACTGCATTCCAGATATGGACTTAATTTTCACTTTTGGATTTAAAAACAAAATGTCTGGGAGTATGTGTATGGCTTTACTCAGTCAAGTGTATAGTTTCCTTACTTCTCACACAGAATACATGTTTCTGGATCAGTAGGTGACCCATTTTCTTTTACTTTGCTTATTGAATGGACACCTTATTTCCAACCAAATTTCAGGAAAAATTTCACAAGGATTTATTATATGCATTCAATTGTATGCAGAAAGCTCTTTAAAGAAAGAAAATGATTCAATCGTTCGAACAAAATCTCTTGTTTATTATGTCTATGCGATCTTTATTTAAACCTTTTGCATCATCTTTGAATCTAATGTTTTAAAAATCTATCCAAAGAGCAAGTCGGTTCAGTCGCATTGAAAGGAAAAGCGGTATTAAAAAATGTCCTCGGATCGATTTAAATTTTTGTTTTTGTTTTTGTTCATTGTTTTCTACATTGAAAAGAAATTTAAAACTTACCATATAAGAGCTACAATGAAAATATGTTGATATATGTGTAGCTTTTGTTTGTACCGGTATCACGTATCCTATCTGGAGTTAGTCCATTCCTAGATAACCTGGTCACCTGATATCACTTATGTGATTTAGAATATTTCCACCGTGTAATTCGGTCGGTAACCTTTTGCAAGAAAAAATTTATATTTGAAATCCTAAACGTATCATGTATTGTATTTTAGAAAATCAATTATATCAGGTGTCAGATAACTAAACAAGCTAATACATACCTTAGATCTGGATGACTATACATTAAACTAGTAATAATGTTATATCCCGCAACGTTGTGTGTGTGTGTGTGTGTGTGTGTGTGTGTTCCACTTCTTAGGCTTTTGAACTCTAATAAATCTGATCAAAAGACAGGTTTTCTTATCAAACTATTCGGTTTTGTATTTATCTAGCAACTCCTTGCCTTGAAATTCTAAAATTCTTTCTCTTCATGAAACTAGGTTCTTATGTATAGTCTTTTTCAGTTTCACTTTCCCACACCATTCATATTTCGGGAACATATTTATCACGGTCAAAATGTATTAGCATCCGTTATTATTCAACGCCTGACTGCTTTTGAGAACAATGTCATTTGCATCTAACATCTTGAATGAATTTTTGTCTCATTTGTTTTTGTCTCACCTGCTTATGTATAGGTAGACGTGAGTCGACCATTCTTTTAATTCACTGAACTGTATCTTATCTTGTTTGATTGACTGCCAGAAATATTAACATCTACCAAAGACGTTTGGGATCACGGCACAAATAACTTTAATACTGGTCTTTATTAGTTTGAAATTATTACTACATTTGAAATGACTTTATTCATGAACAATTCCAAAGTGTTTGGACAAGGGATATGCATAATATATGACTTTAATAGTATACTTCAAATTCTGACAAAAACGAGCCAGGGTTGGTTTTCTGTAATAATTTTAAATAATATTGGGAGCACCCCACCCCAACCTAAATAACGGGAAACGTTCACAGTACCTTAACTTTAACCTGTTCGTAAAGCTATATATTCCTATCAGAACATTATTGTATACAAGCTTTTAATCCGAGTAAATATGTAGTAACCTAAAATTAAAGTGACCTTAAAAGGATTTCCACCATGATATTTCTCATTTTCTTACATGAGTATGTGATTCACACCCGGCGCTTTCTTAGCTTAATATCATCAATTGGAACATGTTCCTAGTGACATGATAATTATAATAATTATTTATATATTTGAATTTAGTACGTGCATAGGGTCTATTATAGTTATACGATATTAAAGCACGTAAAATTGCATGGGATCTATAAATAGATGCTTACTTATATGTCGAGAGTTACTAATAATACAATTATTAGCATCTGTGTTTATTCGGCCTTTTCCCATTGAACAGATCGGTCAAGTGGTATCTTAGAAGAATTAAGTTCATTTCTATTAGATGCGTTAGGTCATAGGAGTAGGTATTATGAAATAAAACGTTAGATTGAGTAGTAAGATATCACGTGGGGTATATTGCGACATATAGTCGTAATAGACTCTTGAAGTTGAATATACAAAGAGAACCGAGCAATCATATTCATTCCCATTTTTGAGTCATTCTTATTTATATTTTTTGTTCATCTTGTAACATCAAGTCTGCAGATGTGTTTCATGCCGTACTTATTTATTATTTGACAGAACAATCTTGTTTGGACTATTCAATGAAACTAAAAAGCGCTTATTGAACTATAATATTTTTGGAACTGATGTGAATTATTCAACATGGCTATTCTCAGCGGACCAGCACATTTCCCGTTCCAGTGTGTATAATGAACTTTCATTCTTTTGGACTTTCCAATAACCTTTTCGGAATAATTTTGGAATCACATTATAATACTGTAAGTTTTTCTCATATTTTCATTTATAACTTTGATAATTAAATTATTTGTTACGTTTTACAAAGCTTGCTGATTTTGCTTCTTTCTGCTGTTTAGTTTATAACCACAGAGTCTTTGCAGTGCACATTAGATCTCTATGTAGGACTGTGGAGATCTGACTTTAATCACGTGTGTTTTTATAAAGCCATCCCTGGACATTGCAGATATTACGTTCAGTCGTTTACTTGGTTGAATGTTTCTTTAGTGACTCAATGAACACATCCTCAACTGTACCGTTTCTACTTTCAAATGGCACAAACAGCTTGCTTGGTTCATCCACAGACATATCTAATATATCGAAGACTATGGCGTCTGCTGACAATAGCGTATGTTGTTTGTTTTAATTTTTTTTAAAATAGTTCCTACCACACGATAGTATAGACATATATGTCATGCAGTATAAAGCAGTACAGTATGGAGAAATAATTCACGATTTTGACAATATAAATTTTATGGATGAAAAAATGTGAATATAATAAATGTTTTCGTCGTTAGTTATTTACTAATGTATGTTAATATGTTACAGACGTTTTTCAATAATAAGACATAATCTTGCTCAGATTTCAGAAGAACATTTGTTTTCTGCTTGAATTCTACATAATTTATTATGTCCATTAAATATGTCCTTATTTATTGAGTCAGTGTGCTTCATGTTTACCAGGGACGTCATTTCAATTGTTGGGGGTAGGCGTGGGGATGGACATGACGGGCTTGTTAATTTTCTTATATAGGCTACTTTTATTTTACAGCACATGCAAATTCGGGTGGGTGGGTGGTGCAAATCCCCTTCCCCCGCCTCTCCAAATACATCCCATTTCATGTTGTCATACCTGCTATATCGAAAGTGTAACTACTACATGTAAATCGGTGGCTTCAGTGCCAGCACTCCAGATTCTTATAAAGAAGCTATGTGATGCTAGTACAATGTCTCTTACAGTGTGTCAGCTATAAACTTGATCACCCCTCTTTAGCTACAGTTTTCAGACTACAACTTGTACAGTAAACACGTACACATAGCAAATTCATCTAATATAAGGTAGTGTCCATTTGAATTTAGGGGAGTGTGTTGCCTTTTTCTTTGAGAAGAGATAGTTTTGTTTCTTTTGTCGAAAGAATTAATCCTTTTTGCACAAATAATTTGATGGATACAGTATAGTTATAAATGGGAGCACGATACGTTTTCAGGCTACATTTAGAGCTAAAAGTTTGAAACCCCACACCAGAAAATTAAATTTTTGATCATTATCGAATTGCCGTACACCTTAGTACGTATCAGGGTATGTATGAGGGTGGGTGGGTGGGGAATTAATGGGAGTGGTTAAAAATTAACACAGTATGCCGCAATACAAAATTAGTTTGGTAGGTCTGTCAAGCGCTGTTAGGTACCGGTGGATGTTCTTTATTCGAGACGATGTTACGCAAAGCTGCACAACGCAGAGACATTTAAAAAGAAATGATATGTATTGTAATAAATTTGGAGTAAGTGTTAGTGAATTTGAACCATGCTTGGGTCGTTAGTAGTGAATTTGGATACAAGCCGAATGCCTGTCCCTTTCGTAACATAGTCCATATTAAAATTCAGTGGTGTATACAAGTAGTGTGATTGAAAAGGCAGCATTTATGGTTGGAAATCAGTAAATTATAGAATGGAATCAATAAGTTGGAACTTGGTAGGTACCGTTTATGTGGCCATAGTGGAAAATTGGCGTATGTATATGAGCGTGATACGCCGGAAATTCTGTGGATGGACTGGCCTAGGGTCGCGCAGTTAAATATTTCCCAGTTAGTAAGGGAATACTGGTGTAATTTCTATGGCATGACAAGCTATCGGTACGGAAAACGGATGATAATGAAGAAAAACCATGTAAAGGTGCAGTTAATGGACGTTTGGGCAAGTTGTCTCCTCTGGGTCGCCCATTGATTACAGCAAAGATTAATAATTATAGCAGACACGGCTTTCTTTCCATTTTACAACTCAAGTTGTATGGAAGTCTTTGGAAATTTGGGGAAAACTTATGACTTCCAGCGTGACTCGCGCCAGGGTTTTGACACCGCTCGGTCAAGTGAATATCCCTGTGCTTGTAACAGTATATATAAAGAAACTTCTTTTCTATCAAACTAGTTGCAACTGACGTGCAGGCGATATCACAGGGGCTTGTTTCAAAGCAAATTTGGAGTATCCGTCCATGAATCGGGGTCTAACATGTTCATGGACTGATACTCCTAATTTGCTATGTAACGAGCCAATTGTGGGTCGGCCTGGTATCAGGATAGTGCCCCTGAGTGTAACATCATGCTATAGATGACTGCGGCATCATACCAGTGTTAGACATCACTATAAACTTCCACATGCAGACATCGTAGCGATATGACTGAAAAATTGTTAAAGCTACGTTAAAACATCCAAATCACACCTGAATGAACAAACACCTACATGTAACAGACTACATGTAACATACTTTTTAATATCAAATACACTAGGTCACAATTGTACATGAATCATAACACATATTGGCCTGTACAAAAACTACCCGTTCACAGCGACAGTTATATTTAGATCTCATCACTGGACTTGCACGTACGTTTGATGATATGGTTCGCGTATGGAAAAACGCGATGTATCAGTTCGTATTCGATACGCGCCCGTATAGTCTAGGTTGAGTGCATCAGATTGTTCGGAAGCGCACATAGCTCGGATATAGCTAATAAACCAACCAAAAATACCTACCTACCTTTTGTATCAATGAAGCTTTGAAGAAAAAGTTATCAGTTTTCACATTTATTTAGATAGACAACGGTGTCTTGCTGTCTCAAAAAGGACAAATCATTATTTTGTTAAAATAATAACATACGTCTTTTTAACGTGGAGATTTATTGAGTTACAGTTTGGATGCATTACCGTTCTTTTTTGTCAGTACAACACACCTGTATAAAGTTTGCAAGCCCTATTGATATTCAGTACCATACCTGAGGGTTTATATACCTGTAGATCATGTATGTATTTATTGAACAGGAGCAGAAAGGCAAGTGTTGGTGTATTGAGCTTGGCATTCAACCGATCTCGATAGACAATTGCCCATTACTTAGCGGGTAAGTTAGACGTACATTTCGATAAGTAAATGTATTTATGGAACAATAGAGCGGCTATTTTATGACGATTTTAATTAATTCTAGTTGTTATGATGTATATTAATATACCTCGTTACAGAACATTGAAACCCGTTTCCGACATTTGATTCTAAGGTAAATATTTGTTGTGAGAGTCATTGATTTAGAGTTCGCTTGTACCCGAATTCTTCACCATTTCATTGGTAGCTGTATCTATTATTGCAGTCCAGCTCAGCTGTTGCGCTTAAACGACTTTGTTTTAAAAAGACGGGATACTATAACGTAATCATGTATCATCGTATTAACTCTTCCAATACTGTCATTACAATTAATTATCCTTTTTTCCCCATTCTGTTTCTAGATTTTACCAATTAACATCGTGATAACGCAAGGAGAATTAATACTGCATCCATGGCTTTTCAGTTGTATCCTCCGAAGAAATTCCGACCTGTTTCTCGGCACTGGCAGCATGAGAAATCAAAAGATCTAAATCTAAATGTGAAATTTTATCTAAACTATGGAAGAGAAAAGCTTTTCACTCAGACCTCACCACCAAAACAAACAGCATCGGTACAAGCAGACGGCAACTGTTTCTTCCGTGCCCTTAGTTACGTCATTACAGGTGTTGAGGACCACCATATGAATATCCGCGAAGCCATTACGAAGTGTGTTGAAAATAATTCAGGAATGTTCCGGACATTACTTCAGAGCCGAGGAGGCATGCATAATTATGTAAGTAGCATGCGTCAACCACGAGAATGGGCAACGGACACTGAAATTTTCGCGGCAGCTACGCTTTTGAAAACTGTGATTGAGGTATGTACCCCGTGTAGAACAAAAAGGGGATTAGAATACCAGTGGCAGACATTTACACCCCTGGATAAACCCGAACTTAGGGGACCATCCATATACATCTCTAACAGGGACAGTCACTTTGAGCCTGTCCTGGATGTAGAGGAAAGAAAGCACAACAATGATTGAGACAAATAGGACATGCCATTCACGTATGTCTTTGTTCATTTGTGCGAATTTAAGAGGGGGGGGGGAATATCTTTGTTTCGATGGAGTGTTGTCAGTAAATTTATAGTCTGTTGTCGGTCTGACTATTGATATGGATCGTTAGATACATACTTTTCCATAACCAGAAAGAAACGTTGAGACATGCATATTCCATATTGTGATTGAATGGTGCTAACGGTCTTAATACTGCATGCGGAGAAGACTATATAGAGTTTGTTGTATCAGTACAGTTGTTGATGCTTTGTTAGATTAATTTAAAATTAGAAGACACTTCGTTGGCGTGTTATTTAAATCAAGCTTTTTATGGTGTGCCGCTTTAACATGGACGATATTTTTTTTTATTAGAGATATGTTGCCGATTGAAGCATTAATTTTGCATGAATTATTTATTTTAATGTTTCTCATCATATGTCTTTCAATCTTCACCGAGGCTTGATGCATATTTCAATCGACCTTGGCCTAAAAGCAGCTAAGAAACAATACATTATTACAATAGAACAAGGCCATGTTCTACTGTTTAGAATAAAGTGTGCAGTTAAAGATTATTGTCTAACGATGTTTCATTTAAAGCTAATAGTTGTTTTGGCTTTTTAACAAGTGTCATACATTTTTGGCTGACAGTGGAATTGCATTTACATTTTGAGCTACCAGTAGGAACATACTATGCAATTAGGCATGTATGACACACGCGAAGTCAAATGAACAGTTAATCGTGTATCACCACACAAATCAAACAAACAGTTTAATCGTGTATCATACATTATTCAAATTAACCGTTAATCGTGTATCATACACACAAATCGAATCAACAGTTAATCGTGTTCACACACAAGTCATATGAACAGTTAGTTAATTGTGTATCATACAAGGCAAACGAACAGTTAATCGTGTATCATACAAGTCAAATGAACAGTTAATCCTGTATCATACAAGGCAAACGAACAGTATTCGTGTATCACACCTGTCAAATGAACAGTTATTCGTGTATCACACAAGTCAAATGAACAGTTATTCGTGTATCACACAAGTCAAATGAACAGTTAATCGTGTATCATCGTGTATCACACAAGTCAAATGAACAATTCGTGTATCACACAATTCAAATGAATGGTTAATCGTATTTCACACACACAAGTCAAATGAACGGGTAATTGTGTATCACACGCACAAGTCAAATGAATATTCAATCGTGTATCATACATACAAGTCAAATGAGCAGTTAGTCATGTATAACACACACAAGTCAAATGACCATTTAACTGTGTATCATACACACAAGTCAAATGAATATTTAATCGTGTATCATACATACAAGTCAAATGAGCAGTTAGTCATGTATAACACACACAAGTCAAATGACCATTTAATTGTGTATCATACACACAAGTCAAATGAACAGATCAACTGTAAGGAGCTCAGTATAGTTGTAAGTATTCATGTGCACAGAAAAACTTTCTCATTTGAAACACGTGCCTTGATTTCAATAATAATATGAAGCACATATTTTTGTCTTACCTGCAAAACATTTGTAAATCCATCCGGGAGGGGGTGGAAGAGAGATTATCCTTCTTTTTGTTTAATTTACTAATTCTACGCTGAAAGTTGTGTTTGGGGAATTTTGGGAAATCTTTCAATAGAGATTTAGTCCAATAACGAAAGTAGTAAAGAATGATCGTATCAAAGTCAGATGCTTACAGTTTAAAAAAAAAAACTTTATGCGCCGCTACGAAGTGAATAGTGGTTTTTGATGAGGTTGAATCTCAAGAGCATAATTGTGGATTGGTGACTCCGTATCAGGCGAACATTTGAAGACGTGAATAAATCAGTTTCCCGCCCTTTAGTGCAAATATAAAATGGAGAATCAACTATACTGCAGTTTCTTTAAAAATCTTTCATGAAAATATAATTTTGCGAAGCACTATATTTGTAAAAGTGCGGTGATTTGTCCTCTTCATAATCTACAAGTATTTTATATAGGGATTTAATTTGATAAGTCTTTGCATTTTTATCTAGGCTGTTTCAAAGAGACACATATCCAAAATAGTACTTATTGTTCGGTTTATAACTTGCATCGTCACCAGTGGAGGAAGATAGTCAAGTAATCTGTAAATTGCCAATAAAGTATTTGTTAAAAGAATAGACTCTATAAAAACTTTTTTATTCCGAAATTTTAGCTATTATGTATTCTTATTGCGATTTTTTATTTTGATATTTCTTGTGATACGCGTAACTAATCAGGCCGTCTCAAGTTGGAAAATTTCAGGTCTATTAGAATCCATTGTTGGGTAATCGTCCCAAACATCAGCGTATTCTAATGCATCCCACGTCCCAGACATCAGCTTATTCTAATGCATCCCACGTCCCAGACATCAGCGTATTCTAATGCATCCCACGTCCCATACATCAGCGTATTCTAATGCATCCCACGTCCCAAACATCAGCGTATTCTAATGCATCCCACGTCCCAAACATCAGTGTATTCTAATTCATCCCACGTCCCATACAACAGCGTATTCTAATGCATCCCACGTCCCAAACATCAGCGTATTCAAATCGATCCCAAACAGCGGCGTATTCTAAACCGTCACAAGCATTGGAGTATTCTAACGCTTCCCAAACACTAACATATTCTAACCCTTCCCAAATAATAGCGTATTCTAATCCATCCCAAAGAACATCATATTCTAACCCATCCCAAACAACAGTGTATTCTAACCCGTCCCAAGCAAGAGCGTATTCTTACCAGTCACTAGCATCAGCGTATTCTAACCCGTCCCAAGCATTAGAGTATTCTAACGCTTCCCAAACACTAACATATTCTAACCCATCCCAAACAATAGCCTATTTTAATCCATCCCAAAGAACAGCGTATTCTAACCCACCCCAAAAAAAACAGTGGTCTAACCCGTCCCAAACAACAGCGTATCCTAACCCGTCCCAAACGACAGTGTATTCTAACCCGTCCCAAACAACAGCGTATTCTAACCCGTCCTAAACAACAACGTATTCTAACCCGTCCCAAACAACAGTGTATTCTAACCCGTCCCAAACAACAGCGTATTCTAACCAGTCACTGGCATCAGCGTATTCTAACACGTCCCAAGTAACAGCATATTCTAACTCGTCCCAAAAAACAGCGTATTCTAACCTATCACAAACAACAGGGTATTATAACTTGTCCCAAACTAAAGTATATTCCAACCCGCCCTTACTAACAGCGTATTTTTAACAGAGGGTTCAAAGAAATGTATACTTTTACAAGATTTTTATCTGCTATGACTGACTTTAATAGTCCCTATATTTAGAGTTGCCTGCATTTTTTTAATATCTGATTTGACCATTTCTTCGTTAATACTGGAGTTAAACCCTAAATAATAGGTGGCTTATTACACAAGCAAGTAATAATTATAGTATGTTAATGTAGTAATAGGGGCGTTTGGCGTAGTCATTAATATTACGTAATTGTTTTAGGAATAAATGCAATTAAATCAAGCAACTTTTACATTAATAGAGACAAATTAGGAAATCTCGTGTTGAAAAAGTCGATAGGTCTTTTTTTTCGGAGCTGGAAATATTATGAACGGGAACGCAAGGAATACCAAACGTTTTAATGGTTTATTGTGATCGATATGCATTTGGGAATGCAAGGAATATCAAACGTTTTAATGGTATACTGTGATCGATATGCATTTGGAAATGCAAGGAATACCAAACGTTTTAATGGTATACTGTGATCGATATGCATTTGGGAATGCAAGGAAAACCAAACGTTTTAATGATATATTGTGATCGATATGCATTTGGGAATGCAAGGAATACCAAACGTTTTAATGATATATTGTGATACCAAACGTTTTAATGGTATACTGTGATCGATATGCATTTGGGAATGCAAGGAATACCAAACGATTTCATGGTATACTGTGATCGATATGCATTTGGGAATGCAAGGAATACCAAACGTTTTAATGATATATTGTGATCGATATGCATTTGGGAATGCAAGGAATACCAAATGCATTTGGGAATGCAAGGAATACCAAACGTTTTACTGGTATACTGTGATCGATATGCATTTAGAAATGCAAGGAAAACCAAACGTTTTAATGGTATACTGTGATCGATATGCATTTGGGAATGCAAGGAAAACCAAACGTTTTAATGATATATTGTGATCGATATGCATTAGGAAATGCAAGGAATACCAAACGTTTTAATGATATATTGTGATACCAAACGTTTTAATGGTATACTGTGATCGATATGCATTTGGGAATGCAAGGAATACCAAACGATTTAATGGTATACTGTGATCGATATGCATTTGGGAATGCAAGGAATACCAAACGTTTTTATGATATATTGTGATCGATATGCATTTGCTTATTAGTTGTATTGCTAGTCGTTTATTAAAGAATAGGGTTAAAATTAACTACCCATTTTATGCTGAGGACGAAATTATTGAAAACTACAATTCAAATGAGGAAATGATTTGTTTGCATTTTCAGTATTAATATTTTTTATACAATGGCTGGTATACATAACTAGAGTATTATATCCATAAAAATTATTGTGTTGTGCATGAAAAGGACGGCCAGTTGAGAGAGTTGCTTGGATTGCAGAAGTTTGTCTCGATATATGCTAAGAGCAAGACCAAGAACACGTCCTGGCACGCGTTGCAAATTAAACACATCAAACAAGGTCCCTTATTTTGATTATAGCTTGCAATACATAGGATTCCATATCGTCAGTAATGCAAGACCGCCTGAATGAACCATTGTTAAATCACAGATCGAAGAAATGCAATGGCTGTAATGTACATCAGTGCGTCAGTTTGTGTGCTCACATAGAAAATACAGGGTCCATTTCATTCTTGTATGGAAGACACTGTGTACATACTTTTGTTAACTTAAGACAGTAAATAAACTTGGTTCGTATTATAATTGAATGCTTGTCTAGCAAAATTCATCAAAGTCTATTACTGTAGAATTAGTCCTATACATCAGACTTCATACTTATATTTCTGATGGCAGGGGTGCGAAGTCTTTTTATTTTCTTACAAATGTATATTATCCTGCAATAGTTTCATATAGACGTTAAGACAGATATGTCTACGAATAAAACAGACTACGAAGAAAGTGTCTCTATGCAAAAATGTGACAGTTACCATGCAATAGATGTGGTTTTCACGGGGTCTTCCTCCAACATTTATACTGGCCGACATGTATAAGCCTGTAATGTGCTGAAAAGTGGCATTCAACCCTAGAACAACAACAACAACAACAACAACCAAATAATACAACTGATTTATATCATGTTTGTTTCAATTTGTGTTGTCTGAAATTGCTGTCACGTGACAAGTGGCTCCTTGTAGAGCATAACTCTAGTTGAACATGCTAAATATAAGAGCTCTGATAACTATAGAAAATGAACCGCCTCTCTTACTACCTGTCTTCTCCACTTATACTCCACAAAACACTACACTGAAGTACATTCATGATAGCAGATTGTAATTATCTTTTGTAAATAATATATTACATAGCTATTTATTGACCATGATTGTATATTGTAATTTTCTTTTTAGTCACATATTTCTTTATATTTATTTTAGTTCTTTCTGTCTTCCATTGTTTCATTTATTAAGCTGAATAAAATGTCGTTATCATATTTTTGACCCAAGTATTCATTTCTTCTCAACTGAGAATTGGGGAAGAAAACAAGGTTGTCACATTGGGAGGAAAAGGAACAGGCACGTGAAGATGTCGTCCGAATCGTTGGTTCTGTATCTTGGTCAGAGAAAGTGTTCCTTCCAAGAGGTTCGAACAACATTCACATATCGTACCAACGACTTCTTATGTGCGTTTTGAATGATGTGTTTTTGTATTGTGACACTGGATCTGTTAAATACTGATAAGGTTTCCAATGTCTAGATAACAAGAAGAGATAACCTCCTGTTTTCATTTTTGTTAAAGACTTGTTTGTTTTGTTTTGTTAGGATGATGAAATTAATCTGGATCAGAAGAAATCATTGTTTAGAGGATAACTTAAGTGAATTTTGTTCATAATGAGATACGCATCTACTGGTTGTCACTTCGTTTTAGCACCTTGACTATGGGCAACACTCTAAGACGATGTGTTTTTAATTAAATAGTATTAGTTCTTCTTTGGACAAACTCAGTATACTTTGTAAGATGCCTGATCTGTCTTGTACTTTTAGCTTAGGTGATGCCACCATTTTGGCTGCAGTAGCATCAGCTGAGTCGACGGAGTAGAACTTTTTTTTAAAGATAAATTTTGTTGTTGATCAGATTGAAAAACATTGTATTAAAATCAGGTTTGGCAAGTATTATCAATAATACAGGACAACTGGAATGAGAGACGGTCAAAGATCGAGGTTTTCATGGGTATGGGCATACTCCAGTTGCATTACCTGTCATTCTTGATTGTATTATATTTTGGTAGGTTTCTGTTTTTTAGATTCATCATTACGATCCCATCGCACAATCTAGAATAGATGACACCACCTAGAGGTCCAAATCTACTTGGTTTTAAGATGATTTTTTCAGTATCGATATTTGGATCAGTTAGTATGTCAACGCTACTTTATATTTTTAAAACATCATTTGTTTGATGAAGTATGTGAATTTATACCCAGTACTAGTTGAAGCGCTGTTACAGTAAAGCATTGTAACGTTTCGTTGAGACTGGCTAATATATGTGAACAAAATTAGTGCTCGAATCAATTTGGTATTAGGATGAAACTGAAAGGAAGTTATGTTGAATATTGCCACATAGTCAATTAATGGGTGATGTGTTTATAGTTGAGTTTAGAGGGACCAAAATAAGGACCTCTTTGCCACCAATCGTGAAATAAAACACCTACCTAATCTCAAAAGACCAGGAGCGGTAGGTTTCAATCGACCAGTAAAAGTCCATGTGGCTATTGATAGACATCGTCATCAGCATAACTTAGCCAAGTTGTTTCTAACCGCTTCGCCAACACTTAAAGATGAGATTTGTCTTTTAAAACGTTTAAACAACACGACGTAACGAGCATTCAGACTGATAGTGCAACGCGTTTTACTTTGTTGAATGAATTATGAGTAATGCAAATAATACTCGCATTACGATGGTGTTCTTTTCGTGTAAACCAAAGATTAATTTCTTCTTCGTCTTCTCGTAACATGTCATTGAAGACTAGAGTCACACTGAAACCTTTGGCCTTGATGACTAATTGCTTCTTCAAATAAAATGGATTCTCTCTGGCTTTGTTTCAGTAATATGTAAACCATTAACGACCCTGGATACGTTGTAGAGGACGAACGAACAAAAATTGTTTTCGATAAAACGTTTTACATATTCGGTTACGCCTGAATCACTTGACCCATCAACAAGTTCAATTGTCATCATGCCACAACAAAATATATTTCCAGTTAAATAAAAAGAACAATAATGTTCATAATTTTCTTTCTTTCATTAATCACACACGACTTCATTGGCACTCTCCGACACATTTTGTTTCCATGCATTGTATCCTAGACTATTCCAACCATGTGAATTCTCCTGTTGGTATTATTTGTGGTAGAAAAGTGCTAAATTATGATAATTTTATGATTTGTTGCCGCAGCTGAGGCATGCAACAATTCGCCACTCACCCACGTTCATGGCAATGCTAGTGTTTGATCGTGATGACAAAGTTAGTGTTGAATACACGTTTCAGCACACGTTCGAGTAAATATCAGTTTTCCGTGACAATGATGAGCTACAACAACAGGGTCATACAAGGCTCGTGAGTGAAATAACTTTCTATTTGATCAAAACTTCGTACTGACAAATGTTTTCTACATGAATGTATTCATTCTAAATTTCAGGATGACCAGAGATGAAATGAGCATATATACACACTTAAGGATACAAGTAACACATCAATATGTTCGATTTTTGCCATTTGCCATTCGTCTCCTTCGTACAGAAAGCGTGTAGTATTGTTTCGTCCATCAAACAAGCTGTCAGGTAGATTCAAAGGATATAAGTCCACTACATACGTAATCGTCGACTATGTGTCGGAATTAGAATAGGAGCCAGGCCCTATCTCATTGCATCTGATCACTACTTAGGAAAGATATTTTAAAGTCTGGCTAATTGTACAATCGTTGTCGGAATAAAAATCGTGACTGACGGACAGCATCGATGGAGATGATGCGAGTGTAAAATATACATGGCACTTTGGGAAAACTTGCATCAGTGACGAAATGTCCGACATATTATAATGGACTGTACTGTATATGATTCCATTGGTAGTCACGCTGAGTATTATTATTTTTTGGGGTGGGGTTGCAGTTAACATCATTAAATTGGTAACACGAGTTTACTCTGGAATTTCTCGCATTCCTTGCTGACGGAAACAACCGCAGTAAATGTAAAAGATTTACGAGAAACGTGTTCAAATTATTTATCCATAATTAGCTGTTGATAAATTAAAGAAACACGTTTGACAATTATAAAAAAAAATGAGTGAATTAAAGTAAAATGTACAAGCAAGCACTCAGGAATAAGCGAATTAAAAACAATCAAATTAAGCCCCAAAACTATCACTTCGTTTTATAAGAAAGAGAAAATAATTTTTTATGTTTGTATATTTTTCAAATCTTTTTGAGTAGTGATACCAGTTTTGGAACATAATATATTAAAATATGTACTAAATAAATATATTTCATAGGCAAAACCATATCGATATTAATTGCTTATAGTCATTGTAACCAAAACAATTGTCTTTTAAGATAAGTTGTATTGAGCAGTGGGTTAAATAAATAACACTTTATATTTAGAGCATGGTTTCTTGCATATTATTTCTCTGGCTCTTATTGCCAAAAAAATTAACAATATTTCACCAATGGGTAAATCCGTTTAGTAACACCCTATCACGTTTCCCTCATCACGGACTTCATGGTTTCATGTACATCTTCATGTTTCCGGCAAGTGGCCAAGCGGGGACACAACGTCGAAGCGTCGGGTGAAACATATAGGGTTCCTTGTCGTGAGGGCAGCTGTCTTGGTATAGCACCCGGTTGTCCTTGCAGACAACAAAAAATGGTGAGAACTCTCGCCCAATCCAGGCATTAGGTCCATCTGGAGAATTTCTGCACGAACCAAAACGAACTCTGCATGGTACACAGTTGGATTCTCTGCATTGGTTAAATACGTATTCACCTACAGAAACAACAAAAGGGAATGATGATGCTGATGCGGTTAAGAACATGAATACATCCACTCGAGAAAGAAGGAAACGTGTATTATTACAACAACAAACCTAAACAAGAAACACAATCAATATTTTATGTCACAAAATGATATTCAACAGCAATTGAAAATAATGTCTGGCACTTTGGCCTCTAACTGGAGGATCCCATTTTAGATATGGTTAAATATTTATAGCCTCCAGCGAGGAATTAACATCAGGCCGTCAAATTGAAATGTATATCTGTAACAGTGTTACATTATGTGACGATCTGCATTCGAACTGTAATACCGTATTACGTGTAACTTTTTTTCTTCTCCAAAATGTTTGCTAGACTTCGGCGGGAAATTCCGAGTTTGTCCTCATTGGAAATGCAATCTTAAAACGTAGTTCATGTTTCTTTGCAGTAGAGTATATCTATGTCTAGGTGGGAAATGTGTTATTGTCTGCATTCCAAATAAAAGTATTATTTACCTATAACAAGAAATATAAAGATAAAACTATACCCCAAGAAATGACAAACATTCAAGGTAGAATGTAAAAGAAGGGGGATAATAAAAACAACCTAATTATTTCGTATGACATCTTATTTATAATTCATATTCTAAAACTAAATCCGTACCTCTTCCATAGTGTTCCGCCTTCTTACCATTCCTTTCTTATTACAATACTCCCTATAACATTATTGTAAGAAATACTAGTAAGCCACCGTATTTTCTTTTGCGGGATAGCAGGGGACAAGGAGAATATAGTAGCATTAGGTCGCTGATTTTGTATAGGATTCCGGAACAATGAAAATAAACATTAGACAACCACCTATCTTTGGTATATTCAGTTATAGCAAAGGCCTTGTTCAACATGCCATTACATTCATTATACTACTACTACTACTACTACTACTACTACTACTACTACTACTACTACTACTACTACTACTACTACTATAAATAATAATAATGATGATAATAATAATAATATAAATAATAATGATAATAATAATAATACTACTATAATTACTAATGAATAATAACAACAATATAAATAATAATAATGATAATAATAATATAAATAATAATGAATAATAATAATAATAAAAATAATAACAATAATTAGTAGTAGCAGCAGTATTAGTAGTAATTCGGGGGGGGGGAGTGCATAGGACTTGGTAGAGACAGAAAAGTAGGACTTAATTTATGCTATAATTTAGAGACATTATTAGTCCTAATGTTTGGTTACCCTTTTATGAGTTTTCTGAGATAGAGGTTGACCCTATTTTAGAAATGCTCATTGGCATATTTTTTCATTAATCAACATCTGAAAACCAGTCTTATATTTGTACATATTGTTGAGCAGCAGAGGGGGCGAACCCTACAACGTTTTCAGGCAAAAAATAGATTGAATCTTTAAAACAAAAAATAGAGCCTTCCAACGAAATCTCATGTTTTAAAAAAAAAAAAATAAGTCTCCATTTGGCAAACGGATACTTTACGATTTTTCAATCAATTTTGGTCGCAACTTGTTGTCGTTCGCCCCCTCTGCTGCTATGGGTTAACAAAAAAATAATAAATGATTTTAACCGAATATTTGATCAAGTCCTTAGGATCTCACAAACAGACTAATCGCTAACACCTCCTCTTGTAGATCAATTAGATTATTGGACTGATCTGTGAGTTTGAAATTAATTCTGGTTAATGAATCATTATGACATCGCATATAGACTGGATTAACCGGAGACTCAATAATTAAAAATCCTGGAGGGGCTATTGGTGCAAACAAATAAAGAATATATCCTTGCTGAGCTTGATTTGATCGTTCGAGATTAATTTGATAGCTTCCTTCGATAACATCACATACTAAATTGAGCGCAATCACTGAGGATATATTCACGTTGAACGGAGCGATATGCCTGCTGCCACCATCTGGGTCATTATTATGTTTGAGGATTTTTATTTCCGGTGATGCTGTTTTTTTCCACGTATCATGAATTATTTTAAAACCAACATTGATGGTGTCGCTGAGAAGTTTTTTTTAGTTCTGGTACGTTATATCCTGGTAGTTTAAATGTTGGAATATCTTTAACGGGAAAATTATATTTTTCTGCAAATCTTATTCTCGATAGGGGATTATCGTCATCTAATATATCCTGAATAATTTTCAAATTAAATGTTTCCATATCGTCGATAATTTTGTTGCATGTTTCTACGACGCTGATAAATTCATCTCGGGTGAGAGAGCCGGATTTAAGAGATATTAACAACAGCGATAAATCATTATTCATTGCTGTGAAATTTTTAATGATTTCAGGTTCGTTAACAAAATGATGTCCCTCTATTTTATCCCCTGGCTTCTCTCTTCCAGTTGATTGGTATTCGAAACCAAAGAAATCTATAGTGAATTGGTGATCTTTATAACTCTTTATTGGATTATCAGGTGCTATCACGTCGGTGATATAATCAGTTTTTGTGGTTCTGGTAAATCAACGGTCCCCCCCCCCCCCGGTGGTAATTCAGGCCATCCTAGTACGGTTCTAATAGAACTCTGATAGATATCTACGACGTATCCTTCTGTGCTTATTTCAATTGCGGATGATAGCGTCGGCTCATGAACCGTTATAGCGATTTTTGACTCTACTCCAGTAATCGATTTTATTCTACGCGCGAATTCATTATTGATTTGTTCGATTTGGTATGACCCTGTTGGTATGGAAACAACGTTCCAGTCTGGAGTCCCGTCGTCTTTATTCTTATTCGCAAATACCAGTGAATTATTCGGTTGTTGACCACCAAATGATTTTGATCTGATATTAGGCCAACTGTGATACACTCGTAGTTTTGCTAGCGCTATCTCCTTCACGGGGACTGGGCTAGGGAAATTCACACTGAATTCAGGATTCGTTGATGTTATTGATATCATGCTTGTTTGTACTGGGTTCGTGTTCTCCACTATTCGTTGAAGTAATTCCTGCGGTGTTGTCATTGTTATTATACTCATGATTTATTTCTAATTTTGATATCGCGGAATCATAAATACTGACCATCACTGAGAACTCACTATCTGATATCGTTGAGGTTATTGGGATCATTCTGGTTTTCGGGTTCGTGTTTTCCAATTCCATCGGTGTTGTCATTGTTATTATACTGTTGTTGTTGCTCTAATTTTGACATCGCGGAGTCATAAATACTGACCATCGCTGAGAACTCACTATCTGATATAATTGTATTATCGAGTGACGACGATATCATCGAGGATAATTGCGAGTATGCGGTTGATACAGCATGAAATTGAATTAAGTAATCTTGCAGTTTGATTTGGCTGCATGATGATATCCTTTTTGTTATCCCGGTTGATATACCTGCGATTGTAGCCGCCGCAGAAATGCAAATTGGAACTACGACCGGGGCAATCATTGTAACCGATGCAAGTATTATTCCGGCGCCAGTGAGAACGCCTGACACCGAGTACATAGTAACATCAATTACGGTGATTCATCGTCGGTATTTTTTTATTTTTATTTGATACTCCTCGGCGAAAGCTTTGAGTCTAGTTTGAAATTCTCTGACCTGATTATAGCGATATTGCGATGATGAAATCATTTTTATTTTAAAAACGCTAGCGTTTTCAATTACGATTTCAATTGAAACCGTTATTTACTTAAATCCGCTACGAATTCCACATACCACGTTGTTGAAACCCTAACCAAATTTTTATCAGTAGATGTTATTGTGAACTTTTCAGTTGTATCCTTGTCGATGATCGTTGAAATTGTATTGTTGACCCCAGATGAACTCGACGATGAAATATTAAATTGAGTCCCGAATAGAATTCTGAATTCTCTTGATGAGCGCATATTTCTTTGGCAGCATATATTTGTTAGTGCTAACTCCGTATTCTATATCCTGAAAATCTGACATGATTTGATCAGGATTTAACCCATCTGATAGTTCAATATCATGACTTTTCAATTTTGCAATTTCATCAATAATGCTATTCATGTTTTCAGAATTCATATTCTATTACAATTACATATTTCTAAATGAAAAATATGACGCATTAGACATAACTGAATTGAATTTTCTGTCCGTTCTTTTTTGAAATGGCAGATCGATAACGCCCTTCTGCAACATATCGTACTGAGGGTGAACAAATATCGAAATGCCTACCGGCTTCATACATTGATTGAAATATTTTTTCTTCGTTAGTTATCGTATTCAAAGATTTTACAGGTCTCGCTTTTTTTGAGCATTTTCCAGTCCTTCCAGATGAATTATTTTCACTCTGTGTAACAACTCGTAAATTTGATAAAGAATTGTTCATTGGATTAGAATCAATGTGATCAATGACAGAATCATCCTCGATCAATCCACTAAAACATTCAAATACGAAACGATGATTGAGATATTTCTTCTTTCCAGCACCAAACCTCAAATATCCATGATTATTCACAACACCAACTGGTTTCTTCAGTCTGCGGTTTCTTACAACACCATCACTAGATGCTTCATAATTTGTGATCACAGGATGTAGCCTGAATTCTTGGTTCATTCGTATACTAATACTATTTGTCTAATTCATTGTTTGGTCTAATGATTACATCACTGGAGAATCTTTCAATGCAGTCTTGAGGAGTTCTTATGATTTTATCCTTGATACTGACTTTGTCAGCGTCAAGGACTTTGTCAGTGTCAGTGTCAGAATTAATTGATTTTCCATTTTTGATTCTTTTGTCATAATAACGCTTCAACTCCCTGTATCGTTTGCCACCACAATTTATACATAATTGCGATTTTCCCCTAACCCCAACCCTACATCGTATACAAGGTAACGGACCAAGGCTTCCACGACGAAAGCTTTTCATATGATACCCACAGAATTCATTTCTGCATGATTTGTTACACGGTGTCACTGATCCAATCATGAGCCATTTGCAGTGATTCATTATACATAAATCTTTTATTTAAATGCTTGTTTTAATTATAGTATGGAGGAGTTCAAGAGATTATCAAAAATTAAGCCTTCAAAAAATGCTAAATTTATTGATTATACCATGAAAGAATTCCAGAGATTATCGAAAATTAAGCCCTGGAAAAATGTTAAATTCAATCTCGATAAGGAGTTCCAAAGATTATCGAAAATTAAACCCTGGAAAAATAATAAATTCAATCTTGATAGAGTCTCTGATACACCAAAACGTCTAATTGGTAATAGAACTATACTGGGTAAAATCAGGGAGTGTTTAAATTGTAGATGACGTAGAAAATGTACCTCTGACAATAATCGAAATACATGCAGATGTGTGTAGATTAAATCGAAAACAAATGGAGTAAAGAAGGAAAATCAGAAAAATAGATCACTCAAGCATGACAGGATGGTAATTAGTGACCTGTTTCCTGTAATATAACTGAGATGTATTTACATGTCAGTATGAATTAGTGTTGTTTAAATCGTGTCCAAATGTTGATGTTAATAAAGCAAATTCTCGAATATCTCAGATTACAAAAGTCACTCAAGCAAGACATTTACATCAGTGGCCTAATTTGTGCTTTGTATGAGTTGCTCTTATTAAGAATGCGTCCATATAAAATTTATGATGAGTATAGGAAAAATCGCGTCAGAGGTATCGGTAATGAACCGACGAGGAAACAAATTAACAAACGGGCATTTGAGTCGATTAAGTTTTTCCTGCATTAGCCATAAGTTATGGATTGCAAAAACTGAGCAAGAGGCGTTATGACAAGGTAAATATGGAGAGATAGTTTTGTATCGTTAGACAATTAGCATAAGTAAAGATAGATAATTCAATGCGGTAGCTGCCTAAATATGTGTCTTTTAGGAGTAGCCTCCCGTGAGTTAACTATATACGAGTCCTTCACGTGTGCAAGGGGCAGCTTTATGCACAAATTTAATGTTGCATACACCTGCATAATATAAAAATTCATAACAAATAATATGCACGATTGAGGTCAAAAAGGTCCATATTTTGGATTGGTATAATAAAGACAAACATAAGAATAGAATTCATTAGACCTGAAAAATCAGTGGGAATTCTTAGAATAAAAATGTACTCACCCCACCCCACCCATTTGTATACATGCATTTATTATGTCCGAAGAGCAATTTTATAAGACGTGGTGCTCACAGTGCAAAAACAAGCCCTTTCCCCTTGGTGATATGTTTGAAAATCATTGTGAACTTAAAACCTTAAAGCAGTTCAAAATAGTTGTCATCCAGGAAGCTTCTGAGATATTAGACTTGCCTTGAACCATGCTGATAACAGCTAAAAGTGACTGGACCTGCTTCATAGCCGACTATTGGTATTTCACTGGCTACATAATGTGTGTTGAATATATGAGGTATACATGTCTTCATCAGTTTCAAAAACAGCACAAGCTGGAAACACCAAATTCACAAATATATCCATATCTTCAATTAATACACAATAATAGATAAAAGAATCACACCTTCTCCTTAAGTCAATAATTTACCAGGGCAAAATTACGTAACTGTCCCCTGCAAATACTATGAATTTCGATGAGAGTGGCTGGTGCAAAGTGAAGTTGTTCACAATCGGAACATTCACAATGGAAATACTGTTGTGCCTCTATGTTGCTTTCATGTACTATGGATGAAATTTCATTGGATATTGTACTTGTGGAAATTGTACATGATCTAAGCACACAGCTAACTAAACTGACCAAATAAAATAGCATTGTGCGAAAAAAACAGCATGAATTATTCTACAATACATTATCTTTAGCAGTCATTAAAATAGAGTTGTTAAAATAGGGAAACAAATTTTATCGGACTAGACAACACCAACATCTAAAAGTGCATTGAATGAATTACCACATATATTAAATGCAAAAGAGGGTATCGGCTCTTTGTTTCTTTTCTTAATTTTTTATACAATTTCTCTGAAGTACTGGAAGTGAAAATGATCAAGCGGAGCTAACAGATTTCTTTTAGTGGAAAATGCACATCTGAAGTAAGGCCAAGCTGTATTCCTCATATTACACATGTCAATCATACAGAAAAATAAAAGGGAATTCAAAATTCTTTGATCAACACCTAAACATGCAAGTCTTTTTGTTTCTTCAAATAATCAGTTAAACCAGTGAGGAAAACCGGAAAAATATTTTTCTTTAAAACTTTAATCTATATGAAAAATATGAAACTGTGGAGCGCTACCCTTGTGACAACATCATGAATGAACAAATATAAATATCTTTTGGACTATTTATTTTATCTGGAAACCAATTAAGCAAAGACTACATCAGCAAGTCAGTTTCCTACAAAAAACTATATTATTTTATTGATCCTGGGGCGTTATCTCGTTGTCACAAAATATTTATCGTATAATCAAATTAGACGAGATAACGTAACTCGAATAAAAGCGCGTTTTTCTTGCAAAATGGAGTCAGATTCCATGGAAGTTTTGGCCGTAAGTTTACTCTAATCTCACAAAACAGGATAGCGCATCAAAGGCAACAATGTAGAAGCTATTTTTCAAATCTGTGCTGCTCTGATTTCTCCGAACACTTTGACAGATTGTTTATATTGACCGACACATAAACACTTCAAAGCATTCCGTATTCCCGTGACATAGGATGATGAGATTTATTAGGGTAGATGGTGATCTGGAATCCTGTAGATTTGATCTTTTATGCCACCTGGGTTTGGGTTATTCTTTGTGTTTATACTGTTATATAATGAATGCTTGAACAACGGCCATTGCTTTACCTTATATAGATCATACTTCACTAACACGCCAATTGCTGATGTTTAACTCAAAAAGAAATGTACTAAATCTAACCTAAATAATGTATACATACATGGCTCTTTCGGTTCAAAGCGGGTGTCGCACTTGACCAATTCCGGCTGGAGGCACTTCTCAGACGCACGGTCGAATAGGTTGGGGAATGGACATTCGTTTACACGAGGATACGGGGACGTATGGTTGGTGTCCGTGCAGTCGAAGTACTGAGCACAGTGAAATTCGCTGGCAATAATGACAGTGGACCCCGGGTGACAGCTTTTATCCTCCTTAAAGCTCAAACTCTCCAGCATCTTTCTTTTTGTACCTGCGAGAAAGTTAGTATGACAAAGAGATAGGTAACATGTAAGTAGAAACTACAACGCATTAACCACTGAATGTTTCCTTCAGAGTGTGGATGGGTGGGCTTGAGGTTTATCTCTAAATTCTAAACATTTTGATTGTCCTGTTTAAAGCAAGCATGTGCAATCTACAACTCGCGGACTGGATCTGACCGGCGACCATGTTTCGTCAGCTTGTTTGCATCATAGATTGTGACTTTAAAAATCAAATATCCCGCAAGAGCCGTAGAGAAGGTTGCACATGGCTGTTTTAAAGGATAGATGTTATTGTGATTTTTAAGCCATAATAATAATAATAATAATAATAATAATAATAATAATAATATGAATAAAGAGAGGGAACACATACAAAGATGTTTTTGTTTGCTATGGAAGTGTTGACTGCTGTAAAATGACACATTTTCGATTAATATGAATGAAGAAGATCGCTTTTGATTTATTAAACATCAGTTCGAAACATTTTTGAAAATAATACACGTTAAAAATGGTAACATGTGCCACTATGCTCGCAGAAATTTTTTGGGGACAAGCGAAGTTTTATTTAACATAAAAGGAAATAGCTTATTTTAGGATTGCCGTAGTTCGACTCGAGGTCGTCTTTTCTTGACAAACCAGCTGCCTGTTCAAAATTCCATATTTGCTGCCCTAAATACGGTGTTTGCAGGTCTATATTTTAAAACCGATAAATCACTTATTTATAAATAAATCAATTATTTATCTATGTGTCAGGTAATGTTTACGTGTCGCCTCACTCATGTAGTCTCCGTTAGATAATCTTTGTCTATACCACTTCTGTCGCTGTCCTCAAAATTGTTATTAAATGGGTTATGAAAGTTGTGTGGGAAAACAAAAATTGCTCAAAATAGAATACATCAGCGAGGCTATGCGAACAAATGAGTTAGTATGAACAAAAATATTAGAACTATCGACCCCGACAAGTCCACTTTTACTTGATTCTTGGTTACGAAATATACGTCGGCAAAGGCAATGGATCCAGAACGTTCCATTTTGTTTCATTCATGGGCTAAAGGGATCTAAAACTTTCCATTTTGTTTCATTCATGGGCTACAAGGGATCTAGAACTTTCCATTTTGTTTCATTCATGGGATACAAGGATCCAGAACGTTCCATTTTGTTTCATTCATGGGCTAAAGGGATCTAGAACTTTCCATTTTGTTTCATTCATGGGCTACAAGGGATCTAGAACTTTCCATTTTGTTTCATTCATGGGATACAAGGATCCAGAACGTTCCATTTTGTTTCATTCATGGGCTAAAGGGATCTAGAACTTTCCATTTTGTTTCATTCATGGGCTAAAGGGATCTAAAACTTTCCATTTTGTTTCATTCATGGGCTACAAGGGATCTAGAACTTTCCATTTTGTTTCATTCATGGGCTACAAGGGATCTAGAACTTTCCATTTTGTTTCATTCATGGGATACAAGGATCCAGAACGTTCCATTTTGTTTCATTCATGGGCTAAAGGGATCTAGAACTTTCCATTTTGTTTCATTCATGGGCTACAAGGGATCTAGAACTTTCCATTTTGTTTCATTCATGGGATACAAGGATCCAGAACGTTCCATTTTGTTTCATTCATGGGATACAAGGGATCCAGAATTTCCCATTTTGTTTCATTCATGGGCTACAATGGATCCAGAACGTTCGATCTTGTTTCATTTATGGGCTAATGGGATCTAGAACTTTCCATTTTGTTTCATTCATGGGTTACAAGGGATCCAGAACTTTCCATTTTGTTTCATCTGAAATTATTTCAACAGTAAAGTGTTGTTGTTTTTTTGGACCGATTGTTTTCCTGCTAGAGATAATTCAGGGATTATAATACTTCTGAATATCAATACAATGAGCAGTTGAATTATTTTGATGTAGAAGGTTTATTTTGAAGTTATATTAGACGTTTCCGAACAAAGAAGAAACAGATCAGCAATTAGATAATGTTTCATAATGAGGCATTATTACGTTTGAAAATACCAGTGTCATTCAACAACCTTAGGCAAAGAGGACTCGTGTCACACTTAGATATGCAACATCTACTATTTTCATTCTTTACAAATTAATTTAAACAGGTCTTCGGTCAATAGACACCATTAAATTGATAAATGATGAGCGATGTCTGACGAATCACTGTTTAACAATTTTTAGGTAAACCAACCGCTTAGGAGCAATTAATCACTTTGAAATGTGAATACGCCCTTTTAAAGGTCACATTGAGCATAACCAGGTATGACATGGCTACACGCCGTTATTTGGTAAATCAATAGTGTATCAAAGGTATTTCACGTCTGAAAAACTCCATTAGTACAGATCCGTAATAAGATGAAAGCGTGATCAAATTGATGTGCGGATCCGTATGTGAATATATTATTTCTAAATATGCGTCAAATTATTATTATTATTATTATTATTATTATTATTATTATTATTATTAAAGCTTTACTATAGCTTTAGTTTTTAAATTTCTCAAAGGAATAGTCTCTTGAAATTGTGCGAACGCATACATTATGGGCAACAAGTTTTAGTTTCATGATTTAATCTTTGGTAAGAACTGTCACAGTCTACCATTATTCGGCTAAATGGTTTGTTCGGTGCAGGCATAGGATGCAGGTGCCAGATGGGTCTTTGGTATCTTCTGATTGGGGTTTCTTTCCATTTTGACAAGTGTCTAAAAATATACAGTATTTAGAAGCATCACTTTTAATTTTCGGCCAATTAAAATGACTCAAGCTCTTATGATAAGAGCTATTTGCTCCGAGAGAGTTTTATACACTGAACGGAGAACTTCCTGTTGATATGACCTAGGAACAAGAACATTATAGCTCACCAACTACTCGTCGCCAACGGGTATCTCACGTGTATTCCATTTTATCATAAGAACCTCGTTTGTTTTTACAAAGTAACCAACTGGGACTCGTATGGCATCATCATTATTAATAGCATTCTGAAACGCACAGGATATCCCATGATCACGTGATCTTGTTCCAGTTCTTTCATCACCCTGATTACAATAAAGAGAACGAATAACAAAATAGGATCTCTCTGATCAATATAAATAAGTATAAGTATAAATTTCCTTTCAAAACCAGAAACTGACTAATCAAACCCAATGCACTATTATCCAAAATTTCCTTTCCCACTATGAACTGAATTAAAATATTCTTATCTTGTTTTTTTTTAAAAGATATCAATGCTATAGAACAAAAAATGTCTGACAAGCTGATGCAACTCCAGGAAATAGATTGTTCTTGAAAACGGAAATATTCGCTGTCAAATTCCATTAATCGGTGAATTCAAATTCTAGTAAACATCTTGTACACTACTTAAAATCAGGACAAAAACGTTATGAAAACTTCCATTCACAACTCTCAACCAGAATCATGACAAAATTCGTGTATACAGAAATTCTTCCCACAGCCCTCCAATACCGACCAAACTTAAGCACATAATATAAAATAAATATGTATTATATTGTAATAGCTTGCATTGCAGAATAGAATAGCACCATCAGCTTTTCTCACTTACAAGAATTTATCTGTCGAAATCGATCGGTCAACAGCGTAAACAATGTTTGCCAACCGAAACAAATTCGGTATTAAAAAAAGGTTTTGTAGTCCGACTGACAAGAGATTGACGGAAAACTATATAAACAGATTTCCCGAAGTGTGCAAAATCTAACATGATTGGTTATGTTTTTTGCTGTGTGGAAAATAGAGGTCATGAAAAAAGGTTCAGAACTACGTGTACTGTTTGCAGTAATTCGTTACAATGACAGCTTGAGGTGGTCATCCGAGTTTGAATGGTGAGTCACTTATTTTTGTCTACAATAAAATTAATTGGTGATAACTCGTATCATAGATAGCACGCTTACTAAAGCAGATTTAAGTGGTTACAACCTGTTTAATGTTGTTAAACCGGATTAAAGTGGTTAAATTCTGTTTAATGTTGTTAAACCGGTTTCAAGTGGCTCTCTCACCATAGATGAACATTTTCAGTACTTCTCAAGGGCAAAAACTCATATACATTTTTTTGTCTTTTTATTTTCCCTAAACTTAACCTCCATATTTACAGAGATATTTCTTCACATAACTTTGATACGTCACACAAATTGCACTTTATATATATATATATATATATATATATATATATATATATATATATATATATATATATATATATATATATATATATATATATATATATATATATATATGTATATATGCGTCTAACTGCTCATTTCTTTATAAGCTGATGTTTGTCCATTAAACATTCTTCGAGTTCAGGTACATGTCTAGGTTGTATGTAAATTTTATGCTGCCATCGGCTTAATCTTCGTTACCAGAATTATCTGATGTAACAGGATTGCCGGTGGTGGTGCGATAATGGTTAGATGTGAGTGATTTAAGGATGAATGAATGATGCTAATCTTCATGGTGTTGCATCATCTGTTTTACATTTAAAATATATTTTCTTATTACTGAAGGATGCTATAATAAAGTAATACAATCTTTCCCAGGCCAATGTGCCTGACTGCATATGATAACTTTGTATATAAAGGGTACCGCAATCCCATAAAATGTTGTCTACTCACTTTCTTACCATCGTTAAGGCCAACGAGTGCACTTGAAAACCCGCCAAATAATTGGCTTATTGCAATCCGGAATACTAAATAAAGACCTTATTTTTCAGAGTGAAACTTTTTCTATGGTAGAGCGCACCACCTTTGTCATCCCTCGTGATACGTTGTGACGCAAATCATTTTATACGGGCCACAGGATACGGTTTTGTGGGCCACATGCGGACCGCGGCTGCGTGTTTGAGATCCTTGGCTTAAGGAGTGTTTATGCGTGTTACTGCGGTTTCCTGCGTCAAGTCAACATCGGTCAGTCAGGACAGTGACGCTAACAATTCGAAGTTTCAAGATATAATTAAAGTAAAAATAAAAATTGTTACAAAACCACACATCTTAAAACTAAATATTTTAGTTTGTACAAATTGGACTGAGAACCGCATTTGATGTCAAGCTCTCACACTACCGTGTCAAACCGTTATCCAGTGTTATTTGAAAACGAAATATAATTATGCTGACAATTAGATAATAGTCAGGCCCGGCCATAGGGAAAGAAACGAGGCAATCGCCTTTTGCCCCACGGTTTCAGGAATCAACTCCGCAATGCAATTTATTTTGCTTGAGGCTCCATGCTGCTTTGGACTCCGCACATCCTAGGAATTGTTTTGTTCATATAAGCACATACAAACTGATCCCAACATTTTACCTTCGTTTATGATTGCTTTTAACTGTACTAGTCCATATTTTGTTAATGTGACTAGTCGAAGCTTAATTTTGGTTCCCAAGGAATCCGTGCCATTTAGGCTAGTAGAGGAACAATTTCAGTAATTTAATTGTGTTTGCCTAATTGGCAAAACCCTGCATAAATGCACTCATAGGTACGTGTTCCTTGGCGACAAAATGTTTAATATGCATTAATATTAATTTCTTAAAAATAATATTGGGTCCAAATGTAAGAATTTTTCAAACTAAACTGATAAACAATATACGTATGACATTCGGGACCAGTTTGCGGTATTTGTCATGTGTATTGAAAGAATGTGTTGTATCAACAACAACAAAATTGCATTAACTGAAAAAAATTCGTATAAGTTTATCTCCCATAGAAAATATGTAAACGATTTGTAACCAGACCGGCGAAGTATTTTTATATTAAACTGTTCAACAAACAATTTAAAAGTCGCTGCCAGAAAGAAGCATGCTTATATTTAAGTGAGATTTCTTTTTCCTTTAGGGGATTATAAAGCAGAATCTCTATCTCTTTCTCATTTTACAAATTATTATAAATAAATAGTACCCTTTGTGAAACACGTAACTAGTGTCAACATTCTTTGCTCTGAATTCTGTAATCTCTCGCAATACACGTATGTGAATACTTTTAGTTGGTGAGCATTTTAATATTAAACACACCGTGTACAACTTAAAAGGAGTAATCTGCACTACATGTGTTACAGGTTAAGTTCCACGCGATGTAATCCGATAAATCAATCCCCTCCCCTAGTATGTGCTGATACTGATGTTCGAGATGTAAGTCTGATGTCACCTGTTCATTAAATTTTGTATTGTTGCATGTAAATCGTTATGTAACAATCCTGCGCTCACTCGTACACTTTAGACACGTACATGTAATTGGTAAAAGCCATATCTACCGCGAAATTCAAAATGACTACGGGTGAGATGTTTGTGCTATTCCACGTGAATTTACAAGTCACTAAACAATTGACATGCTCCATAAATATAATGTACATGTCACCAAAAGAACCCTTCAGTCGACAGCAGCTCCACGTCCACGAGATATACCTGGTACGTGTATAAAATCTACACCGGTGTATGCAGAAAAATTGGCAGCAAATAATTTCAACTTTTAATGAATACGTGATATCAGCCCCATACCCGAGAAACAACATCATCACCGGCGAAGGGCTGATTTATCGGCCTACAATCGCTGTATTTGATGTCCACATTGACATAAGTATACTGCTGTGACTTTTAACTGGGGCAAATAAAACTTAATCCATTACACTACAAGCCAGAATTAGGGCAATCCACAACAGCCAAGATGTAATGTCCTTGACGGACAAAGCGAGAAAAGAAAAGGTGGCTGAATACCTCAATAATGTGCGCACCCATCGCTCACAATATAACATATACTCGTCGTTGTTCAGTAAAGGCTGAGTAAAATCTGTTCAAAAATTAAACTCAATGTTTGAGTGTGGAAGACTCATTTGCGAAACTTCTCTGTTTGTCTGGAAAAGAGCATACCGTCATAGCAGCTGAAGCTTTCTTATCAAGTATTGTGTGAAAGCCTAACACCTATTTACCTATCAAGTATTGTGTGAAAGCCTAACACCTATTTACCTATCAAGTATTGTGTGAAAGCCTAACACCTATTTACCTATCAAGTATTGTGTGAAAGCCTAACACCTATTTACCTATCAAGTATTGTGTGAAAGCCTAACACCTATTTACCCAAATAGCCAATCATAACCAGTAAGATTTAACTATCCACGACGACATATTTGGACTGACACTTATGAAACGTGCTCTTGATACGTTAAGTCAAACAGAATCCAGAGTTGTCAATAAACACAATTGATGCTCATAATCCGTCTCATCTTGATTGTATAAGCATATAAAATGTTTTATTAAAATATCAGACTAAAATCTTCTGAGGTTACAACAAGCCGAGCCGGTCAGATCACCATCTAGGATAGCCTTTCAATATATAACAAAAACATCACTCATCATCAACCTCCTTAGAAGTGTGAATCTAGCAATTTTTGGAGCACGTTTTAAGCGAAGCAACAACAAAACAATGCGACAAAATCCGAGCACAAGATTTAACTATCAGAGCTGGACTTCGAAAATGTCCGTCACAAATAATTGCAATTCTAATGATTCAATTTTTTTGTTGAAATGTTGGGTGAATGCCGTGTAAACAGATAGAGAGCGAAATGGATAAACAGACGGCTGGATGTAGAAAAATACTTACATGTATCAAATCTGGAACCCCGTTGAACACAAGTATTTGTGACAGGATCGAACACAGTATCACCGTTACCAGGTCCACACTCAAGACGTAAAGCCTGTTTTTTGTAACAGATATGGTACACCGAACAATCATCTGGATCGGCAACCAGTCCCAACATACCGTTGATACCGTCACATACGTCACACTGAACGTGCTTAGCACGGAACGTCAAAACGATTAGTACTATGTGAAGCAACATCTGTTAATTATAAAATAGGAACTTTTGTTGCCTACAACTCTAAACAAATGAAAACAACTAAGAGTCTTTGTTTTGACAGTACTAACTCGGAGGTGATGATTTTGTCTTAAGCCTTGACATGTAGAGTAGCGGTTGTTATATGTTGGCTTATCCCATCAATCAGCTCGCGTTTCATGTAAACAATTGCAAGCGAAAGCAAAAACAGTCTTGTAGCAAAGATAAACGATAATTATAATGCCTTTAAAATGTAAATCTTTAACAATAATGTGATGTATCGTTTATTAGAGTGTAATTGTCCGTGAAAAAAGATAACGACTGATCAAAGTGGGGAACGTTTAAGGATTTTCAACAGAATAGGTTTAAGATTTCCTTCAATCAATCCACACTTATTATATATATATATATATATATATATATATATATATATATATATATATATATATATATATATATATATATATATATATATATATATATATATCATGGGGACAAATATCTACGCTTACATACTAATTTGTAATGATTCAATTAATCATTGTAAAATTATATAAATTATGACACGTATATAACAAAGACTGGTTAAACCGGTTTTGTTTTCTTATGAAATTTGTTTGTTATTGTTGGACTATTTCTGTCCGGATACATCTTAACATATCAAATTTATACAAAGCGAACAATTCGCAAAGAAATAGCTAATTAATGAAACGGAAATTCGCGACATAAGTAACTTGTTCTATCACAACGGTATCAAATAAAAGGAAGGAACAGTTGATGATCTCTCTCTCCTCTTTCTATATATATAGCTGTTCCCCTCTTATACGTCCACCCCTTCTGCACCAGGAAAGTGGCCTTATAAGACAGGTATCTTTTCCGGAGGGGGACTATATTTTTTGTGAGAAGTATATATAATGTACGTAGTAAGAAAGCGACATATTTTAATGCATTTACTATCTTCGTTTAAAAGTAATTATTAAAAGGTTCTTCGTGTATTAAGAATAAACCTATTTCAACTGAATATACAATAAACGATAAATCAGCCCGTGCTGATGTTGATTTTCGGGTTATCGTCCATCCGTATCAACACATATATGGGAGGTTGATTTTCGGGTTATCATCCATCTATATCAACTGATATATGGGAGGTTGATTTATCGGACACATTCTAATGTAAGCGTGATATGCGATCAGGTATTGTTATGCACATTACAAAACCATTCAAAAACAGTTAGACCTTGGTACATACATAACTCTCTTTCCATTGACTCCATATTCCCACTGCTGCTGAATAATCTACGTATCGGTTACGATGTTATTTATTCGAGTCTTTTCAGCATAAAATTATTATTTTCAAAGTCTTTTCTACATAAAATTGTTCGGCAAGCCCGCTCCCCCATGTCGTCTAGTAGAATAACTGACTTTCTTCTAAAGTAATACGTCTCCTTTTACATGATAACATGTTAATATTTGGTAATGATTTATCTGGATGTTGCTAATGGTATGCTGTCAGGATCAGATACAGGTACTGCATATGATTCTCCATGCCCATCCAAACACCCGCCTTCTCGATTACTATTTGCTGACTCGCCGCTCCTTTCAGAACTTTCACACAAGAATCATACATGGTATCGAAGATCTCTTTTGGAGATTCTTGAACTGTTTGTTAATGGCATATGAATATTGATTTTGGCCAGTACGGCCAAAATATACCAACATTTTGGAAAACAAGGAGGGATACTTTTTCTTCCCAACGTAGGCGACGACGAAATTGTGAATTTGTTGGTTTTTTTTTTTAAGAAGATCAGATTTAAGGACGTCATGCTGAACACAAGATAAGAAACAAAGTTAATTGTGTTTTTGTAGTTATTTATGGGCAGACGAAAGCGAGGAAGGTTAGATTTAAAATAGTAGCCATCTTTCGTGACACCAGTCGTTAAACAAATCCGCAAGAAATCTGAAATAAGGGAGTCGTACGCTTTAAATCGATAAGTTGCATTTTGTGGAAATAAATGTTTAAGATTGCCAATAATTCTTGCATTGCGATGGTGTCGTTTTATATGGGGCAAAGTTTAATTTTTTTCTTCGTCCTCTCCTAACATGCCATTATCGATGACAAAATGTGTTACAGGATACCACTGACTTCGTGAGGACCTCCTTCTACAAACGAAATGGATTCTTCTTGATTGTCCCTCAGGAATTTGTAAGTCGATAACCACTCTTTGTAATACCATACAATACGTTGCAGTGGGCAACTGAACAATTTTGATTTGTGTTCGATCACTCGTGTGAAAATGTCCGTTTGGATTGAACCAATGGTACAACAATCAGTATACTAAAAGTATGGCGAAGATACAGTACCTGCCAACTTTGACGATTTTACTTTTCGTCAATCACTTTGAGAGAGGAGAATGCAGCTAAAACAATCGTGTTTAGAGTTTTGAGATTCTATCAACGACACAAGATATTTTTTTACATTTTATACAAGTTTGATTTTTTTCCATTAACAAAACAATGTGTAATTCAAAACACATTTGCATTTAAAAAAAAACACCAAGTTCATGCTGTTGTTTCTTTTCTTTGTGACACACAAACATGTAAACATATAATAAGTATAAATCCCACTTGCACTTAATAAAGCATAAATCCCACTAGCACTTAATAAAACATAAATCCCACTTGCACTTAATAAAGCATAAATCCCACTAGCACTTAATAAAACATAAATCACACTTGCACTTAATAAAGCATAAATCCCACTAGCACTTAATAAAACATAAATCCCTTTAGCACTAAATAAAACATAAATACCACCAGAATTTAATAAAGCATAAATCCCACTAGCACTTAATAAAGCATAAATCCCTCTAGCACTTAATAAAGCATAAATCCCACTAGCACTTAATAAAGCATAAATCCCACTTGCACTTAATAAAGCATAAATCCCACTAGCACTTAATAAAGCATAAATCCCACTGGCACTTAATAAAACATAAATCCCTCTAGCACTTAATAAAACATAAATCCCTCTAGCACTTAATAAAACATAAATCCCTCTAGCACTTAATAAAACATAAATCCCTTTAGCACTTAATAAAACATAAATCCCTCTAGCACTTAATAAAACATAAATCCCTTTAGCACTAAATAAAACATAAATACCACCAGAATTTAATAAAGCATAAATCCCTCTAGCACTTAATAAAACATAAATCCCTCTAGCACTTAATAAAACATAAATCCCACTAGCACTTAATAAAACATAAATCCCTCTAGCACTTAATAAAACATAAATCCCTCTAGCACTTAATAAAACATAAATCCCACTAGCACTTAATAAAACATAAATCCCACTAGCACTTAATAAAACATAAATCCCACTAGCACTTAATAAAACATAAATCCCACTAGCACTTAATAAAACATAAATCCCACTAGCACTTAATAAAACATAAATCCCTCTAGCACTTAATAAAACATAAATCCCACTAGCACTTAATAAAGCATAAATTCCACTGGAACTTAATAAAACATAAATCCCTCTAGCACTTAATAAAGCATAAATTCCACTAGCACTTAATAAAACATAAATCCCACTAGCACTTAATAAAACATAAATCCCTCTAGCACTTAATAAAACATAAATCCCTCTAGCACTTAATAAAACATAAATCCCTCTAGCACTTAATAAAGCATAAATTCCACTAGCACTTAATAAAACATAAATCCCACTAGCACTTAATAAAGCATAAATTCCACTAGCACTTAATAAAACATAAATCCCACTAGCACTTAATAAAACATAAATCCCACTAGCACTTAATAAAGCATAAATCCCGCTAGCACTTAATAAAACATAAATCCCACTAGCACTTAAAAAAGCATAAATCCCACTAGCACTTAATAAAGCATAAATTCCACTAGCACTTAATAAAACATAAATCCCACTAGCACTTAATAAAACATAAATCCCACTAGCACTTAATAAAGCATAAATTCCACTAGCACTTAATAAAGCATAAATCCCACTAGCACTTAATAAAGCATAAATTCCACTAGCACTTAATAAAACATAAATCCCACTAGCACTTAATAAAACATAAATCCCACTAGCACTTAATAAAGCATAAATTCCACTAGCACTTAATAAATCATAAATCCCTCTAGCACCTAATAAAGCATAAATCCCTCTAGCACCTAATAAAGCATAAATCCCTCTAGCACTTAATAAAACATAAATCCCACTAGCACTTAATAAAGCATAAATTCCACTAGCACTTAATAAAGCATAAATCCCACCAGCACTTAATAAAGCATAAATTCCACTAGCACTTAATAAAACATAAATCCCACTAGCACTTAATAAAGCATAAATTCCACTAGCATTTAATAAAACATAAATCCCACTAGCACTTAATAAAACATAAATCCCACTAGCACTTAATAAAGCATAAATCCCACTAGCACTTAATAAAACATAAATCCCACTAGCACTTAATAAAACATAAATCCCACTAGCACTTAATAAAGCATAAATCCCACTAGCACTTAATAAAACATAAATCCCTCTAGCACTTAATAAAACATAAATCCCACTAGCACTTAATAAAACATAAATCCCTCTAGCACTTAATAAAACATAAATCCCACTAGCACTTAATAAAGCATAAATTCCTCTAGCACCTAATAAAGCATAAATCCCTCTAGCACCTAATAAAGCATAAATCCCTCTAGCACTTAATAAAACATAAATTCCACTAGCACTTAATAAAGCATAAATCCCACTAGCACTTAATAAAGCATAAATTCCACTAGCACTTAATAAAACATAAATCCCACTAGCACTTAATAAAACATAAATCCCACTAGCACTTAATAAAGCATAAATTCCACTAGCACTTAACAAAGCATAAATCCCACTAGCACTTAATAAAGCATCAATTCCACTAGCACTTAATAAAACATAAATCCCACTAGCACTTAATAAAACATAAATCCCACTAGCACTTAATAAAGCATAAATCCCACTAGCACTTAATAAAACATAAATCCCACTAGCACTTAATAAAACATAAATCCCACTAGCACTTAATAAAACATAAATCCCACTAGCACTTAATAAAGCATAAATCCCACTAGCACTTAATAAAACATAAATCCCACTAGCACTTAATAAAGCATAAATCCCACTAGCACTTAATAAAACATAAATCCCACTAGCACTTAATAAAGCATAAATCCCACTAGCACTTAATAAAACATAAATCCCACTAGCACTTAATAAAGCATAAATCCCACTAGCACTTAATAAAACATAAATCATGATAACGCATAATAAAGCATAGACTACTCCGTACATGAGTAATGCACAAATTAAAATCACCAATGCCAAATATAAATAGCTAAGATTGCAAAAGTCTCTTTAAATCTTTGTAACATTTAATTTTTTTTAAACACTGTCTCATTCGTTCAAGTCTCTTTGGAGTTAATTGGTTCTTAACTGTCATTTCATTTTTTGCACAAAGCAACTTTTAATGCGTTCTTAGTATTTTTTTCTTTTTCTGGTTCATTTCTCACCACTTCTATGTCATGTTTCTTTAAAGGCCCTAACGAAATATATGTATTTTCCACCATTAAAATAGGGTCCAATTCCACTTTCACTTTCTGGCTATTTCCCACGGGTTCTATCCCAATTTCGTTTCTTTGACCAGTCAAAGACAATGTATTTGGCATAATCAGTAACCTCTTGTTTTTGTAGGGTTTAACGCCATTTTTCAGCACACGATAGGCTATACATGGCGGACAGTATTAATGGTGGAGAAAGAAACGGGAAAACCCCCAGAAAGAACCACCAGAGCTACTGGCAAGCTTTAATACATTGGCCGAATATGAAACTCGAACCCACGCAGACAGAGGTGAGATGGCAGTGATCCATAACGGAGAGAACTTTAGATCACTCGGCCACTCGTGATCCCCAGTAACCTCTTTTATCTATCATTCAAATTCAAGACATTTTCAGTCACCAACATCTATCCAGTCGTAAATATATGGATGTAATCAAATGGCTATATACTCTTCTTGGTAAGTATGAAGAGTAGATTGTCTTCGTCACACAGAGCTACACTATTCGTTTGCAACAATATTCGTAACACTTTTTAAAAAATGAGTTTTTCGTGCACATATAAGGTTTTGATAATCATGTCTTTGCTAAATGTACTGTTCATGCAGTTGTCACAGCTAATGTTCTGGTAAACGGGGCCGTGTCGTTTTGTGGAATCGGGTCTTTTAACAGTACTTGGTTATGCACAAGATGTTGATCATTGTCGTTAACGTACTACCATGGAATTTGGCGCAACACTGATGACAAAAGTCATGGTATGGTAAGTCTTGTAACGTTTATCAATGTTTGAAATTTTGGATCTCTTTGGGACTTGAACTGACTTTCACTCAGAGCTGTTTATTACTGGGATTTGTGTCTTTAATTCTTTGGTTATATTTGGATCTAATTTGCAATACCGTAAGTTTTTCTCTCATGTTTCACTTAGTATTCTAGGGAAATAAATTATTTGTTAAAGTTTACAGAGCTTGTTGTCTTTACTCTTTTATGTTACTTATTTTAAGAGCATAGACTCCTAACACGTGAATCTTGACAAGATTTATGTAGATTAATAATGATTTCCAATGGTAGATTCTGGATGTGCTCTTCTGTGCTAGTCATTTACAGGGACATCTATTTGTTGAACTTTTCGCCCGTGAGTAAAATGGAATATCCTGGTAAAGTACTTTTTATGAAATTTAAATCATCTCACCAAACATCACACGTCGTGAAGAGATTCATGTGAACTGATACTTGTAATCGTTTATTTATTCCTGTAAATTTTAACATTTTTCTGGACATCGTTCCTTGGAACTCGGAACTGTAAATGATATCTGTAAATACGTTGTCGCAGCTCCGAAGATAAATTACTAATTTTCTCTTCTAAGTCATCAATGCACATAATCATGACTTACCAAGAAAATATAGTGATTACAGTGGGTCCACTAGACCTTCGCAGAGTTCATCATTCTCAGGCAATGACTGGTCACGATACCATTTCTGTTTTAAAAGCTTCATTTTTTTCTTTAGTTGAGATCAGCGTGTCCGTAAGGCAACGTGTTGTAGTCAGAGACTTTCTCTTCTTTTCGGTAGATGATCTGATATATATTTTCGAAGGGTTGACTGACGATTTGGAATGATTTTGCGAACGTACAATTTCGTAATGATTCAACATTTTCACCCCAAAGTTCTGATCTTGTCCTGACTTTCTGACTTTTTTTAAAACGGCAAAGTTGACCCCTTGACTTGAACTATGGTTAAGCTTCTACTCTTTCACTTTACATTTTGTACAAATTTGTCCTTGTTGGTCAAATACTGACAACAATACTAGTTTGCTCCACCACTGACTAAACTAAAAAGATCAATATGTTCACCTGTCAAAACTCTTAAACGTTCGTCATCAATGCGTGGATAATAGCTTTCATGGCGGTCGACGTACCTACAACTATCGGTGTCAAAGTAAAGGATTCGGTCTCCTAAAGATTCCGAGACAGATTACAATTTTAAAAGAGCGTCGGCTGCCGTGTACGATGTACTGATGTCATTACCAAACTCGTCAATGGTGCAAACTCTGCGACTTCTACATAATCCACCAAGATCAAATATCTGAATATCAAAAGTTGAGATAGTTTTCCTCACCGATAATTCAACATGCTACGGAAAGAATCGCTTCCCGTGATTCTTTTTAAATTGTTCCATAGTAAAGCCTTCTAGGAATCATTACTGTTTTTTGTATTCCTCTATATCTTTTTGTAGTCTGACACCATGAAAAATATAGACTAGTTTCTTGCTTCGAATTAAACAATTCGTTGACGTACTCGGAGAAATCCCTTTATTGGAATCGTCGTCATCTTCTTGGCATTGCCTTGTAACAAGAAGTGCCAAATTTCGTACACTTTTAGCAAGCGGTATCCACGTTTGAGAACATGAAAAATATACCCTTACCCATATTCCTGTCAGGCTCGTTCTTGATGATTGTGGCGACAATGCCAGTCTTGATTTTAGCTAACATGCAACATAAAATAAACATCAGTTTTCTGTGTCAATAATGAGGTAAAATAGGATTGTACAAGTTCTTCGGTGGCAACGCGTCATGTTTGTGAATGTGTTCTGTCAGACTTTTTAGGGTGACCGGTGGGTAATCCAAGATATCTGTACACCCTATGATCACACATTGATATATAAGATATTTTCTACTTGAGATTCGTTTACTTTGTACAACACGTGTATCGCGTGAAGTTAAGATCGATGTCTACCTGGTCGTACTCTTCGTCATTGAGATACATTCTGGATTGGTTTTGAGACGTCGATCGTAGTCTTGTTCCTTTCTTTCTGTCACATGGTATCTTTAATGTTCTACGTTCTTTTTTCGTTGATGTGTTTGGGCGTACCAAGCATTGTTCAATGGCAAACTCTAAGAAATGGCTTTTCCGGTCTCGTTGATTAAAGCACGCAGTGCATCCATGAAATAAACATGTTCGAAATTCATACACAATTTGCGGATTTTCTAAATCCCGACTTTCCATAAAAGAGTCCCAGTTTTCATTTATCTATCGTATGTAGCATGTTGTATCCACCTATATTGACTTCATACAAATAATGGAACCGTCGAGAACAACGCTTATGAATATCGACGGCTAACACAGAGATAAAACTGGTGGTACGATTGCTAGTTGGTTCTCTAGAATTTACTTCTATTGATAGATCAATGATACATCCTTCCTTCATTAGATCTACACATCCACGATCGACATATAAAATACCACCGTAATATGTATACATTGGATTGAAAGTATTTTAACATTTCTTCTTTCAAATCAAAAGTGTCTAAAGAGTGACACTGGTGGCAAGCGTAAAATTATTCTCGTTGTTCTGTATGCATGTCGTCATGGTAGCGAGACTGAGGCAAATGCGGAAGCTTTGGTACTTAAAAAGCTTAGACAAAATCCATTCTGTCGTTACAAACGTTTTAGGAATTATGCATGCTTAGAGGAATACGCATGTAACTTTTGGAATCTTTAAACATGCGTTTCCCATTCTCGTTTAAGTAATGTTGATTCCGTTCATAGTCATTTATTGAAATTTGGTACTTTCCTGAACAATATTTCAATACAAATTGTTATTCATATCCTGAGAAATTGTAAGCCGTGACTGTAGATATCTTGTTCGAACTAATTAACCAAGGTTACACATTTGTCCAGCAAAAACTATGTAAAGTTTTGAATTTCGATCACTATCATATATAACAACTCGAGGGAGTGAGTGTTAAAGAAGCAATAATACTACTAATAATTTAAAGATTTGTGTTTTGGGACTTTGATAGCTCACATGAGACTGGAATTTGCGTCTCTTATTTTTGTAGAAAAACATTCAAAACATGTTGTAATCACTGTCCATATTGAAGTTAAATTCCAGGAGGACCTGAATAATAATTCTTACTGATTTTTCAGAATGGATTTTTGATCCCACGACTTTTGTTGCTATGAGCACGTCCAACGTTATGAGAACTACCATTCATATGTTAGCGGTGCACGGTTTCTTTAATTTGCAATCACTTTTCTTTTGTTGGAATTGTTGCGTGCGATGTTTTTCGTTAGAGGCTGAACCATTGCATGTTTATTTTCAAGTGGAGAACTGATTTCTTTTTTGTTCTTCTAAATATTCAAGAAGGCTTGGAAGCTAAATATTCAGGAATGCTTGAAATCTAAATATTCAGGAAGGCTTTAGGAAGGCTAAATATTCTTATAAGGCTTGGAAGCTAAATATTCAAGAAGGCTTGGAGGTTAAATATTCAGGAAGGCTTGGAAGCTAAATATTCAGGAAGGCTTGGAAGCTAAATACTCAAGAAGGCTTGGAAGCTACATATTCAAGAAGGTTTAGTGGTTAAATATTCAAGAAAGAAGGCTTGGAAGCTAAACACTCAAGAAGGCTTGGAAGTTAAATATTCAGTAAGGCTTGGAAACTAAATAATAAAGAAGGCTTGCAAGCTAAATATTCAGGAAGGCTTGGAATCTAAATATTCTGTAAGGCTTGGAAGCTAAACATTCAAGAAGGCTTGGAGGTTAAATATTCAAGAAGGCTTAGAAGCTAAATATTCCGTAAGGCTTGGAAACTAAATAATCAAGAAGAATTGGAAGCTAAATATTCAGTAAGGCATGGAAGCTAAATATTGAAAAAGGCTTGGAAGCTAAATATTCAGTAAGGCTTGGAAGCTAAATACTCACGAAGGCTTCGAAGTTAAACATTCAAGAAGGCTTGGAGGTTAAATATTCAAGAAGGCTTGGAAGCTAAATATTCAGTAAGGCTTGGAATCTAAATATTCAGTAAGGCTTGGAAGCAAAATATTCAAAAAAGCTTGGAAGCTAAATATTCAACTAGGCTTGGAAGCTAAATATACAGGAAGGCTTGGGAGCTAAATATTCAGGAAGACTTGGAATCTAAATATTGACGAAGGCTTGGAAGCTAAATACTCAAGAAGGCTTGGAGGTTAAATATGCAAGAAGGCATGGAGGCTAAATATTGACGAAGGCTTGGAAGCTAAATATATAGGAAGGCTTGGAAGCTAAATATTCAGGAAGGCTTGGAAGCTACATATTCAAGAAGGCTTGGAAAAATTTAATATTCAAAAATGCTTGGAATTTACATTTTCATGAAGGCTTGGAAGCTAAATATACAGGAAGGCCTGGAAGCTAAATATTCATGAACGATTGGAAGCTAAATACTCAAGAAGGCTTGGAGATTAACTATTCACGAAGGCTTGGAAGCTCAACAATCAAGAAGGCTTGGAAGCTAAATATTCAAGAAGGCTTGAAAGCTAAATATTTAAGAAAGCTTGGAAGCTAAATATTCAAGAAGGCTTGGAAGCTAAATATTCAATACAGCTTGGAGGCTAAATATTCAAAAAGGCTTGGAAGCTAAGTATCCAGGAAGGCCTGGAAGCTAAATATTCAGGAAGGCTTGGAATCTAAATATTCAATAAGGCTTGGAAGCTAAATATTCAAGAAGGCTTGGAAGCTAAATATTTAGGAAGGCTTAGAAGCTAAATATTCAGGACGGCTTGGAATCTAAATGTTCAGGATGGCTTGGAAGCTAAATATTCAAGAAGGCTTGTTAGCTAAATATTCAAGAAGGCTTGGAAGCTAAATACTCAAGATGTCTTGGAAGCTAAATATTCAAGAAGGCTTGGAAGCTAAATATTTAGGAAAGCTTGGAAGCTAAATATTAAAGAAGGCTTGGGTGCTAAATATTCAATAAGGGCTTGGAGGCTAAATATTCAGGAAGGCTTGGAAGCTAAATATTCAGGAAGGCTTGGAATCAAAATATTCTGTAAGGCTTGGAAGCTAAACATTCAAGAAGGCTTGGAGGTTAAATATTCAAGAAGGCTTGGAAGCTAAATATTCAGTAAGGCTTGGAAGCTAAATATTCAAGAAGGCTTGGAAGCTAAATATTCAAGAAGGCTTGGAAGCTAAATATTCAAGAAGGCATGGAATCTAAATATTCAGTAAGGCTTGGAAGCTAAATACTCAAGAATGCTTGGAGGTTAACTATTCACGAAGGCTTGGAAGCTAAACACTCAAGAAGGCTTGGAAGCTAAATATTCAGGAAAGCTTGAAAGCTAAATATTCAAGAAGGCTTGGAAGCTAAATAATCAATATGACTTGGATGCTAAATATTCAAAAAGGGTTGGAAGGTAAATATTCAGGAAGGCTTGGAAGCTAAATATTCAGGAAGACTTGGAATCTAAATATTCAATAAGGCTTGAAAGCTAAATATTCAAGAAGGCTTGGAAGCTAAATATTCAAGAAGGCTTGGAAGCTAAATATGCAGGAAGGCTTGGAAGCTAAATATTCAGGAAGGCTTGGAATCTAAATGTTTAGAATGGCTTGGAAGCTAAATATTCAAGAAGGCTTGGAAGCTAAATATTGAAGAAGGCTTGGAAGCTAAATATTCAGGAAGGCTTGGAGGCTAAATATTCAGGAAGGCTTGGAAGCTAAATATTCAGGAAGGATTGGAAGCTAAATATGCAGAATGGCTTGGAATTTAAATATCCAGGATGGTTTGGAAGCTAAATATTCAGTAAGGCTTGATAGCTAAATATTCAAGAAAGCTTGGAAGATAAATATCTAGGAAGGCTTGAAAGCTAAATATTCGGGAAGGCATGGAAGCTAAATATTCAGGAAGGCTTGGATGCTAAATATTCAGGATGGCTTGGGAGCTAAATATTCAGTAAGGCGTGGAAGCTAAATATTCAGGAAGGCATGGAATCTAAATATTCAGGATGGCTTGGAAGCTAAATATTCAAGAAGGCTTGGAAGCTAAATATTAGGAAGGCTTGGAAGCTAAATATTCGGGAAGGCTTGGAAGCTAAATACTCAAGAATGCTTGGAGGTTAACTATTCACGAAGGCTTGGAAGCTAAACACTCAAGAAGGCTTGGAAGCTAAATATTCAGGAAAGCTTGATAGCTAAATATTCAAGAAGGCTTGGAAGCTAAATAATCAATATGGCTTGGATGCTAAATATTCAAAAAAGCTTGGAAGCTAAATATTCAGGAAGGCTTGGAAGCTAAATATTCAGGAAGACTTGGAATCTAAATATTCAATAAGGCTTGGAAGCTAAATATTCAAGAAGGCTTGGAAGCTAAATATTCAAGAAGGCTTGGAAGCTAAATATGCAGGAAGGCTTGGAAGCTAAATATTCAGGAAGGCTTGGAATCTAAATGTTTAGAATGGCTTGGAAGCTAAATATTCAAGAAGGCTTGGAAGCTAAATATTGAAGAAGGCTTGGAAGCTAAATATTCAGGAAGGCTTGGAATCTAAATATTCAGGAAGGCTTGGAAGCTAAATATTCAGGAAGGCTTGGAAGCTAAATATGCAGAATGGCTTGGAATTTAAATATCCAGGATGGTTTGGAAGCTAAATATTCAGTAAGGCTTGATAGCTAAATATTCAAGAAAGCTTGGAAGCTGAATATTTAGGAAGGCTTGAAAGCTTAATATATGGGAAGGCATGGAAGCTAAATATTCAGGATGGCTTGGGAGTAAATATTCAGTAAGGCGTGGAAGCTAAATATTCAGGAAGGCATGGAATCTAAATATTCAGGATGGCTTGGAAGCTAAATATTCAAGAAGGCTTGGAAGCTAAATATTCAGGAAAGCTTGAAAGCTAAATATTCAAGAAGGCTTGGAAGCTAAATAATCAATATGGCTTGGATGCTAAATATTCAAAAAGACTTGGAAGCTAAATATACAGGAAGGCTTGGAAGCTAAATATTCAGGAAGACTTGGAATCTAAATATTCAATAAGGCTTGGAAGCTAAATATTCAAGAAGGCTTGGAAGCTAAATATCCAAGAAGGCTTGGAAGCTAAATATGCAGGAAGGCTTGGAAGCTAAATATTCAGGAAGGCTTGGAATCTAAATATGCAGAATGGCTTGGAATTTAAATATCCAGGGTGGTTTGGAAGCTAAATATTCAGTAAGGCTTGATAGCTAAATATTCAAGAAAGCTTGGAAGCTGAATATTTAGGAAGGCTTGAAAGCTAAATATTCGGGAAGGCATGGAAGCTAAATATTCAGGAAGGCTTGGATGCTAAATATTGAGGATAGCTTGGGAGCTAAATATTCAGTAAGGCGTGGAAGCTAAATATTCAGGAAGGCATGGAATCTAAATATTCAGGATGGCTTGGAAGCTAAATATTCAAGAAGGCTTGGAAGCTAAATATTAGGAAGGCTTGGAAGCTAAATATTCGGGAATGCTTGGAAGCTAAATATTCAGTAAGGCTTGGAAGCTAAATATTGAAGAAGGCTTGAAAGCTAAATATTCAAGAAGGCTTGGAAGCTAAATATTCAGTAAGGCTTGGACGCTAAATATTCAAGAAGGCTTGATAGCTAAATATTCAAGAAGGCTTGGAAACTAAATATTCAGGATGGCTTGGAATCTAACTATTCAGTAAGGCTTGGAAGCTAAATATTCAAGAAGGCGAGACATGGAAAACAAAACTGAGGTAGAGGAATCCATGCTGGTCAAAACGAGAAAGAAAGAAAGAAATAGGGAAATAAAGGTAGGATGGAAGGAAGCAAGATAGAAAGAGAAATAAAAATTTACTTTAGTGTTGTATTATGGTGATTCATGCTCAAAGAGACTTGATATCATTAGATGTAACCGTCTTAACCCTTTTCCACTTATGGACTTGATATCATTAGTTGTAACTATCTTAACCCTTTCCACTTATGGACTTGATATCATTAGACGTAACCGTCTTAACCCTTTTCCACTTATGGACTTGATATCGTAACTATGTATTGAAAGTGATGTTTCGAGTCCGCTGTCTTCTGATTGGAAAGAAGAAAACACACCATGAATGAAACATGTTTCACGCATTCTGATTGCTGGAACATTCCAATCGTTTCCAACTGGTCCAAGACTATAGATAGAGAAGCACTGGCCGATTGTGTCATCACGGTGTTAAAAATGATACCGTAGGAGGCCCGTGACAACTAAATATGCAACAGATCAAATCATTTATTTATGAAACTGAATCTCATTTACTACAAATATCTAAAAATTGAATCTTCAAACTTTCCATATTCACATACTGCTAAAGTTGTTCTTATTAATTCTTCATCAAGATAGTCTAAGTTTTCTTACCATGTCAACTAATTTCAGTTAATTTCATGTTTGATAAATCTTTGTTGTTGAATGTTTTATGGATGCTTTCAAACTGAACATTGAAAACAAGGTTATTTCTCTCTCAGGAGAAATGAATAGTTGAAAGTGCATTTGAGTTAATTTATGTTTCTTATTTCAGTTTTTTGAAAATCGAATGCAAATCATTCATTTTTCACTTTTATCTCTGTTAATTTCTTGTGTAATTACGAAGCAATGACATTACCTGTATTGTAGTCGCCTAATCAAATTTTTAATTTGTTTCATTATTAAAATGTGATTCATGATCAATGCAATTTCGCATGACATATTTTTGCCTAATTCATTTTCTAATGAGCTGCGTCTTCTGCATTGTCACATGCTAGACATTCGTTCATTTTGTGATTTATGTGTTGTACCTTTAGGCGTTGATTTTAATTGTCATATCTTCTGCTCATTTCAACTCTGCAAAGATATAATCATATATATATATATATATATATATATATATATATATATATATATATATATATATATATATATATATATATAAAATTATATTAAATTATGACACATATATAACAAAGACTGGTTAACCGGTTTTGTTTTATATGTAATTTGTTTGTTATTGTTGGACTATTTATGTGCGCATACAGCTTAACATATGAAATTTATACAAAGCGAACGATTCGCAAAAAAATAGCTAAATAATGAAACGGGAACTCGAGACATAAGTAAATTGTTCTATCACAACGGTATCAAATATAAGGAAGGAACAGCTGATGATCTCTCTCTCTCTCCTCTTTCTTTCTCTCTCATATATATATATATATATATATATATATATATATATATATATATATATATATATATATATATATATATATATATATATATATATATATATATATCACGACTAGACGGTGTCTCACGTACCACAGCCAGTCCTTCTTTCTAATGATCAAGGTGACAGCAAGGAAAAATTTAATTTTATGACTTGCTAATTGTCCGGCGTGTAACTTTATAACCACTAGAATGTGTAATATTATTTTTTTAATGGCACATACATATAAACATTAATATTCAATTTACTGAGAAATATTTGAAAGGAAATATTCAAAAAAATATATCTCTGCCAAACTCTGCATGCCTTATTAACCCATATATATTTTTGTTGATAGTATATTTTGGGTTTGTTTTTATTCCCGTGTGTGGATAGTAGATTTGGTTATCTTTTTGCAGCATCCCGTGTGTGGATAATATATTATTTGCGGTTTTTTTCTTGTCCTTCCCGTGTGTGGATAGTAAATTGTTTTTTGTTTGTTTTTCCTTCCCGTGTGTTGATATAATTTGTGTGTGTGTGTGTGTGTGTGTGTGTGTGTGTGTGTTTAGCTTCCCTTTTGTGTGAATAGTATATATTGGTGTGTTTTTATCTGCCATTCTGTATAGATAACACATTTAAGGTTAGTATGCGTACGTTTGTGTGGATAGCAGATGTACGGTTAGCATACGTTCGTGTACTTTTGTGTGGGTACTAGATTTCTTTTAGCTGCTCTTCTATGTGAATATTAAATAGGGAGTTGGTAGCTTCCCTTCCTGTGTGGATATTATATTTGGAGTTTGATATTTAACTTTTCTTCTGTATGGATAGTAGATATGGAGCGATTTTATAGCCGCCCTTCTGTGTGGATAGTAGATTTGGGTTGTGATTTTATCTTCTCTACTGTGGATACTAGATTTGGGTTTATTTCCTTCACGTCCGTGCTTGAAGTACATAAAGCCAAGCGACTTGGCAAAATTACTGCAGTAGTATTAATTTTAGAACAAACTCAAAACAAGTGTGGGATAAAATCAGAACCATCAGAGGGAAGCACACCAATAGCACCCCAAAAATAAATAATACCAGCAATCATAAAGAACAAGCTGACTCGCTAGCAATACACTTTAAAAACATGAGCAGCAACAGTAATTACACTACTGAATTTCAAAACCACAGGGCTAAAACTGAAATTAAATTCCACAATTTATTTCAAGACCTTGGACCCAAATCCTCATCACTAAATAAAGAAATAACATTATATGAATGGGACCAGGCACTAAAAACTAAACATGAAACTCCACCTGGGCAAGATCAAATAGGTTATGTTATATATAAAAACTTACCTAAAACTATAGTTAAATCAATCATCAAAATGCTAAATATAATATATGATACAGGAAAGCTACCTAAAAAATGGAAAACAGCGATAGTAATACCCATACTTAAACCAAATAAGGATCGGAATGATATCAATTCGTACAGACCCATCTCACTTACCAATAACATCTGTAAAATTATGGAAACAATTGTTACTAACAGACTTAAACACCACCTTGAAAGCAACAATCTGATATCTCCAAATCAATGTGGGTTTAGAAATAAAAGATCCACTACGGACCAATTAATAAGATTAGAATCCGCCATAAAACTTGCATTTAACAACAAAAGAAAAGCGGATAGAAACTTAATTGCGGTATTTATTGATCTAGAAAAAGCATTCGATCTTGTATGGACCAAAGGCCTTATAGCCAAATTAAATCATTATGGCATTACAGGTCGAATGTTCAACTTCATAGAAAATTTCCTGACCAACCGCAAAATTATAACTAGGGTAGGGGCTACTTACTCTGAGAAATACTCCCTTGAAAATGGAACTCCACAAGGTAGTGTTCTCAGCCCCACCCTCTTTAACCTTATGATAAATGACCTTGACTCCAATCTGGCAACACCTAAAATTGAATTATCACAATTTGCTGATGATAGTGGACTTTGGAGAGCAGGCAAACCCTCCAATCACCAACACATGGCTGAAATACAAACCAGCTTAAACAACATAGGAAAATGGGCTGATAAATGGGGATTTAAGCTATCGCACCAAAAAACGGTAGCTGTTCTGTTTACCCCTTGCAAAAAAATCAAAACCTACCCCAAACTTACCATTCAAAATAAAGTTATAACATTTGTAAAAGTAGCCAAATTTCTGGGTATGTACTTTGATGAACACCTGACATGGGCTTATCATATAGATGACCTAGCTAAAAGATGCAATCAGGACCTAAATCTATTAAGAAGCCTCAAAGGCACTCAGTGGGGTGCTAATCAAGAAACTATTCTAATATCATATAGGGCACTAATAAGATCCAAACTAGACTATGGCTGCCAAGTATATACCACGGCATCCACACGTCATTTAAACAAATTAATTAAAATTCAGAGAAAAGCCCTACTTATTGGTACTGGCGCACTGCCATCGACCTCTACATCCGAGCTGCAGGTCTTAACTGGGGAACCGCCATTACATCTCAGAAGGCAGGAACTCATTCTAAGATATGCAACCCGGCTGTCGACCCATGACAAAATGCACCCCACTCTATTGGCCATCAATAAATGTAACATTCCTTTTAGGAAAACCTTGAAAAATAATACATCAATGGGAAAAATAGTACACGAGTTAAACAAAAAACTTCCAGTAGATATATTCCAAGTAGAAGCTAACATAATATATGATAAAGAACCTTGGAGTAATGTACCAACGAAAGTAAATATCTCCCTTACAGATAACGGAAACAAAGAAAATCAACAACAACATTTAAAAATATTGGCATTGGAAATCATAAATAATCAATATCCAAACTGCACAAAAATTTACACGGATGGCTCAAAAATTGCAAATCCTTTTAAAACAGCTGCAGCCTGGGTCATACCAGAACATAACATACAAATGGGCAGGCGTCTTCCTGACCACTGTTCCATTTATACAGCGGAATTTTGGGCCATCATTGAATCATTAAAATGGATAGAAGAAAACAAACCAAATAAGACACTGATTATTAGTGACTCGCTCAGCGTCCTTACTTCTATCCAAAACAACAACACCAAATCTAGAGAAAATTTCCTAAAACAAATTAATCAGATATTAAAAATACTAAATTCTCAAAATCTAGTAGTTGAGTTTATGTGGATTCCATCCCACATAGACATAAAAGGAAATGACTTAGCAGATCAACTGGCTAAAAACAAACTCACCGAACCAAACTATATGCCACTCAAATATAGTCAAACTGAAATATATCATTTAATCTACTCAATGATTAATCAAAAGTGGCAGACTGATTGGGACAAAAGCAAACAAGGGAGAATTTTACATAACATCATTAAGGAAGTCAATAGAAAAATCATACCACCTAGGTGCAATAGTTATGAACAGTCTAAAATAAATAGAATAATCTTGGGAAAAACAAAACTGGCTAACAGCTTTGGTAAATATATAGGACCTTTTCCACACAACATTAATTGCTTCAGTTGTAACATACCTGAAGACTTACATCACATATTTAATAACTGTAAAAACAACCAGAAGGAAAGGAACATATTTAGATCTAAACAACTAAACATCTCTGCACCAAGTACATACCCGGAAGTAATTCAATTAAATAACACCAACCCCCAAAAATCAATTCAACACATAATAGAATTACTAAGAACATCAGGGCTCCTTGAAAAAATATAATGCAAATAATACTATATAATAAATAACACCCGTAAGGAATGCCCCCTGTTGGTCACATGGGTTCATTGGCCAATCAGGGGACAGGACCTGCAACCGCGTAAATACGTTAAGCGGAATTTGTATAATAACAAAAAATAAAATAAACAATATCCATAAGGAATGCGAATGCATAGGACCTGAAGGGTTCCGTTACTTGAAAAAGAGCCCACCTACACTACGCTGGGTATAACGCCCCGGATGGTACCTGTGCTAAACAAACCTAATAGGATACTTTAAAGATATTGAAATTTATAGACTATACAGATAAACATTGAAAATTGCATTATAACAAAGTAAAGAACAAAACAGAAACAATAAATAAGTGTCTAGGAAACCACCTCTCTTCTGTCTATTCTTACAACTCTTCCTATATACAGCCTCATTGACAGCATTATACAACCAAACTAGGAATGTATTTACAGTTAAAAACCCCAACAAACCGGGATATCCACATGGTCTAAACGGGACCATCTAAAACGTCTCCTGCTTTATGGCCTCAAATAGATTTTATGAGGTAGTCTCAAAGTCCAAAGACTATCAGGCTCAGCGACACAATGTCGCAACATAAAAATATTTACTGTAAGTAAGATCTCTAAATTATTACCATATAAGGTAGTCAATGCCCAGACTATCAGGCCCCGCGGCACAAAGCTGCACTATAAACTAAGCTATAAGAACTAAGGCCTATAACATGATTTAGGTGGTCAATACCTGACCATCTAGCAAGACAGCACACGCTGCAATAAATTTTTACACAATAACCTTAATTACTTTAAAACCTCTACGTTGGATAACTACCAACGCGAGAATAGGCTGTCATATGAGGTTGTATACTCTACTTTAATAACAGCACAAAGTATTCCAAATTGTTAAGGGAGAACACGGAATGGATACGACGGAAGGAGGCAACTTCAAGATGGAGGAACAACAAAACCAAAGGCACCCAAGAAGGACACAGGGACTCACCGGACGGAATGAGGGAACTTCGGTTACACCCTGTAACACTCCATCAAAAAGCCCTTTTAAGGGCTATTTATACTTAGAGAGTTTCCTTTTGGCTGAGAAACTCTATTCGACAATCTCTTTCTTCAAAAATCAGACTTGATCAATTTTGGCTGTCCACTATCAAAATTAACAACCCATTTAACCCGACATTGACCAACCTATACATGTCACTTGACATACCTAGTTTACAAAATTGATAGGGAACACACAAAATGTACACTCTGTACTAGACAAAAATTGGAATGTTAGGATGTTAGGAAAAAATATAACTTGAAAGATTGACTCAATTGCACAGGTGGCTTACACAATATCGGTATAGGATGTCCACTAGCAACAACTGGACTCGATTTGATAAGGCTAGGGCGTGCAAGACGAACGACATCAAGGTGCCAGTTCACAGATCCTTTTCCTCCTCCTCCGCTGCCTGACTCCAACACCAGCAAATGACTAGAAGTGGAAACCATTTTTCACTAGTCATCATTCGGTGCCATTGCACCTCTAGCTCTGCATCCTCCGATTGGTTGATAGGGTTGAGTGCGTGGCTGTTCTATTCCCACTCACCTAGGTCTTTCATTCATGTCGATAGCTCCGTATAGGGGTGCGGCATGACGACCAAATTAAATAGCATACTATGTATGCATAAACGCCCGTGGGCATGTGGCACCATTCCTTCCTCACGGGAAAATCTAAATCACTACCATATTAATTGGTAGTGTAAAATAGTGAACAAATGACCCTTTGTGGCCGGTTTCACTTAAAACCATAATTCATTCATTCATTCATGCGCGCCAATTCGTGAAGCGTTCCATATTTTTATATATAGCTTATTAACCAACTAAGACCCCAAATAGTTCTATAAGGTGGCTAAAAACCCAAAGCCATCAGGCCCAGCTATACAATGTAGCAAACTAAATATATAGCTTATTAACCAACTAAGACCCCAAATAGTTCTATAAGCTGGCTTAAAACCCAAAGCCATCAGGTCCAGCTACACAATGTAGCAAAATAAATTAGAACAAATATGCCATTCTCTTCTCCTACTATATAAACAGCACAATAATGTTTTTCTATTCCAAATTGTTAGTTTACAAGACGGCACTATTTATAATTAGGACTATGGGACTAAAAGATTACCTTGGATACAGCGCCTCCCTTTCACTACGGTCACTTCCCTCCTTCGCCTCTTCCGCTGACTGCGTCCGATGGTTGATATAATTTAAACAGCACAAAATTGTGCATTAAAGCGGGGGTGGGGGGGTGGAACCATTCCACCCCCCGAACTAAATAAAGAGTCCCCTTTGGAATATTAACCAGACGTAAATGCCTTTAGGCGAACACGTCTTTAATTCTAAAGCAGCAGCAGCATGCGCGCCAGAAATATTTATTGATAGGAAAGATGAAAATTTCTATGACTCTATGGATTTGATATAATTGTACATGTGGCTTACACATTATTGGTATTTTTTCTGTTCATTAGTAAAACTGGAATAGATTGGAAATAAGTGCGACCCGGTCGTTTCAAGCGTAAACAATGGCAAAATCCAGGAGTGCGGAGAAACATAACAAGGCTTAACCTGATTGTCGACGAAAACACGTTAATCTAAGGCGAGATTGCCATTTAACGCAGGTGCCGGGAGGACTGCGATAACACAGCCTAGTGTAGTCAAAGTTACCTTTGGTCCCGACCAATTAAATAGCCCGACAGTCGGGCATTAACTGGTCGCGAAAGCACTTAGTTGCGTATGCGACCTTAATTCATATAATTGATTGATTGATGCGCGCCATTCATTCAGCCTTAAACAACGGCAGAAAATGGCAAGTAATATTATGAACAAAATGAAATTACAGGAAGTATTAGACAATACTGTAATGTTGGAGAAAATGCTGTTGAAAGTTGAAGACAGCTATGGTTACACACATCATAGGCTGAGAATGGAAATTAACAACATTAGAAAGTCAAAGAAAATATTAAAAGAAGAACTTAAAGAAGAAAAAGATAGAATGGAAGACAAGATAAAGACAAATGAGGGAATGGAATGAAAAGATAGATAAGGAAGAAAGAAATGGGAAATTAAAAGAAAGAGGTAGAAGAGAAGCAGGAAAAGGAGGAGGAAAATGATAGAAAGAGAAGAGCAGAAGACAACAACAATGGTAAAACTGAGAAGATGGTGGAGGAAAAGAAGCGATTGGAAAAGAAGAAACCCAAAGACCATTTTCAGGGCTACTCATATGCCTCAAAAATATATTTGTTCTCCTTGAAATATTTGTGTGTCTTTATTTGTTTGTTTGTTTACCCGACCCGCCAAACGTTGTTTTATTCGTATAGTTTACGAACAAGCTGAACGTAATAGCTAAATGTACGCGCCACCCGCAACCCGCTGAACTACCGTGACGTCGTCATTCCTACAGACCCTATACATACTCCACTTTCCTAATGTCCTAATATAGACCCTAACGTTTGTTCCTATAAACCCCTAGCTGTGCCGATAGTCCCTATAAGTATGTATGATATAAAGATATATGAAGGCTATGATGTAAATGGCTTGTATGGGTTATGCCTATGTTAAATTCTCATATATTTCAAATTAAGAGGTTAGTGTTAGGACTGGTCGGCCTGGTGTCAGGATAATGTGACTGGGTGGGACATCATGCTACATGTCTGCGGCATGATGCCTCAGTGCTAGACATCACTATAAACTGTCTCACAGCAGACATCGTAGCGATATGACTGAAAAATTGTTAAAGCTACGTTAAAATCCTAATCAAAGAAACAATCAAACATATGTTTCAAATCGTCCCACGATGTTTTTGACTGGGGTTTCTATAGACCATGCATATCTTTGTCATACATCACCTATATGGCCTCACATGTCCTATATCGTCCCAGGGAATTTTCACCTATATGGCCTCACATGTCCTATATCGTCCCAGGGTGTGTTCACTTATATGGCCTCACATGTCCTGTATCGTCCCGTGTGTATAAATTAAGACGAATGTCAATTCAGTGCATATATGACAAGCTTTTATTAATGAGAAATAACTTTTTTTTAAAAACGGTGAACATATATGCTATCCAATAAGAATAAAAAGTCATGGATAGAGTTAACAAATTTCAATTCATTACATATATGACAGAATCCTTTATTTATAAGAAAGACATTTGCATAAACTGATCAGGTATCCAATAATAATAGGAAAATGTAAGTGTGTCAAATCTCCTTGAAAATGAAATATTATAAAATTTCATTTCACACAAACAGCTCACAAAGATAGTCACAAAGATGTGGTTCAGTGTTTGTCTGGTTATGAGAGTTTTAGTAGTATGGTTTCTTAAATTTAGATACTACCGATAAGAATATAACGTTCGTGTTAAGGAATAAACGCATGTTGCATATTGAAAGGTAATCAGTTTACTTGAATCAATAAAAGCAAAAAACAAAAGAGATAATAAAGTATCTTTCAGGTGCAAGAAATTATGAATTCTTTATGGTGTTTTCGCAATAATTAGCAGGTATTACAGTTATAAGTATTATGAAAAGGAATTATCATAACCTTCTTGCCATCACTTGCTGATAAGGATTTGCTCATAACTTAAGAAATGTTTTTACAGAGAGAGAGAGAGAGAGAGAGAGAGAGAGAGAGAGAGAGAGAGAGAGAGAGAGAGAGAGAGAGAAAGTTCATGCTCTCTTAAGAAGAGGTGTCACTCATATTTGCCTAGATAATTCTACGATCTTGGGGAATACTGCGAAGCGAAGGTACCAGATCGACTGTAAGAAGACAAACCCTCTTGATTCTCGACGAATGAACGCATTTAACTTAAATAATTGAGATACAGCAAATTACATTCAAGATACACATAAACTTAATACTTCAAATACAAAAAATACATATAAAATTAAAACTTTCCTTTAAGTTTAGCAACTTCATACACTTGTAAAAGTTGTGCCTTTTAGAATATAATACTGATAATTAAATATCGAATACATTCACGATAGCCCAAGAGTATAAAATTCAATATTTACGATTAATTTATCAATTATTCTGAAGACATGTATTTGAAAATATTTAAAATAGAAAACTAATTTGAAATAGGATACTAAAACATTATTCTCTATTACTTAACGAATATTTTATTTCCAAATTATTTTATATAAAAAACTAAACATTAGGATTGTAGCTAATTCGTCTTTTGTAAGAATAATAATATCAATGCAAATGAATACATATTCTTTAAATAACTAAAGTTTTCAGTACATTATCATATAGAATAGAAAATTAATATTGAAAAAATATTGCAACATTTAGAGCCTTGACTGAATTTCTACCATTACAATCTTGAGCATTAAAAGTCCCTATACCATAAAGTAAATCTACGAACACAGATAGATGCCTACTTATAAGAATACAAGCCATCTTGATTCGCGACGAATGAACTGATTGGCTCAAAACATATTCTCGAATTATACGCGACTATGAACATAGGGCCAAAGCAAACTATTGACATTAATCTAACTACTTCTAACGTACATTCGTCTCGAATCAAAAAGAGGCTAATATCTATAGATCTATATCATTCTAGATCTTTATTTTAAAAAAATACTGTATTACATGAATGAAAAATTGCTTTAAATATAATTTACTGAAAAATTATTTTCTAATAAACTAAAAAATGATATCCTAACACAAGTATTAAAGTTAAACCATCAAAATGAAAAATAACCTAAATATTCTCATTTATTGTATCTGAACTCAACAAAGGAGATAGTTATAGGTTTTCCTATGCGTCTGACATAAACATGTAACTTTTGGATTTGCTACGTAACATGGATGGATAAAGCAAGTTTTTGTGCTATAGTTTTGTCGCACTTTATAATGTGATAACTAGGTCGAGTCTACTGAACGTCCTGGTGTTCACATTTTCTAATAGGTCTCCTAAAATACACGCAGAGTGTTAAATGAGTGTTCTCCGATATCTTCTGAAGAGCACTCGTACATGAGGTCTCTGCTCGGAAGATACAAAAGGGGATCTTAATTAAGGAATATATTGCTGTTAAACCATAGGTAACTAGTTGACATCACTGGAATAAGCAGGATAGAAGTCAGGGAATGGTCCGTTTAGGCGCCTCATCATCATCTGCTCATATTTCCTGATTCTCTTTTGCTCTTTACCTTTGGCATTGTGTTTTGTATACAGCTTCTTTATAAATACAGCAAGACTAATAACATCAGGTGTAAGAATGGAAATCAATACCATCACAATGAAGAATATCCCTATAGTCCCAACCGCTACGGCTGCAGATCGATTGTCCTTAGCGCTTGTCAAAAGTCTTTGAAAGGCGCCAGTGCTCTTTTTTTTCACTGTTAAATTAGATACCAGACCGTTCACATCATACACTATGCTACTGGCGTGGTGTTTAAACTTGCTACACGTTACATACTGACTGAATACGGTTATACTTTCTTTACACATGCAGGCTTTCACATAGCTCTCAGTGGAAGCCATGTCCACTGTACTCGAGGTTGGTGACAAACTGTCAATGGTTGTCATCGTGGGGAACATAGCAGATGGATCCGATGTCAGTGAGGAAATGTTCATGGTGATTAGGGTCGCTGTGGAGCATATATTGGTTGTCTCAAACAGACTAACAACGTCACAGCCTGCCACTGCAACCCGAATGTCGTTTATGTGGATGACCTTGTAAGGCTCGAGTGCGCTGATTGAAACGGAAGGGTGAACATAAGTTGATGATAGAGAGTCTGGAAGATAAAATCAGTTATTTTTCAGTACAGTAACATTGCATAGGTAATACATTGTTAGTGTGCATCAAAGAGGACCCTTTATTTAAAAAAAAAACACAAACCAATAAGTCTTGAATATATCATGAGTGGGGTGGGGTGGGGATGGTTGGGGTTCTCCACTTAACAAATCTCTCGATTATTAATTGGATTTCAGCCGTATTCGTAATCAAGTGCTTGGTTGCATTTGATTGCCAGCGTTTTCCATCATCGTTTACCGGGGTCACATAGCCCGGTTTCTGCATAATTCTCTTAGTTATTCTTAGATTTCAACAAGATTTAGATTTAAATTTAATTTGGCTGAGAGTATGGCTTAGTCTGAATTCAGTTTTGTCTTGCCGAGTTGTAATCTTTAACTGTCAAATCAGATTCCTTGGTTTCCGCACAGTAACTCCGTTAATAACTATTGGATTTGACCCGCCCACCCACTCATCTTCATTTTCGTAAGACAACTCCTTCTAATATGATCTGCTTTTCGATCACAATTTGTAGACGGCTTCATGTTGATAGGATATTGGCTGAGACAAAATGTTAAAATACATCATTGTTTAGCGGAATTATTTTCCCTGCTTGTCAGACTCATCTCTTTAATTTCTACACAATAACTCCATTCGAAGTTAATTAAACTAAATCTTATATCTTGATGATACCTTGGCTGAATTCAGTTATCAGCATTCTAAATCATTTGGCAGAGGCACCGTCCCTGTTTTTCAGCCGCATTCAGTTTCAGTTTTGAATTATGATTATATTATTGGAATTTAAACAAATTTGAGTAGGCAGAGTAATATTAATTTGACCTTGACCTTGACTGATTGTTATGTTACATCCGTTACATCATAGTATGGCCTCATGTTATCAGACTAACCAACTTTCATTTCTACGTTACTGCTCTCTTAGTATGCAACATCATGTCGATGACACATTGGCCTAATTTTTTCAGCGTTTAATTGTGGCCCATGATTGTTGGATCAACAAAATCTTGTCCTTTAAGAATTATTGTTGGATGTCTATATAATTACATGACATTTTGTTTATCAGCGTTCACCATTATCGTTTAGCAGAGTTACTCACGCTGTATGATGGACCTAAAATTGTATGCATCTTGGTACTTATATAACCCCATGTAGGCGGAGCTTAACATGTAGGGAATATTGCATTCTGAAATAAAAAATAATACTAGCTGTGATTGGTGCATTATGCAAGAGTTGTACTTTCTGTTAGGCTTAAAAAAAAGTTAAGCCTCTTGGCAACATTTGAGATTTAGTTAATTCATATTTAGATCATATTTTGCATTGTTTATGATTTTCTTTAAAAATGTGGCACACATGGGTGAAACTAGGTCTGTTGTGACTAGATAACTCTTACCCCAGTTTAGTTCCAGCACAGTTATCGCTCTTAAATGCAACGGAGCCCTGGTTTTGTCCTTGTCAATTTGACAATCTAAGATTATTCTCTGTGATAGTGTGTGACATGCATGCTGAAGTGGGATAGAAAGTATATTTATTTCGCAAAACATTAGCATTGAGGTCTATGGAAAAACAATTAGTACCTTGATACCTACTGACGAGACCTCAGGTGGGTTCCATATTAAGTGTTCTACGTCATCAGTTTTGTCTTCTTTCACACACGTGTCTTAACTTATTTTCAACATTATCATGGTCACCTACCTTTGTCCACTCTAAAAGTACAATTCTACTTTTAACGAAAAGCAGAGGATATAAATTCCTGGAATCCGCATGTTTTACTTTCTCAGTAACTTAATCTTGCATAATATGATCCAATTCCTTAAACTAAGGTATACCACGTAGAGAGCAGTGACTTCTGCTGTAGGAAACGGTATTTTTTTAAAAAAGCCTCAAGCTCGATGACAGCGATTTCGCAATCATTTAACGTGACATTCAAGTTTTGTATTTGACGACGCATAAAAGGTGTCTTTTGAGCTACATGTAGCACAATAACCTATTTGAAAAAGTTTATGATTTCACAGATAGACTTTTTTAAAAATTATGTTACACGTAAGATTCTTGTTTGGTGGTGGTTGGTTGTATAGGTGTGGAGGAAATGAGGTGATAACGGTGTTTTGTGTTTCTGTTTTATTTTTCTGTCTGGTTCAGGAAAGAATAAACCACCGAAAAGAAAAACCCTCTGAGATAATATTACAAAAGCTAACAGCACAAACATTAATCAAGGAACAGCATTTTTTTCAGACAAAAACAATTGCCTTTACTATAAATGATGATGTCTTATTTGTGAAAAATCACCAATTAATGTGTAGTTAGCATAGATGAATATCATGCAGAGGACATTCGTTAAGGAGGTGATTTTTTTTTTTACAACAGTACACCATAGCCAATATCATCGGTGTAATATGGCCGTAGACCTAATGTAATTTCCCAAATACACTCTACTAGCATAAATAAAAAATGTCGCTGCTGCACACATTGTGTAAACACAATATCAGTCTCATTTCACTTTCTTTATGCTCATTGTGAGATACTATTTTGGTGATGAAAAGTTCACAGTTGCGGTCATAAAAATACGGGTTGAAGGATTACTCTTTGCATAGCTCTCGATATATTTCCTATCCTTTAGAAAAATCAGGTAAAATAAAGCAGGTGTTTCCGCTAGAAAGTTGTATTATCAACTTCTGGTGGCAGTGGCGTTTCGAGAAAAGGGAGACAATGACACATGGAGAAGTTTGGTAATTCCTACACGGTTGTGTCCCATTTTAGTTCGATTCAATACGATTGTCTGATGAATACTATTACGCTGTGTCATTTTGTGCAACCCACGACATATCACATTTGACAACGGGGGTGGGATTGCGGACACTCAATAATTTGTTCCGATTGTAGCTGGGATATAATTTGTGAAAAATAGAATGGCTAATTCAGCAAAAAGGAGTTATTTTCATAAAAGAATGAGTAGATTATTCGCTACCGTGAGTACTTTGTGTGTGTGTGTGTGTGTGTGTGTGTGTGTGTGTCGCCAAAGCTGGTACGGGACAACAAAAAAGTAATTCTTTTACTTTCCGTGATTGAACATGCTGTATAAGAAGTCATGTGCAACATTCTACAGCATGAAAAGCCTAACGATATCACTTGCAATAAATTGTGCGCATTTTACAATAATCAAGCAAGCTTGAAAGCGTGTACACAGTGCAGTTGGCCTATCAATTCTTGCAACAAGTAAAGCATAATTTTTGGTTATCCTTCTCTCTGTTACATTATTATTTTTACCTATATTTTGTGTCAATTTTTATGATTACCAATTGCAAGGGTCTTTTTGTAAAAATAAAACATTTTAAACAGCTATTTGTGTTCATGATTGTGGGTTTGAACTTTAAGATAAGGTCTTTTTGTTTGGCCAACACGTTCTTGCGGCCATTTGACGTCGGAAGTTGTAGAAGTGCTATTGTTGACAAATTTGATGAAATCTGATTCAGGTTATTGGTTCCCCATCAAAAAGATGTTGTTTCTCCAGGACCTGGCTTTGTTGACAAGATGGGATAATCCAGAAATGAATATATAACCCTTATCCTGGTTCTGAAATTGTGTCTTAGTTTTTTATGTAACGGATGTTTGCATGAGACTTAATTATTTCTATCTTAAACATCAATCTTAGTAGAATCAGTTTTAGTTGCTTTCAGTTATAATTTGAGAGGACCTATTTAAATTATTCATTGGAATCACATGGTGCTCATAAGCTTTAGAACTTCGTAACTATTTTAGAATTACTGTGAATTTAAAGACATTTTGGATTATATCATTGTGATACATCAAGACTGTTAGTACATTACAATATTCCACACTATTGGCACATCAGCACAACAGATTGAACTTCATTCGGAACACCACTGGGGGAAAGGAACTAGAATGGAATAATCGATACTTTTGGACTTGTGATATAACGTTTCGGACTATTTAGGGTTTTATTTACCATACTGTAAGCTATTTTTAATTTTTCACTTTGTATACTACAGAAATAAATTATTTATTGAATTTTCAAAAACATGTTGCTTTTATTTCATTTTGTTTAAGACCTTAAAGTCATAACAGCGTAGTCTAAAATCTCGAGTCATACCATTCAGGATCGTTTGAGACTGTTTGACGCTACCCACGTGTTCTGAAACTGCCGCATGAACTTGATCGACTAGGAAAGTAATACTACTTGAGTGACTTTTTTTAAAAACGTGTTTTCACGGCCAGTGATGTCTCATAGTCGATATAAGTGTGCTAACCTTACGGCTTGAGAATGGGAGTGTAATACATAGTACATTTATAATTGATAGTAATCGTCATGCTATAGTACCAGTTCACTATGCGGGGTGCCAAAGATGGATGGGTCAATTTTCCCATGCAACTAACGGTATAGTGTGTTGCGTTATAACCTATCTAATTCACTGTCATGTTTGGTGGCCGCCAGTTTCTGTCTCTTACTTTGTGCACAACCAACAATATATAACAGATTCAAGAAAAACGAGGCAGGAGGACAACGTATACACAGACACACCTACCAATAGCAATTATGGATGAAGGAGTCGGCAATATACACGAATTGTTAGGGATCAGGCTATTATCCTCTCGACACGGGGCTGAAGCTGTATGCGTCTCACCTAGAAACAATGAGAAACTGTTTTACTGACAGGACAAGTATTCACTCCTGGAAATTAAATTGCAAGGCCGAAATTCGGCCGTTAATTTGGGTAATTTGTTGCAAACCCATCTCAAATCGTCAACCGTTGTGTCAACTGTCCCAGATATACCACTACGTATTGCATTATTCAACGCCCAATCAGTAGGACCACCGGGAAAGCGCACATAAATAGTTAATTTTATCAACGATCAGAATATAGACGTCTACTTCATGACAGAAACATGGTTAAAAACATCAGGCGATGAGCCCAAGTGCGCGGATCTAACTCCCACCGGTTACTCCATCAAGTCTTTCCCCCGCCACTCTGGCGAAGGTGGAATCGCTGTCATCACAAAGAATTCCATGATATAATATCTTAAATATAATACAACCTTCAATGTCTGCCACACATCATTTTAACTAATCCAAACAACACTCACACTGGAACAAAGGTCAGTCCATTTTTTTCTGCTTCTACCGCCCTCCTCCTAGTAGAAAAAACAACCTGACTGAATCTCTCTTTTTGGAGTAGTTTCCAAATCTCCTGGAGTATGGAAATTAGATAGGTGGCAACCTGATTATTCTTAGAGATTTTAACTTTCCCTTTGACTGTCCTGTAAACTCATACACGTCAAAACTCCTAGATTCCATTCATATTTTCAACCTTAAACAGTCAGTAAACCATCCCACCCATAAACATGGTCACATTGTAGACTGGATTCTTTATAGACCTGATGATAATATTCTGCTGTCCACCTTTGTATCCCACGAACTTGCATCAGATCATCTCTGCATTTTGTGCAATCTGGACATATCAGTCCCTAATCCTCCACCTTTATTTGCTACTAAGAGAAGCCTCCGTATGATAAATAGAACCAAACTAATGCATGACATCCAAGCAAATCAAACAACTTTATCGCCTCCTACAGCAGAACAACTCGATAATGGCCCGTGTTCATTGCTTAAAAACATGCCCCAACCACCAAGTGTAGAGTATCAATTCAAAAGTGTTATTCGTGATATAGCAGTAATAGGGACCAGCTTATACTGCTAAAAGAGACCGACGTAAAGCAGAAAGGATTTGGCTTTCCACCAGACACACTATTTATAAACAAATCTATGAAGCCACTAAAAAGAACGCCGCAAGCATATTCCATTTGGCCAAATTATCCCACTACACTACTAAGATCACAGATAGTTCCAAAGAGCCCTTCGAGATAACTAACAAACTAATGTTAAGGAACAAATGTACACCACTTACAACTACCTTCTCTCCAGTGGACCTTCCGGTCCTATTTGCAAATTTCTTCCGGGACAAAGTACAAACCATTAGAGATACACTTAACAACACAATTTTAATTGACTCGTTGTCACCATACAGTTGCGATACAGAATTTCAGCGACAACCATTAGGAGCATTTGAACATATCTCTATCCATTTAGTACGGATAATCGTGATGGAGTGCACCAAAGTCATATGAACTTGATCTAATTTCAACATCACTACTGCTGCTTAAGTGCTTAAACACAATATTGCCTTCACTAACTGATATTATTAATACCCCTCTCTCATCCGGGGAAATACCGTCATATTTCAAAACTGCCACTGTAAAGCCGCTGCTGAAGAAATCCAACACTTGACCATAACGATTTAAAGAACTACAGCCCAGTTTATAATCTCCCGTTCATATAAGACATCGTAGAAAAGGTTGTTCTAACACAACGTATATCTCATCTGAATTAAAATAGTCCTTTTAGCAATGTAAAGTCTGCATATAACCCATGTCACAGTACTAAAACTACTCTTCTGAAAGTAGTTAATGACATTCTCTCTGCTTTGTGTAGCGGAAAGATTACAGTCCTCACCCGCCTTGATTTGTCTGCAGCATTTGACACAATAGACCATGATATATTACTTCACCGTCTCCAGCATGTATATGGCATTGACAATACAGCCTTACTGTGGTTCAAGTCCTACTTAGTCAACAGGACACAAATTGTATCTGAAAATGGAATCAGCATTTATGATGTGAAATCATGGATGAGATCTAACAAGTTGCAGATGAATGATGATACAACTGAGGCCATTCTGATCACAACACAAATACTTTCACATTCACATCCTTTACTCCAAACAATACAGTATAAGCATCACCAACATTAAATTCACATACTGCGAAACGTAGGAGTTATTCTAGACAGTACTCTCACATTACACCAACATGTCATAAACATATGCAAGGCTGCATATCTTGAGCTGAGATGCATCAGCTCCATTCACAATAATCTTTCAGTTGATGCCATTCAAACACTTGTGTGTTCATTAGTACTTTCAAGACTGGACTATTGTAACTCAATTATGTCTGGTTCGTCTCAATATGTACTCCAGAAACTTCAAAAAGTTCAAAACACAGCTGCTCGGATGATCGTTAGAGCACCAGGATCAGAGCATACCTCCCACGCTGTTCTGTACCCTACACTGCCTATCCATTCGATCCAGAATCAAACACACAATTTGTTCTCTGTGCTATGTTTCACTCACGGACTCCAGTCCAGCATATCTATCTGACCTCACCCATGTGTACACACCAGCAATATACTATCCTCTTCTGACAATCGTATACTTATTATTCCCATTATGAAAATTAAGTCCCATGGACAACGCTCTTTTGCATACCAGGATGAATCGCCCATTGAACTTAAACACAAAGACACAGTGATCCCTTTCAAGAGTGCTCTTAAAACTCACCTTCTACGACTGCAAGAACAAACTTAAAGACCTAATAATGTTTCCTACCTTAATTATTTTCAGCAATTTTTATGCTTTCTAATTTCATTGTGTTTTTCTTTTATGTTCTGTGTTTTTTTGGTAGTCATATCATTATAGATGTAAAGTGCTTAGAGCTTCTAAAGATTAGGCGAAGTCCTCATCGTTATTATTAATATATAGAAGTTTCCATGTTATAGATACCATAACGTTATGAATTAAAAAAAACTTTATCATCTATTTATTGACACAGAAATTGACATACTATTTTAAATAGTTTTTTAATCACTTATCACCATTAAGGTTTATGCCAAATGTGACCCTTTAGCTTTGGACCTATCTTTGATATTCTCAATTTATTGTTATATTTGAATACGTATACATGGTTTTCTAAAATATCCAAAAGTAATATATAATTACAAGTTTTTTGGACCGATTCAAATATAAGATTAAGTATAAAACAAGGATATTCAACTTTTGTCCCACTTTTAACCTAAACCTATGGAAATGAACGTCAAAGATTAAAACTGAAATTATGAAAATCAGAAGCGAAGACCAAATGTAACTGTTTTATCGTGAATATTGTACCAATTAAGGTTACATTTTAATTCGGCATTTGTATTTATTAAAACTTACTTCCTCGAATTTAAAGTTGACTTACCAGTATAGCATATTTTGACCTTGAATTTGGACAGGCTACTCGCATTGTTAACAATTATGTGATGGCACGTTTTTGATGTATCGTTCCACATCACAGCCCAGCAGTCGGAAGAATTCATGCACAGGAGGGAGCACTCCGTCTCGTTTTGATCAAATAAAACGGTATCGTATGACAAAAGGTGATCCCGAAATGTACAATTGGCTACAATAATAATAATAATAATAATAATAATAATAATAATAATAATAATAATAATAATAATAATAATAATAATTCAAGTACTTCCAGAGGTGTGTAAACAAGTGGTAAAAATGATGAAGGAGTAATTAACATTTTAATGTATGCTCTTTTTTATCAGACAAGACAATGCTCTCTTTCATCCAAGTAGACCATGTCTTCGGAATGTATGAATTTTCAGTTGAATTTGCACGGGAATCACAGGCACTAATTAATAAATCCCAAGCTCGCTTTCATAATAGCATAGAAACAAATGGCAGATGTATGAAAGATGTCGTAACAAAACAACGGAAATCGAAAAATATGCGAATAGACATTGGTTTCTTTGTTTGTTTGTTTGATTAGGAATTTTAACGTATTTTTAAGTCATATCGCTGCGATGTCTGCAGTAAGGCAGATTATAGTGATGTCAAGCAGTGGGGCATCATGCCGCAGACATGTAGCATGATATCCCACTCAGTCACATCCTGACACCAGGCCCACCAGTCCTAACACTAACTTCTTAATGCTGAGCGTCAAGCGAGGCAGCTGTTAGTACCATTTGTGTAAGTCTTTGGTATGACTCGGCCCTGGATCGAACCCATGACCTCCCGCTTCCGCTGCGAACGCTCGACTAGGCCACCTGAGCGGTTTATAGACATTGGAGAAATGTTGCCCAAGTTCGTTGTAAAATATAGTTCGTTTCATATTATAGATTATCGGAAAACAACAACCAATATTTAGCTGTATTTTCAGAAATCTGCTTTAGTTTAAAGCGTTCTCCGTTATGGATCATTGCCATTTCACCTGTCTGCGTAGGTTCGAGTCTCGAGTTCAGCCGATACGGGTATGTGAGAAAGCTTGCCAGTAGCTTCTCGTGGGTTGGTGGTTCTTACGGGGGTTTTCTGGGGTTTTCCTCTGCCATGTATTCTGGCCGCCATGTATAGCCTATCTTGTGCTGAAAAATGGTGTTAAACCCTACAACAAAAACAACAGTAGACCTAAGAGAGCATGTTTGATCGACAGACAGACACACGCACACACACCAGTTGTTTAAAATATCAACAAAGTTAGTTAAAGTAAAAATATTATAAAACGGAGTTCAAAATTTCGACAAACATGTTTTATAATAATAATAATAATAATAATAATAATAATAATAATAATAATAAAAATAATAATAATAATAATAATAATAATAATTATATATATATATATATATATATATATATATATATATATATATATATATATATATATATATATATATATATATATATATATATTCAATTAACTACAATTCTACAGAAAACACGGAAAATCTATATATTTCAATGTTACTCCACCTGTTTCGTTTTTCTCGCAGATGAAATGATATTTCTCCCAGCACAGCGTGCTTTCCCACTTCCAGTCCGAAGTTGCCCTTAGCTTGTAACACTGATGATAACCGTTGTAGGTATCGTGTGCAAAATTGTTCCAATTTCCGTTTTCCCATTCCTCACAGTCCACCCAACGACGGATACCATTCACAGGCTCGATCAGACCCACCCAGACATCTGTAGTCCTGGAATTAAATTTTGTTGAAGATTTTAAAATATATCAATTATAAATTACTGTACAGTCATGAACATAGGAATATTTTGCATACAATCATCACTATCTCCTTTCTAAGCGGTTTGCTCACTGGTTAGTGTAGTGGAATCTCAATCAGTGGTTTGTGTATTCAAAATCCACCGAGGTCAGTCGTCGTTAGCTACTGTAGTGTGGCTCCAGGCAAAGCATTTTATTCATATTGCCTGCAAATAAACAGTCTTCGTGGGTTGATGTGCCGTCAGACACAGAACCAAGCAAATAATCAATCAATAAATGAACATCATTATCCAAACACAAGACTTATTAACATTTTTGTTATATACAAGAATGGCCATGAATGGAAGTATGCCTTTAGATTGAAGCGACGGAAGGTATACAAACTTTCCGTCAGTCTGGCATGACTAGTGAATGAGGTTATCTTTCATAAGTCAATTGGTTGGTTAATGTCTAATTGTACTTTTAATACGTAGCTGGTTATATTGATGAGGAAATGGGAAGTAGGTGTCTTTCTCAAGGACGACCGAGCTGGCCTAAGTGGGTATGGAACCCGCAACCTTTTGTATCAGGAGACCAACGACGCACCAACTGAGCCATCTATCTTTCTTAAGACTGAGCCATCTATCTTTCTTAAGACAAGTCTAGAATGCACACAAGATGCAGTACATAATATCGAATTGACAGTACACAATGTCCTACTAAATGGTACTAATATCCATGGTTTCGTGGTATGCATCGTTGGCGTATTAAGTTGTTTTTCTATTTAACTTTTACATCAAACCCCTTACTGAAATATTAAGTTCGACAACATCAATGTCTATTTAAAAAACACCTCGGTATTACTATACTTGCATGATATAGCATTAGTGTAATGATAATTGCACTTCTAAAATAGTCCCATGCTTGGCTAAAGTGGTTACGTGAGAAAGCTTGCCAGTTGCTTCTTGTGGGTCGGTGGTCCTTCCCGGGTTTTCGAGGGATCTTCATCCACCAGTTATACTGGCCGCCATGCATAATGTATATTGTGCTGAAAAAAATGGCGTTGAATCCCAACAACAACAACAACAACAACAACAACAGTTCTGAAGTTGCACTGTTTGTTCGTTCATGGGAGATTGTTTTATTGGATAGCATTTTATGACTGGCCTATCACATTTTCTGAAACTGATTTCGGAACTGTTGCGGTTAGAAATTTTGACACTGGAGTGGTACTAAGGTGAGTAAACCAAATATTTCCTTACCAGAAACTAGGGACGTTTGCAAAAGCTGGACATTATTCAACGAGTTTCATAAATTCAATATTAAATCATTACCCATTTGAGATTCTATTTATCACATAATTTTTATTCAGTGGCAATAAATTAAATCGAAAGAATTAACGAATAATTACCACAACCAATCATTTGTTGTGCGTACAAAATAGTCTCTAACAAATTCGAACTAGTAATAATATTTAATGTACATTATACGTTTCTTACGAACTATAAGTCAAAGAAGAAAGGTCCTTCCTCAAAACAACATTTTACACAGACAAAATCATTTTTTAACACAGAATTTCCATTGCACGTGTTATCGCATTGTGTTGATGGAGTACCCCGATAGAGTACAGTTGACAATCCATGTTTACGAAACATAACGTATCACTTTTACAACTAAACATTACAGTGTTGCAATATTCATGTGAAAGAAGGTTCAATGGATGCAAAAATTCTCATATTTGATGTAATGAATTTGTGGATAGGTGCAGTGCTTGACTTGGAACAACAGACTACAGAATATGTCCACAAATTTAATTTTCTGTCGGAATTGCATCACATATTTACCGCGTAAATATGCATTGGTTTAAGAAACTTCTGTTAGTTTGGATACCGGCTAATGCTCACATTCATCTGTTAAAAGAGGTGAATGTGTTTACTTCTGTACATTAATATTTAAACTACGCTTGTATATAAGGTGGATTCCATGCTACAAGTTTACCGACCCCTTCCCACTCCTCTCCAACCCCACCCTGCACATCAACTATGAACTAAGCGATACCTTTAGTTTTACTTGTTGTAGTTGTTCTTGGAGTTTTACGTCATCTTTCTTATGACTATATTGTTATAATTGACATAGCAAAGCACTCTGCGGAGTAAGTTGTCCATATTCTGACAGCCGAGATAATTTTTTTTTCTCAATTTCCTTTTGCTAGTAGAGTAGAAAAATGGTCGCCAAAATGTTCATTGAAAACAAAACATTTCAGAAGGTGGGATTAGAAACGTTATCTCAAGATCGCAGCCAATCAATGGAGAGAATACTGCACAAGTTCAGGTCTATTCAATATTATAAGAATCGTTTTGTATGTCTAATACAAATATATGAAACGAGGGTTCAGAGAAACATGTGTTCTGACTACTATGTTATGTGTTATTATGAGACGTTAAAAAATTAATGCAAAACTTTAGATTATGACGATGCCGTCGACATCTGATAAAATCTTAAACGATATGTACACATGTAGAAAGAGCATACGGAGTTAAGTTTACAATCCAAAATTGATTTTAAACAATGATTTATGTTTAGAGACCAACAAAATTTATCTTTTCAGTCATTAAACCGCTAGACAAATTGTAAATGCTCAAGACGGCATAAGCACGGATACGTACAGTGTTAAAGAACGCACTCGTGGCGGGATAGGCGTTTCTCACATTATTGTACAGTATGTGTAGAATCTTGTTTTCCAAGGTGGAACAGCGATGCAGGATGGCTCTGTTATGCCTTACACGTGGTCCTTATCTTGACTCGTGGACTATTTTGACCTACGGCGATTAATGCTGTACGTTAAGCTTCCCAGTTTCAATCATAACTTTAACATTCTTTCACTATAGTCAAGGTATACCTTAATTGTAACACATTTTCGTACTTTATAGAGCAGTGGTTGATGGTAAGTGTTCAAAAAAACAAATCATTTCGATCTGATCACCCTAGCTAGTTTAGTCCGTTTCGAGTCGTAAACGACGTTCTTTTAAATACTTTTTTTTAAAATATTCATATTCTCACTCTCATTATTAAAGTGAAAATCCATTCTAGGTCAAAGGTGAATCGAGCACTGTTTCATTATGTTTTGCCTGTCACGATTAATCTTATGGTTAAAGTGAACTTTATTTATTTAAACCTCTTTTCATTTGTATTATTGTGCGAGCTATATGCAGTACACAGTTCGAACGCTTCGTAATATCATACTTGTTTCAATCAATGTTCTTTGACAGCAAAACTTAGTGTAAACCTAACCTTTTACACTCTATTTTGTGTAAGGACTTTTTCAATCCGTTACGCCATTTTTACTTTTGTTCCCATTTTTCATTCAGAAATGTGAAAACAATAATTCATTGCTAATATTTCAGGCTATGCCGACCTTGGGGTCACACATTTGTAGGGATAATACTCTTTATCAGACAGGTGGTACACTTTCCATAGTGTTCGTGTTTTTAGTTTGTAAACTAAAATGATGTCAGGATATTAACATATTACTTTCTGCAAATCCAATTGGTCCAAAATAAACTCATGAAATTTTGACATTGTATTTTCCTTGCTATCCCTCTCTGGACCTTTTCCTTTTTGTACTTTTCGCTGTCAACAATTCTGCGGCCGTGTTTTCAATCAGTATCTGAATGGACATTAGGGAAACATGGGTGACAAACTAACAAAAAATGTACGCGATGGGTTACATATGTCTCGATATGGACAATGTATCATACGTCGTAGAATTCTCAGAATGCCATGCTCAGAATTGGACACGAGTAATCACGTTTGTATTTTGTCTTACTAAACCTGAAATGAGGGGGAACCTTAAGAAAAAAGAAAAGAAAACGAAGCAATATAAGCGAAACTAAAGGCTGCCCATACCGCGTCTATGCAGAGAAACGCCCAGACGTTTAATGTAATGCAGACAGTTTCCTATTTAGACATTGCTTTTATCACACGGAATGGGTCATGCAATTCATCCCAGGACCAGCGTGCTTTAAATTTGAACGTATAACTTATAGAAAGTAAATAATTCACCTTTCTTATGAAGAGAATGTGGCCAAAATACTGGTCAGTACGGGTCACTCAAATGATAAAAAGTTATCCAACATAAGCAACCTTCGAAATCATGTAATGTAAATATCCGGTCAACCTAAACAAAGCCATTAAGACTGCAGAATACCACTGTAAGCTCATATGAATGACTACCAGCAGCGGCATAACAGCTTTATATTTAGTACAACTTTGCTTCTTGTTATCTCCCCACAGACAACTGGAATGACATTTCTTCGAACATATTCAATATTGCATCTGTTGTGAATGTCCTTGATGCAAATATACTCTTTTCGGTGGAAACATTGTAAACAGTCTCGTCAAATTCTTTGTATTCTCAACAACTCCAGTTGACCTGACCTAGTGGAGTTTCCACTGGAGATCCAGTGATGGAAAATGATGTTTTACGTAATATAATGATAGACAGGGATATTGCGTTTTGAAGTGAAATTTGAAAGTGAAACATTAATCATTAAATTTTGCAATATTGTGAGAACTTGGGCCAGGATCTATTTTAACGCACAATAATTGAAATCTCAGCGTCTGAGTCCTACATTATGTTCTCTCCTTTTTACCTGCATTCTTTCTAATCAAACTAAAGTAGTAATAAACAGAATTTAAAATGGGCAGTATTTTAATATTGAATTTATCTAACTCGTATAATAATTTCCAATTTCGTTTGCCAAGGATAAAAAACTAAATATTATTCAACTGGTTTGATAATTCATTATTAAGTCATTGACCATTTGAGATCCTCTGTTTATCATGTTGCATTTGTGTTGATGATATACCCGTATCATAAAATTTATTTATCACATAGTCGGTACACTTTACACAGTTATGTACATTTTAATATTTTTGATATATTAGAATGTTAAAAATCACTTTATACGATTCTGATTGGTTATCCAAATAAACCCACGAGATTCTTGTGCAGTATTCTCTTCATTAACTGTCTGCGGTCGTGGGAATGTAGTCTTTATTTTTCATTTTTGCTATCTTCATTTTGGCGGCCATTTTTTTTTACTTCATGGCCCATAAGGGAATTAGGTAAAAAGTGTGTGTGTGTGTGTGTGTGTGTGTGTGTGTGTGTGTGTGTGTGATTTAGATTTGTAACGTAGCTTTAACAACTTTTCAGTCATATCGCTCGCTACGATATCTGCAGTGTGACAGTTTTTAGTGATGTCTAGCACAAGGGCATCATGCCGCAGACATGTAGCATGATGTCCTACCGAGTCACATTATCTTGACACCAGGCCGACAAGTCCTAATGCTAACCTCTTAATGCTGAGTGCCAAGCAAGACAGCTGTTAGTACCATTTTTTTGTATGTCTTTAGTATGACATGTCTGGTGATCGAACCCACGACCTCCCGCATCCGAGGCGGAGCGGTCGGAAAAAAAAGTAATGATTGTCTCAAAATGATCAATTTAGTCCATAGGGGCTCTTTACCCCGTGTATCAAATATATTGTGCTGAAAAATGACGTTAAACCACACAAAAAGAACAACAAACGAAAGTTAAAATTGGTCAATTTGTCGTGGGCGTTGGGAGATGGGTGGTCTGTACGTATGGAACATCTGATCCATCCTATATACAGGGGCTGCTTAAGTGTTAACTCATTAGAGGAAATAAACTCACCCCTGTTCACAGAAGAATGTGGCCATAAGTCGGTCCTCAAACTGAGAGAATATTTTTCAACCACAGCATATTAACGCGGTTAAATAACCGCAAGGATCTAGTGGTTCTGATTCTCTGATGCAATTCTGACTCTAAAGAAACAATTTCCATATCCACTTTAGTCTTCTATTCCAAATCGATTAATACAAATATCAGGTCATAAATGGAATACTGGAAAACCGAATAATCTGCATCCAGTATAATGCCTTCACATGAATATCCAACAACTGGAATGCTTAGTATTGAAATTGACACTGTTTGCTGTTAAACATTACTCTGACCAAACTCGAGTCAAACTATATGACATCATACTAACATTGCATAGACATTCTGTTTTAAAAATTATGATGTCTATATCAATTTTTTTATTTATTCGGATGGACAGTCACTTTTTGAATTATAATCACTAATAAATCTAATAAATGTTACTGGTTATTGAACTGCGCGAATTCACCTAATGCCAGGGACAGTTTTTGAAGCGCAGAAAATGAAAGATGCAGCATTTGAATCAGAATGAACGAAATTATTTCTTATTCTTTCTCTTCCATTTCCATTAAAATAAAAACTGTGATAAACATAACCTCAACTGGGTAATAATTTAATATTGAACTATGAAACTCTTTGAATAATATCCAGCTTTTGCTTGCCAGTGTTTGCAGAAAATGGATATTCTTCATATCGTTTCATAAATTCAATATTAAATCATTATCCATTTGAGATGACGCCGCGCATGATGGAGAACGTCGTTCATTAAAAAGGAATAACTACTGAAGCACCTCAATATATCTAAAATCCATTTCGCTTCACTTTTCTGCAGCTTGGTAAAATAAAATTAGTAATTTTAACATGCAATAAAAACAAATCTTACGTGTGTACTCATTTTACTCGTCAAATAAGTTAAAGTTTTCTGCTTCCAAAGATTCCAAAAGATGCAAATAATTAGATTCATTTTATACATTCGGTTTAAAGTGAGCACTTATAAGACAACATGCTTACAATGCAGACCACTCGTGTTCCTTTAGATCTTTGAATATTTCTATAATGCTCTGGCGATCTGTTTTAGCGAGATCACCTCCAAGATCCATACATACTCTTTTCGCGTCATTCCATGTCATCGAAGAATTCACATATATGTAGGTCTTTCCGTTTACGTCTTCTGCAACAGAGACCAAGAAAAAAATAGGCAAACATAAGGTGAAATTATTTTGACAAGTAAAACAAAGTTAAGAAACTGTATTGATTCTTTCTTAAATATGGTTCCTATGCACTACTGTCCACTTGTCTCATGTGTCAATGAATATTGTATTTTACGTGCTTTTTATGTGGCGCTAATTATCACCCTTGCATAATTACTTATCTCCGCAAAAGTTTCAAAACACATTTAGAATGGTTAAACGAAACGTTATTAAATTTGTTCAATACACCAAAATATAAATACTTATGTGGACTTACCGTAAACGAACAACCTTTGCTTCACCACAGCTGTTCATGCAGTGTTTAATCGAATTTTGAAAGATAAGACAAGACAAGACAAGAAAAGACAAGAGAAAACAAAACACGACATGACAAGATATAAGATACCGACATTACATGAAAAAAAGGCATCACAACAAGCATGATTGGCAAGGATTTTAAAGACATCGTAAGACATATATACAGAATTTAACAAAACACACACCGCATGAACTAAGACACGAGCTAGCAAAGAATTTTAAAAGTTCGTGAATGAAACTGAATCAAGTTGTAGGGGAAATAAAACAAACAAGTTAGGATTATTTTTAAAAAATCAAACTATTAATCAGAATCCAAATTTAAAATAAATGCAGAAACACCTAATTAAGACTGAAGAAAGCATGATAAGATGCAGCTAACGCCTTACTTAACAAGAATGGAGCTAATACTAGGACACTTGATTAATACATAAAACAAGGACAGGTAAACAACAAAGGCTAACACAAACATTAGCTGTCATTATGGTGGGGACAGGACTAGTATTATTTACAGATATTACATTAAAGTCTTTACCATTCCAGGAAAGAATTAAAGATCTAAATGAATTAAAGTTCATGACATCAATGATTCTATAAAACGCGAAGTTCGGTTGTTAAATATATACGCTTGTTCTCTGAGAACTTCATCTTGTAAACTTGCAGTAAATTAACTGAAACACTAGGCCATGAGAGTCCAAAACACTAGGCCATGAGAGTCCAAAACACTAGGCTATCATAGTCTAAACACTAGGCCATCAAAGTTGAAAACAATAAGCCATCAGAGTCCGAAACATAAAAAAGATGCTATGCAATGTTGCTGCTTAGTACAAATAAAAAGTGGCAAAGAAAATTTATTATGGGTGCGTTTTTGCATTACTTTGGGCACATACATATTTCTGAACACATTCCAAGCCTCGTTTTCACCAGCATAAGTCTAAACTTACAACTTAGATCATTTTCAGCTAAACTTAAATTTCAGTCAATTAGATCGCTGATTCTGAACTAAATTTAAAGACGCGAAGAACAATCTAAATACTTTTTTAAATATCATGTATAGTGGACACATGAACGTCCTCAATGGACTAGAAATTTGAATCACAAAGAAAAAGACGTAACATCATAGTGTTATTCTTCAAGTAAATATCATTTGTTTTATTCTTCTAGTATACATCTCTGGTATCCTTCTACTATACATCAGTGTGATATTTTTCTAAGATATATATATATATATATATGTGGTATTCTTCTAGCATACATCATTGTGGTATTCTTCTAGTTGTTATTATTATGGTATTCCTTTAGTATACATGATTGTGATATTCTTCTAGTATACATAATTGTGGTATTTTTTTCAAGTATAAACCATAGTGGTAGTTTTCAAGTATACATCATATTGGTAGTTTTCAAGTATACATCATAATGGTAGTTTTCAAGTATGCATCTTTGTGTTATTCTTCAAGCATACATCATTTTATTATTCCTATAGAATACATCATTGTGTAATTCTTCATTTGCAAGAATGGTGAAAAGATTCCTTATAATTTTACACCGCATACACACAAATGGATGTTGATAATTGCACGGTGGGTAGCTTTTCTGTATATAAGATAGTCACAACGCCAGCTAGCTGCTGTTATTAGCATCCTGACAGCTCCGGTAGCATTAATGGTTAGGGCGTCTGCCTCAGATGCGGTAGGTCGCGGGTTCGAGACCCGGCTGAGTCATAACAAAGACTTATAAAATGGTACTAACAGCTACCTGGCTGGACGCTCAGCATTAAGAGGTCAGTGTTATAACTGGTTGGCCTGGTGTCAGGATAATGTGACTGGATGGGACATTATGTGTGTTCGGCATGATGCCCCGTGCTACATATCACCACAATGTGCCACACTGCAGACATCGTAGCGATATGATTGCACTTTTTTAAAGCGCTACGTTAACAATCCAAATCTATCTCTTACATACATACATACACACACACACACACACACACACACACACACACACACACACACACACACACACACACACACACAGAGTCCTAAAACATTAACTATTATTGAATGAATTCAAAAATTCTACATCATTTTATGTTCGAGTAAAGGCTTTGGCTTGCAAAAAATAACGTATAACGATGACAGTCGATACACTTTTTGTGAAGAAAGCACTAAACCAAACCAACCCTTTTCTACCTTATAATCTATGTATATGAAATCCCTTTCATGTAAAGTTACGTTTGAATGACCTGAAGCCTGAAGCCATCGCAACCTATACAGTTTGTTCCTGCCATTCGAAATCAATTTGTCCTCAACTGATCCTTGAAATAACTGTTTCTATCTTTACTTCGTATGATTGTACTGGTTTCAAGGATCGACAAACATTAAATCCATTTTAAAAAAAGTTTCGTTGCCATCTTGCAGAAGTTTTTGAAACTATGCCATGACGAGAGAAACAGACCTGAATGAAATTGTCATTTTTATTTATTCGTAATCGGACCAGCATCATTAACAGTGAGTTGTGTAGATACATTAAGATACATCGGTACAATAAATCTGTCAGTTTTCATCCATCATCATCATCACACAGAAGATAATAATAATAATAATAATAATAATAATAATAATAATAATAATAATAATAATAATAATAAAAATAATAATAATAATAATATCATTATTATTATTTATTATTATGGTTGTTGTTGTTGTTGATGATGATGATGATGATGATGATGATGATGATGATGATGATGATTTGTCTCAGAAGACCCTGAAAATAAGTTGGAAACATACTTTTGACTCTAAGTGGAAGTGATATTACCAGTGTAATACGTACTTTTGAGAAAAAGCAAATGCTTGAAATAAGAATATTAATTTTTAAGTGATAAATAGTATTGATTAGAAGGACACTTACCAGTTTTTGGGATGATTTCCTGGAAGTAATGTGTTCCATATATGAAACCCAGAAGGTTGGACACGAGAATAATGACAATATACATCTTTGAATTACTAAGTAAGTAACAATAGCATGCTATTTAACTCTTCGCATTCAAATTGGAAACAAAATTCAAAATATTGTTATTCTTTTCATGCATAGATATATTACAGTAAGATCTAGCTTGCGCTTTCAATTGAATGCTGATGTCAGGCACAAACGCTTTACATTAACAGAACCATTTGGGACAAATTTGAATATTGTCGATCAATCGTGTTTCCCGTATTCCGTTCAACATGCTGTTATTTTACGAATTTCAAGGTTTTGTGTAGGTATATACATGCAACCAATACAATTCTAGGAAATCTTTTCGGACACGCCCATGCCAACCGTAACTAAAATGAAGTTTACGACACCTTGCATTCATATGTAAAGTGATACATAAATCGATTACTTATCTCTATTTAATATTCTCCAAGCAACGAATTATTTCAGGCATCATTGATACAAATTTATAATGCAGACCCTTCTTTCTACTGATAAACTCTCGAAATGGAAATGCATTAAGTTCATGACTTTAGTGTTTATCTATGGAACCATATTGATCGGATAATGACGCATTGATTCCTCATGCGATAGCCATTCATTATATATCATGGTGTGGCAATGGATTCAAATCTGCAATCTGGTTACCGATATTTATATTACCAATATTTGTATTACCAATATTTGTATTACCAATATTTGTATACTTTGCTTTGGATTTGGGTTTAGGCAATTTCAGTAACATATCGTATCGTTCATCGGAGCTGTTTAAATCAGTCCAATGAATACCGAATGGATTGTTTAGTTTCGTTAGGATATTTTTAGCATCGCCTTCGGACAAAATTGAATCCAGAGTTTAATGGCCTATATCTTAAACAGTGTCAGAAAACGGGGTTAGTTGACCCGAAGCTCATTTAGGCAAAAACAATTTAAAAAACATAGCTTAAACCACGTTAAGTTGAAAAGTAGAAACAAAATTTCCCAGGTTGTTTTTTTAATTATTTTTTTTTTGTTTTTGTTTTGTTCAGGTGTTTTCAAGGGTTTACTTCTATTTAAGAGGCGATATATTTAATACGCAGTTAGACTGATCATCCATCTGCACTAACGTTCCAGTCTCAGATTCGGCCAATGTGAGTATGTGAGAAAGTTTGCCAGTAGCTTCTCATGGGTAGGTTGTTCTTTCTGGGAGGTTTCCCGGGTTCCTCCTCCACCAATAATACCGGCCGCCATGTATAGCCATCCTATCGTGTGCTGAAAAATGGCGTTAACTCTTACAACAACAACAACAACTAACGTTCTAATTCAACGTGAATATTTCTCCAAATAAACTTCTTTGGACAGTTACTAAAGCCTTCTTCCGAGTTTTGAGACATCGTTAAATCTCGCACATGTCCTCAACATTCGAGACAACCTTGAGTCCAATACAACTACATGTACACCACAATCACTCCAACGGATGCGCATGACTGCCAAATTAAAGATTGCAACAACAAAATTGCAGGGAAAAATATTTTAAAATTTGTCTTTCACATTTGATTTCTATCAAAATATTCTATTTTATGTTGGATGCATTCTTTATTAGACAATTTAGAAATCTCGTCTTATGTTTCAAACAAATGCTTGTAACGAAACCAATTTTGATTTAAACTATATAGAGCGATTCGGAATTTATTGAGGCTTTGAACTTTTGTTGGTTAGTCTGTAATGTCACTATATTGGATATATCATGCCGACAAAATATTTCCTAAGTGCCTTTTCCGAGGTCGCATTCGCATAGAGGCAGCCAACCAGAGCTGAAGTAGAAGGGTATCAAGCAAGTCCGACGATTGATTTCTTGTCCGCAATCGACGAATTTCCCGATGAGCAGGATGTCGTAATACTTGTTAGTGTGTGTGTGTGTGTGTGTGTGTGTGTGTATATATATATATATATATATATATATATATATATATATATATATATATATATATATATATATATATATATATATATATATATATATATATATATATATATATGAGCAGCAGAGGGGACGAACAGACCAACTTTTATAAGCATCTATTTGGCAAACTAAGGCTTCCTCGTAAATGCTTTATAGAAGCGTCTATTTGGCAAACCATGATAAGCCTCTCCAAAGTAGTAATAGAGGACACTCTTGCTTCATGGGGGACCTTAATGTTAAAAATGGTATATCCACTCTGGCGATAAGGGCTTTTTAACATCGGAATATTTATCAAGGAGTATATGGGGAATTAAAATTAGCGACAATGGATTGGATCACCCTAAGGACAACGTGATCTTAACGTTTAAAAGGGATATATCCACTCTGGGAACAATGAGAACTTAACAGAGGCAATATCATATCCACTATAGGGATAATGTGAATTTAACATGGGGAATATTGGGACTATAACTTCAAAAAAGATTTGGACTGTATAGCCTTAAAAAAGAATGGGACTGTATAGCATATTGGGTTTGTATAGGGATAATAGGAATGATGACGTCACGGTACTAGACATTAGCAACAATGTCCCGCCCCTCTAGCGTTATATCTTTTCACGGCGATTCACGGACAGTGGGAATTACCATTACAAAAGTCTTGGGACGATACATGGACAAGATTTATTCAAACAAAATGTTGGGCCTATAAAGCGACCAAAAATATTGGATCTGTCTAGGGCAATAGGAATGGAACAGGTGGGGTGACGTCACGGTACTTGACATTGGCAACAATGTAGGTTGGGATTGACCTCTATTTGGCAAAACAGGGACAGCGGGGAAAGAAAATATTTAATGCCTGACGAGGTAGGACATATAACTTTATAGACATAGAAGCATCTACCAAGCAATCCACAGGGATGAGAGTGCTAATCTAAAATAAATTTGTATACAAATACATTGTGGAGAAGGAATTTTTTTTTATATATCAACAAAACACACCATTGCATACAATCATCTCAGCAAAAGAGTTAGTGATTATGGTCACACTACTCCAGATTCACACAAAACAAACACATTGAGCAGTAACAAGTTTTTGTCACGGTAAAAAAACAAACACCAAAACACATACAAACGTACGGGCGCCAACAAAATACACACAAACACAATACACACACATGCAGACGAACATGTTCATATAAAAACCCAAGCATACACATTTATGTTTATATATCATAGTATGAATCGTATGATTGTCTCCCGAACAATGCCTGTTTTGTTCAACATCTAAATTTTGAAATTGTAAAGTTTTAGATTTTTTAATTCAACAAATGATTTTTTGTACAAATCTAAATTGATTAGATATATGATTCAGTTTTGTTTTGTTTTTTAAACACAAATATAGTAGATATTTTGAGAGACTGACTTTTTCGAAAGACATTATCACTCTTTCGAACCTTGGCATACTTTCATAATATCACACTGTTTTGAAAAAAAAAATTCCGACAGATTTGAGTCAATTCCGAGATTTATGTTTCTATATTCCATTTTATTGTGGCTCCTTCTTGTATTGATGTTAAAGACTACAGTATAAAAAACTGCTAAAGAAACCCGTCTTTCCGGGACTTGCACCAATGACTAAAACTAGAGATCAGCTTTTTGCCTCTCGTTTAGGAAATGCATCAGATTATTTTCACTCGTGGACGTAATTAGTACTCTATTTATCATGAAATATTAATTTACCGTTTAATTTCACCAATAATTTTATCTTCATATTCCCTGTTATATATGTAGTTTAAAGGATTGTATATGCGTTATCCTGGGGGAGTAAGGGGATACATCATTTGGTACATTCTTAACGTTGTTTTACCATCTTGTATTGGGGTTACATGCTACAGTATCAGAGACTGGCGTTACATGCTACAGTATCAGAGACTGCTGTTGCAAGTGAATTAGCAAAGTCGTTGTCACTTTAAAAACAATCCTTGTGACAACGTTCGAGACAACTTATGGAACTATTATAGTATTTTCTTTCTTATCAGGTCATTGTCACTTCGAAAACAACCCTTGCGGCAACGTTCGAGACAACTTATTTAACTTTCATAATATTATCTTTCTTATCCGATTATTTAACGGTCAACCATGCATACTCATTAATTGCATCTTTAAATATAGGGAATATTGTACATCTTTAGGAATTTGTTGCTTTTGCTTTCCAGAAGACCAGTTGTCCTACATCTTATATTTCTATTCCTTTTAACCTATAAAAAAACCACGAATATGATTGACATTGTAAAAACGATTATCAAAAGTCACCTGCATTATTATCATGGTAGGTACCATTACAATACAATATTGAATTCGCTATTCATTATCATTAATTGTAGTGCCATTCCAACACAAAATTTTACTAAATTCGCCTTAATTTTTTGCATACATGTAAAGTCACATTTTCAGTTATATAGATTAATGTGATCAAAACAGATTATCTTTCCGCTAATGTTTATTATATTCACCATCATTTCCTACCTCTCCATTTGTTATCTACATCATATTGATTGGTGGTTTTAGTATATCTACTGGGAAACATATTAATGCCCATTACGTACCAATTTTAATGAGTAAGACCATTTCGTTATATTCCATGAATTTTAACAACGACAGTTGCTTTTAATCCGATGATAATGTTCCATGAGTTCTAGTTCAATAACAGTTTAATATGTCATGAGTTCTAATTCAACGACAGTTTCAACATGTCATGAGTTCTAATTCAACGACAGTTTAATATGTCATGAGTTCTAATTCAGCAACAGTTTAATATGTCATGAGTTCTAATTCAACGACAGGTTCAATATGTCAGGAGTTCTAATTCAACAACAGTTTAATATCTTATGAGTTCCAATTCAACGACAGTTTAATATGTCATGAGTTCTAATTCAACAACAGTTTAATATGTTATGTGTTCTAGTTCATCAACAGTTTAATATGTCATGAGTTCTAATTCAACGACAGTTTCAATATGTCATGAGTTCTAATTCAACGACAGTTACAATATGTCATGAGTTCTAATGCAACAACAGTTCAATATATGTCATGAGTTCTAATTCAACTACAGTTTAATATGTCATGTGTTCTAATGCAACAAAAGTTTAATATGTCATGAGTTCTAATTCAACGACAGTTTCAATATGTCATGAGTTCTAATTCAACAACAGTTTCAATATGTCATGAGTTCTAATGCAACAACAGTTTAATATGTTATGAGTTCCAATTCAACGACAGTTTCAATATGTCATGAGTTCTAATGCAACAACAGTTTAATATGTCATGAGTTCTAATTCAACGACAGTTTAATATGTTATGAGTTCTAATTCAACGACAGTTTTAATGTCATGAGTTCTAATTCAACGACAGTTTAATATGTCACGAGTTCTAATTCAAGGACAGTTTAATATGTTCTGAGTTCTAATTCAACGACAGTTAATTCGACGACAGTTTTAATGTCATGAGTTCTAATTCAACGACAGTTTCAATATGTCATGAGTTCAAATTCAACGACAGTTTAATATGTCACGAGTTCTAATTCAAGGACAGTTTAATATGTTCTGAGTTCTAATTCAACGACAGATTAATATGTTCTGAGTTCTAATTCAACGACAGTTTTAATGTCATGAGATCTAATTCATCGACAGTTTCAATATGTTATGAGTTGTAATTCAATGACAGTTTTAATGTCATGAGTTCTAATTCAAGGACAGTTTAATATGTTCTGAGTTCTAATTCAACGACAGTTAATTCAACGACAGTTTTAATGTCATGAGTTCTAATTCAACGACAGTTTCAATATGTTACGAGTTCTAATTCAATGACAGTTTTAATGTCATGAGTTCTAATTCAACGACAGTTTTAATATGTTCTGAGTTCTAATTCAACGACAGTTTTAATGTCACGAGTTCTAATTCAACAACAGTTTTAATATGTTCTGAGTTCGAATTCAAAGACAGTTTTAATATGTCATGAGTTCTAGTTCAACAACAGTTTAATGTTATGAGTTCCAATTCAACGACAGTTTCAATATGTAATGAGTTCTAATTCAACAACAGTTTAATATGTCATGCGTTCCAATTCAACGACAGTTTCAATATGTCATGAGTTCTAATTAAACGACAGTTTTAATATATCCTGAGTTCAAATGTCTATTCACTTGGTATATCAACATTAAACAATTTTAGCATGCCAACACTATAATCAATTCTTGCCTTGTATTGTTTGTTTTATGAACTGATCATGAGATAGTTCATAAAAGATTTTTTGCTATATTGATGTGACGTATTCCTTAGTTTTCCAAGTCCAAGGAGCTGCTTGTTTGTTTTGGACTTATTTATCCGAGACGCATTAGTCGTGCCATGGCCCTCTAATGGATCGTTTAATAATTGCGCTATCTGCGAAAGTCTCTCGACAAAGCGGCAATAATAGCCTGAAAACCCTAAAAACTGACGTACTTCCTTAATACATGTAGGCTTTTTGCCAAGTTCTAATAGGAGTTAAGTATTGAGAAAGCCCCACCCTAACAATAACACACCTTCCACAGTGGCGGCATAACAAACCCCGTCACACGCCACTGCTCAATTTAGAAACAGTACCCGGTAATGCAGTATACCTTTTTGGAGTGAAATGATTAATATTTAATAAAAATCATTGATTTTATTTCAGTTACTCAGGTCTCTATTGAGTGTGTAAGCAATACAAAAGAACTCCAAAACATTTTTAAAACGTTTAGATCATTAAATTACACATTTTGGCTACACTATATACATTTTGGTTTGAAATACAATGTTTTGCAACATATAAACCTCAGTATAAGACACATCATACCAAACATCGATGAACTATGATTTCCAATCTTTGCGAAAGGTTTCTAGATAGCAATTTTCTTGACTGTTCTATTTCTATTAGCAACTTTCTCTGGAAATAGGAAATCAACATCAAAGCATGGAGGGACAGTCATACATATTTCAAACTATACGTGAGAAGAACATCACTGCATAATCAATATGAAGCAAGTTACGTTTCCTCAATAGTAAATGTATTTATGTTTGTTCCATATACCGACCTCAAAACTTCCTCTCATCATGAACTGACCAATTTGAACACGAACTAAAAGGTCGATTTATCTTAAAACAATGAAGTTATTATCACGATACTGACAGTATATGGATTGATACGATACAACTGCACGACCATAAACAAGTAATCAATACTCCAGCAAGAGCAAGAGTAAAAGCCCGTACTTCCATCCTGATCGACCGTGTTCACACTATCCACCCTGAGAATCCCATCGAGATTAAGGTGCCCAGTTTTTCTAGTAGTGATCGCAGTCATATATGTTCAACTCATTAGCAGCATAGTGCAAAGAAAAAATTGCAATCCTAAATGTAATAACGATGCTTGAAGAAATTTGTTGAAAGTGGATTTCTCTCTGAACTATTTAAAACTATTAGATAACATAGATAAACGCACTGCCTTTGTGAATGAAAGGGTAATCCTTCATGTTAGTTTCCCTTACGATAACTGATACTACTGATATTATCGCTGAAATAAGCACTAAAAAAGCAGTGGGCCCCGATGCAGTTCACCCCAAAATTCTGAAATTCTCGGCTTTTTCAATCGCTGGGTCACTGCAAGAAGTTATTAACTGAGGTATCATTCCCTGTAAATTTCCACAGTAAATGCAATTAGCGAACACATTTACAAGCTTAAGTGAAATGAAAAGAATGACCCCTAAAAAATACCGACCCATCATTGTTCAATCTGCACTTAAAAATATAGTGACAAGCATGTCATTAAGCTTTTTTGTCAAAGACCTTAACAAGTATCAACTCTTCCATAAATCACAATGTTTCCGACATAAACATTCGTGTCAAACTGCATTGACGAAACTTATGGACCAGTGACTCATAGCGATCGAATCGAGCGAACTTGCAGGCGCAATCTTCATTGATTCTTAAAAAGCATTGATTTGGTGACCATTTGATACTCATTAACAACTTATCAGGCAAAAAGTGTTCATCAAACTCAATTACTTCGTTCGTGTCGTATCTCGCTAATTAAACCCAGGCTGTATGCACATGTAAAAATCAACTTCCGAATCGTTGTATTTTAAGTGATGCTTCTCCAGCATCTATCTTAGAGCCTTGTCTCTTCTATTATTTATCAATGGCTTAGCCAGTGCACTCGATGAAGACTGTGCTACATTTATTTGAGCAATTTCTTTACTCCATTGACGATAAACTTCAAATCGACATCAAAATTATATTAGTTTGGTGTCAACAAACAGAATGTACATTAAATCCTCTTAAGCAAAGTGAATGACAATCGAAAGAAGGCAGCGCCAATCTCTTAACAGCGATTTTACTTCTAACTCAAAATTGTATAGACGTATCTAGTTTTAATACATTTTTTAAAAAACGGCTTTGTATCCACACTGATCAACATCTCAGCTGAAATACAGATGTAGATCACATTTGGGAAATGGTAGTATAAAAAAAAATTAAAATTACTGTCGAAATATCTACCTCTCAAGTCACTTGAACTTGATTTTTAAGGGATACATTATACCATACAGAGACACACATCCAATAATAACCTGTCCATATTAGACAAACTCCAGAAAAAAGCAGCCCGATCAATTCTGAAACTTCCTTTAACGATTCGCTCGAATGTATTTTTTACGTCTAGAATGGCTGCCTATACAAAAACGTGTTTTTATTTTTATATAATCATAGCATGCTAGTCATTAAATGATCTTTCTCCAGACAATATTTATTATCAAAGAACATTGAATATTGAACGAATCTCCAGTTAAAAAAAATTATACCTAACTCCAGATTCGGTTGTCGAAAACCCTTTTTAAAAGTTCTTGTACTATTTCAGCATTTCCTTATCCTTGAGGAACATAAGTTCATATAACCTTGCTTCGTTTACAATCTCATGAAAAAAAATTGTTTTGACCAGCTGCGTTGATATATTAAAGCGTCACAAAAAAGAATGTTATCGTGTGTGTGTGTGTGTGTGTGTGTGTGTGTGTGTGTGTGTGTGTGTGTGTTTCATTAAAAGGAAACGATGTAAACCTATACTATAGTTTGGCTCGTTTTCATGTTGTACAATGTTAATAATTTATACATTTTTCATTGAAAGGAAACGAGAGAGAACATGAAGAAATGCATGGTTGCTTCGATTCCACAGCAGGAACAAAGAGAGGTGTCAACAAGTTGAATACCGTAAAGATCATAATTTATTAACTTACATTATGTCGTAATTACAGGTGTGTGCGTGTGTGTGTGTGTGTGTGTGTGTGTGTGTGCGCGCGCGCGCGTGTGTGTGTGATTTGGATTTTTAACGTAGCTTTAAATAAATTCAGGCATATTGCTACGATGCCTGCAGTGTGACAGTTTATGGTAATGTCTAGCGCTGGGGCATCATGCCGAAGACACGTAGAAAATGTCCCACTCAATGACATTATTCTGACACCCGGCCGACCAGTCCTAACACTAACCTCTTCATATTTGAGCGTCTAGCGAGGCAGCTGTTAGTACCACTTATTTAAGTATTTGGTATGACTCGGCCAGGGTTCGAACTCGAGACCTCCCGCATCCAAGGCGGACGCTCTAACCACTATGGCACCAGAGCGTAGGGCATAACCGACTTTTGATCCGGAAATCGGATTCCATCGGATAGTATGAACTTCCGATTAATCGGAGTCGGACAAGGCAGGAACGACCGATTCGGATAATAAAAATAATAAAGTTGAATTTCTATAGCACCGTGTCTAACTCTGCGTGTCATTCGATAGTGCGTTAATAAAGTTAAATAAGAAGTCAGAAAAGTCCAGTATGGTCAACACAACCACGCTGTGAGACAATCTATTTGAACTCGCGGGTGAAAACCGGAAATGAAGCCGGATATGGTAAAGTACTAAGTAACATGCTAGACACGGCAAAACCAGATACCAGAAACGGAAGATGAAAATTTTTTAGAAAAAAAAAATAAGGATTTAGCATTTCCGATTAATTGAATCGTATCCGGAATCGGAAAAATTTCATGCCCAAAATCCGGAATCGGAAATCGGTAGAGAAATGCTAATCGGTTATGCCCTACCAGAGTGGTCATATTTTGTCGTAATCTAGCAGGGATAATATCTAGGGTTCGATTAATAAATCTTGTTCGTTTGCTAGAAACGATTTTTTTGGGATGTAAACACTTTTTCAAAGCACTGAAAGACATGCTACATTGCATATCATGTTCGAGATTGTTCCGCAAAGATACTGATGATGGTATAAAAAAGATGATTTGATAGAATTTATCCTGAAATTCCAAGTGACCATATTATCTGAGCTTCGAATGTTATAATTGTTTGTAATGGACGCAGGGGAATGGATAAATTCAATGAGATAGTCTGGAATTTGGCTTGTTTTCATGTTGTAGAGTGTTAATAACTTTGTTTTCTTCCAGACAGCAAACTTTCCCACACAGTTTCAAAGTACAGAGATTGCCTACTTGTGTATTTTTGCCGCCTAAAGCTATGTTGTCTGGTTGGATCAATGAGTAAAATTCCAAGACTACACTGGAATATTCCCATATAGGCCTGATATAAATTATATACAGCTTTTATAAAATTTGCCTGCTAGGTTTGTGTTTTAGTTTTCGGAGACTGGATATTCGATGCTGTTTTTAAAATGCTGTCACTATGACAAGTTAATCTGGTATTTGATGAAAGCATCTATCCGAGATGGCGATGAAAATCCACATATTTAAGTTCGATATTGCCAAAAACAAGCATAGGATTATTTCTTACGTTTTTGTTGGTGAAAATCATGGCCACCGTTTTTTTCTGGATTAAGCTTTAAAAGCCATCGCGTGGACCAGTCAAGCAGTTTTATTAGATCATTAGTATTACAAGCTCTATTTCAGCACTATAAAGGGTCGAATACTGTAGAGATAAGACATCCATGAAAAGATGAGTAAGGAAACTCATACCATCGGTAAAATCTTTTACATAAATTAAAGACAAGAGAGATCCAAGCTCAGATCATTGTGGCACACCAACATTTATAATAATTTCTCATGAATAAGAATCGTGTGCAATTAATTTTGCTTTATATCACTTAAATAATTTTCAAAGCATTTTATCAGATTACCTGATAATCCGTATTCATTCACTTTAAAAACTAAGCATCTGTGCCAGACCCAGTTATAGCTTTTGATAAATAACAAAATACAATACAAGAAATTTGAGATTGTTCTAATGAACTGCATATATTATGATACATTTCAATAAGTTGAAAAAACACAGTGGAGTGACCAGGAAGGAATCGTGATTGATATGTATACAAAGACGGGGTTTTTTGTGAAAGTAATTATACACTTGTCTAAAAATGTATCTTCTAAAGACACAACTAAGTAGAGAGAAATCGGTCAATAATCGGCAGCCTCGTATAGATCACCTTTTAGGAATGGGAAGAATGTGCCGAAGTTTCCATTTATCTCGAAATTTATTCTACTTCAATGATCGATTGACAAGGATTACAAGTAGTGTTGCTATTGTTTCGCTGACGCCTTTCATCCTTCTATGACGTCTGTATCCCATCAGATAAAGTGACTTTATTAACAGAAATGGGATTAATAATATCTTAATTCATTTTTCTTTTTTGAAAAACAGCGAGAGGCACATTACTATCATCTTTAGTTGAAACTGGAAAAACTAAATGATTTTATACAAGTTAGCCTTTTCTTTTCTTAACACAGATGCAAACCGAAGAATTCATTCTTGTATATGTAAGTGGTCGAATAGAGTTTGAAGGATTTAAGTCTTTATAAAAGAATTTTCCAAAATGTTTAACGGTTTTTGTCTTCAGAAACTGAAATATATGTATCAATAATATCTATATATTTGGCATCTTAGCACACCTTCTTCATGTTGTTTACTTCATTTCTGATTTGCTTAAAATAATTGCAGTCGATTAGCCAACCACGATTTGTGTTAAGTTTGTGTGTTATATCAGTTTTCCTTATAATTTTTATTTAAATGGCAATAAAACTACGGTTTATAGGTTGGGTGAACTGTTAACATAGGAATATACAAAGCTGATAATTCTAAAAGTTGGGTTGTAAGTGTTTTATATATATATATATATATATATATATATATATATATATATATATATATATATATTCCTTGGTATTAGCAATAGATCTTACTAGCTAGTTCTTGTTATCATATCTCATCAGTTGTGAGATTTGCTAAAATCAGCTTTGCTGTAAGTCATTAATAATCATTTTTAATCATTAAAAGAAACCAACGAATAATACAAATTAAATATACATGACAAAACTGATAACCAGATGACTTATGACTCTATCCCAAAGTGATCATAAGTTCATGTCATAAGTTTATGGTATGCGCCATTTGTATTTACGTCTCCATTTTAAGTTTTTATTAGATATTTGTGATTACTTGTTTAATGATGGGAAGTTGGTGTTGGGGATATATTCCTCATCCCGAGTAGCTTACCTATTTCTAAGGGTAAACGTCACAGAGTGCAGTGTTGTTGAGATTTCCTGATGGCATGTGTGGGGTGTGGCACTGTGGCGTGTGTCTGGGTTTGTTATGCCGCCACTGTGGTAGATGTGTCATTATAGTTGGGGTGGGGTGCTCTCAATAGTGTATAAATCATTATAGAAGAACCACCTAGGCTCGATTTTGTAGGAATTTTATTGAGAGAGAGAGAGAGAGAGAGAGAGAGAGAGAGAGAGAGAGAGAGAGAGAGAGAGAGAGGTAACGCTCTGAGCCCCAATGAGCAATGCAGACAGTTAAATTAGTGAGCACACAAAAGAAGTTGAAATTCAAATAAATAGCAAATTTTAAAAATTCAATAGTCAAATGATAATAATTCTCAATCACTCTTCTTTCTTTCGACCAAGTGATAGCCTATTGCATCATTTGATTATAGTGTGAGATATCTTTTCCACCTGTCCTTGTTTTCTTCTCATCTGTATTTCTCCTATCCCGCCAAATCCTTCTCTCCTTCCGACTTCCCTCCTAACGCCTTATTCCCCTTAGACCGATCCTTCTCCACTTTCTCCTCTTCGATTCCTTTTCCGACTACCCTTCATATCACAATCAACGTCTTCACTAGCCTTTATTCCGTCTCCTCCTTGAGACTTGGGACTAAACTATACCGGATGTCTGCCCTCTAAAAGCTTCCTATGAAAGCACGAGGACGTTAGCATATTTCCTTAGCCTTCTTACCTCACACTAATCAATAATCAATCATCAGATAAAGTCTGTTACATTTTTCGGTCACGCATTCGTGCACATCGAAATACCCATACATTTTTGTGTTGTTAAACAACGTTGTAATAAAAGCACGTTATCAACGACTTGTCATACATATATCCATAAATAGCGTTGTATCATTCTTAATTTCGTTATACTGAACAATATCACAACAATCAGATGCATTTCTATTGATAAAGCTCATACAAAGTGTCCACAATTGTTCAAATGTCAATGCTCTGATACATCATTACATCCATATTAACTAATTTTAAACACTAACCATTTTCCAAGGCTGCAATTCAATTCAACAGTTGCAAAATCTAGAATATTATATGAATAAATGCACTAGTTTACTACGAAGTAACCAAATAGCGAATTACATTATTAATTCTGAACACGAGCTAGCACTCTACATAATTCCTTACATAATCATAGTTCATTTCACAAATACGCATGTAAATTAAACACTACAAAGGTAAGTATACGTACCAACGATTATAGTAATGAAGTATACATACTGCACATAATTACAATTACAATGATGTGATGTTCTGCAAGAATGAATCAAATAACTTACCGACTTTTTCGAAGATTTGTATTTCTTATAATTTCATACGTTTTCCCTCAAAATTACGAATGGCTTGATATTTCCTACAGTGGAATAATTGAAAAGAGATTGTTCCATTTTCCATTATCTGGAGACGCCTCATAGTGTGTTATGGTTATAAATGTAGTGTAAAGCTACAATCGAATTGAGGCATAAAACCATGATTTAACTGACCCAAGGATAGAGTAGCAAAATGGTTCCCTGTATTTGCGTTGTATTTATATTGTCAAGATGTGAGGTACTGGCGCCACGTTATGGATAGCTAATTAGGAGAGAACATGCCAATTTAGTGTTGACATGCAGTTGTGATACAAACGTGATATTTGTGGCTAACATTTATTAGAGTACACGTATTCCTCTGCGCGTTGTAAGAATTTCCAGTAATCAACGGTAGTTTTCGAGAAGTCCTTGAAAGTAAGAGAAACAAGTGACCAGCAGAATTCAATATTCGCTGGGTAAAGAGAGCCTTTTGACAATAATTTTAGTATAAAATGGGGACCAATCACCATGTGTTAGCTGTATAAGTGCCATTTTTGTCACGAGATTATATTTTTTTAAAAAAAAAAAACAATTATGTTACGATTGAATTTTTTACGATTTTCTTTTAGAAAATCAAATTTTCATTGTTAAAATTCACTTTTATAATTTTCTATAAAAGCAGACCGTGAAATAGCTGAAAACTACGATACTTTTTACATTGTAGAAATATATTATACTGATCCCTCCCATATTATATGCCAGTGACTTAATTAACAGTACACAGTAAATATGCAGAAAATTGCTTGTTAGAAAATTCTTTATCGTTTATGTCTACAAGCTGAAAAATATTAGTTCTGGGAATGTCATGAAGTCACGTGATGTGAGCTTAATGAGATGATGGGCAAAATAATACGTCATGCAACAATCTCTCAATCATAGATTACAAGGGAGAGTTTTTACTTAATCCGAAGCCTTTCAGACAAAAGGGATACACAAAAGCGATCGGATGGAGCAAGGGTGCACATTCCATGCTACAAGCTCAGCATAAACGGGACCCGAAATGCTTGGAAGAGTACACAGTTCATGCCACAAGCTCTATATAGACGGGACCTCAAATGCTTGGGATAAGCCTGCGCATTTTAGAGTTCTGTCTTTCCTTACATATGATATGATGATCAATACGTTTTATGATATCTTAAGGACATTTTTTTCTAGTGTCACAATACATTATATTTTTGAGGATATTGTGGAGGTTTTTTTAAAAAAAAATTCTCTTGCGAGAACTTGCATTTTTATATAATATATGTTGTGAAGTATAATGTCTGAGGAATTGTTTAAATTTTTAGAAAAAATCTATATGCATTTGTAATTGTTGTATTATATTATTATTTAAAACTACTTTGCAACCAAGTTCATGCCCCATAGTGATTCATGTTTTGAAATAAAATACCCTTAAAGTTACAAAACATGATTTACGGTTTTAAGGTCAAGCAGTCAATAATGTGTCTTTACTACAACAGATTTCTGCATAAGTTGGAAGAAGAAAAAATGAAATCTTACTAAGTTGGTAAGCTTTGAATAAATATAAAAATGTTATATCTAATTATATATCTAAAATTTATAACTTCACGTGTAACATTTCTATATAGTGTTCTTTGATTTAATAAAAAAATCCATCGCAACTGTGCATTTTAGAGCTCTGTATTTCATTACAGATCATCAGTGGTATCATCTTGCACCCCAGCAATATAATCGTGCATCGCAAAGGAATGACACCTCCATAGGAGAGGCCGGAATGCTGTATTTCTCTCCATCGATCTGAGAGCTTTCCCGCTAACATAATTGTACGGATGACAGCGAGAAATTTGAACCCGTACATAGTGCAGACATAATAAGAGGCGGAAAAGTACCAATGATAACTAACATAATATGTGGTCATAAAGGTATTGCATCAATGATTAGGTCAGCCAACCTGGGTATAAAAATATGTTAGTGTTTTTACGTTAATATATCCATTGTTAGCCTAGCACAAATCTCAAACGTCGAATTGATCAACAATACTAGTAGAGTTTTGTATAAATAAATAGTAAAATGAACTTAAATTGTGTGGTTCTGTAACTGTTGACAATTCACCATGTTGCGTTTCAACCTAAAGCGGTGAAAAAAATCCATCACAAAAAAAACGGAACCGGATGCTTTCAAATAATTTAAGACTATATTTACATAGTTTGAAAAGTCAATGCTAAGAAAGTGCTGATCCATCGATTTAATAAAAAAAATTGTTTTGAATAGCATACATCACGTCTGACGTGTCAGAAATGTTGTAACTATTACATGTTATAGGCCATCCATTTAGTACGTACGCATGGAGGGGTAGGGGGTTCACCCAAATGCATACGCGACCGCCCCAGGCCCTACTCTTGAGGGGGCCCGCGCTTTACGTTTAAGGTCGTCCTTTTGAGTTTGTCAATACCAATCGAGATACCGATACTCTGGCCCAGCGCGGTCATGGTTCGCCCTAGGCCCTGCGTACCCCTAACTCCGCTTCTGGGTCTACTGATAATGTGAGTTGTTTATTTGTTTGAAAAAAATGTGTCTGTAGTTTGTTTTCAAGTTTTATCAATTTGCATGCTCTTTGACTTCTATCAATCCCTCACCCTAAAATCAACTATCATAGCGCTCCGACTTCATGGTTTTGGTGTCAATAAAGTTCATCCATGATACTGTCATCAGTTCTTTCTAATAAAAGGACTCAATAATCAAGAACAGTTGAAACGTCATGTGACTTTGAGCAAATATCTAGATTGGACAAATCAAGATATATGGACTGATTGTCAGATTTGTTTAAGAAAGTAGATGTTGTTCAGAAAAAAACACTGAATTAGGATCATAGAGAACATACAAAGCGCTGTTAAATAATAATAATAATAATAATAATAATAATAATAATAATAATAATAATAATAATAATAATGATAATGAGGACATTGTATAGCGCCTAATCTTTAGAAGTTCTAAGCGCTTTACAGCATCTATATATAATGATACGACTACACTACAGAAATAAAAAAACACGAAAAAAGACCCCCATGAAATTGAAAAACATAAAAACATGCTGAAAACATAAAAGATACAAAACATCTAAGTTTGTTCCTGCAGTCGAAAAAGGTGAGTTTTAAGAGCACTCTTAAAAGGGATCACTGTCTTTGTGTCTAATTTCAATGGGCAATTCGTTCCACATCGCCGGGCCTTGGTGTGCAAAAGAACGTTGTCCATATGACTTCGTTTTCATAGTGGGAACAATGAGTATACGATTGTCAGAAGAAGAGCGTAAGTATCTTGCTGGTGTGTACACATGGGTGAGGCCGGATAGGTATGTTGGACTAGAGTCTGTCAGTGAAACATAGCGCAGAGAACAAATTTTGTGTTTGATTCTGTATCGAATTGATAGCTAGTATAGGGTACAGAGCAGTGGTGAGATGTGATCTGATCGAGGTACTATAAAGATGATCCGTGCAGCTGTGTTTTGAACTTTTTGAAGTTTCTGGAGTAAATATTGTGACGAACCAGACAGAATAGTTACAATAGTCCAGTCTTCAAAGTACTAATAAACACACGTGTTTTAGTGACATCAACTGAAAGATATTTGCGAATGGAACTGATGCGTCTCAGTTCAACATATGCAGCCTTGCATATGTTCATGACATGTTGGTGCAATGTGAGAGTACTGTCTAGAGTAACACCTAGGTTTCGTACTGACTGTGTGAATTTAATGTTGGTGTTGCTGATATTTATTGTTTGAGATAAAGTATGTGAATGAAAAAGTCTTTGTGTTGTGATCAGAGCAGTTTTATCATTCATCTGCAGCGTGTTCCATGTCATCCATGTGTTCACATCAGAAATACACCTCTCTACTCCATGGATGGTAGCATCAACTTCAGATCGGTGGCTAGACTTGTATATTAGATGTCATCAGCGTACAATTGGTTACATACTGGGTCATGATCTATGACACTTGAGAGCGACTGAGTGTATAGAATGAAAAGAACAGGACCAATAACAGACCCTTGTTGAACACCACAACATAGATCAACTGGGCTGGAATGTATTTCATTTGCAGATACAATTTGTGTCATGTTGACTAAGTAAGACTTTAACCACTGTAAGGCTATATTTTGAATGCCAAATACATGCTGGAGACGGTCAAGTAATACATCATGGTCTGTTTTGTCAAATGCTGCAGACAAATTAAGGAGGGTGAGGACTGTAATCTTTCCACTATCCAAAGCAGAGAGAATGTCATTAAATACTTTCAGAAGATTAGTTTCAGTACTGTGGCAATGGCGATATACAGACTGTACACTGTTAAAAAGACTTTGAATTTAAATGAGATACAAGTTAGGTTAGAACAACCTTTTCTAAGATTTTTTTTATATGAATGGGAGATTAGAAACTGAACGGTAGTTCTTTAAATCGTTATGGTCAAATGCTGGTTTATTCAGCAGGAATTTTACGATGGCAGTTTTGAAAAATGATGGGAATTCCCCCGATGAGAGAGAGAGAGATATTAATAACATCAGTTAGTAAAGGCAATATTGGGTCTAAGCATTCAAGCAGCAGTGATGTCGGAATTGGATCAAGTTCACAATACTTTGGTGCACTCTTCATCACGATTGTCCGTACTAAATCAATAGAGACAGGTTCAAATGCTCCTAATGGCTGTCACTGAAGCTCTGTATCATAACTGTATCGTGATGAGTCAATTGAAATTGTGTTGTCAAGCGAATCTCTAATGGTTTGCACTTTGTCATCAAAGAAATTTGCAAATTGGTCCGGAAGGTCTACTGGAGAGAAGGTTGTTGGAAGTGGTGTACATTTGTTTCTTGACATTAGTTTGCTAGTTATCTCGAAAAGCTCTTTGCATCTGGAACTCTCCGTGATCTTAGTACTGTAGTGGGATAATTTGGTTAAATGGACTTTGTTTGTGACGTTCTTCTTAGCGGCTTCAGAGATTTTTTTTATGAATAGTGAGTCTGGTGGAAAGCCAAAGCCTCTGCTTTTCGGCGATGTCTTTTAGCAGTGCGAAGCTGGTCCTTAACACTGCTATACCATGGAGAACACTTTTTAATTTATTAATACTCTGCATTTGGTGGCTGGGGTATGTTTTTCAACCAATGAACGCAGGCAGTTATCGAGTTATTCCGCTGTAGGATGTAAGTAAGTTATTAGGTTTTCTTGGATGTCATGCATGAATTTGGTTCTATTTATCATACGGAGGTTTCTCTTGGCAGCAAATAAAAGTGGAGGGTTAGGGACTGATACGTTGAGATGGCATATAATGCAGAGGTGATCTGATGCAAGTTCGTGGGATACAAGGGTGGATTGCAGAATATTATCATCAGGTCTATAAAGAAACCAGTCTAAAATGTGACCAAGTTTATGCGTGGGTTTGTTAACTGACATTTTAAGATTAAAAACATGAATGGAATCTAGGAGCTTTGCAGTTTATGAGGAACGTAAAAAACACCACTCTCTATATTTTAAAGCACTGATAGTTCTGGAGTCCTGTTGTGGGATGTGCTGTTCCGCCACAATCTGCATATTTAAATAATAAATTTTTTGAAAATAATTACGTCGAGTTCAGTGATTCGTATATTCCACTGACAATCTTTTGAAATGTTATCATTGTCTTTTAAAAAAAAACAACAAACAACAGAAAACACTACGCAATTTACGCATGTTTAATTCATTTCTTCCTAATGTTATTACAATGTTTTCTATTTCGACTTGACAGTGTTGCATTCCAAAAAGACGGCTATAGAAGAGATGGGACAATTAACGTTATCATAAATATGGCAGTGAGGTCACTCCTTACATACGGGCATTGCCCACTGGTACAACAGATGGGAAAGGAATCGATATCAGTAATTGTTGCAAATAAAACATGAAAAAGGTATGTCCTGTTTGTTTCTTGCCAAATGTCATAAGATCTTATAAATGTAATTATCTTTAATGATATTTGTCTTAAAATCAGGGCAAAGATGCGTGCACTGATGGAGAGTTCACTTTAATAAAACAATTTTGATTATGTTTGAATAGTTATGGGTAAATCCTCCTTTAATTTATCATATTTTCGACACAGGGGGTATGCCAATATTACACATAGGACCCAGCGCCTGCAAGGTGTAACCAGCACTTCAGGTTATTGTCGTTTTAGCGCTGTCACAGATCGACTCGATCATCAATCTACCGATCGAGAGAGCGTGTTAGTGGCGTAACATAAAACTTTGGGCCTCGTCAGAAAAATGTAATTTTGCGCCCCCCTCCAAATAAAATAAACGTTGATGTTAATCTTAGCTACCCACTGGACTTGTCCATCCCTCTCCCAGTCGCAAATTTTTGGACAAGAGATTTTATGAAACAAAAATATCCTGTAATGAATGAGCAAATGCTTTCCACTAGTTTCATCTAATTTGTAAACATTAAGAGATCTGCCACATGGTATAAATAACGAATGACGAGACAACTCAACCATGTCAAGAAAACAAAAACAAGAGCCATAGAAATAACATCATTTGCATTCATCTTTAAGTGAACAAATCTATATTTAAATAAATGCACACAATTTCGATTGAGAAAAGTGGATTTTGTATGAATTTTAAATCCATTATGTGTAAAGAATTGGTTTACTACTTTAAAACATCTATAATTCTCATGCACACATTAATATGATTGTTAAAATACACAGTAAGCAATTTTAACAAACAAAAATATATATAAACAATCTGGGGAATGTAGACTCGAATAGAAATACGTATACATCTCAACCAATCTGACAGGCGAGATGTCACAGTGAGACGTCACAAGGAAGAGAAGTTTGCTTTCAGTTCGCCTGGATTAAGCAAGCCTGTGATAATCCAAGTTTGGTAGATATCTTGTTTATAGGTATATTAATAACTGTGTAAACTGGTTTGGAAAAGCGTAGAATTTAATGACGATTACTAAAAAAACAGCTTTTAAGTACATATATATTTTTTTCTTTAATCCTGCTTGTAAGGGAAAACTGCCCATGAACAGAACCTGGTTTAAACGTTTAGTCCACGCAGCAGTGTACAAAACGTGTGGCGGGGATGAGATGAGGGTCATATAGAATTGAACTTTAGTGATTTTAATCTCAATATTTGGAGCAGATTATTTAAAATTTGCAAAGATAAATAAAAACTAAATTGCAGATTTATCAGCTACTGTATTCACTGAAGAGAACAGCTTTGATTGCAAAACAGCAACTGACGAATCCTTTATCTGGATTATCTTAAGTTGTGTAGGCATCGCTCATCTCCTTATACTGTCTATGGCCATCACGTAATTTTGTTACTGTTTGTATATAGTCAGTAAAATAAATAACAGAGGTAATGTTAATTTTCTCTAATGCCAACCTTAAATCAAGGTTGCCACACACACACACCCCCGAAAAAATCCAAACCAATCAAACAAACAACTCTGACGCTGCCTCAACTGTTTACACGTACAGAGGCTTACATGTTGTTTAAAGATTTTAGTAATTTCAAACAACGTGTGATTTATTGAATACTTATATCGTATGTGAACATTAGCTGCAGCACGAGCAGTGAGTGCCAGCCCGAAGCTGGAATGTATATGCACACAGCAGAGGCGTAGCGATGATATTTTGCGCCCGGGGACAAACTATAAAATTGGCGCCCCAGCGATCTTGTTACAGATTTATTACCCTTGTTTTCTTATTATAATGTAACGTTGCAAGCCTCATTTTGGCGCCCGAGGACATATGTACCCCCCCCCCCCCCTACGCCTCTGGCACACAGCAAAGCTTGTAGTATCGTTTTTCTTCCACGACTTATTACTAGATATATATAGATCACGTGCCAATTACCAAAATATACGAGATTTTTAACACGACTACCGGGGTACCCTTCCCCCAAGAAAACTTCACTCACGTTGCACAGTAAATTTCAGTGTTGGAGTGCAGTTAGCCACACACCATCCCTATAACTTAAAAATGCACAATTCCTGTTGTGTTCACGATGTTTACATTTGGCGCTCAGGCCTATTTTAAATCTTGGACCATTGCAAGCTTGAGAGGAAAAAAAAGTAATTTAAAAACTTTTCTTTGATATTTGATCTTATAAGTATTTCGTTTTGATGCTGGACGCATTCTTATATTAGGTCGATTTGTTGGAATACTTTTTATGTATCAAGAATAAAGGGCAAGATTGGCAGCTTATATATCATGAGTTTAACGGGAAATTTAAGCCCAACATGTACTAGAAAAATGAATCCAAGAGCTAAACTGCACAGATCAAATTAGCTTAAGTAAATACAAGTATAGTTACACAAAACCCCTCGCTAAAATTATGTGCAGAATCTGGAAAGCGATACGAATTAATACAATTTTAACAAATGAAATTAAATGATTATAAAACTGTGTAGAAAACAGTAAACATTTTCAGGCATTTGGGTACAAATCAAACTGCTCATAAAGTGCAACTCTTTCACAGAATATTTTAAACAGTCTTGGACATGTATCTTTTATTTGTACTATACATTTACTTTTGCTGCCCTCACCCCACCAGCAGTACCACCACCACCACAAAGTAGCTTCTATTTTAAGGGCGGTAAAAACACATACTCTATATCCAAAATTTAGCGCCTCACTCCCCTTAAACCATGTTAATATTAACCAATCCGCAAAGCCCAGCATCAGTTGATCATATTAGCCTGGTCTTGTGCGATACAGATCACTACTTTATGTATTATGTTTCGGAGTCATGGTGAGGTGGGCAGTAATACAGAAATGGCTACCATGGCTGGTCAAATTCGCTATGTACAAGGCTGTCTGGAATGTATTTAAAAAAATCGATCTGATGCGCGTGGAAACATGTCATGTCGAAAAGTCGTAAGCCGTAACCAGCATAAAAACTTTTGTGCTCTCGTGTCGTATATTTTTCAAGGGTGGACGGGTGAACAAAGTAATCGCAAATTGCATAAATAATGTGAAAACAGAACTCTTCTGGTTCCTGCATGTAGTTTTTCTACCACAAAAAGTCAGTCTATACCTGGGTTTGAATGCTTTAAATAATTCAAGCCTGTATTTGCATTTGAAAAGTCAATACTAGAAAAGTGCTGATTCATTGATTTCATAAATATTAAATATTAACAAGCCACATTTGTAGTGTCAAAGAAATGGTAAATAGCATACATTACAAATGTTACTGATATACCTATTTGTGATCTAAAGACTACATAACGTGAATTATAAATGTGACCATATTGTAGAAAATATTCATTAGACAGGATATGTTTCCCATGGTTAATAGGTGCAAAATACTAAAACATGCAGAAAAGCAGTATTTAATATACAAATTTATAGTTTTAAAATATTCATTAGACAGGATATGTTTCCCATTGTTAATAGCTGCAAAATACTAAAACATACAGATAAGCCAGTATTTGATATACAAATTTATAGTTTTTAAAAAAATAAGGGGGTGTGGGTGGAAATAAAAAGAAAAAAAAAAAACATTTTCTTTCATGATTTGTCATTGTATATAGTGTTGGTTTATTAATATTAATACAAAAACTATATAACGTTCGTATTTCAAGCTTTACTGAAATATACTGTGCATACTGGAGTGACCTCCTCCTCATGATGAAAATTCCTCCCATATTATGAAATAAAGTAAACCATCACTGTCTATACAGACCTACTTACATCATTGTTTATCAACCTTCCAACAACAGAAAGCATGGATACAATTACACAGCTACAGTATTATTGTTTCAAATTCTGTATGAAAAATACTATGTTCTACATGCAAGGTTGATGCTTCAATGGAACAAAGACTGTCGTGAATGGACTCCAGTAGCCCATCTGTAGCAGCTTTTGTGCTACTGGCTTCATACCAGGCTTTCTAACCGTTGCTTATTGCTTTTCATAAATCAGAGAACAAAACGCATTGATATTGTGGAGCAACATAAACACTACAAGTTCATGCACCATGTTTATTTTCTTGAGCTAACTGTAAACCTGTTATAGCTTCAAGAACTGGACATTTTCAAATTTTGAGTGATATAAATTTCAAAGATAAGAAATTTCAACAGAAATGTTGTCAGTAGCTAAATCAACATGGCTATAAAAAAGCACACAAATCAATCTTCTGATGTCTTTTCACAGCCTCACTTTCACAGCGTCACTCACAACTATGATTTGGTTTGAAACCTTATGGGAACTGCTGGTATATTTCCTTCTTTCCAAAATTAATGTGTACTTTGACCTCTGTATTTATATGTAACCTTCTTATCCTGTCTGTACGCCATATATTATCATATTTATGTTGGTTTTACGGTCAGTAAAAAAGCTCATACAGCTTATTTTTATTGCTATAATTGAATACTGACATTCAATCGAAGATTTTTACTCTTGACTTCACCTCATAGATGTGTCGAGCCTATAACTATGGTAAAATATTTCAAGCTGCAATGAAATGACTATCTTTATACCAGGAATCATTTGTATTCTTGTGATGGAGTGAGGGTTAAACAAATTTTAATGATTCAAAATACTTACCTATTGCTATAGCTGGTACTCTTCCGTGTGGAAAATACCTACACCATTAGACGAGATTTCAGAATACTGGATCGCCACACTTTCATTGCTTATGCATACTCCTACTGGATCGCCACACTTTCATTGCTTATGCATACTCCTACTGGATCGCCACACTTTCATTGCTTATGCATACTCCTACTGGATCGCCACACTTTCATTGCTTATGCATACTCCTACTGGATCGCCACACTTTCATTGCTTATGCATACTCCTACTGGATCGCCACACTTTCATTGCTTATGCATACTCCTACTGGATCGCCACACTTTCATTGCTTATGCATACTCCTGCACTCTTTATAGGGAGCAGCTTAGCATGATAGGACCTCAGTATGGGGTGGAAGGAAAGAATCTGACAAGAGGTACGTATTACATCATTAAAATCACCTTCACCCCCACCCCTCCCGTTTATTATCAATATTACCATACCTGTTGCTATATTGAATAGCTGAATTTGTCAATTTGGTTAGAGGCTGATGACCATAGGTTTCTCCATCCATATCTGGAAAGGGTAAAGGCCCATAAACTTCCTCTCTAGATCAATGTAGCATGCCCTGAACATGCCTGCCGAGAGGGTGCCTCTGAAATAGGGTTGTCGCTTGATTGAGGCTGCACAGCTTGAAACAATTTAGCCAATGGACCTCTGATTTCACTATTTAGCCAGTTGTGAAGATCCAGGAATGGATGCAAGTAACTGATAATTTTGGTCTCTCAAAATTCTGAGTAGCCATGGAAGGGATGAGCTAACTGAAGAGAGACTCTACTCTACATCTGAGCTCTTGCATCACTGGGTGTGTGTGTTTGAAATTGTGGCCAACAATGGGCTCCAGGGAAGGAATGAAAAGGTACTGCTCCCTCCATACAATCATATCAATAAAGAAGCAATTTGAATTACAATGATTCATAATGAACAAATATGACTCAATGCGACTCCATAGACCACATTCATGCAAGGAAAGGAATGGCATATCTGAGTATCAACAATGCAGACATTATACTCATTTGACCAAGGAAAGAATGAAGGAGTACACATGGGCAAAAGAAGCACATGATGTCCCATGGGCAATCCAGTGTTCGGGAATCTTTGCAGTCATCCTAATCAGGAGAAGAGTTTTCATCATACGGTAATGATATTGTACACCTGAAAAAATACCAGCTCTGCAATAGCGACAGGTTTGGTATTACTTACATTAAAATTACTAAATCCATTAATTATCTTCTCCACCAAGATGTAAATGTCCCCCTCTCCCCACCCCCTCCCTGTTATTTGTACCTGTGAGCAGTGTGCAGATCTTTTTTGCAAGTGTTAAGTGTTGTCCTAGTACTTACAAGTTTCTAACTTGAAGAATGGTCAAGTTACAACTGTCTACCACCAGCTATCAGTCAAGTATTCACTCATTCCAGAAAAAACTTGACATTTCACTGAGGGAAATGTGCAGATCCTCCCACTCCCATCCCGGAGCATTTAATATCAATATTTGACACTTTTTGCACCTTTCCTAATATGTCCTCCTTTCAAATATATTTTACCAAGTAAAATGTAATGAAAATCTTGCTCCTCTTTACAGCACATACATGAATGACAAGATGTATCCATGGAGTGAAACATTAAGATTTATGACAAGCAAAGGAAAAATTCAGTTCTAAACATCTATAATATAGACATTCTTGATGAATTCAATGTCATGAACTAAAAGGAAGGAGGAAATGTTGAATGCTGTTGGTAACTTAATACATTTTGTACAGTACTGTCCCAGTTGATACCCCACCCCCCAAATAAAAATAAAAATGGCAAGTAAAGAAAACAGTTGCAGATGTAACCAAAACTCTTGTGAAATAAGTATGTTTCAATTTTGTTCCTTTCTAAAATTAATGTGGACACTTTCAGTTCTAGGCAACTGCTGTAAAAAAAAAACAAATACATGTAAGTCCTTGCTTTTGTGATTTCTTCATAGAAGGATATGGGACTGAAGACAAATATATTACAACTGACAGGCATCTGTCATAATTTGTCTACATTATTGATGTCATGTGTACATACTGGAAGTGCTGCCATTTTCCTGCAATAAATATACTTTACATGTACAAAATTTCTTTAGCTCAATCTCATATCAGTCAATGTGTGATTGCTTTTGTAAACCACTCATAAATGCCCAATCTTGTGTTAGGCTATGTGTGATTTGTTTCTTTTATCCCACACATAAAAATGCCCAATCTCATGTCACTCTATTTGTGAATGTTATTTTAAACCATAGACAAAATGCCCAATCTCATGTCAGTCTATGTGTGATTGTTATTTTAAACCATAGACAAAATGCCCAATCTCATGTCACTCTATTTGTGAATGTTATTTTGAACCATAGACAAAATGCCCAATCTCATGTCAGTCTATGTGTGATTGTTATTTTAAACCATAGATAAAATGACCAATCTCATGTCAGTCTATGTGTGATTGTTCTGTTAATCCGTACATGAAATGACCAATCTAATGGCAGGCTTTATGTAATTGTTATTTTAAACTAAACATAAAATGCCCAATCTTGTGTCAGGCTACATGTGATTATTTTTTTAAACCACAAATGATTTATCAATGTTGTGTCAGACTATGTTTGATTGTTATTTTAAATTAAAGACAAAATGACCAATCTCATAACAAGCTATGTGTGATTGTCATTTTAAAATAAAATGTTAGTTTTGTTCAGCTCTGGAGTAGCATGGTGTGACAACAAGTTAGTTCTACTATGCACTAAGTTGTATATATTCAAATTGTTATAATTCTATTACTTAATATAAATTTTTCTTGAAATTTTCAGTTCAAAACTTATATTTCTGTTTTATTACATCACTATAATTTGGGAAACTGATTTTAAACATGCTGTTCTTTTTACTATTCACTGCTATCTCTGCATCGCTGTTTTTTAATGTTGGCTTTCAAGTAAAACTGGCCGTTATATTAATTTTGCATTCATGTAAAACTGACTGAATGTTGGCATTCAAGTAAAACTGGCCGTATGTTAATTTAGCATTCAAGTAAAACTGGCTGAATGTAATTTGGCATTCAAAGTCAAACTGGCTGACTATTAATGGCATTCGAAGTCAAGCTTGTGACTATTTTTTGGCATTCTAAGTCAAGCTTGTGACTATATTTTGGATTTCTACGTCAAACTTACTGGATCAGTCAAGCAATCAGCTGCATCTTTTTTCAGTCCACCAAGCTAAATTAAATAGCATGCAGAAATGAAAACTGACTCAGCAGACACCATTTTCTTATGTCTCACCAGGCAACCTCATAGTAGTGATCCAACAACAAATCTAACTGCATAATACAAAATAGTCTCAAAACAATTCAAGCCTCAAGTAATTTGGATCAATAATGTTCTCACATTTAACAACCTAATAGAATTTATTATATTTGCAAAAACTTTATTAACATTTATTGGAAAATGCAAAACACGCACCTTAAAACCAATACTCAGACATTCAGTTCCCATATGCTTTCACTGCATCAATATGAACACATATTAATCAAAATATGGTATTTGGAAATTTCTGTTTTGATGAATTGGTAACTTTCATGCCAAAACTATTAGACTTTAATCTAAACAATCAAACTTTTGAAGCATTATTTTTGCCAACCACATGTTGATTGCTGACCATGTCTATGAGTCTATGAATATTCGGAAGTGTGCGTACACTGTGGTCACACAATGTAATTTATTATATGCTCATTTTTTTTCTCCATTAACATTGTAGGAATCGTGCAATATTTTATGATATTGCGCTCACATGCACTTCATATTGCACTCAAGTGTGCCTAATAGTGTATTAGGAACTACTTTCTGAATGAACTAAAGCAGATCTTTTGTGGACTACCATATACCAGCTGCTTTGCCACATTCCACATTAACATTCTTGATACAATGTTTCGGACTTAGGCTTGCGATAGATGCCAGATTGCATAAAATTGCTAGGTCCCTACAAATAACATGCAAATTACCAGGCATAAACTGTCTTTTCTAGCTGGTAATAAGAATGGCAACAAAAAAAACTTAGTTTTACATCCTGAATTTTCTCAAAATATGCTTTATTAGTTCTGCAAATCCAAATTACATGAGCCATGTCATGGGGTCTCAAGCTTGATTACACAATTTTGAAACTACTGTAATTTTGACTAAATTCCAAGTGCAATTACATCCTTCTTTCAAAAGATATGTCTAGCATGTGACTAAGTTCAAATTTATTTGGATGGAGTTATGTGAGCATTAATAATGTTGTTGTGTAATGATGAATCTGCACTTGTGTATTAGTTTGGAATATGGCATACATTCAGTTACTTTGTTTCTTGTAGTGCATTTTTGTTTATATAATTATGGTAGAATAAGAAAATGAGCATATAATAAAAAGGTTACTGCATTTGTACGGGAAAATATGAACTCGTTTTGTGAGATGGATAAGCTGCACAACCAAGGTCATGCAGACTTTTCATCAGAACAACTTGTTCATATTTTCCCTGCTAATTGCAGTAACCAATAAATACAGTAATTACTTATTATCTAAACTGAATACAAATACATTTAAAATTAATCAATTATCTCACAGAGATTACTAGTAGCTATATTACATGAGATTTTGGTTTTATATCAAAACCTCCAGTCAACAACATATAGTTATGTACAGATTGAATGCTCTGAATATGCACCAAATATGTAGATATAAAATACAAGATACACTTTTATCATTGTGTTATCAAATTTACAAATTTCCTACCAATTTATAACCCAATTCCTATTTCCAACACACACAATATGTGACATCATTTATCTGGGTTCCTGCAGATTTCCAAAGAAATCAATGAATTTTCATTAAATTTTTCATAACTTTGAATGAAAATTTTATGACTTGTACAAAAAGTAACATTTTGAATCTTCTGTTGAGTTCAAAATAAAAACAACACTAAAAATGGTTTCAAAGGATCATTCAAAGTTTGAAACTGAAAAAATCCATCATCATCATACAACCCCCCCCCCCTTAGTTATTTTAGTCTTTATGTAAAGAGTTCTTACAAGAAATATATACACACACATAACTACAGATATGCACTCTAATATGACTTCTTGATCCCAAATAAACTTGGCTATATATTGATGCAATTACAATGTATATGCTTTGATTCACATAAAACTAATGAACACGAACAGTCAACAAATTTATGGTCAGATTGAACTCGAAGACAACCATCCCTTTAGACTCCTGATGTCTTAATGAAGCAATCTGATATTTAGCTATGACAGCTAACAGCCACATAATTCATCATTTTTCCTAACAGTAATTTCCATGTCGCAGTCAATGAAACAGATGTTAAGAAACAAATCAACTTTTGCAGTATTTTATATATATATATACCCTGCAGGAATCTACTACCCAGCCAAATACACCAAAATTTTCATCCAGATCACTTTTTCTTGATAAAGCTAGTTCTCTTAGTGCACTGAATGACCTGATCTTCAAGGACAAGCTTCTCCTTCTTGATGGGGGACCAGACAGACTGCTGCTTCTTGGGCATATTGGGTGTATTCATCACCAGTGGTTTACGTGGCTAAAAAAAAAAAAAACAAGAAAAAAAATTGATCCTTATTTTTCTCTCCCTAATAGACCAAACTGCAAATAGTGTAGACCTCAAATTACAGTTACATAATGCACAAGGAAATCAGAGCCAAAACTGTCCTCCAAAAAACTTTAGAACAAATAGCAATGACCTAATCTGCAAACACATTATGCAATGGCAGACACGAGTCTACAATGTTTGTAGTGAAATATGTATTAAACAATATAACAAATATAATAATAATAATAATAATAATAATAATAATACAAACAATAATGAGGACTTTGTATACCACCTAATCTTTAGAAGCTCTAAGTGCTTTACAACATCAGACAACACCTAAAACATAAAAAAACACATTTCTAATGGTACATGTATATTAATAAAGAAAACACCATGAATTTAGAAAACAAAACAGGTTGAAAACATTTAAGGTAGGAAACATTATTAGGTCTTTAAATTCATTCTTGCAGTTGAAATAGGTGAGTTTTAAGAGCATTCTTGAATTTGATCACTGTGTCTTTGTGTCAAAGTTCAGTGGGCAATTCTTTCCACGCTGCTGGACTCTTGTATGCAAAAGAACATCATATGACTTCGTTTTCATAGTTGGAATAATGTGTGTACGATTATCAGAAGAGGAGCATACATATCCTTGTGTGAACACATGTATCCTTGTGTGAACACATGGGTGAGATCGGATAGGTATGTTGGACTGGAGTCCGTCAGTGAAACGTAGCATAGAGAACAAATTTAGTGTTTGATTCTGGATCAAATGGATAGCCAATGTAGGGTACAGAGCAGGGGGGAGGTGTGCTCTAAGCGCGGTAATCTAAGGATGATCCAAGCAGCTGTGTTTTGAACTTTTGTAAAGTTTCTGGAGTAGATATTAAGACGAACCAGACACAATTGAGCTACAAAAGTCCAGTCTTGAAAGTACTAATGAACACACAAGTGTTTTAGTGGCATCAACTGAAATGTTCATGACAATGTTGGTACAATATGAGAGACTCAGTACTGTCGAGAGTAACACCTAAGTTTCTTACTGACTGTGTGAATTTAATGTTGGTGTTGTTGATATTTATTGTTTGAGGTAAAGGATGTGAATTAGAAAGTCTTTATGTTGTGATCAGAATGCCATCAGCTTTATCATCATTCATCTGCAGCTGCTTGTTACATGTCATCCATGATTTCACATCTCAGAAATGCACCTCTCTACATCTCGGACGATAGCATCAACTTCAGTTGGGTGGCTAGATTTGTATATTTGGGTAACATCAGTGTACAATTGGTGAGTGTGTGTAATTAGGATTTTTAACGTAACTTTAACAACTTTTTAGTCATATTGCAATGATGTCTGCAGTGTGGCAGTTTATAGTGATGTCTATCTAGCATTGGGGCATCATGCAGTGGACATGTAGTATTATGTCCCACCCTGTCAACATTATCCTGACTAACAGATTAGTGGTATATATTGTTTGTTTGAAATCATTTGATGAAAGAACAACGTAGATCCTGTCCTGTTAATACATTCAATGGCAGATCTGGCTCATCACTGTTCTCTCCTGAGCGCACACTATATAAGGTAAACTACACGCACCCGTACTTCTTGTTCTGAAGAATAATTCTGATATGGCATGGGGACATGTTGAGGCTGTCAGGTCATAATGTATTCATTTAGCATATAAAGTGATTTTTCACTCTAATTTGTATTTATTACCTACCTGGTCTTTTACACTTTCTAAGATATGTCACTATATTGTGAATAGAATTAAAAACAAATTGAGATTTTTAAAAGTTTAAAAAACCCAAAAAACAAATGTGCTGATGTTACAGAAAATACTAATGGATGTGTGATCCAGAAATATGACTTGAACTGTAACACCTACTTAACCATACAAGATTTAATGGGCATGTAATAACATTGGAAATAAGGGCACCGAGTGGTCTAAAGCGCTCTCCATTACGTATCACTGCCATCTCACCTCTGTCTTCATGGGTTCGAGTCTCAGATTTGGCCAATGTGGGTATGTGAGACAGCTTGCCAGTAGCTTCTTGTGGGTCGGTGGTTCTTTCTGGGGACTTTCCTGGGTTCTTCCTCCACCATTAATACTGGCCACCATGTATTACCTATCGTGTGCTGAAAAATGGCATTAAACCCTACCACAACAACAACAACAACATTGGAAATACAGCACAGTTAGTTGTATTAATATTATCCATAAAAAATAAACTGATTATTAAGTATGAAGGATAAAACCATTGGATTAATACTGGACCAGGAAGTCAAAAATTAACACTGAATAGATAGAGGTCCTTTGATTGCATGCAGGACATGGCATTGATGGATTGCCCAAACAGCTTAAATTTGATTTTAGACAAGTAACATTTACATTTTCCCTGTCAAATGGGCAAGAGGATTGTAAAATTGTAAAAACTATCAGTTATTCAATTTTAATGACTGTCAAATCTTATGAATTTAATCTATTAAAAACAACAACTTATGCAATGCATTTTCACTCTGGTATCCATTAAGTTGCATTAAAAAAAAATTCTGTTGACAGTTTATTTGGGAAGGTGACATTTACATTAGGGTCGTTAGGTAACATTTTCTAACGTAAAGCTAGGTAACATTTTCTAACGTAAAGCTAGGTAACAATTTCTAATGTAAAGCTAGGTAATATTTTCTAACGTAAAGCTAGGTAACATTTTCTAACGTAAAGCTAGGTAACATTTTCTAACGTAAAGCTAGGTAACATTTTCTATCGTAAAACTAGGTAACAATTTCTAATGTAAAGCTAGGTAACATTTTCTAACGTAAAGCTAGGTAACATTTTCTAACGTAAAGCTAGGTAACATTTTCTAACGTAAAGCTAGGTAACATTTTCTAACGTAAAGCTAGGTAGCATTTTCTAATGTAAAGCTAGGTAACAATTTCTAATATAAAGCTAGGTAACATTTTCTAACGTAAAGCTAGGTAACATTTTCTAACGTAACGCTAGGTAACATTTTCTAACGTAAAGCTATGTAGCATTTTCTAATGTAAAGTTAGGTAACAATTTCTAATGTAAAGCTAGGTAACATTTTCTAATGTAAAGCTAGGTAACAATTTCTAACGTAAAGCTAGGTAAAATTTTCTAACGTAATGATAGGTAACATTTTCTAACGTAAAGCTAGGTAGCATTTTCTAATGTAAAGCTAGGTAACATTTTCTAACTTAAAGCTAGGTAGCATTTTCTAGTGTAAAGCTAGGTAAGAATTTCTAATGTAAAGCTAAGTAATATTGTCTAACAAAAAGCTAGGTAATATTTTCTAACATAATGATAGGTAATATTTCAAACAAAAAGCTAGATAACATTTTCTAACGTAAAACTAGGAAACATTTTCTAGGAACTCAGTGGGCAAAATAACTTTTACGAAACCAGTAATCAACCAAGATTAGACATGAACAGATAAAAAGAACATGCATAAAAACTGTTTAGTTATTGGTGAAAAAAAATGACAAAAAAATATCTCTGATGGTTAATGGAACCTATGAATGGAACGTATAGCACGTAGTGTATATACTTGTGCTTATAAGTCGAGTCAAACTGCAAATAAAAAAAAACTGATTTGAGTTTGCATATCAGGGTCTGTGTTATTTGTTTTGCTAATTACTCCTAAGAAACTGCAAAGACCTAGATCTGTTGGTGCATTATGTGATGGCAGATCAGGGTCTGTGTTATTTGTTTTGCTAATTACTCCTAAGAAACTGCAAAGACCTAGATCTGTTGGTGCATTATGTGATGGCAGATCAGGGTCTGTGTTATTTGTTTTGCTAATTACTCTTAAGAAACTGCAAAGACCTAGATCTGTTGGTGCATTATGTGATGGCAGATCAGGGTCTGTGTTATTTGTTTTGCTAATTACTCTTAAGAAACTGCAAAGACCTAGATCTGTTGGTGCATTATGTGATGGCAGATCAGGGTCTGTGGAGTCTACTGTTAGACTTGACTTATAAGGTAGTACTTATGATACATATCATATAAGATGAACTACACTGAATTGAAATTTTTTTTAAGTAGATTCTCAATAGCATATATATAGTATTACCGTATATGTGACTGTATATTTTACTAAACTACATGTATACCTCAAATTTGTCTGTATGACACATGTCCTGGTCAATATGAAACAGTTGAAAGAGCAAGGTTCTATGTCAAACACAGATAAAATCTATTTAACTTTTTGTCAGAAATAGACACTGATCTTCACAATGAAAAGCCTCATAAAAAATTTAATTTCAATCAATCATGTCTATCAAAAGTTATTTATCAGCAATGAAGAATACCAACAGATGGACAATGGTCATAGTTATGGAATGATGATACCATATATTCAGGCTGATTTATTCTGTGTATTTTAATGCTTCAATATTATGGAATGATCATACCATATATTCAAACTAGATTTCTTCTGTGTATTTTAATGCTACAATGTTTCAAAATAACAAACCAAAATTCCTCTTGTCAGGAGTTTTAACTGAATGGCAACAATTTAGAATATAACAATAAATAATGTTGTCAGCTTGTAAGTGGGTAGACTTAATTTGCCAATGAGCAACCAAAAAGCATTTTAACCTAATGAGTTTTGTTCTAATTAATATAATTAGAATGAAATCAGTTCTAAAAAGGAGAAAACATTGGACACATAAATCTCTTGCAAATCACCAAATTTGATTTAGGAGTTTTAAGCTGAATATGGGGATAGAATTTTTTTTATGATTTCTAGGATTGTTGTAACATAAAAAGCCAGCAGATTTGGGTCTACACTATGCATGCATCTGAAATCCAACACAGAGTGGCATAAACCCTAACCAACTCAAATATTAAGTGACAGCAACTGTCAGACTACACCCTCAACATTGGGTTTCATGCTATCAACTGTATTAGTAACTTGGATGTCCATTGTTAGATTAAGTCTTGGCTGCATGTGAGCTCCACAGTCAAATCAAAACAACAGAGATGGAATTAACTATGGTGAAAAACTCCATGAGCAAACAACTGGTGATGATAAAATTAAAGTGGAAAAGTAGTAATGTGGCAATGTTTCAGGTTTGTAAAATATATATAAAAGGGGAGTCTACAAACCTTCATGACACTGGGAGAACTGTCATCAATAAAGTCTGAATGTGAGTACTGTAACAGAATTGTAATCACATAATTTATGTACAAATATTTACATCCTCCAGGGTGACAACCTTTAACCTATTCATCCAAAATCAATAGGCATCTATCTTATGTCAAATATAAACAATTTACAGAATTTAGTCAAGTTACCCAATATACAATTTAAGTTATTGAGTTATTATGTGGGCATAGTTTTCCTTCTTTAACTGGTGACTCTGACCATTTTTATAGCCCAAACTCAAAAGATTTCATCCCTGCCAAAATTTAAGCTATGCATAATCTTTGTAGCAGCAGATGTTGGAGAACTTAGTGTTCTGTGATATAAAAACAGGAACAGATGGGGGGATGAACAACATCATAACATGACATGCTCTTTATGGCTGGTGCACATTAAAATGTAAATTGAAAAATTGAAAATGGCATTAAACCTAAACGACAAGAAGCTGTAACCAGGTATTCAGTCCAGGACTACATAGAGAAAAACAAGTATATTGCCACTGTGCTAGTGTTCCCATGAGAAGAATAAAACCTAAGTGTTAAAATACTGTGGGTTTTTAAAGTAATATTGGCATTGTCAACTATAGACAAGGTATTATGGATCTCCCTAATAAGGAGCTACCAATTTCCATATCTCCAATGGTAGTCAAATTTTTCAGATGGTAATTCATTCCAAGGGTAAAAGTCTTTGCAGACTGTTTGTTCCTCTGAAACACAGACTGACATATCTAAATACAAATATATGTGACTCAATAGGCAAAAGATCTACACACAAAGCCCAGCCCAAAGAATTGAACTCAGCACAAAAACCATTTTACCATGCAATATAGGTCACAGGCCAAGTTTTCACTGATTGCTGTAGTACTTCTCATGATGCAATTAAATTTAAAAGCTACCTGACTTGATACACACTACTGTTAGAAACAATGAACAAAATACAAGGTTAAGCTAATATCATTTACTCATGAAATACAGGACACATGCCTGAATTTTGATAAAAGGTGTAGCACATGACAGACCAAACTATGAACTTATGAGACTATAAGTAAACAGAGTCTGAAGAAATGACTTACATACAAACTCTAACCTACGGAAACCATGCCAGGTTAACAAAAATAACTAGATCATCAAATATAAGTCACAGTGACTTCGTTCTTACTGATAGAGTTCTCACTTATGGCTGTATTACTCCTCATCAGTCGATTTCATACCAAATTATGTGACTCCATGGGCAATAGCGCATTGAAAAATGTGCTAAATGCAATTTAACCAAACTCACTGCACCATGAAATACAGGTCACATTGACACAATTTTCACTGAAAGGTGAAGTACTCCATATGACACATATACAAATGTTATCAGAGAAAATGAACTAAACACAAATCCTAAAATGAATGTTCATGTCACATGAAGAAACAGATGGATGAATGGATGGACTTAACCAATGCATATGCTGGAATTGCTTTGAAATCTGCCCCCCCCCCCCAGTATATTGAAAAATTAGGGGCTTGTGCTATTGTCTGATGATTTTTGCACTCAAGTCAATATCTGCTAGTGAACATGTTTTTTTGCAAAACAAACATGCAAGGAACTAACTTTCAAATATAAGGAAAGAGCAGAAATGCACTTCTAAAAATGGGTTTGAAAAAAAATATTCAGAAAAAGAGAGTAAGATAGAAAAATAAGAGTTTAAATGGGTAACAAGTAAAACCAGATCAAGAACAATTACATTCCAAATGCAGCTCTTTCTGGTAAACTGGCTAATAAAAGTCTGCAGTGTTTTTGTTATCCAATTTTGGAAACTACTTCAAATCCTACATATAACATATAAGAAACCAAATGATATAGTTTTGTTTGTTTTATGTACATGTAAATATATTTTTTATATGAACTGTTCTTAAAGATTATTTTCAACTTACAAACATTTCCATCAACTAGACACTGTATGATAAAAGACAGTTATGTGAAGGCAACCCCTTACTGGAAGATACAAATTTTAGATCCCTACACAAACATGGAACAGTAATTTAAGACTATAGTGTGTTTACTGGGACAAAAATCAAGGCAAGTGTGCTTGATTTAACACAGGATCTTACATCAGTGCTCATTTCAAATGAATTTATTAACTTTTACAGCAAAACAATACAAATAGGTTATTTAGTGTTGAGGCAATCAGTTTCATGTTCAGTGCTACGTCCTAGGACAGACCACAGTAGGCAATCCAGGCTGATACAATAGTAGGACTACAACCTGAACCCTTTCAGTCACATGTCCGGCAGGTTTGTGTCTCCATTAACTGCTTCATCTGACTTGGATGCTGCATCAGGCCTATTCCACGGAAACACTATATACTCTACCACTGTTGTGGTGGGGCATACACATCTGAAATGCCACAATTACCTGGATAACCGCAGATTGTTTGAGTATTAGTGGTAACTAGCTACAAGCTATGGTAAATCTAATGACAATCTTTCCCTTGTCTTATAACACCATAGATATGTGTTCAGTTGCACAAATAAAAAAATAAAAAAATGAAAATGTGCATAAAATGTTGTACTATCTTCAGAAACAGGCTTTAAACTAACTAAAACATTATAACACATGAAAATCTACCGAAAACCGTACACATGCTCACCCTTTCAGAGCCCTGATTCTTAATGTTTAGACCCACATCAAACACTGGGGAAGCTGTACTGCTATCACTTAGGAAGGACATTCTTGAGTGAGTGGATGATACACTGCTGACACTGCGCATGGACATAGGGCTGAAATTGATGAGAAAAATTATAATGCACATTATCCACAGCATGGAGAGCTATAGTTAACGGATGGGTCTCAATTATTTTGTATTAAACACACGGTTCAAACCATTTCACTCATTCATTTCAAGAATAATCCCACCAATATCCTTTCCTTTATTTCTTTTTTCACTAATTTAACTAAGCAAAAGCTGGGCCCTTTTTGCTGTAAAATTTACACCTGAAAGAAAATATAGACAATGTACTGATACTACTGATGACTTCTGGTCCATGCTGTTGAAGATGTTGGACCACCTTGACTTGGATGATTAGAGCGATTTTTACGGACAGTATAATGAGATGGAAAACACAACTGCAAAGATATTGTTAGTTTTCATGGTCTTCTTTACCATAGATACAACTAATCTTCTTGATATTGTTCTAATAAATTATAATCTTATAACATAATATTAGCATTTGAATCTTTACTGGGTTATTTTCCTTTTGAAAGAATTTTCTGCCATCACAGGAGATTTTTTTTTCTTATCTTGGGAGATAACTACTGTTAATCATTTAATTAATTTTAGTTGCCTCCCTTGACACAAAAACTGACCTGAAAGGCCAGTCCATTTATGTTATGCAACTATTGTAGTAAAACCCTTAAATTTGTTACTATTATTAGTTTTTGTTGTACAGTTTAATTCAATTTGTAGCACAAGAGAGGCCATACATGGCAGCCAGTATAACAAACGGAGGAAGAACTGGAAATCCCAGATAAGCTACTGGCTGGCAATCCTTCTCATGTACCAATGTTATCCAACTATTATTAGTAACACAAACTATAATTAATTGGTAAAAGAGAATGAACACTATATCACAGTCAAGAAATGATTAACCTGCCCCAGCTAGAACACCCTCTCCCCAAAACCTATGTAACAATTTATAAAGCCCTTTTCAGCCATGGCTTTCTCTTTCGCTACACAGTAGAGAGACAAGCTGTTTTTGAGAATAAGTCACAACAAGATTTTTTTCTATTTTTAGTAATGGTGGCCATATTTGAAGGCAAATCAAATATAGTTTGTACAAAGCAATTATGTCATGCCAGGATATTTCCTAAGAAATCTGATTTTGAGAAGAAATAATATAATGCTGTTCTGTAATTAGTAATAGTGACCATATTGGCATAATTTGTCCAACTTTGAAAGCTTTAGGTCAATATTGGTAAAATTCTGTCAAGTGGTTGTTGCGAAAACATCAAAGTTCATTTCATTTGTTTCAGTAACAGCAGCCATAAATGATGGAAAACCAGTATCAGAATAAACTTGAATGCACTTCATGACTAGATGCTTTATATCAAATTTGGTCTTATTTTGAGAGCATATTTAGAGAAGCCACTTAAAGGTTTTTATATAACTGCAGGCCATATTTTAATGGCAAATCAGCACCATGTCTAAACTTGAAAGTTTGCCAAGCAAGAATGTTTTCTGTTTTCATTATTTTGGCACAAGGGGATTATTTTGGCATAGCAGTGTTTGAGAACATTTTTCTATTTATAAACTTTATTCACTTTGCCAAGCCTGATGGTGGAATAGCATAATGTACAAACCTGTGGATTTGGAGAAGTTGAAAATGGCAAATTGTATGGATGAAAAGCTGATGATGGATGATGCAAATCAGATGCAGGATCAAATGAAAGAATCAGATGGTCTCATGGTGAGGTGAGATGCCAATTTAAGATTTAAAATAGCTACAACTTTTTGACTAGCAAATAGCACCATCCATTAGCTACAACTCTGAGTTTTTGACTGGAAAATATGTGCTGACAAAGATCTGTCTATGGCAAAATAAGCAAGATATCACTTGTTTTGTTCCTTGGTGATCTAACACCAAGGAACAAAACAAGCGAGATCTAACACCAAAGAAACAATAAGTGAGATCTAACACCAAGGAACAAAACAAGCGAGATCTAACACTAAAAGAAACAACAAGTGAGATCTAACACCAAAGAAACAACAAGTGAGATCTAACACCAAAGAAACAACAAGTGAGATCTAACACCAAAGAAACAACAAGTGAGATCTAACAGCAAGGAAAAACACAAGTGAGATCTAACACCAAGGAACAAAACAAGTGAGATCTAACAGTAAACACAAAAGAACAAAACAAGTGAGACCTAACACCAAGGAAAAAAAAAAAGCAACACCTCCAATAACAAAGGTCATTTTGAGTATTTTAAATGCCAATAAAAAGATTTACTTCACTTTTACTCATTTGGCAATTTTTTAAAGAAAGCAAACATGGACATCATGAATACACCAGCTAAAAAAAAAACCCCACAATAAATTGACCAGTAAAGCAACAGTATCAAAGGGCAGAGGTAAAATGACCATGCAATAATTTGTTCTTACTGATAAAGATGCCAAGCCTAAAAAAGATCTCTGTAATTATGTAATTAACAAAAAATTAACGAAAAAGGAGTCTAATGAATCTCCACATGTCTACAGAAAACGAAGAGAGCTAAAATGGTGATGTCTTTTGATAACAAAGATTATCTGTGCATCCAAAAAAATTTTAACCAGACAAGTTATCTTGCTGCCATCAATTATTTTTTGGTCAAATGGAAAAAAATGATTTATTTACAGCAATTGACTTATTTATCTCTAAGGTGAATTTTTCAGGAGATAGTGTATTTAGACGCCCCTTAAATGTGTATGTTAAATTGACTTTTGCCATTTTTGGATTACACGAGAAGAGTGACTATTTCATAATTATTTATTATTACAAATGTTCATATGTTAAATGGCATGGTTTTGCTGCTGTAGAGATAACTCTTTGTTTATCATGATAATGGTATTCTCCCTTTAACATGGCAGCACAAGTTGGACTAAAAAATACATTTCAAAAGGCTGACTGAATGATTATTTATGCACCTATTTGAGCCAATAAGTAATCAACACATGAAAGCATTTATTTATTATCACCACACTTGGATTATTAAGATACCCTTCATCTGACTACCTGTAACCAATTCTAAACTGTTCACTAGGAATTTACCAAACATGGTGAATTGGATACCTATGTAATGACTGTCTGAGAGACAGGTTTGAGTTTTTAGACCCTCCACTGGAAAGTAGTCAAATAATTTATATAAACTGTAATTACCATTACATTTTGGACCAAACTTTCTAAATGTAATCATAGAGGACATCTAAGTATAAGAAAAAGATTTTGAACTATGCCCCTGGTTCACAGGCTGAAGGGGATGGGGGTGAGTTGTGGGTTAGGCATTGGAAGGTGTGTAATTGAATGTATCCAGATTTGCTGAGCTGAGTCATGATATTAGCTCTAGTTTATGCCAACTTTCTCCACAAATACTGGAAGATTATGGAATCTCTGCTTACATGAGAAATAAATGAAACAATAACTCAGTGACAAGAAACAACATATCACACAACATTATTATCCTAAAATCTAAATTTATGCAATGCTCATAGCAGGCAAAGAAGCTGGAGTTTCTAACAGGTAACAGATGGAAACCAATTTTTTGAATAAAATAGGTTTCATCAATAATACTAACTCAGTCATAATGTATTTGTAGAAATCAAACCTGCTTAAAGGTTATTAACTGTGTCTTTATCCAATAATAATATGTTTGTAAGACTCCAGCCTGGTTAAAGGTTATTAACTGTGTCTTTACGTAATCATGTTATATGTTGTATCTGCATTTTTGCATGTTCCTTTTTACAGAGCTCCATTTCGGCTTGACAGACAGGAAGATAAGTATCTCATACTAGCTGAAGGTGTTATGAGGCAGGGGAGGAATTCTGTCTATTTGAACTTTGCTGATTAATTCAGGATTTAAAATAAGTTCAATGAACATTAGAACTGAAATATAAGATGGTGCCAGGTAGCTCACTAAATGATGACATAGACAAATGAGATATGGCCAGTTATCTCAATGAATGATGAAAATAGACAATGGAGATGTAAACTCTTCATCTATGATGATGACAGCAAAGTGTTATGCAAAAATAGATTAAAAAAATCCTAGGAATGGTAAAACTTCAAAACACAAAATGAAGATATTTGCAAGGCTTATTAAAAAGCATGCTATGTAGGTATTAATACATGTACTAACAGATGAAAAATGGGATTTAGCACTACTAAGCCCTCTATTCAAAGGGAAATCACTATTATCAGACTGTTTCAAAAATAAGAACAATTATTGCTAAAACAAGAAAATGACACTAAAGTACTAAAATTGAGTGATGCATCAACAGAAGAAGTCCACATCAACAGGTGGACCAAGACCAAATATATGTAATAAAAATGTAGGAACATGTAAATTTGTATCCATCTTTTTTTTTTAAATGGGCCAAGATTACACGATAGTGCTGTGTGTGCATGCATAATGTTGAACACCCACTATTTCACTGCTCAAGATAGAGAAAGTCAACCTTGGGACATAGAGGGTAAGGGAAAATATCACATATCTTTGTGGTTAGCACACCAAGAACTTATTGCAAGCATTAAAAATCTTAAATAAACAATGTTCATATAAAAAAGAATAAACTGCACAATAAAAAATGTCATATATAATAATAGCCTATACATATATAATTTAAACAACAAGAGATGAAAGTGATGAATATAAACAACAAGAGATGAAAGTGATGAATATAAACAATGATGCCCAACCAGCACTTTCACCAGATTTGCAATTGCATGAATTCCCGCAAAGTTTAATTAACCACCCTCCTTAAAATTGACCAACAGCAAGAAAATCACGCACAGATGATTTGTTACAAGCTAAATGAAACATGTAACCTTCTTAAACATTTGTTTGCATTCATTTTGAAAATACAAGGGTTGAGTCAAGCTTGGTCACATGTCTACATGCAAAAATGGCGAAATGCAATCAAAACAGATGATGTTTAATGCCAGGACAAAACATCAGGACTGTTGCAACTTCTGCACTGTTATTTGTTTCATCTCAATCATCTGCCATCTTCATAAAGTCATGGGTTTTCTTGAGACAATGGTGAGTGTAATTACTGTACATACGCAGTTTATGTGTTCATGTGTTGCATTCAAGACATTTTATTAGAAACGTAGAGTCAATGTAATGACTCTGTCAAACTGAATGCAGCTTCGCAAATGGTCCAACCTGATTAGGTATCTGAATTCTTGATCAACTGCCAAAATCAAGTGCTTAGGAAGTAACATTTCAAATGAAACACTTACATTATCTAGTTTTTAAAAGTACTTAATCAACTAGATGTAGAGACTGTACAATGGAAGACAGTCATGTAGAGACTGTACAATGGAAGACAGTCATGTAGAGACTGTACAATGGAAGACAGTCAGTACATTATCTAGTTTTTAAAAGTAAGTGATCAACTAGATGTAGAGACTGTACAATGGAAGACAGTCATGTAGTTTTCAGTATTTAATGACTATGCTATTACAAACAGTTCTAATGAAAAAATTAACTACGATTATTACAACAGATGACTGCAGGTACTGTGTAATTATTATAACACAGGACTGCAGGTACAGTGTAATTATTATAACACAGGACTGCAAGTACTGTGTAATTATTATAACACTGGACTGCAGGTACGGTGTAATTAATATAACATAGGACTGCAGGTTATGTACCAATATTTCAGCATATGACTGCAGGTACTGGGCCAATTCTTATAACATATAACTACAGGTACTGGGCCAATTCTTATAACACATAACTACAGGTACTGGGCCAATTCTTATAATGCATAACTACAGGTAATGTGCCAATTATTGCAACACATTACTACAGGTGATGTACCCTTAATGAATATAAAGAACTGTAAGGTTTAGCTTTCTATCACATTTGGTGGAATAGATTGAATCTACTAACAGATCCTGCTCTCATAAATAACAGAGCAAGAACTGCCACTATGAAAGAAAACAGAGACATATTGCAGTTCAGATCCAATTTATTCCTTTAAAAACGAAAAATCAGAACTGATGATTATAGAGAAATTCAAAAAAGTAATACATTCATTACAGATTTTTGCAGTATGAACATACAAGCAAACAATCATAATTCTTGAATTATTACAGCTAATCCTATGTTTCTTCTTACCTGGGTGGGACAGAGCTCGCTGAGCCGAGCCGTATCTTTGTTGGTGTGGGCAACATTGATCTTTTATTCACACCTGATGCTGGAGTTGAAGAATCTGTACTGCTTACGCTAAAAGGAAAAACAAAAATATACAATAATTATTTAAAATTTGCAATCATCAACAATGTATCCTGCCAATACCATAAAATATTCAACTGTTTTGGAAGGGGTTATCTATGTATTTATCCAACGATAATGATCCGCAATGTCTGAAGGTGAAATCACTCTTGATAATAATCACACACTCATTTAAAAAAAATTGTTAATAGTTACTATGGATGTCTTTCTCTGATAATTAAAGCCCTGTGACCACATACTTTGTGACCGATTTATTAGGCTGGACTGATTGGTTTATCAAGAGAGGAAATAAAGTATGTTTTGAGTCATAATGACAAATGTTTCCATATTAGTATATCCTCTTCACTAGCCAGAGGTCAGAGATCCAATTCAGTTAACATCGATCCATGGTATATATAACTAGTCAAAACAGTGTCTGCTACTAAACTATCCAACTTCATGTAGCTTAAAGAAACAAATCCAATCAGATTACTTGTTATATTTACCTTGGAAGATTGTTAAGAAGAAACAAATCCAATCAGATTACTTGTTATATTTACCTTGGAAGATTGTTAAGAAGAAACAAATCCAATCAGATTACTTGTTATATTTACCTTGGAAGATTGTTAAGAAGAAACAAATCCAATCAGATTACTTGTTATATTTACCTTGGAAGATTGTTAAGAAGAAACAAATCCAATCAGATTACTTGTTATATTTACCTTGGAAGATTGTTAAAAAGAAACACATGTGCCTCTGTAGATAACAGCACATTGCATGTAATTTTTCCAATTTAAACCTTTCATATGCAATTTCAATGCACATGGACATTAAGGAAGTCACCATATTTCAAGCTTACAAGTGGAAGAAAAACTTCTCTGATTTGGTCTTTTTTGTTTGCAATTTACATAACTCTTCGGGGCCCTGAGTGCCAGAGTGGTCTAAAGTGCTTTCCGTTATGGATCAATGCCATCTCACCTCTGTCTGTGTGGGTTCGAGTGTAAGATTCGGCTAATGAAGTTATGTGAGAAAGCTTGCCAGTAGCTTCTCGTGGGTCGGTGGTTCTTTCTGGGGTTTCTCCCGGGTTCTTCTTCTACCAATAATACTGGCCACCATGTATAGCCTATCGTGTGCTGAAAAATGGCATTAAACCCTACAACAACAACAACATAACTCTTCATCTGCAAGAGGGCACTTAATCAGTTTAGTCTAACTACAAATGTCAAGGGCCAATGTGGAGACAAATGGATAGTGAATATGGTGTCTCCACTGCTGCAAAATATCTCATAAAAATTGAAGCAGCTCAGTTAAGATTTCCAGCTATAACTGACAGATGTTCATACATATAGGACCAGAAAGGTAAAATCAGGAGATTTTCATTAGCCCAATTATTAGTATATGATTAGCAGCATACACTCAAACAAGTACATAATTCAAGCCCATAACAAAACCATCAAAACTGTCTTTGTACAGTAAAACATATACAATTCAAGATTAAAACAAAACCATTGTACAGTTGTTGTTCTAGGGTATAATGCCATTTTTCAACACAAGATAGACTATACATGGCAGCCAGTATATATGGTGGAGGAAGAATCTGGGAAAACCCTGGAAAGAACCACTATTCCATAGGATTTTTCTGGCAAGCTTTCTCACATACCCACTCAGGGCCCCATTTATGTACAGTAAAGCATATAAAATTTTATCCTTACTTTCTATAAGGGACTTACAGCAGCAGTGTCCTCTTCGTCCCTGTTTCTAGTTACTGTTTATACTCGCTTATAAATTTAGTCTAACTGCCAACATCAATGATCCTGATCTGCTGTAGCCTACTGATTAGGGTCTGTGTTGTTTCTTTTACTGATTACTGTAATACTCTGCACAGACATAGATCTTCTGCACATTAAGCAATGGCAAGTACACATGGTAAAATATTATGGTAAAATATTATGGTCATATCTCCACTATCCAAAGTAAAAGTACACAGAGAGAGAGAGAGAGAGAGAGAGAAGAGAGAGAGAGAGAGAGAGAGAGAGAGAGAGAGAGAGAGAGAGAGAGAGAGAGAGAGAGAGAGAGAGAGAGAGATTTGCAAATATACAACACCAAACAGAATGGAAAGTGCAGTCCCTTACTTCTACAGGAGAAAGCTCTCATAATAGGAATCTGGAATGACTGCATAGATAGCAGAGACTTACTTACTAGGAGGCCATGTATGTTTGCTATGCATGAGTACATATAACACCGTCTCAGTAGCATCATATTTTGGTGATGTATGTGCTATGGCATGATGGAATACGAACTGGTGCATGCAGGCAAGACTATGGTTGCTGTTTACCTGCAGACATGGATTCAAATCTCTTCGTAGAGTATGAACTAAAAATTCTCTACCCAAATCATGTGGAGAGTAGCAAAGTAGCAAACCAATTCCAGCTGGGGATCACATGTATCAGGAACTGATTAACATAAATGCCATAAACTGACAGTGGATGCTAACTAGTGCAAAAACAGTGTGCATTCAACTCAAAGAGTTTTTGTCAAAGAAAAACAAAAAAAAAGTGACAAACAATAAACACAAAAAGAAAATGTTGAATTTACCAAACTTTACAAATGTCATTAAGGTTATATTTTCACAATTTACTGATTTGAACTCCTGTGATAAAATGGCAATCTAGTTAGTTTTAACTTTCTATAAGGGGATCCAAAACACCTTGGCCATAACTGATGTATTATCAGTGCCACTTTTATTTATGACAAAACTAGACATTATTAGAAGGATTTTGATGAAACCCACATGCCAATATGAACATGATGACAGCTGTATTTGATACAAAATTATATATCATAATAAATCTTTTGGAGAAAATTCTATGTCAATATGGCACCATCAATTCTTCTGGAGTTGTAGCAATAACAAGATTTTTAAGATTGCTACCATGGTGGTTGTATTGGATGTCAGATTGGCAACATTTTCATTCAAGATCAACCAGACACTGGTAAGACCTTCTTGATGATTTGGCTTTCCATTTAGAAGGAGTATCATAACAAGATTTATAAAGTGGCTTGCATTGAGGCCATATATGTCAGATCGGCACCATTTTCATTCAGGACCAAAAAGATATCAATCATGATTAGTCTCCTGATTAAAAACCAATCTCAATGACTTTCCAAGTGGTAGCAATAACAAGACATAATTGCAAAGTTGTGATATTCATTCAATGTTGATACTCCGAGTATTCGATTTGGCTGTTTTTATTACACAATTTTTCATCTCTGTGTAATCTTCAATGACTGCATTTAAGTTTGACATTTTTTTTCTTGAACATTTTCAGTGTATCCGGGTGCTTAAGATGTTGTGATTTTTCAGTGAGAAGTAACTCATATCTGCAGTTAGGGCCAATGCAGGGAATGAATACAGTTAATAGAGAATCAGATACATATGGTGTTTAGGCTAGAATGTCAGGTACATTTGGTATTAAAGGTTACCGTTAATGCAACTGATAAGATGACACTAATGCCAATGAGTCAGCAACATCTTTAGACTGGGAGAAGGATAAATTTATATCCACTGTTACTTTCTACGTGTGAGATATATTTGTTGCTATGACCAGGGAGTCGGTTTCTTCTGGTACCAGGAGTGATGAATGAGGAGAAGGAACCAGGGGGAATTGTATATATTCAGTACATGGTTCTGTAAACCAGATACATAAAGTGTTAAGGCTATGGAGTCAGTTAAATATGGTGAAATGACCAGATAATATAATAATATTAAGCACCAGAACACAAAATAAGTTATATGCAGCATTAGGGCCAAGAGGTCAGCCAAATCTGATGTCTTGATCAAATTGTCAGTTCACATTTAGTATTATGAATAAGGAGTAAATTACTAGGGCCTGGGAATCAGATAGGCCCAGTACTTAAGCTCAGTGTAAGAAACTTCAAGTAATAAGGCTTTGGAGTCAATTTCATATAGGCTATTAAATGAGTTTTATGGTGGTAGGGTCAATAACATTTTTGAGTGCTTTGGACAGGGAATAAATTACATCTGATGCTATGGGCAGTGAGTCATATACATCCATTGCTATACATTTGTTGTTAGGACCAAGAAGTTGGATACTTTCAATTTTTACAGTTAGGCAGTCATACATTTATATATCTGGTACTATGATCAATCAATAAGTTACATCTGGTTAGGGATAAAAGAAGATATATCAAGTTGTAGGGGCTTGACATCAAATTTATCAGGTACTTGGTCCAGGAACAAAAATGCATTTGGTGCTAAGGCTTGAGAGTTAGATACATCTAGTGTATGGGTCAAGGATTCAGGTACTGATGGTGTAAGTATACTCTAGTGTATGGGTCAAGGATTCAGGTACAGATGGTGTAAGTATCATCTAGTGTATGCATCAAGGATTCAGGTACAGATGGTGTAAGTATCATCTAGTTTATGGGTCAAGGATTCTGGTACAGATGGTGTAAGTATCATCTAGTGTATGGGTCAAGGATTCAGGTACAGATGGTGTAAGTATCAACTAGTGTATGGGTCAATGATTCAGGTACAGATGGTGTAAGTATCATCTAGTGTATGGGTCAAGGATTCAGGTACAGATGGTGTAAGTATCATCTAGTGTATGGGTCAAGGATTCAGGTACAGATGGTATAAATATCATCTAGTGTATGGGTCAAGGATTCAGGTACAGATGGTGTAAGTATCATCTGTGATATGGGCCTGGTAGTAATATAAAAACAAAAAAGGTAGGTAAGAAATATACAAAAAACCAAAACAAAACATCAACAGTATTGTACCCTATCCCTTTACTTTACTTTTGACTTTTATACATGTTTTAAGATGAAGCCTATCATGGCATATTTGTCCATCCCTTGCTCTATCTGTTTTAGGTTGCAAAATATCTTAGATATAATTATTGTTACCAAACTCTATTGATGTCTTACAGCTAAGAACGCTTCATACAGATTTTGGTATTAAAAGGTAAAAGGTCAAGGTCACTAGAGCTATTTTAAAAAACAAACAAACAACATCTAAAACCATAACTTCAGTGGTATTGTATATTTCTGGTCCAAACAAAATTGATCACTTTGTATTCAAACTTCGGTGATGACTTTGCACATTCCTTGTCCAAACAGTGTGGATTGCTTGCACATTCCAAGTTCAAACATTGATTTGGGTGTCAAAGAGTCAAAGGTCAAGGTCACTATGATACAGAGACAGGATTCTGCATAACAAATTTTTAAAACTTTTATCGCAGAAACTGAGGAAGGCTTGCAGATATGGGAAGAAAATAAACTACAGATAATGCATCAGACTGCTTACATATTAATCACTTTGGCTTTTTACACCATCTTGTAGCATCAAAATTCATGTATGGATCATTTTGGGGACAAAGAAGGTACATATTCATATTATAGTTAATGGGCAAGTGAAGCCCATTTGCACTCATTGGTTAATGTTAACCAAGGTTGGTCATTCCTTAAAGGCATACAACCTAAGATAATTACAGGTCATTGAGTTTCAAAAAATGTACAACTGTAAGTTTAATCAATGAAAATATAACGATTTTCTGTACAGATTGCTAATTAATTATGCAGAAACGGAATTTACCGATATACTCCGAAGTCACAGTGTCACGTGACGCGCGTCAACAAATATGATTTAAAATCCTGACAATAAGAGGTTCCATTAAGGGGCCATTCTTGAAAGTGTTGACTTGTTGTGTTTGTGAGATTGTGTTACGTTGTAAGATAAACCAACTAAAAATATGATAATTTGTATCACTGTAATCAGAACCGCTATTAAAAGGTTACGCTAAAGTCGCTTCTTAGGCTCAGAATAAAGTTGATTTTCTTGTGCATTTGCACTACAACCTCACGCTCACGAGTCACATATCCGATAGTCGATGTGATTTGCGCATTTGTTTGTATATTTACACGTTCGCTTCATTGCATAACACAAAAATTAATATTTTCCAACATAACATTTAATGCATATATTTTATTTGGAATATTTTTTACTGACAATTTTATAAAAATGTCTGCAGGACTTTGACCTGGTTGTTTTAGTTGAAGTCGTGCTCCTTGTTGCACAGAGGTATATGCAAAATGCCCTGGCAGCAGAAGAAGATAATGATTACAACCGGGAAAAAGGCATACTGCTAATAGGCAGTTTATTTTATGGACTTAATGGATACCTACATACTGGCTACAGACATGTCATTTCAAGCTGTGTATGGCATATAATGGATAAATAATTTTGGCCAGTACCATGGCTTTACTCAAGGAAGACTTGGGTGATCTATCCAATTATATGATGTGTGAATAATATAATTTATGTTGATTTTAAGTTGTATAAAGCATTTTTTTTGTAGTATGCATTTTTTTAAGCTACCTACCCATTAAAGAATGATTAATTGTATGGCTATGTTTAGAAAGCAACTGTGTGGAGACTATTTATTAAAAACATAGGATGAATTGAAGTTGACTAGCATTGTCTTGGGTTGCAAAGGATGTAAAGAACAAAAGTACACTGGTGAATATGATTTTAATCGTGCATATACAGTAACACATTAAGTTAAATGATAAATAACGCATATTCATATTGAGTTGAGAAAGCAAAACTTGTTGCAGTGTTTCATGAAAACAGATTGGCCTGTAAATATCAACAGAACTACAAACACTAGGATACTATTCTATCCAGATACTGCTCATTAATTTCAATTACATGTAAAACAAAATGGCTCTGAATTTTTAAGACTAAAATACTAGTTCATCAAAAGCATCCTTGAATGCTTATATCACATAGGTGCATCATCAGCAGTCTTATTACAACTAGGGTTGTTAAACGAAAATCGGAAATCCGATTATCGGTTTTTGTTTTTACAAAACGATAATTGAATTCAATATTTGTTACCATTTTTGTAGTGAAAATTTTAAAAAATGCCAGAAAAAAGTTCATTCTTGCATTTGTTAAGTGTTTACATTTTAATACAATATGGCCAGCAGATAAGAAGGTGTGTTTGTTTAAAATTTGTGAGCGCTCCATGCAGCGTGTTTATAAATGAATACATTTATTGTTGAAGGATGTCAATAGTTAGTCGACCGACCAGTCGCTAAGTTCTTTGATGTCCGAAATTGACAACAATAGACTGTTAATAGCTACAGTCTCTGTTGTTGAGGAATGGTCTCTGCTGGTTGTGTCTTTTCAAGTTTACAAATATGGCTGGTCGTATAAATAAATCTGATGTATGGGAAAACTTTGAAAAAATTTCATCAAGCATGGCTCGCTGTAAACTATGTTCACAACAAATAAGTCGGAGCGGTGGTACTACTACTGGATTGCATGCACATTTGTGTAGCAAACGTTCCGGAATTGCGGCTCCTTCAAATGTTCAGCCGCGATTAACAACATTTACTGGAACACAAAGAAACTGTCCTGATAGTCATCAAGAAAACGTTACTGCTGCTGAAAACATGCTACCGATTTCAATTGTTGAATCCAATTCCTTCTGTGATTTGATGGCTTTGGTGGAGCCACAAAAATATCGTCCTCCATGCCGTCAGACGATGTGCGTCTATACATTATGGTATGTAATGAATATCTTTTATTCACAAGAGGCATTCACTAACTTGCATTATAAAAATATATTTCTTGTAATTTCAATGTAGGACAAAAACCGATAATCAGTTTAAAATCGGATTTCTACAAAGGATAATCGGTTTTGGAAAAAAAACGATATTAACATCCCTAATTACAACTAAATCAAATATACTTGACACTAATTAAAAGCATCAAATTTTCAGGTTTTTTTAAAAAATGTGTTCATTTACTATAGAAATAATTATACCCTTTATATGAATACCCAGATGAATGTACACAACTGCATACACTGTAAAACTAACTGTTATATATTATGAAATGTACTAAACTTATATAAGTACAAATGTGCATGTACAGACATAACTTGAATTCAAGAGTACAGTCAGGCATACAAAACTGAAGGATACATCTAAGAATAATTATGGCATATATAGAGGTTTTCCATGTTATTTATGTTGGGTGGGGTGCTCCCAATATTATTTAAATTATTACAAAAGACCTCTCCCCTCCCCTGGCTTGTTTTTGAGAGGAACTGAAGTAGTGATAGATGCAATGCTCAGATCCCCTAGTCAGGGGTGCCGACAGTTAAATTAATGCATACACAAAATGTGAAAGTCAAATAAACAACAATTTAACATCATTAAATAACAGTCACCTCTCAAATGAAATTCAAATTAAAACCCTATTACTTGTCTTTAACTCGACCAAATTATGGCCTATTTTATCATATGACTTAGTGTAATAAATTTTCCTCCTGTCCTGTATTCCTACTCATCTGTATGATCTTTCTCTGGACTGGTAGTCCAATTCCCTCCAGTCCGTCTAACTTCTGCCTCCGTTCTTCCTTTTTCTTTGTCTCCCAGAGACTTTTATATGAGAAACTAGTGTACCATTACTATAAAATATTGATTACAGACATCCCATTCCAAAATACTAGACAGTTCTATAGAAATTACATTGATGTTTTAGTATCCTGTGCTTGGTTTCTATGCTTTTGACACAAGCGATTACCATTTACTCTATGCCAAACTTTAGTACATCACCTAAACAAACTACTGCTGAGAAACAAATATTGAAATTAAGCCCACCCCCATGTATGTTTCCTATTGCATTTCTTTTAAAATTAGGGTAGCTAGGCACACACACACACACACACACACACACACACACACACACACATAATGAATACACTGTAGTATATATAATGTACTAAGTACAGTGCAAAACTGGCTCAGATATACATATCAAATTCAGGAATGCAGGGGTCATGCTACCAGGCGAAGAAACTTTGCCCTCTTGATTTTTCAGATGTAAAATGACTGGTTGTACTTTATACCTTCCTTGATGTACCCATTAAGTTATGGCAGTGTTGTAATCCAAGGCAAAATGTATTTATGCAGTGTTGATACCAATTAGCCTACGCAGACAAACAAACTCTTACACATTCACAGGGGTGTTTTAATTGCTAACTGACCATTAACCCTGTTTGCAGTAATATATCATTGCTCAAGTTCATGAAATTGGGCCTACTGTACAGTGATGAAAATATACCATATTCTATTTCAATATTGTAACAGTGTGTGTGATTTGGATTTTTAACATACCTTGAACAATTTTTTCAGTCATATTGCTATGATGTTTGCAGTGTGGCAGTTTATAGTGATGTCTAGCACTGAGGCATCATGTCGCAGACATGTAGTATGACATTCCACCCCTTTACATTATCCTGACAGTAGGATGACCAGTCCATACACTAACCTCTTAATGCTGAGCGCCAAATGAGGCAGCTGTTAGTACCATTTTTATGTCTTTGTTATGACCTGGCCAGGGATCAAGGCCTCCACAACCTCTTGCATCTAAGGTGGATGCTCTTACCACTAGGCCACTGGAACAGTCAACACCAGTATGTAAATAGTAATTTGTTAACAAATATAATCGGTGAAGATCATTTATAATTTATTTCTTCTTTTTTTATATAAAAAACAGAAGTCAACAGCATTATTTTCTTTACAAAATCAGTTTGAAACTGTACATGAACCTGTAATGGCAGACATCGCTGCACCTGTGATAAACCACTTCATTACATTGCATTCTTAAAATATTGGGCAAATAAATTCAGGAAAATATATAATTGAATTAAAAAGTCTAAATATTTTGTGTTAGAAGATTTAGCTTAAATATTTAATAATGTAGTCAGAAATATGGGACAATACTATGTTGTGGAATTTGAAACAATGTTGTTAAGCTCAATGCTGTTTTCTGATGTAATTCATTTTCATGAAAAAACATACATACATACATACAAACATACATACATACATACATACATACATACATACATACATATATATATATATATATATATATATATATATATATATATATATATATATATATATATATATATATATATATAAGCAAAAGCTCTTTAAAGCAATGCATATCGTTGCTATCAGTATTTAGGCAAATAATAAAACCATAAATATGCAGTCCTAATACTGGATGTTTGTAATAAATCTAAAAAGTGTGTAGTTAAATAAAGATACATTCACATGGCACAACACATGTTCTTTGATGGGTTTTGTTGGAAAAAGGGTCCAGTTCAGTTACATATCAATTTTAATGCTTCAGTGTGTTGTCTCTTGATAGGTACAGTAATGTTTAGTGGGAGCAATAAAATCAAAATGAAGAGTATGGATTGAAGTCATTTACTCCAATGTACATTTTTTCATCTTCAAAGTATGCTAGAAATCTTTCTGACTGCAATTTTACACAAAACATTTAGAAAATAAAATCATTAAAAGGTACTCTATTATGCAATAATACCGACTTGCAATTACATGATTTTAATCTTGTTACTCCTATAAGATTAAATGAATTACAATGTATAGATTCTGCTGTGCTTTTTTTTTAATACATCATATGGCCAAAATACACTGCATTTACCTCAATCTAAACATACATAAGACAAGTATAAATGCAATGGGTACCGGTATGAAAAGTTATATGAAAAGTTATAAAAGGTCTTACATCTTTTTGTTCAAATGCATGTTTTTAAAAGCTTTAAGAACATAATCAACAGTGGTCTGAAGATAACTGCTACTTGGAAATCAAACAGATGCAGGACTATGGCCATGGTAGGCACTTCAAGAAAGACTTGGTCAAAGTCTATATGGGTTCTTGGTAAGGATCATTTGTTACCATACAATCACTAGAATAGTCCTACATAACAGTTTGATATCAATAGATGTTACCCGACTAAAAGGCCTAAATCATTTTAACTTAAAATGAGATTTCTGCTGTGTAACAATCTCTTCTGTAGGTGGTGGTGGTATTGGAGCAAGTACATCAGACATCAGATATTCACCTAGGATCATTTATGTCCAAAACAACTGGCTGGTTCATGCCAACTCTATCATATAACCTCATTTTCAATATTGTCATAATTATTTATGGAATGTACAGGTATTGTTGATCAGCTTTCTTTGGGTTTGCAGACCATCTCTCCCTTTTTTGCTGAATGACCTTTGGTATCTGACAAGAAAATGCAAACATTTCACTGACAAGGTAATTTTATATTTTTTTTAATTCTCAAAAGTCCAAATAAAAACTGCATAAAATTACATGTAACAAATCATTTTTCATTTTACTACAGATGAAAATGGCAATATAGCAAGCCTGTATCTTACCCATATATCATAAAAATGTTTAGATTATTTACATAATTTTCTAATTACATTAGACTAATTCTAACCAAAATTGGTTTATGAAATTTATTTTTAAAAATTTCGTCTGTAAAAGATTAAATTGTGCCACAAACAGATGGTTTATCAACTTTCAGGTAAAGCAATAATATTTTAACAAAAATGAATTATTACGTTAACAAACAAGAATAAAGTTTATTACCTTAATGTTCCATCTGTGTTTACAATCACATCTCTGTCAATATGATTATTATGATCAAGAGCTGCCAACAGATTCCCAACTCTGAAAGCTTATGGCTTATATGAATGTCTTTTGGAGGCATACAATAAAATCAAACTTCTGGAAATTCTCCTGTTCTGCTGTACTTCTGAAACAAAGAAAAATGACTAAAGAAATAGATTCAGATGCAGAGAACTATTTAAAATTTATAAATCCCCATAAATCTGTTTTGATGAAAATGCCAATGTACAGTAGCATTATACAGGCAGAGAATAATCAACTCATTCCACCCCTTTTTTCCTTGTCACCTGAAATGGGGATAGGGAACGCAATTGTGGGCTAATTTTGAATACATCAAAATACATCTGCTTCCAAGATTTTTTTGCTTAGATATATGCCTAGATGTGCTAGAAACATCATTCAACATCTGTATAAGGGTAAAAGTTGGAGTTTTTTCTTCTTCTGACCCATCATTTTCCTCCTGGAAACTTTTTACTTCCAATCCCAAATTTATCCTCCTTCTGCAAATTTTCACCTGTCTGTGTATAGCTCAGACCAGTGTGAATTACATTGTAAGCAAAAAAATAAAAAATCTGGAAACAAAATCCAACAATAGGCATGTGCACAAAAATCGGGCAAAGCTTGACCCCTCCCTCCCTGTACACATGCATACTTTTTTTTTTTTACACACACATTATCTGCGTACATGCAATTGCCCTCCCCATTCTGTAGAACAGCCTATATTTAATCCACACAGAAAAGATCATGGATTAACAATATTATGTATTTAATATAACAGATAGTCCACCAATTTTGAATGTCTGGCTGCATCAAAGAAATAAGCTGCGTAACTTTAAAGAGTTTGTCTATTGTCCACTAAAACTCAAACACCAACTGAACCCAGTCAAGCAGGTTACATATTAGACAAATTACTATTGAGGTATATGTGTACATACATTATCAGTAGACCACCCACTCCCATACACAAGCATATGCATTTGGGTAAACCCCCCCCCCCTGCCCTCTCCATGTGTATTAAATGGACAAACCATAACTATGGCCATAGTGTGGTTTGTATTTATAATACAATGTATTCATTTTCTTTCTGTGATAACCAGTATATCTTCATTCTTTCAATTATGTATCAATACTATATTTAAGATATATTGTAATTACACATTTTTAGCTTGTATGTTCATACACAGCAAAGAAAACTTTTGTGGGAGCAACTTTCTGGTTCATACACAAATACCATCCACAAATACAATACTATATATATATATATATATAATGCAATTACTGTTAGTTTAGTTACATATATCATGCATGTATCATAATGGTTGTTTTTTTAGTATACTTAACACAAATATTCCACTTTTATGTATGTATCACAATTATTTTTGTTAGTATACTTTCTCAAATGGGTTGATAAAACGTTTCGACTTTTCCATCATCACACTTTCCTTCTCTTAAGTTTTTCAACTTCAGACAAGACTGAATCCCTTAAAATAAAATTTTGAAATGTGTAAATACTAATGCTGAACTTGGAAATCTTTAGCTTTGTATAAAAAAAAAGCATTATCATTTATCTTGGTTATTATGATGGGAATGATAATGCTTCAAGAAATAATAATAATAATAATAATAATAATAATAATAATAATAATAATAATTTATTTAAAGGGGTGACTCATTTAGTAAAAGACTATTCTCCCTTGAGGCCATTTAACTAAACTACAAACAGCATGATGAGGAACATATCAATAACAAAAAAAGACATTTGCCAACAAACAATTTACCAAAAAAATATTCTAAATAAAACAAACCATATTTTACCAAAATATACAATCTTTACCAACTGCAAAATATTAAACTAATATAGAACGATACATTTCCAGGTATTAGTCTTTTAAGATGTACATCTACCAAAATATTTGTAAACAAGTAAATATACATAAAATTTAATAAAATGCAGTAATACTTACACAGATGCCATATCTGTTTCTGATGTGGTTATATCAGACACAGCAGGAATTTGTATCCTATGAACTGTTGGCCCAGGTGTAGAAGTTGTTGCCATGTCTTCTGTGACATTCCTCTCTGCTTTTGATGTTTTCCTTGCACTGCCATTCAATTCATAACTAATATAGCAAGGGAAAATAAATGTTTCATTAGACAATAATTATATATACTTTACAAATAATAGTATGCATAAAATATACTTAACTGTATTGCATTACTTTAATTTACAGCCATCACCATTTACATTATATACAATTTTTATAAAAAAAAGCAATAGTGACTGCTTGCCTCTAAATAAAGTCTTATGGTTGCGTGCGAAACTGAAAATGATCATTAATGCCCCTTTGGTAGCCTCAAAAACAACAGTATGTATGTCATGGCGTATATGCGGGTTTCAAACTTTTAGCAATATTCTTTCAGGGCTATGACATTTTATTTCAAGCTAAATGGAATAATGCCAGTTTATATAAAATATGTTATTTTATGAGTTTTGATACAGAATTACCAATACAGAAATAAAATAGCGGTATCAAAACTTGACTGTTCATTGCAAAATTGAGACTCACCTAACCAGCAAGAATTTGGTGACCTCTGGATTAGTTTTCAGGCTCAAAGTGGATTTCTGTTTATTCCATCGTTTATGCTGGTCACCAATACATATGCGTGTGCTGCCATAATTTGCCCAGATAGCTTTTTTCCCACCCTCCTTTCAGAATATAAGTCATCGTATTTGATATAGTTGCGAACGCCATTATTTTTGTAAACACGTGTTTGCGCATGGCTAAAATTCTTAATCTTCGGAAGAGGTCAACTTACAGGTTACATGAATATAGGTGTGGCAAATAGCGAATTTTTGTCTGCCAGACATTAATGAAAAATCGCATATTTTATCACAAAATTTCCGATACTAGCCTGATTTCGGCCTCAGTAACAACCTAAATCGTAATTTTTCAACTACCGTATTTTCCGCCCTATAAGTCGCTCCTGGGTACAAGTCGCGGGAGGGGGAAATCCAGATAATTTTGGAAAATTCAACAGATAAGTCGCTCCTGCGTATGTCGCTCCCACGCACTTACCGTAATCACGTTTTTGATACCGCCGGCCATTGCATACGACTTGGTAATTTCCAACAACGTGTAAGTATATTCTTGTTTGAAATTTTAAAAATAGAAATATAAGCAAATAAGATTTATAAATAATGTTTATTAAGTAAATAATAGCGCCACTGTTATTTCTTTACATTGTCGCTAATCTGGGTCACAAAAACCCTCAAAATCTTCGTCTTCCGTATCGCTGTTGAAGATCTGATAAATGTGTTCAGGAATTTCACCGCTGGTTTCTTCATTTTCGTGGCTGTCTTCTTCGATTTCACTGTCGTCTACTTCACCAGTTTTCTGAATGACTTCCGCTTTTTCAAAACCCGCCACAATTGTTCGCACAGTGACAGCTTTTCAAGCAGTAGCTACCCATTCTGCTACTTCTCCAAATGTAGCGCACCTCACCCTGCCAGTCGCTGTGAAACTGTGCTTCCGGTCTGTCATCCATGACTCCCAAATGTTTCGTAAGACCGCCTTGAAACTTCTGTTCACTGATATATCAAGAGGTTGGAGCAGTTTCGTCATTCCACCAGGGATAATTATCGGGATGGTATTCATTGATTTCATTTTTTTTTAAACGCCTTCTGTTATGTGGGCTCGCATACTGTAAATGATAAGCATTGCTTTTTCTTTCTTAAAAAATCCATCTGTTCTTTTGCTGTAGCATTGCTGAAGCCAATCGATCATCATCTCTTCATCCATCCATCCCTTCGTGTTATATTTTATGATAACATTTGGTGGAAAGGCATCCTTTGGTTTTGTCTTGCGTTTAAAGATGATCATTGGCGGTAGTTTAGCTCCACTTGCACAGCATGCCAGCACGACGGTGAAATGTGACTTTTCGTGTCCCGTTGTTCAGATGTTTACTGTCTTAACTCCATTTTCTTCTATGCTTCTGCTCATCGGTATGTCGAATGTGAGTGGCACTTCATCGATGTTGATCAGATGGTCTGCACGGACTGCATGTTCATCAATCGCTGCTCTAACGTAACTGCAAAAGTTTTCTAATTTTTCGACGAAGTCATCAGGTAATTGTTGGCTCATGGTTGTTCGAGCCCGGATAGACAGTTGATGTCGACGCATAAATCGAAAGCACCAACTTGGTCCACCGGTAAAATCGGGAATCTTGCTCTCCTTCGCCACTGACTGTGCCTTGAGTCGTACTTGAACTGTTGAAAGTCCATGACCTGCAGCACGCTGTTCCACAATCCATTGTCGTAGATTCTCCTCGAGAACTGGCCAACTTGCTTTGCCACTACGATTGGCCTTCTTGGTTTTTTTGGTTGACCTTAACTCGTCTTCTTTTTTTACGCCAGTCACGCACAATCTTCTCGCTTACGTTGAATTTTCTTTCTGCTGCACGATTTCCGTTTTCTTTCGCAAATGCTACTACGTTTAACTTAAATTGTGCATCATAATTTTTTCGCTTGGTAGTTGTTGGTGCCATGGTTAAACTGTATTGACTTACGCTAATATAACAATTTAAAATCATACAACGTTATTGTGAAACTATCTTTTTTTAATGCTCCATGGTATGAACGGTCCGTATTTATATACCGGTCAATTCCACAACCCGAGCGAACTTCAAAGGCACTTTATAAAACAATTGAAGTTGTTCGCCAGCCTTCCAGTTTTTTTTATTAATTACTTTGAAGTTCTCTCAATGAAGCCAGTCTCGGTATTCCGGTCAATTTCCACAACCCGAGCGAACTTCAAAGGCACTTTATAAAACAATTGAAGTTGTTCGCGAGCCTTCCAGTTTTTTTTATTAATTACTTTGAAGTTCTCTCAATGAAGCCAGTCTCGGTATTCTGGTCAATTCCACACCCAGAGCGAACTTCAAAGGAATTTTATACGACAATTGAAATTGTTCGCCAGCCTTCCAGTTATTTTTATTAATTACTTTGGAGTTCTCTCCATGAAGCCAGTCTCGGGTTAATCCAGAGTTTTTATAAACTATTGAAGTAAATTATGAAGCGCTACCGGTACATTTAAATACATATATTGTAGCGACATCTGACCAACACTTTGCTTGAAGCACGTGGTGAATACTAAAAGAAAAACAATGGCAATTGTAATTTCAATATTTTTTTAATTAATAACAACAAAGTTTAACACATATATATTATAACTAAATATTATTTGATTATTTAATTTGATATTCTTGTAGTCTAATACTTATGTGTATGTAAGTTTCGAGCAATTGGCTTGCTGGTATACCGTAGATGCATTTCGCTATAACACAGCATCACTGCGCATCAGTCATATCAGTCGTTAAAAAAATTTATTTATCGTATAAGTTGCTCCTGCGTATAAGTCGCACACGTCATTTGAAAGAAAAAAATACGAAAAAAAGTAGCGACTTATACCCTGGAAAATATGGTAAATAAGTAATCACGAACTGAAAAAAGAAATATATAATTTCATTCATTATTACTTAGGTTGTATGCCTTTAACAGAGTATACATGTTAATTTTAAAACATTAGGTAAAAATGAGAACATTTAATATATTTTACTCCTATTCATACAATAATTTACCCAAATAGCCACAAGCAAACATGGAAGAACAAATTAAAACATTTAATTTTCTCCACTTAAGACCCCCTTCTCTACATCTATTTTGATAGTGAACAAAATAGGGGCAACTAAAGAGGTCACTATGTATTCATACAGATGTATTCCAATAAGAATCTGATTATGTGAAATCAAAAAACAATAATTGTTCAATTTAACAAGAAACAAGATGGATTAATCTAATTCTGATAAGTTTTAGGTGGTTATAATTTAGCTTAAATTTGTATGAAACAGTACCCACAACACAGCTTGGTGCACCTGCTGCAATTTTGTACAATATTGTACCTCAAAACATGCATGTCTTGAATAGCTGACATTATGAAGAACTGATCTTGAGATGGTGGGAATCAAAAAGCCTAGAAATGAGATATGCCATGGTAGCTGGTTCAGGCTGAATAGGACAGAATTTGAATCCATTAGCAATTAGTTTTGAATTGAAGTTAATGACTAAGCTAAATTATGGAGGAAGGAAATATAACTGCAATATACAACCATTGAGATGAATCAATGAAGTTTCAACAGTGAAGTGTTGAACCATAAGTCAAATTAATCTAGATTTAAGATGCAAGAAATTACTAGAGGTGCATGGTATTACTGATATAGTGGTTTACCACAGTAATTTTTTCCAATGGTACTTTTACACTGGACCAGTATATTAGTACTTTCCATCAGTAAGGAATTTAGAGAAGTTCATGAGTTATCTTGCTATGAAAATTAAGTCATATTTTAGTTATTTAATGGCAAATGTTCTTGTGTGAAGTACATGCATTCCTTTATAAGACTGCAAAACATCCTAAGATTTTCAGGATAACACTTGTTTTCTGTTTGAATGTTACATATCTGAAGTCCCCTAAATATTTCCCATCTGTTCAGCATGCTGTATGTTTACTTGCTTTCTCTAATAAATACCTTGCCCAGGTATTGCCATGCCACTCAAAGTTTCCCTTTCTATTATATCAAAAGTGTAGGTAGGCTTCAGTGACAAAAACATTTTTTCTATCAACAAGCTCTAATATCTGTACAACTTCTTTCAATGGGTGTCTGCAATAGTGTAAGCTTTATTATTCGACTTTAGTTACAGCTTTTAGATTACAACTTGTATGACTATTAACATACACAATGAAAATTCATCTAATATTTGTAATTTCAGTTGGGGCATGTGATTTTATTTTGAGCTGGGATATTTTATTTCTTTTATCTCAAGTTAATTATTTCTTGAAATAAAGTAATAGCAGTAATATGCTGTTCTACCGGTATCAGTGCAAGATATTTTTTCAGCTTCTGACAGATCTCTTACAGTATTTTATGAAAAAAGTGTCAGGCCCCTGCCTCAGAACATTACATTGTTGTTCCCTATTAATACACATCGCAGTACATTACAAAATAATGTGGTAGACAGTGGTACAAAAAATTTCATGGTACCATCTCTACAAATATCAGACATGAAAATCAGGTCAGTGTCCAATTCTTGGTTTTAAAAGGTTAGTCTGCATGAGATGCATTCAATATCAACCATCTTAAGTGAAGTGAAATAGGGTTAAAAAAAAAATTGAATAGCTGAAATTAAAAATTAATTCTAGCATGAAAATGAGGTCACAGCAACATAGTGTGGCCTGCTTGATTACCCGTAACTCTCTTTGTGATATAAGCTACATAATGATTTTTATGTGTGTAGCTTAGGTTATTGTGATCTATTTTTGGCATGGCTTTATTGCTCATTAGGCATCCTCATACAAGTTTTCATGAGGATAGATAAATTGGACTTGTATGTTACAACTGTAAGAAACAAGTAACTGAAAATACAACTGTCCAAATGAGTTCACAATGACTTACTTTTTTATATGAACAATAAACTGAAAAACTAATTCAAAAGTGTCTAAGTGTATAATTAAGTCACAGTGTTGTTTTGTTTTGTATGATTTAATGACTCTCCCCATGTTGCATCCACATACTAATTTTCACAAGTTTTGGTCAAATAGTGTTAAAGCTACTTGATTGACCTCATTAGTACTTTAGGTGTCTTCCCAAATAGACTAAAGTGTGCTATTTTAAACAGGGATGTATAAGTGATCCTGGAAATTACAGACCCATTTCTATATTACCAGCTTTATAAAATCACAAAATTAACTGATCAATGACTGAAGAAATGAACAGTGGTAACCTGGTGTATTTCTGTATTTCTGAAAACATAAGATCTGATTTTCTATTATATTCTCTTAAGTAAGCTGAATTGTTATAGATTAATTTAATTCATAATTTTGTCATAGGAAGCAACAAGACTATGGGAAATGACTGCACTATCCAATGTTATATAAGGCACAGCATTTCACAAGGTTCTCTATTGGGTCCCCTTCTCTTTCCATAATTTCTCATTTAACTTCCACTCCGTAATAAACATACACAATACTGATATGTCTGCAGATGATACAACAATTTCTTTGTCAAGTAGCAATGTCTATAGCACAGAATGTCTACACCACAGAATGCAAACTAAATTCAGACCTTACATGAATTGAGGAGTGTTCAAAGCAAAATAAGATTGGTAGTAAGTGAATCTAAGACAAATGTGTGCATATGGGAACATCTAAATACTTTTTAAGTTAAAGAAAGGTCCACAACTGTACAATAGTAAGTTAGTTGAAAATGTAATCAATCAGAAGCCTAAGGAATAATAATTGACAGATGTCTTATGTGGGAAAAACAAGTAGACAATGTCTGTAGTACCAATCACATCTAAAATTGAATTGCTTAGTAGAATGAAAAAACATACTTGATAAAGGACTCAAAACTTCTTTACTACAATGACTATATATTCCCAATAACTGACTACTGTTCAACAATATTTGGAAATAAATTAATTAATCTAAGCCACATAGATAACTAATCTCTACTGAACTTTTGAGGAAGTCAAAAAGCTGTAGAAACCAGATGAATTTATCTGCCTGTATGTATTCAATTCACTGTCTCAGTCAATTTTCAATCTACTGGATACACCTTGACTGGTCATAAAATTTAAACAGCATGGAAGTTACAAGATGCTGGAAATATTTGTATACTTTATAAGTTTAATAAACAGTACAAGTTAAATTCCAAGTTAATAATTGTTACATTTTTAAAAAAATTTTTTTACACGCATATCTTTGACAAAAGGCTGTCAATACATGAGGAACAGCTGATAACAATGGTTACCATGTTCTATCATAGTAACCATGTGCTGAGATTAGGTGAATACATGGGTGCAATATTGTTAGGGCCTGCAAAACAGTCCCTTGATGTTAAGATTAAAAACACTGCATAGCAGCCAATCATATGATGAACATATTGTAAATCTACAGTGTACTGACTCCTCCAAATGAAGTGGTTGGGTTTGTGGGTTTAAAAGTAATTTTAATGATGTAATATTTGCTATCGTCTAGCTGAGTCTTTTACAGAGAGAATATCCTGACTGCATGATATGAATTCTTCCACCCACTGAGCACTGGAAAGTCTTGGAGTTCTAGAATGCCCCTAGTCCAATTGTCCATGCATACTATCCTTTGTCCTTTTTAAGAACATAGCCTTAACTAGTATGACATTAGTGCAGGGCGGGAGAAGCAGTGGGTGTAAGAATGAGAGTACAAATACCCCTAAGTGTCCTGAAGAAGAGGGATGTGAATACAAGTAAAAACCAACCTTGGAGCCAATATTGGCAGTCAAATTTTAAAAAATTGGTGTCTCTGACACAAATGAGACTATAGGGAAACAATGGGGAGAAATTTGGAAATAGCAATGGGTAAGTATTGTATAGTTAAAATTAGTTTAATCCCACACCCCGCGATGCAACTGTTGCTACTGCATAGCTAAATTTGTCAGTTTGAGAACAGGTCTGATGATATTACAACTAGAGAATAACTGTGACAAATGGACCCTTAAAAATATGCCTTCACTTTGGTGAGCCAGTAAGAAAAGGTAACATGAGATGGTAGTGTGAGAGTGACCAATGGTGTCCAGCATATCTTCCAGCAATGAATGAGTAAGGCCCATGAGATAGTACTGACTCAAACTTCATGGATTTCACTGACAAGGTACTGATAACTTAGCAACCGACCTCAAAACTATGGAAGCTGAATTATCAGCTTCCGCCCCTTTAAGGAAGAGGAAAAAACATTCTTCTTCCTACAGAAGCTGCCAAATAAAAGCAAAATCCCTAACTGGACATAAAATTTTATCTTGGTCATCCTCTAGCACAAGATACAACTGTGACTGGGGATCTCAATCAGGACTTGAGCAACCAAAATGGAAGCTGGGGTTTTTTTTTGCTTAAAAAAAAAAGCCTGTTTGGCCAAAGTGAGACATAGACTCACGATTTCTATTTAATCTTATGCACCTAGCTCTGTGGATAATAGATGAAATTTGCTCCTTCATCTCACAGATGCCAATGACAGCAAGAAAACAGTCTTGATAGAAAGGTTCTTGAATGAAGCTTCACTCAAAGGTTAGAGTGTTTAAGTTAGAGACCACAAAAAGCAATTCCAACTAGGCATTAATGAGTGAGATACCAATCTTTGCAGCTTGAAATAAATGATCAGCTCTGCTATGAGAGTCCAGCCTTTAGAAAAATTGGAATGTGTTGGATAGGAATGCCCTATAGCCCTTAATAGTTCGCTATGTATTATGGACATTAAAACTTAGTGGTGCAGGAGATGGGGATGCATCTCAATAAGTAGCATATATATATTGCAAAAAGAGATCCCGGTATTTCATGCTTCATTTGTTTTGTTTAGATGTTGTGTTTAAAGTTCATTTTCTTACATGCTATTTATTTTATTTATATTAGAATCATGAAACTTGAAAACTGAATGCATTTTGTTAGTACTACAATGAAAGACTTTGTTATCTGCATGTTAGTCATTAAGTTAAGAGTTTGTGTTAAGAATACATCTACAGATTTTTTTCCATATACAGCAAAGCCTGAACAAAGGTCCTTTCTGAACACTACAGCTGATAGCAGGAATAAATGTTTATTCAATGGCAAACTTGACAGATAAAAAAATAGGTCACAGTGATCTTTATTTGTTGTATAGGTGTAAAACTAATCAATATGCAGTCTATAATGAATAGTGTCTATAAACAAATGTACAATGTAAAAAACAAAAGTTAGCAAAAGTCACTGAAACATCAAATACACAACACTAACCCAATTTTGTGACATAGTGTAGTACTCTTAAACATGCATCTGTTTCCAAGTTTCATGATTCCAAGAATAACAGCACATAGTGCAAAATATCCATATGGCCAGGAGCTAAATGCAAACTCTTCCCAAAAAAACACTACAAATAATTTGGTTGGTGCAATGAAATCCACTCCAAACTGTTGAATATGACCAAGGAGAAAGAATGGATGTCATGATGTGCAAGCATAACTGCCTTATATATGCAGATGCTGATAACTGCCTTTATATGTGCTGATTCTGATAACTGCCTTTATATGTGCTGATGCTGATAACTACCTTTATATGTGCTGATGCTGATAACTGCCTTTATATACACAGATGCTGATAACTTCCTTTATATGCACAGATGCTGATGCTAAGGGTAATAAAGAACAATAGAATAAGTGAGAGTCTGAATGTAAGTTACACCCAAATAAATTAAATGAACGTTCTGACTTCCAGGATTTAAATCAAGTGCACTGATAGTTTTTTTCTAAAGATTATAAAGTCTATTCTAGTATGCAATCAAAAGATTTGAGGGTTTATAATTACAGTGATTAAATACATTAATGAACATGGCATGAATATAAGACAAATATTATTCTATGAACACATTCTGAATAGAGAAAGATATTTTAACAATTATATAAAAAACAACAAAAACTACATTAAGATTCTGTTCATTTATTATATAATAAATACACATAAATTATTCCTCTAACTGAAGGTTTAATAAATCTGTGATTGATGCTGTTTATCTGTCACAGTACAGTACAGCAACAAGTATAGTATTTACAGTTTTTATGTAAAGTGTGTGTGCATATATATATATATATATATATATATATATATATATATATATATATATATATACACACACACACACACACACACACACACACACATATATAGTAACTGATTAAAGTGATTGCCAACACCAGAAACATAAAACACATCAAATAACAAAATAAGTTTATGTATTTGTAAGGCAGTGTGAGAGATTCCTACTGGGAGATTCTGGGTACCCATGTACAAAGCAACTTCTGAGTCCCACATCATGATACAATTTCCAGATGTAAATGTAAGGAACATTAGACTCATACAGTAGAACACGTGTTGAGATGAATCAGTCTTTTTTGAATTCTGAAGAGAAAACTTGCTTGTCTCCATCACAAGTTAAGAATGGCAAATAAGACAGTGACTTCATCAGTATCTCGTGTCACTCATGTCTCTTTCTAAACAACATGGTAACGTGTTGTTTTTGTTCTAGGGTTTAATGCCATTTTCAGCACAAATAGGCTATACATGGCAGCCAGTATAAATGATGGAGGAATAACCTGGGAAAAACACGGAAAGAACCATCGACCCATGTGAAGCTACTGGCAAGCTTTCTCACACAGCCACATTGGTCGAGCCAAGACTCGAATAAATGCAGACAGAGGTGAGATTGCAGTGATCCGAAATGGTGAGTGCTTTGGACCACTCAACAACCAAACAAGATAACCAAAAACCATAATGGCTGGGGACTTTCTTTGTTCACAATTAGGTCCAAATTATATGAAACTGGATTCTGTATTTGTAAATAGTGTGCACAGAGAGTTCAGATGACCATGTTGAACACAAGGTGCCCCTAACTACCTAATGCAAATTATTTGGTCATTATGTTTTTTTCAACTGTTTAAACACCCTGTAGCTACAAAATACAAAGAGGTGTGAAAGCTTATCTCCTGTACTTGTAAGTGTAATAATGTCCCATTGTCTGCAGATAAGTCCCTCCATCAAACCATGTGCATTTTACTGTTTTGTGTGGTGGTGTGTCTGAAAAAGTCTACACTTTAGAACACAATGACATGCCCAAGTTAAAAAAAAGCCCAGATACTTTATTTCATCCTTGTTCAAGGACCTAATTAAAATACATGTAACTTTCAAAATCAGACTTCACAGGAATTGCTTGTCAATTAAATTCTGTTTATTTTTCTACAGAGTAACACCGCTCATTGTCAACTGATTTTTTTTAAAGCAGCTGAATGGAATAAAATACTGCTGTCAGGTTTAGTTAAGATTTATTGTTCTAAACAAATATGTGTCTATGCATTCACCAGTGAATGACATGAAACTTTTGATAAAAAATGAATTGGATACAGATGGTCCTCAGTGAATTTATTTAAAATAAATTTAAAATTTATTTTACAAAAACATGTAACAAATAATATCAATACTAATGAGGATCAAAGCATAAGATCTAAAAAGAGTCAAGAAATTATCATTAACAGCAACTGCCACCAATTTACCACCAATTTACGAAAGCACTACATGTATTAGGGTTACAGTTACCATTTAAATATGCAAGAATATTTTGTTTAGTGTTTTATGGCACACTAAGAAATAAGACTTTACGAACCAAAAGAAAATAGTACAAGGGTGTGTTGCCCAAGAACACATCATGGTAGCTGATCCAATAGTAAGAATACAAATCACACCCTTTTGACTGGGATATAATCACCAAAATCCAATCAGTCACAGTACTTCTAAGTTAGATTAGTTCTGGGACAAATTTTATAAGCATGGTGTATACAGTAGACTCCGGTTAACTGCACACCCTCATGCCCATCACAAGACCGTGCAGTTAACCGGAGTGTGCAGTTAACCGGAGTACGGTACTGTACATTTGTAAGCATTTGGAAAAATTGGGACCGGCGCGATTACGTCCAGTTTTCAGGAGTGTGCAGTTATCCGATGTGCAGTTAAGTGTAGTCAACTGTATATTCATTTATAAGTTGCATCTTAGTGTAAACTGTACAGACCCAGATCTGCCATTACATAACACAGCAAAAGATCTGGATTTATGCAGTTTGTTAGCAATAATCAAAATAACACAGACCCTGATGTGCCAGCACATTATGCAATGGTAGATTAAGGTCAATGTTGTATTCAATTAGACTTGGCAAGGATTTATAATTAAGAATGTTAAAAGGTATTAACTCCAACCAAAATATTATATAATGCAATTCAAACTAAAAAAATCAAGGTGTATGATTATCTATTGTACAACATAGATATCACAAAATATTAACATGCTAGAAAAATACATGAAGTTATGACCAATCATGTGATGATGGGAATCCTAGATATTTAAAATTTCTAAGCAATTATTGAAATTCATGAAAACACCTTTTCCTCTTTACATTTTCAGCCAAAAAGTATGTTGATTTTAGCAGAATATGCTAGAAGAAAAATAAATAGGAATTTCATTTACTGCAATTTCATAATATATACTTCAAGGCCATTTAACTACATATTTTTTATGCATCTGAATAATTTTGCATTTTCTCAGTTTGTCATAAAATGGAAAAATTTTCAAATTTTTGTCCTTTATATTTATAAGAATTACAATCTTCTGTTAACCAAGAATAATATGAACTGCAAATTGTTGTTTTAAAATATACAAGTACTTATCATGTAAAATCTTCCATTTATTTAGTTTTTCTTTCTTTTGCTACTTCCAACTTGCTTTATTTATCCTGAATTTTAATTTAGCTCTTTTCAGATATGAACTTGTCTCTGTCAAGCTTGATATTTTCTGTTAGTAGTTTCAGCACATCTAACTCCATGTCGCTGGATGACATTTTTGTTTCATTTCTCTGGATTTAAATTCACATTCCTCACTCTCTTTGGCAGCTTGAAAAGATATAGTACTGAAATAAGGAATACAATTTCTGCAGTCTCTCAATGGTGTTATGAATATTTAAGGAGGAACTGTTATTATATAGTAATATGAACATTTCTCAACTTCACTCCATAAAAAAAATTCTTCAAAGAAATGTGTTGGTGGAGTGATACAATTTATTTTAATGATGTAATACTTAACTGTTGCTATGGCATAAATGGTACTTTTTATGGGTGTTAATGCAATATACATAGAAGTAGTGGAAGCTGAAACATCAGTTAAACATTTAACGGGGATGAAAATACACATCCTACACTTTTGTCTCCCTTTAAAGGCAACCCTAAGTGGACATACAAATAAATCATCTTGATCAACACCAGTACAGATATGTTTGAAACTGGGGATATCAATCAGGATTAACTGATGAAAGCTAAGTTTAATGTATAAAATAAAAAACTTGTTGGCAATGGTCTTTGCAGCTCCAAATACCTGATCAGGTCTGCCAAGTAAGAAACTACCACAGGTTGCAGGCATTTAGAAACTTTGAGATTGTTGGAAAGGGCTGCTTGATAGCCCTTAATAGAAGTAATCAAGCATTGTTTCTCTTCAAAAAGGAAGAGAAGATGTGGGTTTTAATGCTAATTTTCAGTATATTATATGCCATACATAGCAGCCAGTATAACTGGTAAAAAAATCCCATGAAAACCCTTTAAGAAGCACTGACCCATGACTATAGCTTCTATAGTAAGCTTTCTCACATACACACATTGACAGAATCTGAGACTTGAACCTATTCAGAGGTGAGATGATGATGATTGTTAAAGGAAAGTGCTTTAAACCGATTGTCCATTCAGGAAGTGAAGAAAATCAACCACTGCCCTTATAGAGGGACAGCTAGGATTGATGTGTTTTCTATTACACCAATCACAAAAGATTCTTTATTTGGCATCATACATGTTAGATACATTTTAGTTAACTTTGACTGAAAACATTTCTTTAATTAGAGACTGTTCGAAATCAGCCAAAATGAAGTGAGAGAATCTGTGGAGCATCATGTAGGAAAAAGCCCATGTACTGCAATAGTAGGTCCCACATGCGAGGTAAAGTCTTGGGTTGGTTCACCAGCAGATTGAGAAAATTCATTGAACCATTGCTTGGGCCACAGAGGGGTGATCAAAATGAGCTGAGCAGTGTAGTGCCTGATTTAATGTAGAACCTGGTTGTATGCAAACAGATAATCCCACTTCAGGCTCAAGGCACCATTAACCCAGATCAGGGTAATGATAAACATAAAAGAGGAGCTTGTTATTTAGCTTGGTGGCAAACAAGTCCATCAAAGGACTACCCCAAAGTAAGAACAAGGAGTCTTCTATCATTATGGATTGCTGGAGTGACCATTACATGGGGACTATCTTCCATCTCCTAGAGAAGATTGTCCACCAAATATTCATTTTGCCAGAAATGTGGGCACGACAGTAATCCCTTCTAAAGCAGCCAGGAAAGGAGATTCCAAACCCCCACACAAAAAGAAGGTACATGTGTGCCTTGCCTCCTGAAGTATGCTACCACTGACATATTGTTGAAGACCATTATGTTGACTGACTGACTGATTGCAGCTTTATGGCGTACTAGCACTTTAAGGCTACATACCCCAAAACAACCTCTTATTTGGCGGACATACCCCTGAAGGGATAAGAACAATGATATTCTTTCAAAGTTGTTCATGTGGAGGGTAGATTCTTCCCAGGTCCACAATTCCCAAGAATTATTCCCTCTAGCTTTAGAAGAGTGCCCCAATCTGAATCAGACATACAGGTAGGAATGGGGTTCAGGTGGGTAGTGGTGGTGATTAAGGTGCATGGAGAAACTTGTACTGATTTGTCCACCAGATCAGGTGATGGTGGACATAACAAACTAAACAAATCAAAGCATTCAAGGGGACCCTGTACAGTTCAAGTTCCCAAGCAGCAAGAGAAAAAGACAAGCTGATGAAGTAGTTTTTAATCTCAGCATGTCCAACAGGGACTAGATCTTGTCTATACTCTGTCTCAAAAGTCATGGACTTTGCTTGTGTGTAAATTCTGAATCTTGAGATGGAGTGAGCTCCAATTTCTCCAAGTTTGGCAGATGGCCCAGTTTGGTCTCCATCATAAAAATATTGGAGGATTGGTATACCCAGTGACTTTAAATGGACTGAAACTGGTCATATGACCCTAGTGCTGAGGAAAATGAGAACAGCAGAGTGCAAACCTGAAAGACTTTCACATCCATACAACTTCCTGTGTTAAGGATAGATAGGGATGTGAAGGTATGCATCCTGAAGACTTATGGAAACAACCCAATCACCAGGTGTTAATGGCATTCCTGATTGAGACTGGTTTCCCTCCTCCAGAAGAATTCTGTTTAAGAAAAATCAGTCACTAGATGGGACTTTCCACCTTTCTTGGGAACCAGGAAAATAGTAAGGACAGAGACTGGTCATTTAACACCATCTTCTGATGAAAGGAAGCTAACTTCTTCCTTTAAGTGCACTGGATTAACTGGTAGAATAAAAATGAAAGCTGTAACTATAGAAGGGAGATCCCAAAACTGAAGCTGGAAGTCATCTTTTATTATAGAAAGGACCCTTTAATCATTATGCTAGACCAAGTTTCTGAAATGAGGTTTAGTCTGACACCAATGGGAACCAGTGGAAGAGGTATGTTCTGGTGTGGGAACAAGTCTCTAGAACTGTCCACCCTTGTCATCAGGAAAGGTGTTGGGATTGTGCAGTCTAACGCCATTGTTCAGCACAATATAGGCTCTACATGGCAACCAGTATAACAGGTTGTGGAGAAACTCCAGGAAAACCCTGGGAAGAATCACAGACCCACGAGAAGCTACTGGCAAACTTTTTCTCATACCCACATTAGCCAAGCCTAAGACTCGAACCCACTCAGACAAAAGTGAGATGACAGTAATTTGGAATGGTGAGTGCTTTAGACTACTTGTCCGCTCGGGGCTCCTTTACAAAAGAGTCAGCAAACTTCCTCTCTAACCTTTCCTCTGATCTCACAGACATATAACTGGGATCTCTTCTTACTGAGGGACTTGATCCCTCCATACTGTATTGGAATAACCAAATCTTTTCTAAGGATACACAGGTTATCATCATTAGATTAAACCATCTGTATGCGTTGAGCATCAGTCAAGAATGTTACATTCCCATGTGCTAAAGGAAAACATGGGAATAATTTTAGGGTGTGTGCCATGTTTGGGACTGTACCAAATGTACCCACATTTGGTCCAAACTGATAGAAATCTTTGTTGCTTGTAGATTTATATTGCAAGATAATCATGTACATAATATTTAAAAACTCAAATAGAGTGTCATTTTTTATAATGAAATTTATAAATTCATCTTATTAATCTTGATGTTAACAATGACTTTATTTCAGGTGTCTGAATATGTTTGAACAGCCATTATAAGAAATATTTTCTATATCTTTTTTTAATCAAAGTATGTAAGATTATAAGCACTGATAAACTTTTAGCTCTACATGCCATACATAGGACAGTTTTTCTTGTTGTCATCTTTCTGATAATACAAGGTTGTTATTGCTACTCCTCCTAAACGACTTAGAGGATTGTAACAAAATTTTACACATGCATCCTAGAGTCAAGCTGGTTTTAAATGAAAATGATACCACTCAGACATCTAAAAGGACTGTCACAGCTGACATTTTTAAAATCTTGTTTTTACTATTCTTGCTGAAATTCCAGAATGGATAGTCAGATCAACACAGTTTTCAAAAAGAGACTTCTTATGGTGTTTATAAATTAAAATGGTGCTAATCTTGTACCCAATATAGTCATCAAGGTGCAGTCTTGAAAATATTGATATTGATCCTTATGAACAGTGTTTAACATTTGTCATCAGCTTTATTTCTAAGCTAAAATCTAATAATGAGTGTTTTGTGGTTGTTGAGATTGTTGTTGTTGTTATTATTATTATTATTATTGCCATTTCATTGTTGTAACTGTCATCAATATCATCTTGATCGATTGTGAATTTTTATATTCAACTTTTTTCTCATGGGTGAAAACAGTGTACATATAAATAATTTTTTCTTTTGAAAAACACACAAAAATTTCACTGTACAAAAGAGATGGATCACGAATTAAAAGATGCAAAACATTAATTAGGACATGATTGTGGAATGACTATTTATAGTTTCCATGATAGACTACCTGATGAACTTTAAGGCTGAATGCAAAATCTTCAAAGTAGATGTTAACACTGTAAATCAGCAGCTATAGAATCGGATAAAAATCTCTTTAATAACATTAATAAGGGAAATATCATCAGACCGTGAGCATTTATGACATCTGAAGGGCCAAAAGTCAATGGCACCATATTAGTCAACAGGTTCTTTGCACACCTACATTCAAGTAGCTCCAAGACAAATGTTTGACGTTTGAGAATAAAGCAGCAATTAAACTGAAATTTTAGTCAAAAACAACAGCAGCAATTCTTAAAACAAAATTAGATATAGACTCTGAAATGTGTTGATTTACCATTAAAATAAAAACAGAATGCTAACAAAATGAAAAATGAAAGAATTATATTTGAATGCAGCATGAAAGAAATGCAGAATGCAAAACACGATGCATAACAATGAAAGACAAAAAAAAAAAACGAATTAAACCTAATTCATTTCATAAAATCTATTTACCTGTATTTTTGGCTGCCACTAAATTTAAACAGTTGAATGTCCTTTTAACATGATAATCAATGTGAAAATTCTTTATTCTTTACTTTGATAAACAATTTTTCACTATTTACAAGCCTTGAAAATGTGAATGACTACCATAGTTCAATTTGTAATGAAATAATCACAGAGATCTGTAAAAAAAAAAATTACCTGAATGAATGGGAGAAAAAAAATAATTTGCTGACAAATATTCAACAATTTTTTTCAACACTGAATGCAGCTGAAGCTATATTTGTATTATCGCAAATTCAATGCTGTTGTTTTTAATTTTGTGTATTTTCTATTTTTAGCAAAACAACACTTTTAATATGACAAGAAAAGAAACATTTCTTTCTATTAAAATACCATGAAAAACTGAAATCTAAAATTTACATATATTCTTAATAAATTAAAATGAAAGATAAACAATGAATGGAAGTGACAAATGCAACATCAGAATACATTTCCGTGACCAAAATTGAAAAAAGAACAAGATGGCAGCCGATATGTATACTGAATTGAATGTAAATGGAACAAAATTGAAACATTGAACTGTCTCTCAAACCTATTTTACCTAAAAGCTGGACCTCGCATATCTGTTAAACAAAATGGACATAAAAAATAAAGTATCATAATTTCAATGTCTGATTGTAAGACAGATTTTCTCATGCAGTAGATCATATATTTGCCTGTATTTTAAAACGCACAAGTTGAAAAGTTGTGAAATTTTATTTATTTGCTGATTTCTTGATTATTCTGCTATACTCAAGAAAAGATACTATGCATCCCAGGAAACAGTCAATCCACAAAAATAGTGAGAGCACTGAACATACTCCAATGGATTACATTTAATATCCAGACCACAATGCAAGCCCATGCAGGGTTATTCTCCCTTGGAGAGAATCTAAAATTAGATTTCTCAGCATTGATGGGGATAGTAGTTTCTCACCTATACAGTATTAGACTAATTTCATACTTTAAATTTCGACAAGACTAATAAGTTAAAACAGCTACATGTAATAATGAAATGCTTGGTATTTTGCATGGCATGAGGTTCTAAATTACAAACAGAAGAATGAAAAAAATGGTGGGTTATCTTCCCATTTCTTAGACTTTTTTTTTGCATAAGATATAAAAAGGAAGCATGTTCTTGTTGTGAACAAGTCTGCCAGGGGTCTCCTCCACACATAGAAAAAATGCAGTTTATTGGTGCAGAGACTATTCTATACAGATTGCACTAACCACTCTGAACAGACTGTCGACAGGATGTTACTTTTGCCCAGAATATGGCAGACCCAAAGCATGCTCTGCCCATCAGAAGATTCTAGATTCCACACAAAAAGGACCATGTGTGCATCTTTGCTGCCTGAGGTGTACCTTTTTGCTGTCTGAGGTGTATTTTTTTCTGCCAGGTGTAATTTTTGCTGCCTGAAGTGTACTATTTGCTGTCTGAGGTACTGTGAAGATCAGATATGCTAACCCTAACAAAACCATCTCAAAAAGGCAGTTAATAGTTTGACCAGTTTTCAGTAATGTGTAAAAATATTATCACAGACTGCTGTTGTAAAGTTGGAAACCTTGTAATTATAACAAAAAAATCAGTTCCAAAATCTATGCAACTCAATGGCTTTTCTATCTCTCAACTTGATGTAATTCTTGGAAATTGATTTCAATTTGACTTGAAGACGACAATCGTATCTCCAGAAGCTCAAATCAACATGTGATATTCAATAAACATAATTGTGTCCCTTCCTTCTTTTATTCACAAAAATCTGAATATTACTTTTTATTCTACTGTATAGATTAAAATTTTCAACATATATCACGTCTTGGATGCCATTTTTTAAATTTATATAATCAATACATTTTGCATGAAAAAATTAGTCCAGTTTAAAGTGTCTAAGACATAAAGTTAGTCTGGTGTTCTGATTGACTCCATTAAATCTAATACGAAACATGGATCAAAATCAAACACAAATGAGTTCATTACCCAGATTTAACCACAAAAAAATCTTGTTTCCGTAGTTTTTGCTTTTATTTCATAAGTCATTTTCAAAAGGCTTAAGGCAAATTCATAAGGGCTGGAAGGTCTGCACACATATCCAAGTTGTTGGTGTGAAACATCATTTCACCCCAATAACTACTGCTTGGGACAGGTGATTTGGTTCCTCAAGTCATGTGATGCTATGGAGAGGATGAGACATCTCTGCCACAAGAGAAATAGGTTCTTGCTGTGACGCAAAATCTCTTCAGAGGTGGAGGAGCTCTGCAGACACCATGGACAGAGAGCGAGGATGCACATGCTCATCATCTTTGCTGCTGCCTCTAGGAGACAGTTAAGTTCCGCTGAGGGCAACAATTCTTCCTTCAAGTCAGTGAATGAAGCCTCTAAAAAGCAACGAACATTCCTAAATCACATTATCATCCTGTACCAACTACTGATCTGAACAGGACTGGTCCTGCAGGGAGACATCAGAACAGTGTTGTTCTCATTTGATTGCAATGGCAGACATTACTAATAGAAGACTTACTAGGTGAATGAGAATATTTCTAATCCTTGCTAGAATTTTCAGGGGAGATTGGTGGGATGAGATAGGTGCATGAACTGTAATGTCTGCTCTGCCTTGAAGACACGGGAAGGCTATCCTTAGTGCCATGATGGGGAAAGGAAGAATTACTTTCCTAATAGCGGCAGATCCACATCCCATGGAGTTTGTATGGAAACAAAGAGGGGGTACCAATCTGATTTTTCTCAGCAGTAGGGCAAGTATAAGCCAATTCCCATTTCTCATCAGGATCATCTGGCAGCATGGAAATGGGATGGTTGGGTATGTATCCAATCCCTGTCAATAGTCTAAAAATTTTACCACACATACTGATGAAGCCCAGTGAAATATAAATGACCAGTTATCAGAAAAAGACCAGTAAAGTTTTGAAGAATGCATGTAACAGCTCTTAACAGATATATTAAAGCCAGATCACTGCTCTTCCATCTCAGAAAGGCTTGATCTGTTTATAACCTTTTCCATAACACAGACCATGATCCGGTGTTGCTTCTATCTGGTATTTCTCCTCCCTTGGTAGGGATCCATAATCAATCCCACATCAGCACTGCTGATATGGGATTGGGAATCAGGGCCTTTCTTCATCCCCTTATATGTGAGACAACTTTCAGCCAAGTTTCACAGCTCATTAGACCAATGACAACAAACCAGACAACTGTCTATAGATGTGTTGAGAAATTGGAATTTGTCAATTAAGTCTAGTCTCATAGTGGAAACATTCACATTAAATCTTCATCTAAGATTTTTATTGTCTTGATATTGGGACAAGTGATATTTGCTACACAGTTTATAGCTATTCAAATGCTCAAGATATATTAACAGTAAATGGCTATCGATAAATGAGTGTGCTTAGTGTTATAAGACCATGCTTTTTTTTGTTTTATCTCTATATTGTTAATCCGGACACATTCGTTCCCAGTGAATATGTCCGGATTAACGAGTTTTCCGGATAATTGAATCATGCACATTTTTTATTTTACAATATCTTCACACCGTATACATGTACATGTATATGCTAGTTTTAAATGTAATGTACTGTATAGTCAATAATGGTTGAAATAAATTAATGAATATATATATATATATATATATATATATATATATATATATATATATATATATTATATATATATATATATATATGTGTTTTTTTTCATATTATTATAACATGTGCTTGTACATACATATACTGTAAATAGAAGTTTAGACAATTAACGCATCGAACACATCACACTATGTACCTCACAAATGAAGTTCATATACTGTCCGCATCTTAAATCTGTCAACTGTATTTGTACAGCCATCAATAAACTGTGATTGTTACATACAATTAATAAAGAACAAAGAGGCTTAATGACACTTTTAATTTATTTACCATATGCTATGTCCAAAAGCGCGTACGATTTGATCCCAGTGAGTTTATTTAATTATTAACACCCCCATCGGCGACTAGCTAAAACAGACATTGTTTATACAATCGCTGGTTACAATATGGTCATGCTACTTAGTAATTGATAGTGACCATATACTATCAAGGGCATCACTATTGAGTTTTATTTATTATTCTACTGACTATTTTCATATACAATTTTTCGAATTTTCTTATTTTTTGGACAGATTATTTCTGGATTATTGAGACAAATTTTAATGTAATTTTACACTTGGGTCCCCGATTTCGATTTCCGGATCTGGAACGCAGATTTCTTGATTAATGGAGCAAATTAACATTTAGGAATTCTGTTCCTGTTGAATTATGCCCGGATAGCGAGGTTTCTGGATAAACGGAGTCCAGATTAACGAGGCTCCATTGTGTGTGTGTGTATATATATATATATATATATATATATATATATATATATATATATATATATATATATATATATATATATATATATATAAATGTAAATGACCTTTTAAAAATACTTTGGCATTTAACAGTCTCTCTTCACAAAAATATGTATATTTCATGATGTGACTGATTGTATGATGTGAAATAATTAAATTTGTGTCTTTCTTTTGTGAATATAACATGTTTGTCATAGAAGAATGAATTTTTATCTTCAGAAGTTCAAATCAACATGTGATATTCAATAAACATAATTGTTTCCCTTCCTACTTTTATTCACAAAAATCTGAATATTTTTTATTCTTCTGTATAGATTACCATTTTCAACATATACTGCGTCTCGATTGTTTACAAACTCAACTATAAATGCTGATTGAAACAACACAGTGTAGTAATTTGCACTCTATAATGGTAAGATGTCAATATGGGTCTCAAATTGACATTTCCCGTTCTCATGTTCTAAAAGGGTTGCCTACAGCTATATGTAGTAGGGAACAAACTGTTTCTCATTATAACATGGAAAATATTTTCTAAATTACAAATTTTAAGTAAAACCTCCAGACTTTTGAACAAAATTAATAATTGACCAACAAAAAAATGTATCCTCATTATTAACAGAAACTGTTCATTTTTCTAAATAGCTCATTAAACTGCAAAATGGTAGCGTGGTAAATATGTCCACTAGAAAGCAGTTTCTACAGTCTACACTACTAAACAGCAGTTTCTACAGTCTACACTACTAAACAGCAGTTTCTACAGTCTACACTACTAAACAGCAGTTTCTACAGTCTATACTACTAAACAGCAGTTTCTACAGTCGACACTACTAAACAGCAGTTTCTACAGTCTACACTACTAAATAGCAGTTTCCACTGCTATTTAATTTCATTTTACTCAGGCAAGCAGATATGTTCATGTCACTATATTTAAGGAACACTTTTACTGCCTCTAAAAATAAGAAATAATGAAAGTAATGTCAAATTTTTATTTTGGGAAACTGATTACAGGAATGAACCCATAAATTTTTATTTTGGGAAACTGATTACAGGAATTAACTCACAAACTTTTATTTTGGGAAACTGATTACAGGAATTAACTCATAAATTTTTACGAGTCTTGCTTAGACTCTCATGCTGAATTTGATTTTTAAAATAGATTCCATCACCACCACTGGAAAATGTAAAGACTAATACAACTTTTCCAGTGTGCATTGCAAATATTCCAAATAGCATCCATTCTTTTCTGATTGGTGAAGTACTGAATGTCACATTAAAATGAGATACATTGCTGCATAGCAAGTGTTTTATCTACCCATGCATCGTTTCCAATGTGATGCACACAAATCATTGTAGCTTTGTAAATTGACTCACACTAATGTTATGTTTTGCTGATTAATCTAACTACTTAAATGACTAGTTACAACAATCCCAAACAGGGGAAACATGCGCTCATCAGTTTCTTACCCTAATAAGTAGGGTTACAACTGAGTGTGGAGCCTGGAGCTAACCTTATGTGACCTGTAACTGTCACAGCATTTGTAGTGTCCAGATGTTAGAACCGTATAATTACCGTACCCAAGAAAAAGGTGGGAAATAAACATGTGATTTTAAAGTGATTCTAACGAAAAACTATAATTTTATGCCCAATCTTTGTCACACAACGAAGCAACAATTTCCATTCACTCAATTGTCCATATGCCTTGCATTATTCCAAGATATTGTCAGCGTTTGACTGAAAATGGTGTCAAGGGGAAAACAAACAAAAAATAGATAAAAAAAAACTAAGTTATCTTTCGGAGTGACTTTACAACTGACTGATGATAATATTATTGTTATCGAACCAGTGGAGCATTCATCATCAAAACGTACTGGTTACTCATAAGTTAAAACATAATTCTGTGCAACAAAGAACTGGTTACATTTTCTAAAGAAGCTCAGTCGAGTGAAGAATGTGAAAGTCAAGGTGCCTTTATGTTTTGCCATATATGTACAGAGGCTAAAAAAAACTCCATGACCAAATGTGCAAAAAACAATAACTTTCAGAACAGTACACTGGCAAAGCATGCTGAATTTATATACCATGGTAAATCTTGAATGCAAGAATATTTTCTGCCACAGTTGATAAAAACTTTCCTGCTAAATTAAATATCAACTTTGTAGACCTGTCAACACAGGAGTCTCTCCCAGCAAGGCAGTTCATCTTTCCCGTAAGTTTGACCAGTTTTCAGTAAGGCAAAACAAAATAACATATGATGCTACTGTAAAGCTGGAAAATGTCAAAAAAAGTTCAGTATTCGAAACATGCAGCGATGATAAACATTATGTTCAAATGAAAAGTCTGTGAAGTATGCACAGACTTTCTTTACCACAAGTACAGATACACAAACTTTAGTTCCAAACCCTACACAGCTCAATGGCTTATTACTCTCAATTTGACCTAATTCTTGGAAATTCTTTTTCCATTTCACATGATGACAGCAGTCATATCTCCCACCATGAGACATACTCAAATCGGCACATGATGTCCAATGAACTTGTGTCCTTCCAGCTTTCATACACAAGAATCTGAATATTCTTTATTATTCTTCGGTGCTGATTATTAACACTTTTCAAGAGGTTTATTTTCCCTTTTGTCTTAAACATGCATTGCTTGCTTGACATCATTTTAAAAATATTTTATATTCAACAGTTTGATCATGCCAACACTTTGCATGAACAAATAAGTTTAAAGCATCTGAGGTGCTGCTGTAAAGTTAGTCTGGTTCCCTGACTAATTTCACTAATTCTAATATGAAACCTGGATCTAAAATCAAACATGAACGAATGAATTATTAGGATTTTTCAGCAACAATCATTTTTCAGTAGTTTTAGCTTTTATGCCATATGCCTGTATTTTAAGGGTAATTTTTGTAAGACTTATGGCAAAATCATAAGGGTTGATAGGTCTGACTTGGCAGTGGCAATCAATAATCATATTTCTTTAGTGGTGAAAAAATTTGTGTAGTATAACCTCAATCAATAAATTATAAGCCTCACTGAAAACTTTACCATGTGATCGCTGACACCGATGTGTAGTATAGCCACAATTAATAAAATATAGGCCTCACTTGAAACTTTATTATGTGATCACTGACACTGATCATAATTATAATAAATAACTGTGTCTAACATAGCAGTGTGATAATAGCAGTTTTAGTGGTTACTGATTAAGGTCACAGCATTTTATACCCCATGATTTTGTCCTTTTGCACTATCATATATTGGTAACTTTCACAGATTACAATCCACATGTTCACATTCATATTCATATGATATATTGTAATATAAGCTCAAAGTCATGTAGGATTATAGAAGGTCATGACCTATATCAGTAACTAAAGTCTAAAACCATTATTATCTCACTACTTTTCTACAAATCTGAAATCCCTCAATGGCAAAATGTGGATATGTCTGCCAAGTTAACTGAAATTAATTTAGTGGCTTTTGACAAGAATTTTTTTTATTAATAATTGTTGATGGATGCATTAGAGATGACACACACACAATGGATGCAAGGCAATTATTTGCTGACATGGTGAGCAAATAAATGGAAATTCTGCATTGACCAACAAATCCAAGCTGTTGAAAGTTTCAAGCTAACTGTATACAATCTTTCAGGAGAATGCGCAAGTTAAATGACAACAATTTTTATTTTAGATGTAGCTTCATCTTAGTGAGTAGCACCAAAATGAGACATTAGCATGACAAGGTACCTATGAATAAGATCTATAGCTAGAATTCAGAAAAGTTGTCTTATTAGGAGAATGGTATTAATATTATATTAGTTCAACTTGCAGCATCCAGCATGTACAGTCTGTCTTTGCTGTTCTTCTGAATCATGTTTAATATCTGCACATTCCCAAATGACTTGCAATGACAACTGAAATATTTCATAAATATGTTTGAAATTCATGTTGAAAGCTGCAATGACCATGCAGGTTTAAAATAATTTAATGACTGGGACTTGCATTGTTATAACTTCCATGTTTGATGAGTATGCACTTTGTACAGACTCTGCATCAATGATGGAATAAGTGACCTTTATCACTTGTTGAGCAGAATGTCTGCCTGGCTCACAATCCATAATAGCAGGGTCGTCTTTGCATTGGGGCTGTGAAACATGGGAATACAAAAGAAAAACAAGGTAGCATGACTCCACATGTTCAACCTATGAAGAAAGTATTGCATGAAAATCTTTTGACAAAACCATAAGAAACAGTTGACAATAATAATGACAAAAAAGTGATTCAGTTACACTTCACAGTAATGTTGTCTTGACAAACGTTGGCTAATTAGATTCTCAAACACTATACCTGTGTAGTCTTAGTACGAGATATTCATTTGCTGGGGTTTTACTTTATATCCAACATGAGAAATACTTCAGTACAATTAATATGAAAAGCCTTTCCTGTCCAATACTCAGTCTTATGAAGAGAGTCACTTACCTTCCTTTGTTAGGTGTGATAAAACTGGAAGACAGAAGACATTTAGGCTGCACATGTTTCTCAGTCTTCATTGGTGTGCAGGACACTGAGGAATCTGAGTAGGACCGCCCAGCTGGCTTCAAGTCTACAAATATAATATCTCTGTCACAAACAGTTCTATTTCATTTGTCAACAGATATGGAACCTTATTTTAATTATAAATGTTCATAACCTAGGAAGACATGTTGTGTCACTGTGATGGAAGACAAATAACAGCAACATTCCACCTATATGGCAACAAGAAGATAATGAAACATGTAGACAAAAAAAGATAATATTTACGGACCATAGCACGTAATTAGATACATGTATATCATATGGAAACTACAAACTACTGCACAGCCATGTGATAATGTAACCCTTATGTGTTGTGAAAAACAATCTGAAATGGACAGCATAATGCAGTATAAGTATCGCTTACTTAAATGTTTCTCAGATGGTGGAAATCTTTACTTACTGTGCAGAAACCGTTATTCTTCTTTCTTTCATCTTTGACCCCAAAATCAATAGTATTCTTCCCTACTCATAGTGCTAGCCATCCATACAGTTTGGTTACTGTAGGGTGGTAGGCAACTAGAGTTATTTGTTTGTAAATGAAATTAGTAAGACAGATCAACAGACAAATCATCACAGAATATGCTCCATCTTATTGTGGGCATATAATAATGAGATGTACGTAAATCAACATCCTTCAAAGATATGAGAAAGATAAGTTTTGGCAACAAGTTTATAATCATTCATAGTGATGTTCCAAAACAGTTAATGTTAAAAAAAAGAATACAGATAGTCATATTATACATTGTATGTACTTCTATAAAGATTAATATATGGGTATTTCTTAGCTTTAGGAAGATGCCAGAAGTATGGGATGGAAACTGTCCCCTGGGCTCACTCAAGGTACCTCAATGAAATTTAGCATTCACATTATGAATGGTATAATTTAATAATAATAATAATAATAAAAATAATAAGAAGAAGAAGAAGAAGAAGAAGAAGAAGAAGAAGAAGAAGAAGAAGAAGAAGATGAAGAAAACAAAAGTGTACTGCTAATTTGCATCCTATTTTGAGTCTAAAATACTTCTTTTTAACATCACTATTTTGGATACTAGGGACAAAAAAACTGACTCTTCATGTCAAGATCCTAGTGTTTATAGTTTAAGTTTTGGTACATTTTATTTTCTTGATCTAGTTGCCACAAACTGATATATAATCTTTTGTAAAGTAATGTTGGGAATCATATAAAATTTCCAGATAACATTTCCATTTCTGTTTTGCCAATCCATGATAAATGAATAATCAAATAACATGTCCATACATCCTACCAAAACTGGTGCTATTTTTCAATACAGCAGGAATGACACAGACCTGAATTTACAACAATTTCAGAAATCATAACCGTTTAATTGATCACCATCAAAAGTTGTTTATCTTTCCCTACTGATATTGAAAATGACAAGCATCAAGGATATATATATTAAAAAAATGCACAGATCTTAATCATTTCATTCATCAATTTCTAACCTGATGGCCCCTAACATTGTCATCTTATTTTTGTTTCAAACAAAATGGAATCTGTAAATGTAAACTGCTCGCAACCCTTTTTCAATTTCTATACTAGTCCACTTTCAGAACAACCTGTGTCATATGTGGCCAATATCTGCAATGTCAAAATTTTCATATTTCTATTTTAAAAAATTGAACACATAAATGGCATAACTTTTGTGTCATATGTTCAAAGATATGTAAACTTGCAATGTCATGGAAATGTTTGGAATTATTCCAGTTTATCAAAAGCACAAACTACTTCACATCTGCTGCCTCATAAAATAGAATTGCCCATGCAAATCTGGCAGCCATGTTAGCCATGTTACTAAAGAAACAACTCCCATTTCGTCTGAAATGCCAACAAGATGACAGTGTTAGTGACCCCCCCATGACAATTAAGTTAAAATTGATGAATGAAATTATAAAGTTTTGTGCATTTTTATATCCCTAATGTACTTTTGTTTCTAAAAATGGTGGTAGTAGTGTAGGGGGGTTTACAAAAGACTGAGAGGGTAAGCAAGTATACATGTACCAAATTCATTAATGAGAACAGCACTACTGAATGGATGCATCTCTGAGATGAGTTTTTTTCAGAACAACTCCTTAATTTGAAACAAATTTAAATGTTTATTCATCTAACATAATATAAATTAATACTGCATTATAATAATTCTGTCTCTTACTTACAGGTGTTATTGGAATAAAATGCCCAATAATCACATGGTACAACTAATGAATTTCACATCAAATTAAAGTTGTGTTCTAACAGATGGGAATCTTTGAAGCATATTCGCATCATACTGCTACGATCCCCCAAAATTCTTTCGTTCATATGTGATGTGTCTATAATTTAAAGTATAGCAGGACATGTTTTTCTTGTTTGTCATTGTTTATAAATACTACAAAAGATGTTGCAATTTAACTGAAACAAATCAACAAAATGTGTTTAAATTTAATAACTCAACAATTTAACAACTTAATCATGACTATTTGTTTCTAATTATGAATTATAAGGTTCTATGTATTGTTGTTGTGAAAGAAATTAATAAAATTCAAGTCAACTTTAGTGGCTGGGAGTTTTACTAAGCTTTGTGCTTTGCATACACCTAAAACGTAGTCTCCCTTTACACACAATCGATTATGGAGTTCAAAATCGATTATCTTATTGGTTTGCTGAACCAACTGATGATCAATTATAATCAATAGTCGGAACAACACTAGGAAATATATGCACACAAAAATTAACAAAATTCTTCTGTAACTATTACCTAGACCACAAAATAATAGGGATGAATGTACATGTCACAGAATAAATTGATTTTGATTCATGTCAAGTTTGACTAGAATCTCTGAGTTGAGGAAATACAAGTAAATGTAAATCTTTAACCAAACTTTAACTACAATGTCCTAAATGTAACTATTATGTCCTGCTTCTTGCTGATGACCACAAGCATTCCTAGTGTATGTGACAGACTGCCTAGTTACTTGGGCAAGTTTCATGAAAAGTCATCCAACCATTACAAAGTAGTAATGGGCCAGGCAAGCATTTGTTATTGGAATGACAAACAGATGGACAAACAACATCATAGCATAATATGCCTGACTTATGATGGGTATGATAAAATGAACTTCCATACTTCCCTTTTACATTTCTGATTCTGAAAATGAAAAATGAAACTATCTTGCCCTTATTTTCTTGTTATGATAATATGATGAAATGGATTCAAATATGTTCTAAAACATCATGTAAAAAAAAAAAACAAAGCCTACAAACCTGTTTGTTTTTCTGACACTGACACAGGGACCAATGCTTTCATCGGCCCATTACACTTTGTTACATTGTCTCCTTGTTTGTTACGGTTGAGAATCAGAGCATTCTGCACAGTTGCTGGTTTGTACAGATGAAGCTTTGTTTTGGGAGCTGGTATCCCAGTCTTCTGAACATTCTGCTTTAGGAACATTGACTCATTGTTACCATGTGCTGTCCCTTGTGCAGTGACCTTGCTGACCCCTGAAGACCTCGCTGTCTTTGTGGCAACTGCTGCTGATCCAGCTTTAGAAGCAGTATCATTAATATTGGTCTGTGACTCTCCCACACTTTTTCTAGTAAAGGAACTGGTCTTAGATGGTACTCTAAGGGATCCTTTTCGTGTCAATCCCGTGCTCCCTGATTTCCTCTCATCATTTTTTGGTACTTCAGCTGAATCATTGGAAGGTACCCGGAGACTTCCACTCCTGACAAGTCCTCTAGAGTTAGATTTTTTTGTATCCCCTGTTGTTGAAGTACTATTGTTTTCTTTTGCTCCATCTGGGTCTATCAAAATCCCTCCTGTTTTTGAGGATACTGCATCATCAGATTTTGGTAGTGATAAACAAGATGTCTTTATTTCACTGTTGTTTGCAACGGCTTCTAGTCTAGGCTGAGAAAATGAAAAAAGTCACTCAAAACATTTACTGACAATCACTTTAAATCTGTGGGGATAAAATTTTGTGGTTTTCTCAGGTAAGCTTAATCACTGATGTAAGAGTCACAATGAAATATGAACCAAGCTGATATTCAAAGTGTTCCCTGCCATATCTGTTAATAATGTGACATTCAATTCTATGCTTGAAAATTGAGGGTGTAATGATGTTACAGTAGTATAGTCTTTAATAGCTGGTTGAAAATGAAACCAAACTTTGTAAATAAACTTAACATCCAAAGTCTAATGATCACCTGGCTAAGTCTGTAGTAAATACTTCATAGGGTGAAAATCAGAATCAACAGTTAGTATTGTCCCTATTGCTGTCAAAGAGAAAATGCAATCTGATTAAAATCAATAATTTGGATCTAACAAAGATCTTACATGCAGTGTCAAAATTCATTTCCTGGTGACCATTTGGAATTCCCGGTCAATTTAAGTACTATATCTGATATGTTTTGCATTTTGTGTTAGGGAGTCAGATCTGCTAACTTTAACTTGGCCTTCACAGTAAGGTTGTTAATATTTTCAAAAAGTCAAGACAAATTTCAGAAAAAAATATAACTAAATATCTTTTAGTTTAGACTTGGAAACATGCATTTGAAAACTTCTGAAGTGTGATCTGATGCAACAAAGGCAACATTATGTTCAACTAAAATGCTAAAGAATGCTTGAACCATGATTATATCCAGTTCATTTTCAGAAACTGCAGTTCCAAACTCCATGCAGGTCAATGGGTTATTGTTAGATCTCTCAACTTAATGTACTCTTAGTTCTTTAATAACACACAGCATCAGCAATCATCTCAAGCACAATCAACAATATGGGTGTCCAACAAATGTACACAATGCCTTTCCTACTTTTTTTTCAGGAGCTGTCCAAAATTTGAAATAAAAAAATAACCAGTTGTCAAAGTTTCCTACATTTGGAGATCAACAATTTTCTCCTCAACAAAGGAAATTTGCAGAAAATGTAAACATTTGTTTATAACACCTTAACCTACATAAATGTTAAGGTTTTAATAAATTTAGACAAGTAAATTAACAAAGACATTTAAAACATATATTTGAATTTTCTCCTTCATATGATAATTTGGAGTAAATTGTCTCTGTGCATTAGGATTCACATTACTTTAATTTATTCCCAATTATAGACAAAATTCCTGTGAATCAAAAATGCAAAATGCATCTTACTGTCCATTATTTCAATTTCATGGATATTTGTTCCTAAACAGTGAGTAGCAAATTAAAAATTGATACTATGCATAACAACACTTCATCATTATGGCAAAGGGTTAGATCATATTTATAACAATGTAGGTTGGTGCTGAAACTCATCAAAGTAGCAGTCCAGAAGTTTATACCTCATAAGCTGGTGATCAGTCCAACTAAAATTATCCAGTGTTTGAAAATAATGAATTTAGCTATATGGTGTGCCAATTTTGGTTAAAAAGTTTATATACATTTTCAGTGTAACTTTTTCCCAAGCCTCGTGAATGATGTCACAAAGTATCGTACTACTTCCATCATGCTGGCAATGCATTTTCCAGTTTGGATTGCATGTCTGACCCACTTAATTCAAAACTCAATTTCAGGCAATGGGACAGCTAAAATTTTCCAAAATATCTTAAGAATATGGTAAAATCATTGCTCTGTCTGAAAATGTATGGGTTGAGCAAATATTTGGCCAAAAAAAAGAGAATAAAATGCAATTTAAATACTTTTTTGTGCCTTTACTCATTTTAAAATGATTGCTAAAATAAAAACTAATGCCAGATACACAATTCTATGCAAGACAATCATCACTTTAACACAGGGTATGGTACAAAAAAGACCGGATTTTATCTTTAGGCCCAATGTTAATTTTCAAAAGATATTGGAGTTATCCCCACCTTGCTTGTCCATAGCTACAGTAAGATCTTCTCTTATAAGATAAGTAGCTTTTGCTTTAAATCAGATTAGATTGACTAGCAAAGCATTTGTATCATCTTTCATTAATTAAAACATCTCTTCCTTCATGGATTAACAATTATTCAAGGCTGTTCCTGCCACACATTATTCGGACCAAGGTAAGTCACTTATGCAAATGAAGTAATTACCCATAGATGCAGTTTCAAATTTTGTATAATTCTATATAAACTTCTGAATAATCATTTTAATATATACTCTGTGTAATCAAAGTACCCTGTCATATAATTCAATTGCCTTCACTGGGTACCATATATGTTTAAATGAAACAGCCTTCAAAAAAGATCTAAAAGTCATACAAACTTCCCTTAAAAAAAATGATATCACCTTCAACTGAGATGCTTAAACAGATTTTGTTAGGTACATTTGAGTATGCTCTCTCTTGTGTGTCTGTGTTTGATTTGGATATTTTATGTAGCTTAAACAATTTTTCAGTCATATCACAACAATGTCTGTAATGTGGCAGTTTTTGTGATGTCTAGGACTGGGGCACCATGTTACAGACATGTAGCATGATGTCCCACCTAGTCACATTATCCTGACACCAGGCCGAACAGTCCTAACATTAATCTCTTAATGCTGAGTGCCTAGTTAGGCAGCTGTTGGTACCATTTTTGTAATTCTTTTGGTATGACTTGGCTGGGGCTTGAACCAATGACCTGCTTCTGAGGCAGACGCTCTAACCACTAGGTCACTGGAGCAGTTCTCTCTCTATTGTGAGGCTACTGAAATATTTTTTCCTATGCTAGTGTAATCAAAAATTATCATCAGCACAGAAATTTGTTCCTTCTTTGTATCAGCGCATTTCACTAACAGTAATACATAGTGGATCAAATTAGAAACAAAAAAACTGGCAAAAGTTGAGAAAAAAGAACAATAGTGAAAGTAGGTCAGAAGGGAGAGCAGGACGTCTAAACAAAATGAGAAATTCTGACAATATATCTGCATGAAAATTGTAATAAAACAATCTAAAATTTTGATTCTTTAATGTGATTCATATGTACCATGTCTCATTAATACAGAAATGTATAAGTGTAATTTTGTGGGAAAAAATATTAATATATATGCTGGAACCAATATTGAATGTAACACACAAACTTGACAATAGTTTTAGGAAACATTTAGTTTGTCACATAAATCCTCAAGTCTCTCCCAGCTAACAAATAACCAGAACTGCATATTCTAAAAGGCAGATGTTAAACAATTTAATTTTCATTCACTTAAGTCAATGAATATTTTCTCTTATATCATTCTGTCAGCATGCGCTGATCTTGTATGTTGACTGAATGTATGTTACGAAGCCATTCTTCTGTTCTCACCATCAAAGTCAGTCAGCATATATACATTGTATAAAGTCAGTCAGCATACATACATTGTATAAAGTCAGTCAGCATATATACATTGTATAAAGTTAGTCAGCATATATACATTTGTATCAAGTCAGTCAGCATAAATGCATTGTATAAAGTCAGTCAGCATATATACATTGTATAAAGTTAGTCAGCATACATACATTGTATCAAGTCAGACAGCATAAATACATTGTATAAAGTCAGTCAGCATATATACACTTTGAATTTTCAACTCTGGAAAAGATGTTTGTTCTTCTTTTAGCCTTTTTAGTTTTATTTATACATTTTTAACTGTACTGAATTGGAGAAATAAAAATGCAGTTATTGTCTGTGAATTTATCATGGGAAAAACACCAATAGTCCTTACTGATAACTACCAAACTGACATAATTCCAAAAAATTACTTTAAAAAAAATCTTTTTAAGAATTAGAGAAAATAATGGTAGAATGATTTACAAGGAGGTATAGAATTGGCTGAAGTGTCACACTCAAACAATTCAGCATCCACTACCCACTATTTTTCCTCTGAGGCAAATGTAGCAATCAAATAGCATTGAAATATAATGACTATGTTATTTGGGTTTTTGTAGAGGGCACTAAATCAATGATTGCAGTATGAACTTCATCATTCAACAGAACACATCTTTTTCCATTTGCTTGCTCTCAACAGTAAATCATGTTATTAAAATTTAGTATCCCTAAGCATTGACTTTTGTCCTATTAAACACTTTCCAACTACTTTACCCCCCCCCCCTTCCAATCTCGATGGATTTACATGATTTGGAAGATCAACCTGTGGGAACATTCTGAATATATATATCCATCATATCACAGAGAAATTTCACCCATGTAAAAAAGACTGAACATGTGCACTTAAAACATAAAACAAGGTGTAGCAGTAGTTCTTGCTACATGGTTTTGAATCCAGTAGCAAAATTACCACGTGACAAAAGTATCCTGAATGGTTTTATTTGTTAAACAATATTGGAGGAAAAAATGTTCAACCAAATTTTAGACATAGCAACCAAATTATAAAACGTGCAGCAAATTTTACTTCTTTGTATAATGAACCCTGCTATACATATGCACACTGTAACAACACAACATACCTTTTGCAGACTGGTAGCACTGCGATTCCTTGGTAGCCTTGACAACTTGGAGCCAGGACCTGGTTTGTTTGTTATTTGTTCAGCAGCACTTAGTCTTTCATTATTTAACCTTTTCTTGTGTTCTACACTAGCATCTCTGGAACTGCTCTTGCCTTCTGACTGTTTGTCTTGTTTCACACTGACCTCTTCTCTTCTCTTATTGAGCATATCTGGATTAAATGACTCAGTTGGAGTTTTAATTACAGGCAGTACCTTTATGATTTCATTTGGGAGTTTGTCTGTGCTAACTATAAAGGTGTCACTTCGACGATGTCCATTTCTGGGTGACATCAATCCAGGATTTGCAATTTTATCCTGTTTTGATTCTATACAGTTTTTGTTCCCATTACATTCAGAGTAGCCAAGATTCCTCTTTCCTGTTTTACTTACCTGTTGAACAGGGGACATGTTATCATCAGAACTAGAAGTATGTCCTTCTTGTAATCTAAATGCTACAATGTTTGCCTCCTTTACAAGTTCTGCCCACTGCTCAGGCCTAAGTGGGCTCAATGGTTTGACCTCTTCAGTAAGGGGGTTTATATTTCCTACAACAGTTCTAACACAACGTTCTGTAAAACCAACAGGTCCAAAGAATACCTCTTCCTCATTATCAAACTGTGGTACTTCCTGACTTCTGCAAAAAAAAAAAAAGAAAATGACATCTTTTTTTCATAAGAAATTACTGAATCCAACTCTGAGAAAAATGCTTCTCTAGAACAACCTTTAGTTCTGAAGAAATTTCTTCAATCAGCTGAAAATCCCCTTCACTCTGGATAAATTTTTCAGCCAACAATCCAACAACAGTCTACAATTTTTTACGCATTTCTCCAAGGCATGACACTATTATGGTACAGTCCAAGGTAAATATTGCCCTATGCATGAATACTATTATGGCAGTCCAAGATAAATATTGTTTTATGCATGAATACTATTATGGCAGTCCATGGCAAAAATTCTTTTGCATGAATACTATTATGGCAGTCCATGGCAAAAATTGTCTTATGCATGAATACCATTATGGCAGTCCATGGCAAAAATTGTCTTATGCATGAATACCATTATGGCAGTCCATGGTAAAAATTGTCTTATGCATGATACTATTATGGTACAGGACATGGAACAAATTGTCCAATGCATGAATACTATGGCACAGTCCATGGTAAAAATACCAGCATGAATGAATACTATAATGGCACAGTCCAGGTTAAAAATTGTCATATGTATGAATACTATTAAGGCACAACCCATGGTGAAAATTGTCCCATGCATGAATACTATTGTGATACAGGCCATGGTACAATATGCCTAATGCATGAATACTATGGCACAGTCCATGGTAAAAATTGTCCCAAGCTTGGTACAGTCCATGGTAACAACTGTTCTATGCATGAATACTAAGGCACAGTTCATGGTAAAATTGTTTCATGAATGAATACTATTATGGCACAGTCCAGGGTAAAAATTGCCCTATGCATGAATACTATTGTGGCACAGTCCAGGGTAAAAATTGTCCCATGCATGAATATTATTACAGCACAGTCTGTAGTAAAAAAAATGCCCTATGCATGAATATTATTGACACAGTCCATGGTAAAACTTCCTGCATGAATGAATACTATTATGACACAGTCCATGGTTAAAATTGCCCAATGCATGAATACAGCACAGACCAGGGCAAAAGTTGCTCCATGAATGAATACTATTATACTAAATTGCCCTATGCATGAATATTATTACAGCAGAGTCTATGGTAAAGAGTTGCCCAATGCATGAATACTATGGCACAATCCCTGGTAAAAATTGCAAAATGTATGAATACAATTATGGCACAGTTCTTGGTAAATATTGCCCCATGAATGATTAACCAGCTTTAATTTTACATCATAAGCTTAATAAACCTGAATTTGCTTGAACATAATTTATTGAAGAGAACATCTTTATGTGTAATTTATAACAATATATTAGGAAATTCAGCAGAAAGCTAGAAACTTGTGAAAAACTGTCTCCCCATTTACAAGCAATTGTAATGATGTAAATCTTACCTGTTGCTATTTTGTTACTTTTCCCCCTGATCCATATACACAAATTCCATCCTCCAATTAGATGGAAGGTTGTTGAACTCCAGAACCCAAGAAAAGGCAGAACCAATCTGTCATCCCCACATTACAGGCCCATGTGGTCTTTTTTTCTTAGAAACAATGACTGCTCATGGGACATCAGAGAGGGATGAGAGATAAGAATCTGGCAACAGCAACAGGTAAGTATTACATCATTACAATTAATTTCATCCCAATCCTAACACCGTTGTAATCTCAATTATACATTACCTGTCCCTATTGTTTGTTTATGCCATTGCAGTGGGAAGCTGATGGTCTCAAAATCTGGTAGGAAGAAAGGATATATACTTATGCTTATGAAAGTAATGTCCTATACTGTAAGTTTGCATCAGCTCTGGCCACTATGTCTGCTGCAACTATGGGCCCTTGAGAAAATCTGCCTTCAGTCTGGTGCTTAAAGACCAAAGGTAGAAGAAAGTAGTGTGTGTGACAGCCAAAATGCAACTTTTTATAACATCCACCAATGATGACTGACTTAGATAGACACATAAAGCAGCAATAGCTTGGACCTTGTGGACTGTCATGACTGAGTTAAATAGACATATAAAGCAGCAATAGCCTGGATCTTGTGGACTGTCATGAATGAGTTAAATAGACATATAAAGCAGCAATAGCCTGGATCTTGTGGACTGTCATGAATGAGATAGATAGACACATAAAGCAGCAATAGCTTGGACCTTTTGGACTGTCATGAATAAAAGACCACTCTCAGCAGAAGACTGATACACTATCTTGATTTGGGGGGGGGGGGGCAATCCATGTAGAAATAGACACTGTAGTATCAGTTAAACCCTTAAGGAGGAGGAAATAACATTTCCTATGACTAAGACTAGGGATATCTATTAGGACTGGAGCTACCAAAGGAATCATTCATTATGCTGAAAAACCTGGTTGAAAAAGAGAAGAAATAGCCTTGTAATTACAGCGCGACCGTGAACAATTTAATTTTAGGTAGGGCACAAAGCCTGCTCTTTTTAGTAGCTGCTAACGTCAGATGGAAATATTTTTATTAGTACAACTCTCTATAGTAGCTTCACCCAGTGGTTCAAATGGGATTTTTGAGAAACACCAAAACATTCATAAGATTCCATCCTGCATTAGTGAACAAGACCCTGTGAAATTCAAGTTATCAAAGATAAGACAGGAATGGGGTTTGCACAATGACTTTGGACATAAACTGATCCCAATTATCCCACAAATCAAGTGGTGATAAAATTCTGATCCTAGAGAAATCCAAGCTTTCCAAGGATCCCTGTTCAGTTTTCAGTTCACCAGATGGAGAAATCAGAGGGGGAACAAGAGGAACCTAGTTTGCTGCAGAGTTAAAGATTCCCAAGTGAGGTAGATTTAAGCAAACTGTTAAAATTGTCTTGGCTTGAGCAGCACTCCCAAAAGCAACAGGATTCTGTCTCTTCTGCCCAGGGAAATAAGGTAATATTGATTGCTGAGGAATTTCATCTCCATGCATATGAAATCCTGAGATGGAACTAGCTCCAAATTATCAAGGTTTGGAACCAGTCCCAATCAGGTCACTGCAGACCAGCAGTGGTAAAAATCATTTCTGAGGGCCTCTAAAAAGCCACTGAGATCAACCAGTCATCAAAATACTATAGTCAAAGGGATGACTACTGACCTGAGTGAGTGGCAGCTAGTCCCATTACTTTGGAAAAGGCTCTTGGGGTGGAGGCAACTCTTACAACACCTTTGTGTCCAAGAAGGGAGACTTAAGGGAATAAGCAGGTTAATGCACTCCATAACTAGCTGCAGAGACCTGAGGTCTGAGTATAAAGTGTTGAACGGACCACACTTTATGCTGCCTAGGAATCTCATGGCCCTTACAAAACCTTTGGAGAGCTCCCTCTCTACATGGGGAATAGCAGGCAGGGTTCATGCAAATTCTGAATGATAAATTCAACGACTTTTCCCAAATTTTCAAAGACCACAAACTAGATTTCCAAAACCTATTTTCGCTAATTATTTGTATACAAGTTATGTTATAAAAGAAAACAATGAAAACTGTTTACTGATGAAATTCAAACTATAATTAATTTCCTAAAACTGTGTTCTAATGATCTGTTATTTCAGAAAGATGTAACTTATGCATTAGATTTAATAGAAAATAAATTCCCTTAAGCACTGCTAAAATGTTTGGGTTCATTCAATTTTCAAAGACTTTTAAAGAACTCAGGGCAATCCCACACTTTCAAGGCCTTGAAAATGCACCTCACTTTTCCCATACATTCAAAGATCATATGAATCCTGGCAGATGATCTGGGTATGAGGCAGCTCTTAAAAGAATTTTCAAGTCCTCTGAGCCTGAGATCCTGGGACATAAATCCAAAAGAAGGCACCATTCCAGTCTGTTCTTTGATGAACTCACTAAAGTCCACTAGGACTGAAGTATATCGTCATCCTGCTCTTCTTGCCCCTTGGAGGGAGGACTTTCTTACCCAATGACTCCCTGTTAAGGAAGAGATCTAGGGGTAAGAGTATCCAAGTCCTGTAACTCCTCATGTGGAGCAATGATTGTTTCCCTAGTAACAGACTTGGCAGGAGGACAAGTATGCTTCCCAACCTTCCTCAAGCATTTGGGGGAAGTGCACCAACGTCCCATTCCCATCACCAGTGTTATCTAGGCATCCATGACACCATTAATGGGAAGTACAATTCCCTTTTGTGAATGGAAACTCCCAAATCCTGTAGTGATTAAATTGGAGAATTGGGAAGGATTAGAGGTGGTATGTCAACCTGATCTATTTCCCAAGTCCAGCATGACTACACAAACTCCATCCCCATAAGTGTTGGTTGTTAGCATGGCAAAAGGTGAGTGGTCTAGACCTGAAGGGAATCTAATGACTGGTGACCAGCACAGTGTCTAATGACAAATGCCACTGACTCATCACCAATCAATGATTAGTCTGATTCAACAGGCAACTCTGATTCAATAGAAAAGCCCTCCTCAAAAGTTCCAGAATGAGATTGCTACTCTCCTATTTCAGGCTGGCTTGATATGCTTGTCACCATTACAGTGTTGCAGGCTTGGATATGGTGTTGCTCCTTCCATCATGAGGTGGCATGACTCGTTCCCTGAAAACACTGGACTACGGGCACAGGTAAGGTACTGCACCTCCCACAGTGTGTGTGTATGCATGGGTGGGGTGTTGCAAACAGTGCCCATCCATCCATTACACAACTCCTCCTTTTAGATGACATGGTGGAAGGACACTGAATATGGTAACAGGGATTTTTGTTTCTAAGGAGGCACTCAGGCTAATATTAGGACCCTGTCACAGCGAGACATTATTCAAAATCATGCAGAAATTGGATTTATTTCCAATATTATCAATTCACTTTAGAAAATTTTGTTCCCAATTGTTTTTTTTTGTCCAAAACCTCAGCAATAAAATCCATGGGTAATAAACTTGCCAGCATTTTAAAATGCGTGAGCAGGTATGCATACTGCTTTAAAAGAGTGTTTACAAACTACAACTTGTATTGATTTTGCATGCTGAAGGCCAGACAAATTACATAAATGTTGAGATTGAGGTACTACTCCTGATTCTCATCTGTGATAGTGAGGGGGTAAAAAAAAAAAGAAAACTGTCCATGTAACCCATCAATGCTGAAAATCAAATACAATGTTCTCATGAAGCACATAATTTTCTGTGGTGTCCAAAATGCAAAAACAGCCTTGTGAAAGTACACCAACTGAAGTTGCTAATTTTTCCTTTTGTCCCAATGAAATTTCTGAACCCCAAAAATGGCCATTTAACCTGGGAGAAAAATCTAGACAAAACTTACATTTCATGCTGCGTGGGTGTCAATGGCAAATCAAAGTCGAAAATCTCTTCATCTATCAGGCGAGTCACTGGAATACAAAGATACTCATGTAAGATACATCAGTTTTATGCAAGTGATATTGCAAGTCATTTGATATATGTCATACTTCATATAAATGGAACTAATGCATTGATATTAATCATATATACTTGCTTAAAAGACAAATCCAACTGCAAAGTACACAGACCCAGACCTGCCATCACATAATGTGTGAGCTGATCTGGCTCTTTGCAGTTTGTTAGGAATAATCAGTAGAACAAACTACACAGACCCTGATCTGCAGGCGCAATATGCTACAGCAGATCAGGACCTTTGTTGTTTGATGTTTGCATTGACTTAAAAGGTGAGTATATATGGTACCTTGACACTCATTATCCACCAAATCATATACAAAAAGGTGTAATTGTAAGTGTAAAGGCAATATTCTACAATCACACAATTATTGAGATCGCATTGCTTATTTTGCAACAGACAGCCTGGCAGGCCAATTTATGGCACATCATATACCATACAAGATTTCTTAAGATGCCATCCTCCTATGCAACTGCAGGTAAAAATATTCCAACAAATACTAGATATACAATAGTTATGTGTCTCTAGAACACTCCTACTCTAAATCTTTTATTAGCACTCTCGAAAACACAGGAACTCTAGTCAAATATGCACAAAAATCAACAAATGACTTTCAATGTAAGAGCTAGGAAGTCCCAATAAAGCAGTGACCTTGCCAATATACTTCAAATTTAATCCTATGTTTTGTAAGCATCGGACAAGTAGAACTAGTTTTAAACACTACCATAAAGGCAATAATTTCAGAGTTTGTTATGCAGTAAGCCACCAGGGGTGACAAGTGGTCAGATAGCAATCTACAATGCCTATCAACTTTAAAAGCATCACATGTTAACTGATGCACAAAACAAGCATAGGATCATAAATAAAATAGAAAGAGAGAGGGTCTCTACACTTGAAATGTGTTTGTTATGATAAATCTGACCTTAAATGTAACTGATTTTGCAATTTTTCCATTTATTTTTATTTTATTTTATTAGAATCACCTATGAACACATTCCCCACAAAACTACATTACATTCAGTATGACAGAGCAGACAAGTATTTTTATAAGACATTATTTGTTAATTTATTTCCAACTTATATACTAATACAGGGGAGAAGCAATCAAAATCTGCCCGTGATTAAGGAGTGTTTTGCTCTAGGGACTCAGTCGATACCATGGTAGATGTAGATCAGTTATACCAAGATTTAAAACTAGAGACTTAGTCCATACCATGGAACGTGGTTCTGTTTATTGGACTGCATCAGTCATATGATTGACTAAATCCTGAAGTACACGGCTTGAACTTTATATGAAAATGCTGGAAATACTTTTACTTTGCGAGATTCATTTCCACATAGATTTGTTTTCATTCTCTATTGGATTTTTATATATAAAAAAGTGAACAATGCATTGTATGCAGTTTTGATTTAGAAACTGTGCCACTTTGTCACTGATAGGCATGAACTGTCTTGTTTCTCTTTCTCCCTAATAATAAGATTATTAATAAAACAGCTTGTGTGACAATCACTCTTCATATTTAAAATACTGAGCAATTGTCATTATTATAAAACAATGACAAGAGTAACAGCAGAAATGCATCCAACCATTTATGAAAGAAAAAGTATGAGCAAAATATCTAGCGTTTTTTTAACCAAAGTTAAATTTTCTCTTCATAGGTTTTTGTTTGTTTCTGAATCAATTTTTCTTGATAAGTGAATACTGAATGCAGTGTGTGTATGTGTATATTTGACTTGCTTACAAATGACATAAAAAAGATGAAAGAAACATTGTAATTTTATCAGTACAGTCATTGCCTTAAAATTACCATTATTTCTAGTAAAATTATTTTTCCAATTACAATTTCACACTGTGAACCATGGTTTGCACTTATTCATTGGAAATATGCCACAGTGATTGTATGCTGAAATTCTACAAAAAGCAGGGATTACATTTAATTGGGACAGGGTCACCTATATACCATTTTAAAGAACTGCAGTTTATTTCTGAAAGCTCCATTGAAATTATTCACTAAATAACAGATCTACTGACATAGTTTTGCAATGTGGTTAATATGAAAGATAATGAACATCCAGAGATTGCACCTCAGAGTATTTTCCTAATTCAAATAACTCATTTGAAAGTCACATTTTTAAATGCAATTATTAATGAACAACACAAAATTTATAATAACAAATACTTGGTTTCCAGGGATGAAAGACTACATAATAGCCGACTGACTGACTTCTTATTTTGCCAAAATTATGCTCTATTCTACCACACAAGACAAGTTGCATCAATAAAAATGTAAACACTCACAGGATTCACTATTTCATTTTACACTCACACATTAATTATAAAGAACTGATTCATTAAAAACATGTATATTATATATTTTGAAATTACTTATCTGACATTTACAAAGATGCACATATTACAGATGCATAGACTTTATTCGGACAATATGTCCTTAAAATAATGTACTTGTTCTAGTTTAATACAATAATATGATGTTGTTTGCCTAGATATCTGACTTAAGCAGTTTAAAGATTGACTTAAAATTTTAAGTTTGATCTCCCAAATTTAGACTTGAGGAGTCCCTGACTACTATCTTGCAATTCTACTGAGAACATACATTCATATTCTGGGGTTGAAAAATCTATGAACATCAACTCAATCACTGAGGAAAGTATAAAAATTTCTTACTCGCCCAGAATGAACCAATACTCAACCAGCTTTTACAGAAACACAAAAGATGACAATGATAACTACTGTGAAACCCCATCTTTGCTAGCCAAAGTTCTGATGTGATGACCCCATCTACACCTTGGCATATGGAACAGATATTTCTGTCCTTTGGGTCTGGGGCAAGCCACCGCATCCAATCAAAATTAAGCTGTTCAAATTTGAACACTATTCCTACATGATTTAGACAAGGAGAACATGAATGGATTGATAAATATTTAATTTTACAGTGCTGGTCCATGTTTGCACAAATACCTTTCATTCAAATATACCTGTAATGGTACAAAGTCACACGTTGGATGTTAAACTTCCAAAGTATCCTTTTTAGGTCAATTGCCCCTGCCATTTTTGGCCAATATCCAATGCACCGCAGAACTGGTTAGTTGGCATTAAATACTAAGGGATTAAAGTCATGAAATCCAATAGATGTTGCTCGGACAAAGCACCATTATATCTGTTCAATCCACCAAGGCATACATAGGGTTTTCATATTGGAACCTTGGCTAGTGAAGATGGTGAAAACCCACAATAACATGTTACTTGACTTTACCGCAAACACTTGGAGGAGGAAAACACCGACCCCCAAACCTCTTTGGCTTTTGCACCATTTTCTTCAAGTGCTATAATGTTTTAGTGCCACAATAAGACAAGAGTTTGATTTAATGATTTGAGTAGGTGTGTTGTAATCTTGAAGAAAGAATACATCTTATCACTGTTATTTCCTAATATTTTAAATGATGTTAGCTCTTTAAAAAGCTGATAATTTTTAATCTAATAATTACTGACCTATTAAAAAAGAAAACAAATATTTTTTCTTTGTGTTCGTCTTCAATGCATCCAGACTATAACTGTTGTTCAATTCAGGTTAAACAACAGCCAAAAGATGATTGCAGTCATCTGGTATACTCAACCAAGCATTTATTTTACTGTGTCTTCTTGAGAATGGCTCAAATATTTCCACATGATTCAAATGGTTTAATTGCAAATTGGGTTTAGCCATTTATGTATATCTGTTGAATTGTTCAACTAAGTACATTACAAGGTCAATATTCTTGGCCTCCTGTATAAATTTCAGTGACAATATTTTCACGCCTAAATAGAATTATTTTTGGTAGAGAATCTCAATACGTGATTTATATATTTTAGTGTCAGTCAAAAATCACACCCTTTGGACTTTTCCAGCAAACATGAATGTTTCCGAAAATATAGTGTGTAATAAGTTGGTGTATTAGCAAGAAATTAGGAATTTGAATCTGAACTGCATCAATCACAAAATGATAGAATTTATGAATACAATGAGATCAGCTGTTGAGTAAACATACTCTATTTACTATGATGAGCTGTGAATTTTTTCGATACATGTACATGTACCAATGAATGCTTCTCTGTCAAATATGTAATAACTTTTAATCACTTCTCATTTACTATGCCATAATTTTGTGCATGACTCCCCTCCCCCATACTGTTTTGCAATTATGTGGATAAACATGGAACGTTGTCTTCAGTTAACTGGCTGGATACAGTACACAGCATGACTGCACTTTCTGGACCCATGCCATTATAAAAAAAAGTCATCATACACCACTTCCTCAATAACTCGCGCACATCGGGGTCCAAAACATCGACCGCACTATAAGTGAGGCACGAGTTATCGAGGGACCTATAATAACAAAAGAATCGATAAAAAGACAAAAGGGTGGGTGGATGGCAGATTTTTTTTAGTTTTTAATACTCACTTTATAATCGTGCTGTGATTAACTGTGAATACATATCTCTTCATAACGATGTAGTTTATTTTTTCATCATATAGTAACATTAATTTCAGGATAAATTACTGTATATTGAGGAGTTAATGTTCGATTAACATGTGTACTGCTATACACATTGTGTATTACGTCACTAATTTTTGTGCTGTTTTGTTTTATTGTTTGATCCAAATTAGACGTATTTGTTTAATACAAAAAATCGACTCTCTTTTAGAGAAACAATGTCGATTGATTGATTCATATACACTGTATACATTAATTGACTCAGAATCAAGTGCCTGTGACAGTGTATATATTTGATTGCGGTCGAAGTAAAATGAAAAATTTGAAACAACGAAAATTAGAACACGATAATACTGATGATACGCTGGACAAATGACTAGACATTTTGACAAAAATCAGTTAGTTTTTTGTGTTACTCCCTGATTACGCTGCCGTCGAGCAAAATTGTCACTTGTTTGATTCGATGCATGATAAAACACAGGTCTCTTTTAATGGATTATTTTAGTGCAACAAACACTTCGCCAAGTTTGTTGACAGAAACAAAGCCTGCAGGTAATTATGTTCTCACGGAAATTCTCATGGATTTCCATGTGATGTTTGATTGACTCTTTTCATGTTTTCATAGAAAAGATTATGTTGCAATTATAATGTTTACATTGAAACAGAAATAAAGGATTAGAATGTGGTTTTCACACAGCAAGATATTTAATTGCTGTTTATTTCATTACCTGTTGCCACCTACTAGCATTTACCAGATGTTTTCATTGATTGCTATTTCACCGGACTGTTTATTTACGGCGTATTGATGACGGTGTATCAACAAATAAACCTGAACATAATATGTGATATCTTATTTAGAATTTGCAAATTTCACAATATGGAATTGATCTTTATGGGCATTAATCACCATTTTTATGATAAAACGAGAAATGTAAAAATATTTAAATTACCAATTCTTATAGTAATTTTTTCATGTTCTGCATATTTTGAAAGATTTTTAAAATATATTTTTTCTTTGGGGAAAAATCAGGATCCACGCCAGACACTGCTTTATAAGCGGGTTCGCGAGTTATCGAGGGAGCGGTGTATGAGGTAATTATTTTGCAAACCGACAAACACTAGTTGTAAGTGCATGTCTGTTCTTTCACTCTGGCAAGTGTTTATTAGTATTAAGAGTGAGAGTACAACAATATACTTGTATGAATTTGATCAAAACAAACTACAAACTTTTGGTGGAAAGCATACATTTTCAGTGAATAAAGTCATCAATGTTCTTGACACAACATCTTTTAAAAAGAAACACTGGTCAGCCCTAAAAAAGCACTTCCCTGATTGGGTGAGTGATTAAAAAAATTCACTTCACTACTGGAAAGTTTCAAATGCCATTGCAAGTTGCGAGAGTGAATTTCCAGCCTCTGAGATGTAATATAAAACCTTTTAAATGTAGGACTTTTGAGCAGCAGTCATATCACCTGTGGGACTGTTCTGTACATCTTGAACCGGCTGCTTCAGATTGGTCACAACATCTGTCACATCCCCCAAAGCACCATTTTTTTCTTTGTGTGGTGTTTTTATTGTGAAACTATTCTGCTTCTCTGATCCACTTCTTTTCAACTCTATGGACTCTAAAGATAATATATTTGGAGACAATGAATTATTACTGCCGTTGTATCTGCATAACCAAACTACAGTGATAATATAAAACTTGACATGGGAGCCATCTAAAATATATGTACTCTTTCAACACTGACTGCATTTAGCAATGGAAACCTTCGTTTCCTGCTCATCCTCTTAAAAAAATCATACCAATATGATCACCCTTCTGAAATCAGTATACAATAGTCCCACTTGAACAGCTACCCTGACCAGCGGCCAGGCCACCCACTTCTGGCAGCCAGAATCCCTTGGTACGAGTTTGTGTTCAAAAGTAACCCAGATAAATGGTCACCTCTCTAACGTGACCAGCAGCCAGCATATTAATTTAAAAATATTTCAAATGTTCCCTTCATAAACAGCCATGTTTTATTTCAAATCTGTCCAGACCAAATAATTAATTCATATCGTGACACAAGGTAACTAATCTGATTATCTCTATAGTCAATATATATATACATATGTCTCCCAATATCAAGTTTCTGTTACTAAAAAAAATGTTGACTAAAGTACATGTATCACTAAGATTCATATTTTATCGTCATGTATAAAAGCTAACATTTACAGGAAATGGGCTCAACAGTGTTAGGATAAAGTTTTCAGCTTCACACATCTGTTGATTTTGTCTCTGATGATTAGAATGTCAAGATCCTAACAGGGTCAGCATAGGCTAAAAATAGATTTTGTGCATAAACACAGACACAGAAAAATTAACCTTAAACAAAATAGAGTACCAGACAAAAACACTATTATCTCTTCCTTTACAAAGAAGTATTTCGTCCACCCCACAAAAAGTTTTGTTTCCATAATTAAATCGCATACAGTTAGCAACATCCGAATAAATCATTGCCAAATATTAACATGTCATCACATAAACGGAGACGTATTATTTTTGAAGAAAGTCTGTTATTCTACTTGACAACATCAGGTGAGGTGGGAAGGGGGGACTTGCAGAACAATTTTATGTTGAAAAGACTCGAATAAAAAAAAGTTTTGTTGAAAAGACTTGAATAAACGTCGTAACTGATAAGGAGATAATTCTGCAACTGTGGGAAAATGGAGCATATAGAAAAATAATTATGTATGTACCAAGATTTAAATGAAATTTTTGAATGGTTTTGCAAAATGCATGACAACAATACCTGTTCGCATATCATGCTTATACCAATAATAAGAACTATTAATATATATTCAGTTGAAATAAGTCTATTATTATAACAAGAACCTTTTAATAATTAATGTTACTTTTAAATGAAGATATTAAATGCTTTGATGTATATAGCTTTCTTATTATGTACATTACATTCACATCTCCCAAAAAAATGTAGTCCTCCCTCTGTAAAGGCCACTTTCCTGGCACAAAAGGGGGGCCCATATAATAGAGAAGTAGGGCTTCTGTAGATGGAATTCAGTTTACATAGGCGATGGGGTTGAAAGATATCATGAAACATAATCTATTATACAAATATGGTATTTTCTCTTTTCATGTTAATACAGAATATATTTCATTGTGTGGTATCAAAAACTTGTAATTTTAAAAAGTGGCAAAGCCACAAGTTAAAATATATCATTTTTGTACCACAATATGAAATATGTCCAGAATTAATGTCAACAGGAAAAGAAACAAATTCTTTTTATTATATAGCAAACTTGCTAAAGAATTTAAATATACGACTGAAGAAATGGTCAGACTGGGTTGACCTAATCTGACACTGAAAATTATATTTCTGTTATTTTGTAAACTTTTTGACTATATTTAAAAACAATGCAAATCTGATTCAGCAATGCATCACAGCAGGTTTGTTTTTGTCAAGGAAGTAGGGGTAAATAACTTCAAACAGTCTCAAGTGGCTTGTGGTCAAATATCATAGTGTATCCCCTTGTGTCAAAACTGAGGGGTTAAACTGAGTGAAAAAGAAACTTTGGTCTCAAAACTGGGGGTCAAATGAAAAATGTGGGGGTCCCTGAAGCGCAAATGAGGGTACAGGGAAATGTCCAGTATCGTCAAGATATGTGCGAAAAAGATTGCAGAGAGACAGACTTCTCTTTTTTGACAAGACAATGAAAATAGTTCCAAACCAATGATTAGTCATTGGTGATTTAAATTCAACCTTTCCAGCTGTTTCAAGCAGCTGCATTGAATCAGATGGAGGACTCATCTGGGTCATCATTTCATTTGCTGTGCATTTCACGAATGCAACATAAACACCCTTTTGTGACTAAGAGTATTCACTGTGACTGTTAGTCAGAAATTCCAAACCTGTAAGCTCTAAGACTTTGAGTCATAATACAGCTAAAAATTGTCACTCACATAATCTTATAACTGTGAGAAAAACAAAACAAATATATTACTAATTTATAATTTTCATTAAATTTGGAGAGCATTATGGTATTATGTTAAAAACTAGAAATAGTGCAATTTTCTTGTATAAGGAAAATCTTATCAAGAATGGGTGAGAGAATAGAGAAGACTAAGAACAGAATCTCTCACACTCTACTTCCTGCAGAAACAAAACAACTGCTCTGGCAGTTCATTCTGATCAATCCTGAATTTAAATAATGAAATGATTTGCTTTTTCTATCAAAACTACATTTATTTTCAATATAATGATAAAAACATCCAAGTTTCATCTTACTCAGATATGTGGTCATGAAAACTATGTCACTGCTGTTTTCTAGCAAAGGTGGATTTAGTTTTATTGTTAATTCATAATAAAACAAGATGTATTTTTTCAAAAACTTGTGAAAATTAATGTGTGAAACAACAGCCATCAAAGTCAAAACTCAATATTTTAATTATTCAGATATTTATGCTGCAATTTCACTGCAAGTAATAGCAAAATTTCTGCTCATCTTTGAGCAAACGTCTGATTGCCAATTCAAGAATTTTCAATTCTCTATAAACTTGAGAATTTGCTTCTGCATAATGAGCCATTAATGTGAAACAAAGCTTTTTTTCATGCAGTCTTACTATCCCTGATTAATGTTAGATACTTTAATTATGCTACCTACATAACAATCTTCATAACAGTGTTCAAATGGTCAATTGACACATGTTAATCTAACACTACCATTACAATCACCTCTTAAGTGGGTAGTGTTTGCATGGTATTGAACTTTTTTTCACCCTCTTTATTTCATTGAATACAAAAGACATAAATAAGTGGATAACACAAAGCATGTCTACTTTAAATTTATCATAACAATTAAAAAAACATTACAAATTATATGGCTTGTTATTAAAAGCTGCATATTTCATGACAGTAATTCAAGACGCCAGGCATCAGCTCCCAAGTTTGATGATAAAATGAGGAGTATACAATTATCAAAGTTTGTTTGCCAGTTTTGATAACAATTTTCTTCACATACAAATAGGAACCAATTTTATTTTGGTATTTTCTTGAGAGAAAAAAATGGGATCCAAGCCTGGCTTCAGATTGCAAGCATATACACAAGTTATGGAGGGAGAAATGCATATGAAGAGATGTTTCAGCAAATGTGCATGAAAAATCACTTTTAATGAATAAAGATAAAATATATTTATTTTCGTTACCTGCACAATGGCACTGCTATTGTGTTATGATAATGGTATGAATTAAAACTGCACATACCAACAGAGACATGACAACTGAGAACCAAAAATTGCATGTCTGCCATTGTTCAATCTCACTAAATTAAGGTGGTAAAATGCTTTTAATAACTAGAACATCAGTGAAAGTATATAATTTCTGAATTGCAAAAAGTTGTTTTGTTAGTGCTTGATTATGGTGTCTGACACTGAAGTCAAGTGTATACAGGTTCATATTGAGTTTTGTTAATATTAATGTGAAATGTTCTGTTTCAACCATGGCAAAAGAACTATGCATGATTTGTGCATGCTGGTTCATTTTATGTTGGATTTATATACATACCGGATGAAATACTCATTAAAAACAGTGCAGATTAGAAGGTGAAATAACTTAAGGACACATGCATTGATGTATTCATTTTATGTTGGATTTATATACATACCGGATGAAATACTCATTAAAAACAGTGCAGATTAGAAGGTGAAATAACTTAAGGACACATGCATTGATGTATTCATTTTATGTTGGATTTATATACATACCGGATGAAATACTCATTAAAAACAGTGCACATTAGAAGGTGAAATAACTTAAGGACACATGCATTGATGTATTCATTTTATGTTGGATTTATATACATACCGGATGAAATACTCATTAAAAACAGTGCACATTAGAAGGTGAAATAACTTAAGGACACATGCATTGATGTATTCATTTTATGTTGGATTTATACCGGATGAAATACTCATTAAAAACAGTGCACATTAGAAGGTGAAATAACTTAAGGACACATGCATTGATGTATTCATTTTATGTTGGATTTATATACATACCGGATGAAATACTCATTAAAAACAGTGCAGATTAGAAGGTGAAATAACTTAAGGACACATGCATTGATGTATTCATTTTATGTTGGATTTATATACATACCGGATGAAATACTCATTAAAAACAGTGCACATTAGAAGGTGAAATAACTTAAGGACACATGCATTGATGTATTCATTTTATGTTGGATTTATATACATACCGGATGAAATACTCATTAAAAACAGTGCAGATTAGAAGGTGAAATAACTTAAGGACACATGCATTGATGTATTCATTTTATGTTGGATTTATATACATACCGGATGAAATACTCATTAAAAACAGTGCAGATTAGAAGGTGAAATAACTTAAGGACACATGCATTGATGTATTCATTTTATGTTGGATTTATATATATACCGGATGAAATACTCATTAAAAACAGTGCACATTAGAAGGTGAAATAACTTAAGGACACATGCATTGATGTATTCATTTTATGTTGGATTTATATACATACCGGATGAAATACTCATTAAAAACAGTGCAGATTAGAAGGTGAAATAACTTAAGGACACATGCATTGATGTATTCATTTTATGTTGGATTTATATACATACCGGATGAAATACTCATTAAAAACAGTGCAGATTAGAAGGTGAAATAACTTAAGGACACATGCATTGATGTATTCATTTTATGTTGGATTTATATACATACCGGATGAAATACTCATTAAAAACAGTGCACATTAGAAGGTGAAATAACTTAAGGACACATGCATTGATGTATTCATTTTATGTTGGATTTATATACATACCGGATGAAATACTCATTAAAAACAGTGCAGATTAGAAGGTGAAATAACTTAAGGACACATGCATTGATGTATTCATTTTATGTTGGATTTATATACATACCGGATGAAATACTCATTAAAAACAGTGCACATTAGAAGGTGAAATAACTTAAGGACACATGCATTGATGTATTCATTTTATGTTGGATTTATATACATACCGGATGAAATACTCATTAAAAACAGTGCAGATTAGAAGGTGAAATAACTTAAGGACACATGCATTGATGTATTCATTTTATGTTGGATTTATATACATACCGGATGAAATACTCATTAAAAACAGTGCACATTAGAAGGTGAAATAACTTAAGGACACATGCATTGATGTATTCATTTTATGTTGGATTTATATACATACCGGATGAAATACTCATTAAAAACAGTGCAGATTAGAAGGTGAAATAACTTAAGGACACATGCATTGATGTATTCATTTTATGTTGGATTTATATACATACCGGATGAAATACTCATTAAAAACAGTGCAGATTAGAAGGTGAAATAACTTAAGGACACATGCATTGATGTATTCATGCACAAACACGAACAGAGTGCAAAGGAATAGACAAGATGAACCAAAATAAATTGGTAAAAGAACAAATATAATAATACAACTTTGCTGTCACAAAACAAACCAAGCACTGCATATTT